>ML685804.1:12014241-12122757 GCA_007922175.1 Pelusios castaneus
GTCCTGCATGTGCACACAGTCTGATCCCCTCCTGTGCGTACACACACTCACACACACACATTCACACACACAGCTGGTGCGGCTGTGCTTCGATTCCACACAGCGGGGCCCGGGAACAGGGAGATGTTAAAGACCCCCGGGGAGCCCGTGGGGAGCTCCGCTCAGGGCCGGAGAGCCCGGGACGGGACGAGCCGGTTGACCTGTCTCTAGAGGGAGCCAGGGGACAAACCCCCCCTAGTCCGCTCCTGTGAGTCCCCGCCATCGCCACAGCCAGGGCCGGCTCCACGGGGCGGCAGAGTCGAGAGGAGCCTGGCACGGCTCGGGTCGGTCTGTGCCCCGTGCGAACTTTCCGTCCCTGCCCGGGGCCAGTGTGGATCCCCCGGCCGGGCCTGGGACCGTGGCGGCTAGTCCGGGCCAGTCCGTCCCGCAAAAGCGTGTGTGTGTGTCTGTCTGTCTGTCTACCCGGGTGGGGGACCAGGAGGGCCCGGGACGAGTCTTCCCAGCCACACGCGGCCGCCTTTCGAAGCCATCAGCTGCCCAAATTCATTAACTAATTGGAAACCCACCGTTCGCTGCGGGGAAGGAGGGGGGCCCCCGGGGGGTCGCAGAGGGAATTCGCAGCGCCCCACTTTCAGGGCCAGGGTGGGGGTCACTGCCCCAAAGGGGGGTTACACCCCCAAAGCCTGGCTGGGGCGGGCAGCCGCCGCCTTTCCGTGGGGGACCCCAGCTGCTCTGCCCCGCCGGTTTAGCTGGGAAACGATTTCGAGGCGGCCCTGGGGCTGGGGTCTGGGGGCTGGCTGAGCCTCCCCAGAGCCGGGGGGGGACGAGGGAGCGACGCGGCCGTGCGGGCTGAGATCTGACACGTGTGCGGGGCTGTGTGAGGACGGGGGGCGGACACACGCCAGGCTGCCCTGCCTCTTGCGCCAGCACCACGGACAGCTCCCCCGCCCGGCCCGGCCCTCCCCGGCTTTCTTATGCTAAAAAGCAGCCCCGGTGCCACCGAGGGTCAACTGACGCCAGCCGCTGCGCAGGGGGAACCTCCCCCTCCGGCCCCTCTCGCAGCCTCCTAGGTGTGGGGACGCGCCTCCCTGGGCCCCATCCGCCACGCAGAGGGTGTGGAGCTGGGGAGAGCTGTGTCTCCCGCCGGGCAGGCGGCTGGGTGGGGGGCGAGGGCTGCTTCCTTTCCGCCGGGGCGCCCCCAGCCCACCCCACCGCTCCCCAAGCCCGCCCGGAGCTCGCCTGCCCGGCCATGCTGCTGGATCGCGTCCGAGCCGGCCCGGAGAAGGTGGCCGAGGTCTGCCCCTTCAGCAGGAGCCCAGGTAAGCGCCTCTCCCGACCCCTCTGCGCCCCACGGCAGGGCGGGGACCCGGTCCCGCTGGGGCTCAGTGTGAAATAACTGGGGGGCAGAAACCCCTTTGGGGGTCCCCGAGGTTTGCAAGCTGGGCCTGTTGGGTCTCTGAGGCAGCCGCCCCACACTTGCCAGCGGCTTTCCGGGCGCGGGGCCCGCTCATCTGACTGCTTTGGAGGGGGTGATCCAGGAGCAGGACCCGAGGGGTCCCACGGGGGCTGTGCTGTCTAGGGGAGGTGGGGGGGCTGCCCTGGACGTTGGGAATGGCTAATGAGCCGCATTGTTAGGGCTGCCCTGGACAGCTGCAGCTCGCGTGTCTGAGCGGAGCGGAGCGGAGCGGGCCCGCCTCCTCCATCACTCGCTGCTGTCATCTGCCCGGTACCCGCCCCCGGCGCCCCCAGCTCTGGCCGGCACCCCCGGCCCTTCTGCGCCGGTCCCTGCCCCGAGCGGCGGGCAATGTACCAGGGCCCTTGCATGCCCCCCAGAAAGGCGTGATCCCCGCTTCTTGCAGCCAGCAGGAGCCGTCCGGATCCGAGCCAGACGGGGGCAGGATCGGGCCTTTCACTGCCGGACCCGATGCTGGCTCCTGCTATGACTTTTCGTTGGTGTTTTGGGAGCCGGCTGGGCAAGGGGTGACTGACTAGGGGAGCCCTTCTTCCTCCCGGGGAGGGAAACCCCCCGCACGGGCCGTAACACGGGGTTGGAGGCAGCCGGGCGGCGAGTTATTCCTAGCCCGGGACAGATCAGCTGGGAGAGAAACTGACCCAGTTTGGGCGGCTTTCTTAGTCTCCAGCCAAGCGGCTGAAAGGAGCCTGGCCCAGCTCTGCACCCCGGCAGGCGGCCAGCGGAGGTGGGGACGGTGGGCATCTTTCTCGGCCCGGCTCTGTGGGAAGAAGGGTTTCCGGGTCGGAGAAGGGGAAAAAAGAATGCAGACACCCCGATCCATGCCCGGCCCTCCCCTTGTTCGGATCCGGCAAGAAGAAAACCTGCCTGGCTGGAGATTAAATAATCCAGGAAAACCCACTGGTTTCTGTCGGGAGATTAATTCTTATATTCCGGGAAAAACGACCTCGCTTTGCAAACGCCTCCATTTCTTCCCTGCCCCTAAGAGGGTGTCTGAGAGGAGAAGGGGGGTGCGTTGGGGCCCTGCAGAGTCAGGGACGGAAAGGCAAGCCCGGCGGATCCACCCAAAGTCCCTGCCTGAAGAGCGGACTGACATCTCGGTGTTACTCCCGGCTGGTCACTCGGCTCTTTCCCACCCCTGCACTCTTTACTCGGTGTCAACGAGGGAAGGGGGAAATAATCGGGAATTTTAATCCTCAAAATACGCTTTCGCTAAAGTGCTTTATTAAATAGGGGTGAAAAAATCACAGCTGCACAGGAGAATGCAGGGAGTAAGAAATCCGGTGTGCAAACGGTTTTTGATGGTGTTTTATATAGGAAGGGGTGAAAAAAATGAGGGATGCACAGGAGAATGGGGGCTTTAAAAATCCCCTCCTACTAGCCTTCTCTGGCGGTGCTTGCTCTGGGAAAAGCCTCTTTTGTTTCCCGGCTAAAGGTCTTTATTAAGAAGCGGGGGAAAATACTGTAGGGTTTTGCATCTAGAACGAACAACGGGCAGATTCAAATCCATTTCCACCGCTCCCAGCCAGCTTCCCATCTGCAAAACCGCCCGATCTGGCTGGGTTGTTTGGTGTAAATCAAGTCCACCTCGCTGATCTAAAGCACGAAGCAGCAGCGCCGTGGACCCAGGACCTGATGCAGGGTCCGGTTCCTCACTGGGGCGGGGGGATGTTAGAAGATCTGAGTCCCCGGGCCAAAATAGTCTGATCGTTCCGTTCCCTCCCAGATTAAACCAGGCACAATTCAGATCTGAATGCGGATTGATCCAGACCCCTGGATTTCTAAGAACGCCAGATCCTAAAACCGCAAAGTCCAGGCTGCATCCCCCACAGAGCCCCCCACGCCTGGGGAACAGACCGCCCAACCAACTCCTTGTGTAACAACAGCTGCTCCGGAGCAAGGAGCCGGGCCGTTCCCCCACAGCGCGCCCCGGTGCCGAGGAAGCGCCTTGAGCCCCGCAGAGAATAAAAAGGGGGCTCCTTTGTGCGGGTGGGAATTGCGCTCAGAAAGCTGGGCGATGCAAAAGCGGGGCACACACACGTGTCCAGCAGCCTTGTGCCAGCCCCGAGCCCCTTTGCAGATCGATATTGCACCACACATGCCTCTATCACTCCTCGCTCCTAAGTGTTTCTCATTTGATCCCATTAGTGTCGCCCGGCTCCTTCAGAGGAGGCGGTCAATAGGACATAAAATTATTAGTAAAGCTTAAAAGTTGGGGCCACCATTGAGGCATCGCGCCCCTTTCACCCAAATGCGTTTCATATCCTCGGAAAACGCAAGCAAATGGCGCATTGATTTTGAATTCATCTGCGGCGCGCAGGAGGACCACTAGCCTTGATTTCCCCAGACACCGTTTGCCTCTAAAGATCAGTGTCAATAAAATTTATCAGGGTGTTGCCGTACTCCACATTTTATTGAGCTGCAGATCTCGCCCAAAGTAAACAGTTGTCTTAAAAAAGAAAAAGAGTGGCCGGCCTGGACAGCGTCCTTCCTCGGCTCCCCCAGGCAGAGAGATGCCTAGTCACCCGCAGCCCCCGAGGCAGGAGAAAGGGCGGATTTCGCGAGCGATTCTGCCCACAGCTGCTCCCGGCTTTCCTTTGCCCGCTCGGGGCCAAGGGACCAATTTCCCGCGACTCCGGGAGCGCTTTGCTTGGCCACTGAAGTCGATGGGAGCATTTCCAGGGGGCCTCGGACCCGGCCCTCAAAGCGCAGTGCGCACTTGGATGGAGGGGAGATTTTCGGGGAGCAAAAGGGAACTAAAGACATAGAAATAATGATCAAAATCGGATTTTAATTGAGTTTACTTCCGCGCGTGTCCCCCTGAGACCAGTGTGGTCCAAAAGAGGGGACTGAATTCCCTAGCATTCTGCACGTGGTCCCAGGAATTCGGGATCCGGCCCTTTACCTTGCAGTCTTGGAACTGGGTTTTTCTCCCGCCCGCCTCCCTGGGCAAAAACCTTTTCCACCGGTAGGGAGGGCGAGGGGTCGCCCGTGGCCAGCAGCTCCCCGGTGTTTGGGCAGGCCATTCATGCCTGGGGCCTACGGGCCTTGGGCCGAGGTGCAGAATCGGATTCAAACCGTTTCGAGTGCCGTTGATCTGAGTTTACTCCTGTCTGAATGGAAACCGAGACTGTCTGGGCACGTGGCCCTCAGGGTAGGCTAAGCGAAGTGGAGCAGCGGAGAGGGTCTCTGTCTCTCCTGGGGGAGAGGGGGGCTTTCCGATCTTTGCGCCCTCCCGGTGTCAAACAAGCCGGCTTTTTTTGCTGGTTTCCTCAGCTGAGGACCGGAGATATTCCCCCCCCCCCCCCCCCCCGGGACAGGTGGGACACTCAGGGGATGTCACTAGAGTATTTGCCAGGGGGGGATAAATAAAAAAGCAAGGAACCTGGATTTTCTATTTCCAGATCCAACGAGACACCCCCAAATCCCAGCTGCCCCTGTCAAGACCGTTGCAATTTAGGCGCTGGGCTTTGCGGCCCTCCTTTATTTTGCTCGGAGAGTGGGGCTGGGGGGGGGCGGCAGGCGGTGGCTGCGGGAGGCTGCAAATTATTCCTCAGAGCAGAACAAAATCAAAGAGCCCAGAGCTGCCCCTCCTCCCCGCCCCCCAGCCCAGGAACCCCCGGCCCCAGCAATTCCCGGGGAGCCCCGTGGACGCGTTTTCAGGGCGATGAGGCCCAATTCGAATCGTTGCACATCTAAACCCGACACCCCCCGCCTTGCTCTGGCCCCCGCCGGCCCGCAGCGCCCACTAGCCGGCGGCGGGGCTGTCCGCCCCCCCTGTGGGGTGAACTGGGAGTCAGGGCGAGCGCACGCCCCCAGGGTGTGTGTGGACGCTGACTGGGCTGGGCGCGGGTGTCTGAGCAGACCGGGCGGAGCGCCGCAGCTTCTGGCTCGCTCGGGGAGCGCCGGGGCGGGCAGATCCGGGCCACGTTGGCTCGGAGCCCCCGAGGCTGGCCGCAGCGCCCCGTTTTTGCCGGGCCGTGGCGAAGGCGGTGCAAGATGGATGCTCTGAAGGAGCTGAGCTCCGGCCAGGGCTGCGCCAAGACGGAGATGCTCTTCGCCTTGCTGGCCCAGCGTGAGGACGCGCGCAAAGGTACAGAGCTTTGGGGGGGTCCTGCAGCCGGGGGGCGGCTGAGGGCTATTCGGAGCTGGCCTTGTGCGGGGCGGGGAGAGGGCTCCGTGTGAACGCGCCGCTGGCCGGGCAGGGTTAGTCAGTATTAATTAGTGCCACCTGTCTGTGGACGCGCTTCGTTGGACCCCGGCGCAAAGGTGGGCGCAGGGAAGACGGAGAGCGACCAGCCCCCGTTTTTCTGGTAGGAGATCGGCAGCGATCAGCCCCTTCGGGTGAAAAACGCCGAACAGCCGCGGGCGGATGAATGGCAAAGACCGGCATTTATCCGGTTGTAAATAAGGCCTGGGCCGGCCGGGTAGAAATACACCCCGGGCATCCACGGATCCGCATCCGAAGCCCCTCGCCTCTGCCAGGCGGCGCCTCAGAATCCGGCCCCGGGAGGCAAACGAAATCTCCCCCGTGGGGCCTGCCCCACAGGAGAGGAGCTGGCCCCGCCGAGCCGAGCCAGGGGGCGGCGTGTCCACACAGTCACCCCAGGGCTTCGGCTGCAGGGAACGGCTGGGTCGTTTCTCTCCCGTGTCCGGGGGTTTCTTGCACGGATTGTAGCTCCGAGGCAGCGGGCAAGGGGGGACGGGACGGGAGGAGAAAGCGCAGCGTGGCGTCTACACGGGTTTAGCTTCTTCTTTATAGAAGCGAGGCTCCGGGAGGCCTTTCTCTCCCGCCCCGCCGCCTACAGCCCGGTCTGTTTCCGGAGCCGTTCCCAGCTATTCGGAGTCACTCCCGTTCTCCGCCCGCCAGCATATCCAGACCCGACCCTCCCCAGCCCTTAGGCCGGAACTGCCATTCAAGGACGGAAAAGCCCGGTCGGTCTTTGGGCACCGGCCTCCCTGGAGCCGAGACAGTCCACTCCTCGCCCCCCGGTTCGCGGCCTCCTGGCGGCTCTGCTGGCTCGTCTGCGGGAACATTTTCCTCGTCGGATTCTCGGCCGAGAAGGAGAGACCCGGGTAGCAGAAATCCCTGTCCCAGGAGTGCTCTGGAACGGGACTGACCCGCGGCAGGAAGCCAGCTCTGGGGAGTGACTCGTGCCGCGCCACAGAACAGGAGTCACTGCGGAGTAAGGCCCCGCCGCGGGACTCGGCCTCCAACAAGTCACTGGGCCCCGCTGGCGGCCTGGCCTTGGCCTTGCAGGCCTCGGGCCCCCCTGCACCTTGGGCGGGACGGGGGGCAAAGGAGGGCGTTTTCACACCGCCTGGGGCTCCTGCTCCGAACCCAAACCCTCCCTGGGGCCAGGCCTGGGAGTTACAGCGCGGTTACTAGCGGCACCTGCCTGGCCTGTGCGCCTGAGACGGGAAAGCCGGGTTTACACAGACAACCGACCCTCATCCCACCCGGCTCCTCCGCTCCCTGCAGCACAAAAGGGGCCATTAAAGATTCGGAGCGGCCGCCGTGCAAACAAAAGCCGGATCTGCTCCGGCGCGGCGGGCAGTAAATAACTGAGGAGCGCGGAGCCCCTCCCTGGGGTCCTAGGACGGGGCCGGCCGGCGGGGAAGCGTTGATCATTTCTTCCCCGGCACCAGCACAGTCCTCGGCATCGCCTTGTGCCAGGCGCCCACCCCGGCCTGGAGACACTCCGGGATCCGGGGCCACCGAGAGGAACCCGTCTTCCCACCCCAGGGCTTTGTTTTCTCAGCCCGGCTGGGTCTGTGGTGTCCAGCCTGGCTCCGCTCTCCTCTCCCGGTCCTGGGCGCTGGCCACGGTTAGACCCCAGAGCCCCCTCCTGCCGCATCAGGCCATTGGTCCCTGGGGGGAAAGGGAATGGGAGGAACGGCGGCTTGTTTCTGGGGCACTTTCGGCAACAGAAGGGGCGCGAGGCCGGGGGGGGGAATCAGAGATCACAGACCACTGGGGTCCCCACGAAAACACATTCACCACAACCAAAACGCCCCCTTTGCCCACCCTTTCCCCGGTTAGTCAGAAAAGGGGGCGGTTCCCAGGGCAGGGGGGGGGCTGAAGAGAGACACCCCCACTTTGGAAAGTCCTTTTAACCGACAAGTTCCCGAGGAGTAGCCGTGTTAGTCTAGTTCAGCCAAACAAACAAGGAATCCTGTGGCCTTTTAAAGATTAAAACATTTATTTATCGCATGAGCTTTCGTGGGAGAAAGTTACAGTAAGATCCCCATCTTCAAAGCGCCTGATGAGGTGGGCTTGTCTCCCACGAAAGCACACGCCATAAATAAATTGGTCAGTCTTGCAATGCGCCACCGGACTCCTGGTTTGTTTTGATCAACAGTCTGTTTTCCTTGTGTGCAAGCAGGGGCGCAAAGGTTTCTCTGGACAACAATTGGGAGACCCAGACTGGCTGAGCAGACGAGGGTCCTTCCTGGCCTTAGAGCCGTGAATGTGCGAAGTAGACGCGCGGGGTTTCTGCACACATACTCCGGATTCGGTGTGTGCACACAGATGGGCAGTGCAAAGGGCCTCCAGAGAACAGGCTGCAGAACCGCTTAGTGAATTTTTCTTTCTTTCTTTCTTTCTTTCTTTCTTTCTTTCTTTCTTTCTTTCTTTCTTTCTTTCTTTCTTTCTTTCTTTCTTTCTTTCTTTCTTCAGCCTGGACGAGGGCAGGCAGCCCCGGGGTAGCCACAATACAGCCCAGGACCCTGCTCTCCCAGGCAGGGCTCTAAGGATTTGGCTCCGGTTCGCAGGAAGTCCGAGCGGCCCTTTTGCCTGAAACCCTGCGGCGGGTCCCTGGGCACCACTTTCCTGGGGCTGAAATGAAACCTGGGTCCACGTGATCGCTCCCTTCCAGGCTCTTAAAACTGACACCAATGAGAAGCTGGAGTGACCCGGGTCTAAAAATAAACTGGTTTAGTGAATTAAATCGCCCCCCCTCCACCGGAGCCTTTCCAGGTTTAATTGCCAGGCGTGATTTGGAGAGAGATCCAGGGTGAGGGGATCCGTGATTGGCTCGGACCAGGCACGTTTGACTCAAACCTAATTATAGAATCCGGAGCAGCCGGAGAGAGCCGGGAGACGCGTGTGAAGACGCCAGAGCCGGGGCTCGCGGGGTCACAAGCGGTTTAGACTGGGGGAGGGGCAGCCTGGAGAACACTAACCAAACCCCTTCACATGGGGGATCCGCTCCCAGAGGGGAACCCGGGGAAGAGGGTGCGCCCCGAAGACGCGTTTTAAAGACCTTTCCTCTCGCTGCCGGACTCAGCATGCAACGTAAGGCTCTGCCACTTGGGGGGGGGGGGACAGGAAATTAATTTCCAGGGGGTAATATTCGTTTAAGAGATTGCAGTCTGTCTTAATTCAGCTTAGACGGCGGGGACAGAAGGAAACGATGTTCTTTGGTTATGAGACGGTAATTTGGAACTCAAACTTCCCCCCCTCGTGTCTCCCCCCCAGCTTGGGTGCTGTGTGCTCAGGTCAGACAGAAGGGGCTATCTGTCCGTCTGTAGGTCAGCAGATTGCGCGGAGGAGTTTCTTTGGGGACAGTCCCCTCCATGCTGAGACTATGGGGCGCCAACCGTGGCGCTTGGCTGTACCCGGCAAGTTCTGTCTCCTTTAGGGACCCGCCTTCAGTTTCTTTGATCTGGGGGTTTTGGGGGTGCCGAGGGTCCGTAACTGTGCGTTCGTTTCACGGCATTTTTGCACCTGGTTTATTTTGCCGATAAAACAAGGCAACGGAAGGGTCGGGTTCTGGGGTTGGGAGTAAATATGTCCCTGGGAAATAATCCCAGACAAAATCGACCTCTTGTGCCCCACTGCCCTTTTCTCCTGGCCGGGTTTGGGGCGTGTGGAAATTGCAGTTTCCGATCAGAAAGGGGGTCGAAGAGCTGACAGATCCCACTGCCTTGGTCCGATTTTCGGCGGGGGACCGGCTAGCTCGGCTGGAGACGGATTTCGGTGGAGATGGTCGGGTGTTGATTTTCTGGCGATCCAAGAAACGGGGAGGCTGGAAAAAGGAGATATTTTTAACATGCTGAAATCCGGCTCGGCGACAAAGCGCTTTGCTTGGACCCGGCTCTTTTCTCCTGCTGGCTTCTGCGCTGCCGGCAAGAACCGAGACAAGCAGGGCCCGTTTCCCGAGCGCCCGGAGAAAGCCGCTTTGTGGCCTCGGTCTCCGGCCGCCCAGGAGCAAAGCCGTTTGCACTGATCTCTTCTCTCATTTTGCAACGACCGTTTTGCGATTGTTTCCCGGGAGCCGCACGTTGCACCGCCAAAGTCCAGCTTCCAGCCGCTGCCCAGCTGTTAATTCAACTAGAAACCAGCTGGCGTCTCTTTTCCGCCCAGAAAGAGGAAAATCAGAACCAATCGGGGGCATTTGGACACATTTCTTTTCAGCTCGCCCGGGCATTTATTCTCCCCAGGCGCTTTCCACGACTTCGGTTCCCAGCATTTAACACTCATTGCATTTGTAATTTTAAAACCCGAGAGGGCGGCTAATTGGTGGCTTTTCTGGGTCTCTTTTTGAAATTGCTGCAGCTTGTTGGTCCCAGGACATGGGAGGGACAAGGGGGGGGGGCCGGACCCGAAGAGAGCTGTGTGTGAGCCCCAGGGCTGGGCTCAGCCCAGGACAGAAGTTGGCCCTTGGTTCCCTAATGCCATAGAAGATGAGGGTTGGACGGGGCCTCAGGAGGCATCTAGCCTAGCCTGCTCAGAGCAGAACCAACCCAGCTAAACCACCCCGGCCAGGATGTTCTGCAGTTGGGCCTTAAAACCCTCTACGGATGGAGAGTCTCGGGGGCGGGGGATACAGCACCGAGTGTGATCCCCTTAAAGCAATTTGAGCTTAATTGATGTGCAGATGTTCCCGCCGGGTTTGAGCCGATCCGGTCCCAAACCCCATTGCAAAGGATGGATCAGGCCCCGCGAAGGGAGAAATCAAACCGCCTAATTATGTCTCTTGTTCTCCCTGCCCCAGAAATCCCGCTGTGCGCAGGCTGCAACCAGCACATCGTGGACAGGTTCATCCTGAAGGTGCTGGACCGCCACTGGCACACCAAATGCCTGAAGTGCACCGACTGCCAAGCCCAGCTGGCGGAGAAATGCTTCAGCCGCGGGGACAGCGTCTACTGCAAAGAGGACTTCTTCAAGTGGGTGAACCGCGCCGAGCTCCCTCTGGGGAGGCGGGGATTTCAGGGCCGGAGGGACTCTGTCCGGCTCCAGTCAGTGACCACCCGAGCAGGGCCCAAAGGGAGGGCGATCGGAGAAGGGGGCCGAGTGGGTGACAATTTTGCCCTCCTAGGGGAGACTTTGCACCGGGAACCGCTCCGCCCGGCCCTGATTTGAACCGGGAGCCCCCCATCCCTTCAAATACCCCACCCACTCCTTCAGGGCAGGTCTCTCCCCGCACAGGGAGCTGCATCCCCTGGGAACTGTCTCCCTGCAAGAAGGAGCGGGCGAGTAAATCGGGGGCGGATAAAAAGTGCTGAGTTCAGTAAAGGGGGCGGGGAGGAGAGAGGTAGATCCCCCTCTAACCCCCCCCCCCAGACTGCAATGAGAGCAAAGCCGCATCTCAGCCCTCTGGCAGCCTTTGGGCGGGCCAAGGCCCACCCGGTCCCAAGCGATGAGCGCCCTGGAACTGAGGGGCTGCGCTGGGGACATCCTGCCCAGCCCAGCTCAACCCCTCCGCAAAAGCCGGCTCGGTAGCCGAGCCGGAGAGGGGGCCGGACCGGGCTGGGCTGAAACTAAGCGGAACTGGCCGTGTGCGCCTGGCTTTTCACTTGCAATTGAGGCCGTGGTGTTGCTACCCGGGCGACAAGAAACCAGACGGGCCCCCCCGCCCCATCTGTCCTGCCAGGCTCTGGTCCCGGGGGCCGCAGCCGGACGATACCGGGAGCCAGGCGCGCGCTATTTCCGAGGCCGGGGCTGGGTCAGCGGTGGGGGACCGGGCTGGTTTGCAGAGGGGCGCCCGAGCAAAAAGAGAGCGAGTCTTTTCCTGGGGGGCCCTGCCCCAGGCATCGCCGCCCCCCATCCGGCCCGGGACTAGGGTGTGCAGGAAAGCAGCGTTCAAGCCCGGGGGGGCAGTCACTGGAAGGGTGGCGATCTACGGACAGGGTCGGGGGGATCCCAGGTTAGTGCCCCCAGGCAGGCCGAACGCTCCTTGCAACCCGGCAGGATCGGGGCCCCAGCTGCTTAACGGGGATGTTTACACGGGTCCCGGGCTGCTTTCTGGACCCCTATTTTTGTCTTGCTGAATGCAAACGGCCCATGGCCCCGTTGAATCCTCCTGTGTCTGGCGCCCCCGCCCGGGGGCGGGGGGATCTCGAGGTAGGGGCCCCCCAACCCCATCGCCGCTGGAGCCCTTTCACCTCGGGCCGGTTCCGGGGGGCTGCACTGCCCCCCAACAAAGCCACCTACGGGTTGCGGCACCGCCTGGGCCGGGGTCCGTCCCCTCCAGGCCCGGCCCGCCGCCGCTCACCAGGGACCAGCTTTCTGCTGGGTTGACTCGCGCTGCTTTTCCGACAGGAGGTTTGGGACCAAATGCGCCGCCTGCCAGCAGGGCATCCCCCCGACCCAGGTGGTGCGCAGGGCCCAGGACTTCGTCTACCACCTGCACTGCTTCTCCTGCATCGTGTGCAAACGGCAGCTGGCCACGGGGGACGAGTTCTACCTGATGGAGGACAGCCGCCTGGTCTGTAAAGCCGACTACGAGACCGCCAAGCAGAGAGGTACCTGGCCGGGCCCCCCTTCCCTTCCCCCGCAAGGTGACCCAACGGGCCGGGGTGCCAAGAGCAGAGACGACGGGAATTTGGTTTGCAGCTCAGCCTGTCACGGGGTCTCCTTCCACAAACCGGATCAAGAAGGAAAGGCGTTTACACGCCCACACGGCTCGGAGCGATTCGTTTTCTTTTCCAAACGGTTCAATTTATCCCGCGGTTTGTGACTCTTAGCTCTCTCCTGGCTCAGCGCAAGGAAACCCGGCTTGCAAATGAAGGGCCAGCGCCGGGTCAGGGGCCCGTGGGTTTGTGCCCGGGCTCAGAATGATATTGGGGGGGGGGGGTCCCCAGGCGAAACGGCTGAGGACTGAGTGTGTTCTGCTGGAGCAAGCGGTGCCTTGACCCTGGAGTTCGTGGCGCTATTGCCCCCAATGGGGGGAAAAGGGGGTACAGGGACCCCCAGGGCTCGGAAATCCACACTCGCTCCAGGTGAAATCAGAACAACCGCCTCAGCTTAGTGCGGAACCAGATTTCCAAGGGAAACCAAATCCACGGGAGCGAACCAGGTCCCTGGGCCGAATTTCCCAGGGGAACAGGCCATTGCACCCGCAAGGCAAAGCTGGATTTAGTCGGTAACCGGGCGGCGCGTGAGGGGGCTCCGGGGCAAACCAAAGACGGGTAAAGCCCCCCCTTCATCAGGACTCTGAAATTTCCTGGCGAGAAGTTCCGGGGGGGGAGCCGTGTCAGTCCAGTCCAGCCAAACCAGGAGTCTTGGGGGCACTTTTAAAGATTAACACATTTATTTATCGCAGGAGCTTTCGTGGGAGAAAATTCTCCTACAAAAACTGACGCGATAAATAAATGTGTTAGCCTTAAAAAGTGCCCCAGGACTCCTGGTTTGGCTGAAATGTCCTGTGTCTGATGAGGTGGGATTCTACCCAGGGAAGCTCATGCGATAAATAAATGTGTTGGTCTCTCAAAGGGCCCCAGGACTCCTGGTTCGTTGGGCTGACCTAGGCTGACAGGGCTCCCCCGTGTTTTCTCCTCTGGAGCTGCCTTGAACTATTGGCAGTGCAGGAAGATTTCCTTTCGATTTGCTGCTTATGAACTATTACATTTCCTGTCCCCTCCTATACTAACCGAGCGCTGGAAAATAATTACTCCAGAGAATCGCAACCAGCTGCCCTCTGTCTATACAGCGCCCGGCCCTTCTCTCCTGCGGCACACGTGTGTTTTCCCGGTTCCCGTCCAGTGTGAACGCGATCCCAGCGAATCAGGTGCACGCTCCACATTTTCACACCTGAGCTATTCTCCGCCGTTTTGGCCAGTAACACTCTTTATTTCTTGGGCAGAGGCGGAGTCCACAGCCAAGAGACCCCGCACCACCATCACGGCCAAACAGCTGGAGACCCTGAAAAACGCCTATAACAACTCCCCCAAACCTGCCCGGCACGTGAGAGAGCAGCTGTCCTCGGAGACCGGCCTGGACATGAGAGTCGTGCAGGTGAGAGGGGACAGCCACAGGATCCCCCTCCTTAGAATCCAAGGGAGCTCCCACCGCCCCCAATCCCTCTGGGTGGGCTCAGGTTGGATCAAGAAAACAGCCTTTTCCTTCTTACACACTCAATTTACGGTGGCCACCTCTCTGTCACTCTCACACACTCTCTTGCCAGAGCATATTTGTTCCAGCTGGGTTAAAATGCTCCAAATGTGGATATTTATTTTTATATAAAAAAATGGGAGTTAAAAAACCCCACACACATTTTTCTGCAGATCCCTCCCCAACTCCCTTCCCCCCTTGTTTTCTTCCAAACCCCAGTTCTAAAGCTGACCAAAATTATTCACATTTTGAGAAGTGAACAACAAAGGCATTGCCATTTTGAGTTGGGATAAAGAAATCCAACCCTGAAATAACATTGCAGGGACGGTTGTGTCATTTCCTCCCATATTTGGTGCAGTCCTAAGACTGAGGCCTCATCTCTGCATTTCCAGCTAGTCAAAGCCTCTGGTTCTCCGATGCACCCTGGTCCAGGGGGGCTTCCTTTGATGTCAAGGGGGCTGTGTGCAGGTGCAGAGCTACTGCCCTGTGGAATGAATAGCATGAAGAGCTGACAGATTTTATTTTCCCTAGGAAGAGTTTTTCCCATTGAAATAAGGCATTTAATTGAAACCCAATTTTTGTATGAAAAATGTCATTTGATGAAAGTATTAGAACTGTTATCCAGCCTCCCCGTAGTTTTCTTTAGGTAACTGAAAACTTCTCAAGTTGGTTTGCTCCTTTAAGCTCCTTTGTTCTGTTTTGGCAGGTGTGGTTCCAGAACAGGAGGGCCAAGGAAAAAAGACTAAAGAAAGATGCAGGGAGGCAGAGATGGGGCCAGTACTTTAGGAGTATGAAAAGATCCAGAGGAAACTCAAAATCTGACAAGGACAGTATCCAGGAGGAAGGCCCAGATAGTGATGCTGAGGTCTCCTTTACAGGTAAGCGGAAAGAGGTGCACGTGTCAGGGGCCATTATTGTTTTCTGCAGCAATCACACAAGGTTTGAATCAGACTTCAGAGGTGTGTAGGTCACATGCTGACCTGGACAGGCACCAGTTTCACCCCAAGTGCATTTTTCGCCCAGCCTTCTTCCACGCCAAGCTATTGGGTTTTCATCCAAAGTTCATTTCATTCTTTAAACGCCAGTTACTTGCTAAGCACTTCCCGCCATAAAATAATTAAAGGAAACAAATGCTCAATGCAGATGAATTAAACTGGGAACACAAACACAAAAATGTGTCAGCAAGAACTGGAGCAACTCATGACTGAGTCTGCATTCGGCCAAATAACTTCTCCCAATGGTGACTGCAATGAATGACTTAGATTTCCACTGGGCAGGAATCAATTTGGAGAAACTAAAGTTGGAAGCTATTCTTTTTTAAATGGTGTCTGATGTCACACCTGACACAAAGGGAAAACAGAAAGAATGTCACTTGGGATTTATATGGGGTAAGTGACCTTTGATATTAAAGTTCCAGGGGGGGAGCCATGTTAGTCTGTGTACAGCAAAAAATGAGAGTTCTGGGGCACCTTAAAGACTAACACATTTCTTCGGGCGAAGTGGGTTGGAACCCACAAAAGCTTAAGCCCGAAGAAATGTGTTAGTCTTTAAAGTGCCACAGGACTCTCGTTTTTTGACATTAAAGAACACTTTTCTTGGAGGAACTTTTTAAATGACAAAGATTCAAAAGCAAAGGCCCAGCACGACCGATCAGAATGTTTACATGACCAATATTGACAGGCAAATCTCTTCATCCCATCCAGTTGTTTCTGAGGAGTTCATAGCCACAATTTATGTCCTGGAAGAATGTTTTTATTTCAATCATTTTTGAGGGGTGAGGGTTATTTCACTCAATTATTATGAGGATATTTTTATTTCACCTCCTTGTTTTGGGCTGTTGATCTCATAGGACTTCAAACTTCTTTGAAGGAGAACTGTCACACTGTGTCATCTGTAGTGTCAGACTTCTGCTCAGGCTCTGACTCAATAAAATACTTTAGCATGTGCTTAATTTTAAGAATGAGTAGTTCTCCTTAACTTCAGAAGTGTTATCCCATTGTTGCGTGCCTGATCAGTACCATGGACACCTTTTATTCGTGGCATTTCTTAGCACAGCAATCAGTTAACTACTACCTGTGATCTAGTGCCTTCTGCCAAAATAAGGTATAAGCCCCCATGACCACAAGGATCTGGCAGTGACAGAAATAGTTCTGAGCCAAAAACATCAATCTGAAAATATTGAAAGTGATGTTTTGACAGTTTCAAAATGTTCTCCCCCCCCCGCCCCAGTTTTTCCAAAATGAAATTTTGTTGAAATCTACAAGATTTTGTGAAATGTTGGTGGGGTCAAAACAGCATTTTCCAATGGAAAATTCTTCACCTGAGTAATGTGTAATGAGCTTTATGTATAGATTTATTACAGCTTTATGTATAGATATATTTAGATTTTCAATTTCAGCATGTCTATTGACTC
Source organism: Pelusios castaneus (assembly GCA_007922175.1). Lineage (NCBI taxonomy): Eukaryota > Metazoa > Chordata > Testudines > Pelomedusidae > Pelusios > Pelusios castaneus. The sequence continues at coordinate 12,030,463 of ML685804.1, forward strand.
CTTAACACTGTATCCAATTTTCATGTCTGTTCCAACATGATCTTATGCCCCATTATAAAGTAGCTAAAAGTATTAAATGCAATTATTGATACATTTAAGATATCCACCAGGTTGGTATCCTAGATTAGAGAGAGGGCAGTTCTCAGTTTTTATGAAGGGCTAATAAATGCATGTAATTTTGCTAGCAACTAGAAAAATACCTTTTCATTTTCAAAGCTGATTTTGTAAGTGATCCAAATATACTCTGTTAACCTGTTTCGGATCACCCCCAAACCACTGCAATTTTAATTCCTTTTCCTGAGTAATGGATAGTTTTTCTCCAGGTCATTCCTTTCTATCTGTGAGTATCTCATGTTAGCTTCTGAAACAATAGTGAAAACAGATATAAATATAATTAATGAGGCAATAATTCCTAACAAAACAAATACAGAACAATACAAAGAGCTCAAGAGCCCAGATTCACTTCTCACTTAAAAGATGTTGATTTTTTAGTATTCATATTTCATACCAGTTTTTAAAAGCCCAGGGGAATTAGATTCCTGCCCCTGTGATAAAAACAAACAAACCCTAACCCATTGACTTTGCTGAGATCAGCCTAGATAGAAAACAGAAAGAATAAGGAATTAAGTGGCAAGACCAATATAGTGTTGAAAAACTGTGTAAAACTGCTCCTATCTAACTTTATCTATCCCTATCCCCCTTCAAGGTTTCTGAAGACCAGACCGTCTCTAGCTAGTTTGCTTTCCCGATAAATCACATTCCTGTTTCCCTTTCAGATGAGCCCTCTATGTCAGAAATGAGTCACTCCAATGGGATTTACAGCAACCTAAACGAAGCTTCCCCTGCTCTGGGGAGACAAGCTGGGACAAACGGGAGCTTCTCTTTGGAACACAGTGGCATTCCCACTCAGGACCAGTACCACGACCTCAGATCTAACAGCCCCTATGGGTTACCCCAATCACCAGCATCTTTGCAAGCACTGCCTGGCCACCAGCCTTTAATTTCAAGCTTGGTTTATCCAGACAATGGTTTGGGCATCATGGCTCAAGCCGGACAAGGCGTGCCCCAGCCAATGAGAGTCTTAGGTGGAAATGGACCCAGTTCTGATCTCTCTACGGGGAGCAGCGGGGGGTATCCAGATTTCCCTGCAAGCCCTGCCTCTTGGCTAGATGAAGTTGACCATGCCCAGTTTTGATACAGGACCCATCACAGCATGGGGAAGACTTCCAGCAGCTAAACAGCATCTACTGGTGAGAATCAAATATGGGGCAAAAAGTGACTTCTGGGGAAAAAGTACCATAGTTACATGGAGAAAGAAAGGCAAATGGGCTGTTGAGGAGCAGGCCAGCTGTGGGTTGACATAAGGTAATTGACCAAGGAATCATGTCAGAATGACCAACTTAAGAAAAGTCGGAGTGAAACTAATGGTTGTACCTTTACAGAATACGACTGAACATCGAGACTTGTGCTTTACCGAGCTGATGATGTATTTTGTTTTCTATTGTCAGTTCCTTCTCCAAAGCTAGGGCTTACTTCATTACTTACCTCCCCCTCAAACTTTTTTAAAAATAAAGATCTCATCCATTGTAAAAGAAAGAACAGTGTCTATATTTCTATAGGAGAAAGGTGAGCAATGAATAATCTCTTCACAAATTCATGGTAGAAAACCATGTATCTATTTCTCTGTTCTTCCAACAGGTTAAAAATCACACACTGAAGCTTTTTGTTTTATTTTTGAATTTATATTCGCTTTTCTAAATTTAAATGGTCTTTGATATGCCAATCGTTTATTAATAATCACATTTTCCTTCCTACTCTGAGGATCATATGTCAACTTGGCTTTTCACCTTTTTAATTCATAGTTTGCTAGCTGTGTCCTTTCCATATAAACGTTAAACTGTGAATAGATGTATTTATTATCAGATAGCCACTCTTTTCCAACAGGGTCAAGAAAGCTCTTGACCCAAGACTATTGGTCATTCTGGATGGATAAATTTACATTTTTCTTTACTGATTCCTCTACAACAACTTTATTGCAAAGCTTTTCAAAGTCGCACCTAATGTCTTGTTGCCAAATACTGTCTCAATATTTTGTTAAGCTTGATTTAGTTACATCTGTTCTTCAAATATTGTTGGGAGGGAGTCCCGATGAGCATACTTACGTTCACTCCACCTTCTCCATTCTATGCATTTGTGTATTTCACAGCAGATATAGTGAAAGCTGATTGTGAAGAAAGGCAAAAGAATATGTATACCGTTACCTGTAAAATTGAATATTGACTTAACTGTAGACTGTGTATGTCCAGTGTCTTATTTATATTCTCTTTCTCTCTGATGATCAAATACTTTACAACTTCAAATAAATTTGTCAGCTAAAGTTTAAATAAGTCTTTTGCTAAATTCACATTTAAGCAGCAATCCGGGCAAAATATCTTTAAAATAAATTTTAAAAGCCCCTGAAGACTTGAGGCCCTGATTCAGCAAAGCATTTAAACACATGCTTTATTTTAAGTCCCTAGGAAGTCCTATTAACTTCAAAAGTGCTTTGATGAACTGAGGCTAAAAGAGGCCTTCTCACTTGGGGTGTATAACCGATATTGTTAAATGATTGCATGTTCTTCGAAGACGGACAGCCGTTGTCGGTGAACTAGGATTACTTTTTACCACTCAAGGTGTGGGAAGAAATACCCAAAAAAGCAGAGGGTTTGTGATTTTCACTGAGTCTATGGCAACACATTCAGTATCTTGAGTCCATTAATTAAAGAGTGAACTGAGAAAAAGGGAAGGAGATATAACCCAGTTTTCCCACCTCCAGGCCTCAGTTTTCAAATGTAGATGCCTAAGATTAGGCACCTTGATGCAGATCAACACCCCTCTTCTTTCGGTTTTTTTTATACAAGAAAATTACAGAAATTTAGGGAAACAATGAGCAAGGTGTTCCCATTGCACGTCTAACCTAAACAAGGTTTGAATCCTGCAACCAGCACTGAAGCAACAATCCATACTCTTGAGTCCCACTCAAATAAATAAAATATTTGGGGGCAGGCAGAAATCTTACTACATGAAATCTACTATGTAAAATTACGCTGACAATAGTTTTATTTGCTAAGCGGGGGCTGTGAATTATCACATATCTATAGTCAAGACCATTTCTGGACTGCAGTCTGGAAGCTAAGCTGTAAGGCAACAATTTTAGCTCGTGGGCCACAGCTACTCTTTCAGAGAGTTGTGTTAACCAGAAAATTGATAATCTTGTAACACTCTTTGAAAATTATGGGGTTTTTAAAAGGTTCGTTTCAGGATTTCACTCCATTATTTAACAAGGGAAACGTCTTTTCTGTTCTCTTCCCATTTGAACCTGTGACCCTTCACACCATAGCTGGTCAATCTGGTTTTTGTCAAACCATTTTATTCCTCAGAATTCTTTCTGGGAAAAAAAAATATGCTTTTCAACCAAAACGAAGATTCTCTTGGGCAAGTTGGAATTTTTCTGGTTTTTAGCTGAAAAAAGTCTGCAGCCAAGCACTGAATACTATTACAGAAAAATCAGTGTTTTTATTAAAAACTGGTTTCAGAAACTAAAATAATCAAAACATTTTTTGTGGGAAATGCAGAAAATATTCTTCAAAATTTCCCACAAAAATAATTCGCATTTCTGAGCAGTTCTACCTCATGCCTGCAGTTCCCACTGAAGTCAATACATCTATTAACCTCTTTAGATTAGTTACCGAAGGGAAGAAATGCAGTTTCCTACTTCCCTTTGTTTCAAGCTTTCAACAGGCTTTGTAGACCTGATCCTTCAAGTAGTCTACATAATAAACGCCTGCTGGAGTCAGCTCTACACAGAGTAGTTGCAGGATCGGGGCTTTTGTGGGCAAAATTGAAGAAAGGAGGAAGATAACTGTATGTGTTTGAGTCAGAATAGCTCTTTGGATCTATCCTTTTCTGCAAGAGGCATCGGCTAATGATTTCAGCATGATCTGGGAGCTGAGTTTTCCTGAATGCTAATTCTGACTGACAGATTCCCTCCGTGAACAGATTAGTAAGGGTTAGTTAATGTTAGTAAGCAGTTTGGAGATGAGATATTCAAACTGTTGTCAGCAAAATTTATGTGTATCCTGTCTGCTACAGAAGTGGGGGACAAGATGCTACATCATAGGCCACCCCCAGATTAAATGGGTGTTTTCTCCTTCATGACCAATCTAGAAAGGAAAGGGAAGAATATGTAAAGACACCCCAGGGGGAATATGCAGATAGTGATTATAAATATATTTTGCTGGACCAGTTATCGGAGTACATCTGCCTCAGGTACTTGTATGCCTCTCATTCCTGAAGTATCAGAGCATGCCCCATCTTTTGAATGTATTTATCCACCCAGAGTCCCTGTGAGGCAGGACAGCGTTATTATCCCCATTGTACAGATTGGGAACTGAGGCACAGAAAGGCTAAGTGAGTTGCCCAAAGTCACACAGGTAGTCTGTGGCAGAGCAGGAATGTGACCCCCAGTTCTCAGGCCAGCATGGTGACCCTTGAGGTCACTCTATCCTCAGTCTTCTGAGCCTTATGCTAACATTTCCAAATGCACCTGCAGAATTAAAGACAGCAACTAATTTTTAACCTCCCTGCTAAACTCACATGCAGCTCCCCACCACGTGGCAGATTCTGCAGTCGTCACTCAAACCCTGGGCCTAATTCATTGCTGGCATAAAACAAGCATAACCTCACTGAAGGCCGAGTGCTGGTGCGCTCCAGCCCTGAAGCCCTTACTAAGTGAAGCAAACGGAACAACTTTCCGAGCACACCGTAAGACCCCATATTGCAATATCTAGCCAGTGCTGACCACACTGAGCAGAAATCCGGCATGATGCAAATATTTCGGGTATTTCTTTGTTCCCCTTGATAGGTAGCAGCACTTAAACTCTTCAAAAGTTTGGCTTCCACCGTGAAATCAGCAGGGCTGGCCAGGATATAACCATTCCATTTCATGAAAAGTTTCAAGGTTTTAAAACTTGTTTTCCTCTGAATGTGGAATGAAATAAGACCTTTATTCTCCCTCCCTCTCCCAGGATAGCAAAGAGACAGGTGGCTAGGGCCTACATGTGGGATCTAGGAGACAGCTTCAAGTCTCTGCTCTAGATCAAGAGTGCTGTAACTAGCAAGCTATCGAGTTATAGAGTCGATGACTTCTGTTGGCGCAGATCCGCTTTTAATTATTTATGCAATGTTCATTAAGCTGGGGAGAGAGGCAAAAAGTTTGTGGAAATTTTTGACCAGCTCTAGAAATCAGTTCTAAGAACCACCTCTAATAGGCATACTGCAAAGGACTATTTTAGGGTAGTCGGGTGCCTGAGTTTTCAGTCCACCTTAGAGAAAATGCATGGACGAGGAGATAGAAAACCTGCTGTATTCTCAGTGGGGAAAACTTTATAGCTGACTTTTTACACACTTTTTGGCCTTATCCAGTATTCCATGCACAGCCCGGAAGTCCCTGGGAGTTCTGGGTGTATAACCTGAAAGGAATGGGCCCTCACTTCTTTCCCCCCCCTGCTTTAAAATCTGTTTTCCCATTTCAAAATCTAGTCACATTTTCTGCTTCAAGATCTATGAGGGAAATGCACTTGTGCTATTAAAATTTTTGAAGTCTTATTGTTAAACATTTTCCAGTTAGTTCCTAAACGGGAGTCAGCAAAGTCTGTCATCTATTTATTCCAGTTGAAAGAGCTCGAACAGCAATACCCTCCGTCTCCAAGGAGCAGGCGGGTAACCTGATGCACCTGGAAAAGAAGGAAAGAAAACTGGTGAATGACAGGTCAGAAATGCAGCTAATCTCCCCCCAGTCTCCCATCAAGTAGTTTTTAAGGTAAATCTTGACAACCGGACCAAATGTAAACAGAGCACCAGAAACAGCCCCGTGTGGACATGCAGATTCTGTACAGAATGAGCTGGGGAAACAATAGGGAAGGAGGTCGTTTCACATTGCACAAGGCAGACCTCCAGATGAACTCCCGAGTGCACCAGCCAGGACTGAAAGCAGCCCAGGTTCGTACCCTGACTAGCGAGTTTCTCTAGGTGCTGGATTTCAGGACATTCATTCCTCTCTGTGGCTGGAATAGGCATGTGAGCTACATCCTGTTCTCTCCATTCCATTGGGCAAGGGGGCAGAAGTTGGGAGGCTGTGCGGGAAGTGAATTGCTTGGTGTGGATTGTCCTCCTGTGGGACCAGAGCAAGGGGATGCTAGGAGAGAGCCACCCCATGATGCTTTGATCCAGTGTGTGAAGATGACTTCAGCAGCAAGCCCTTACAGCTTCGCACGTCAGCCGCGGCCTGCAGGGGGAGAATTTCCTCCACTGTCTTGACCGGGCACTAGAGTTGGCCATTGGCACAGGGAGGCTGAGTACTGCCGGATTTACTCATCCAAAACCACCGTTGGCAAGAGAGGGTGTCCGCTGGAGTCTGGTCTGAGAAAGCAGCAGAGGAGATGTTCTATGGTTCTATGACTGGGCAGATCATCTGGATTTTAACGCATTCCTCAGCTTCTGGAGATGAATGTATTCTGTATATAGCGCCCGCATACTACATTTGTATGCATATGAATATTATAGACAACAGAGGAAGTATGGTCCTATAGATATCTATATAGGATCATATTTCCTACCCTCTATATAATATTCATATGCATTCAAACATGGACGTCTGTGTACATTCTATGAGAATACCTTCCTCTCCATATAAATAGATAGTCTTATTTTTATGGTGCTTTAAAATCCTTTGGTTTTCTCTGAAGAATCCCTCGGGCCTTTTATCAGCTTTTGTTTTCAATCTGTCTAATGAACGATGGCCCCTATTTGAATATATAATTCAGCCTGTGGATCTCCATTCTGTTCTCCTTCACATGCGCTGATATTGACCTGGATGGGATTTTTCTGCATGCAGGGAGAGCAAAATTTTAGTCTGCATATGGGGGTGTGTATATAGGAAGACCTGTCTCGGCCACTGCCTATGTTAATCAGCACTTCGCAATCTAGGGATGAAAAGCACTTCAGAAGAGACAAGTACAGCTCTTCTATATAGTACACTTGTACTATACAGGTGTACTGTACACACACACAATTTTGAAGAAACAGTGTACAAATAGGTATTTTGTCCCACCATGAACCTTGCAAACCTCACAAAGATAGCTATTTAAATGTTCCTCTATTAGATTCTAACCAGAAAGGCATATAGCCTGTTTATTGATATTCTGGTTTTAATTTTTTAATTTTCTTTTTCAAATGGAACCAACTTCAAGGGAGTAGGAAGATAAAGACCCAGTTAGCCACGCTCAGCATTATTATAGGCATGATTCTGAGGGGGGCGTACATGACTGAGCTGACAAGCTAGGAACATGAAAACACGAGCTTTAAATTAACTCTGAGGCTCTGAAAATAATTTTTTTATAAGGGTAGGTAATACAATAATATAGAAAGGGGATCTGACAATTTTTTGTTGTCACTGGTGGCTTGAACAATTTGATGCATCTCTGGCATTAAAATCTTTGCTCGCTCTCTCTCTAAAGCTTCATCCTGCTGCGATGATCCACTAAAATTTATTTTGGAGAAAATACATTTGAGAACTAACAAATTGCTCCCTTAAGTCATAACTAACCAGGGATGTTTTGTCACACTTAAATTAAATGAATTCTCCTTCCTGTGCAGCGTTAGCAAAAAAGGGTTTGCCTCATTCAGTGAAAATGGTGAGATCATATGAAATTCAACTTCACCAAGCATTAGAGAAAACACTCTGTATTTTAACAGGCACCTCTTATAGCAACGTGCAATATGAAGCCCACACTATAGATAAACTTCTGTCTATCCGTTGTTATTCTTCCCCTGTGAATTGGAGAGTTCCCCATCTCTAAGGGGAAGAAAAAGCCACTTGCTGCTGTCTGCAGACTGAATACATGAATACAAATGAGCACACCTGCCCATACCATGGTCTCTCCCAGCTCTCCCAGTCAGCTGGAAGGGAGTAAATCATTCCTGACAGTTACATCTCTACAGACCAGTTAGAATTAATGTAACAATTTGGTGTTTAATGAAGCAAGAACATGCCGGGCTGCAGAGAATGGCTGGGACCTGCTGCAGTCATGTTACAATCCCCATGGGCCCCAAACGGCAGAGATTCAATCAGATGGTCACTTGTTGGGTTGAGAGACCTGCCATGTGGAAAGAAACCCGGCAGAGCGTTTTCAGAAGAAGAAAACCAACAAAAAACAGGCCCCAGTTAAGTGTGAAACGATCTTTATGGGCCAGATTATTGATTTCAATGGGGGTCATCTTAAAAAAAAAATCAATGGCATAATATGATGTTTCACATACTATGGTGAGGTGTGTCAGTCTAGAGAGACTAGCCCAGTATATGTAAATATATTTCACTTCTACAGCCCCTTTGAATGGTCTGAGAGCCTAAATGCAGGACAGCTTAGATCCTTCCTTGGTGCAAAAAACACTCCATTCAGTTCAATGGGATTTCTGACCTTGAAAGAGTCAAGGTGGGATCTTCCCTTTTACAAACCCTTTATTCTGGGGTTATCACCACTTGCTGGATGCCTTATTTGTTGCCCACTTTTTGAACGTTTATTATTATTGTTTGTAATCACCTGTCAGACTATCACGGTTGCTCTCATTTCCACCGCTGTGATTCACGCTGGTCAGCCCTATTATCGTTTGTTGTCTCCTCCCGCTATGGCCTAGAACCCCTTTGTGCTAGGTACCCGACAAACACAGACACTGGCGTACAGCAGCATAATCCCAGAGCACTTCACAGCTGTCTGCAGGCTGCATCGACAAGCACTGGGTGGTTAGAGAAGGGGTTTGAACCAATCAGTTCCAACATCTGATGAATCAGCATAACTCATTTTAAAATAACTCTTTGTGAAGCACCTCATCAGAGAAATGAAAATAAATTAGCATTTCATATGTCTGTGCAGGGGATGAAAATAAATCTGCAAAACCATGTGATCAGAGAATTAAGACGGCCTGGTGAGGTGCCAAGCCCTAGAAGATCTCTGATTTCTGCAGGAGTTTCATGTAGCCGGCTCCTCTCCTGATAAAGCCTCGTAAACATAATGTTTTGGGTAGGGCAAAAATGTAGATGGGTTTAGCAACCATCTTCTGTGTCTCATGTATACAAATATGTTTCCAAAGCACTGCAGTTTGCAGCCGTTTGGACACCTTAAAATAAATCCCGCGTCCCATTCTTTTTTTCTTGTTTCTAAATGAAACTGCAGCACAAACTAACAACCCCTCACTTACAAAACACGAATGCTGAAAGAGGGGTGTGTGTGTGTGTGTGTGTGTGTGTGTGTGTGTGTGTGCAGAACTAAAAGTGTTTTGCTGCAAAACCTCATGGTCATCAGCTTTAAGGTCTTGACAGGTTTATAATGTGCTAAGTGTCCCTGTGGGACACTAGAACCGTTCACTGATAAGATCAAGCTTGCCATATCCAGCTGGTATACAAGGCAGAGGGACATCTACATTAATTCAGGAATCACTTCTGTTTTGCTGATGTAGATTGTCTCCAATCTATGAAAATAGCACACCAAGACCCATCAAGAGAATACTTATTAAAATAGAGTTTGGGGTACACACAGCCTGATTCTCCTCACTTACATGGGTGCAAATCAGGAGTGAATTCATGGAAGATAGAGTCACAATGTAACAGAGTAAAATTGGCATAAATTATAGGAGAATCAGACCAACAGTCTTGTAAACCACATTTAAGACTTTTCCCTGCTCTTATTGTAGGCAGGGGGGAAAGGATCTGGCTCTTGTTAATACCATTTATATTATGGCAGTCCCCAAAGACCCAAGTCAGGACCAGGGCTCTATTTCACTCGGTTTTATACGAACACAGATGAAGAGCCATCTCTGCCCTGGTGAGCTAAACGTGTTAAATCACTTTTGAGGGTGTTACCACTAATCTATCAATACGGATTTTAATCCACCCCAGCATCCAACAAGGAACTGGATGGTCCAAAAATGATATATTTACAAAGGTAATCTTTCTGGGACAGTGCCATAAATATAAAAATCTGGGGGCATGTAGGGTGACCAGATGTCCTGATTTTATAGGGACAGTCTCCATATTTGGAGCTTTTTCTTATATAACTGCCTATTACCCTCTACCCGGTCCTGATTTTTCACACTCACTAACTGGTCACCCTAGGGGTCTTGTGGATTTCTGCTCTAACACATTAAACCTATGAGGCTTAATCTTCTAGGTTTTATGCACGCAAAATTCTTCCGGAAGCCACTGTCAGCAATGATTTTTATAAAGATTTACCATGCACTGAAAGCGTTTTACAAATACAGGGCTGTTTTCCAGTTAAATACAGGTACCAAACGTTTGCGCTCGAAAGCCACATCTCAGAGCTTGGATGCAAATCCTGGCACTTAACTTCAGGTGCTCGTATATTAGGAGCTTTGATAACAGGTTCGCTGTATGCAGTGCACTGATCCCTGGGGTGGAGCCACTCCGGCAACGTCAAAATCTCTAGACGGTTTTGAGGCCTGATTTTCACAGTTTTGCACACTATCGTGGATTTAACTTGCAGAATTATCACAAATTCACAGCAGTACTCACAGTTCAGTCATGGGTTTAACTGGCCGGGAGATCATGCTAATTTTCAACTGGTGTGTGTAAATATGCAGTTTGTGGGTGTTCATTTGGCACTGAATGGTACCTCCATGTAGTTGTGAAAATCAGGCTGTTTGGAGCCCAAACTGCTTGAGTGTGGCTTTAACATTCATTCATTCATTCAAGCTGCTGTAAGTGCTGGGAATACATGCTGGTATTGGGGTATTTGCTTGCATTTGCAATACAAATAAGATTGCTGAATGCCGCTTCCTCTGCACATGAATTAGATTGAAAAAGACATGCTCCATGTTTTTCATTGTGGTAACTGACGCCTTCAATAACGAGTTCCGTTCTACAGCAGAGATTCCATGGCACTTTCCCTAAGACCATTCACCTTCCTGCCCTTCACCTCGGGAAAGCTCTTCGGGAGCATTAGACAAGTCTAAGGTAACATTATTGTTTCACTGTCAAGACTGAAAAGGGATTTTCTGATCTGTATTTATTTACGGAACTTATTTTTGGTATTAACAATATTAACCTCCCTATACCATATTGCAAAATTGGGACCATGCTAAAAGAGATTCACACTTATTCCCTCCTCTGCCCACTGGAGCAGAGATTCAGTAAAATACATGGATTTCCACGTGCACTATCTGTGGGATTTAGTGTGATTTCCGTTCTAATTAAACTTTCTAGATAGGTACCTCCTTCCACCCCACATTCACTCCGACGTTGTTCACTTCTTTCCCACTGAGGATTCCCCTTTTGCTCCCTCTCGACTCTGGCAGGTGAGGCCAATGGTAAATAAATTCAATTGACAAGATTGCAAGGGCTATTGGGGCTGCTCACTGCCACAAATAGAGGAAATCGCCGGGTAATGAAGACATCTGATATCCTGCCAATCTTCATTTCCTGCAGCCTGGTGAAGAGGGACCCATCAGCCACAGCTGAATAGATTGGATTTGGGTGCACCTTTTCCCAGGTTGCTGTTATTTACTGGCACCTGGCCTCCCTTATGCAACTAGAGCCTTATCCCACAGCAGCAGAAAGGCTCCTATTGAATTCAGTGGGCTTTTGATCAGGCCTCCGAAGCAGATACACACTCTCAAATTCATCATTTATATAAATGGAGGGTGGTTGCTTTTCCAAGGCGAGGATGAGTTATCTCAAATTCTAAGAAGTACATTGATTTGTTTGCCGCAGAACTTGATGCTGTGACTGCTCCAGGCCTTCGCCGTAACTATTTATTTGGTTTCTAGATGTGTGAGGCTTACACCTCACCTAATGATTTTATGTTCCAATAAACAAAACAAACAAAAAATTTAGCATGAACCATGGTGGGACTAGCTTTGTTTTGGGAGTGGGTGTATTTATTTATATTTGCCAAAACATGTGAATCTGAATTCTTTTTCAGCTTGATTTTGGCAGAAAACCACAATATGACCCAAGTTTTTGTTAAAACTGAGCCAGGTTCATTCAGAAGATTGCAACATTTGTGGCCAAATCCTGCTCAACTTGCTCTCAGCAGTGACATTCCAACTGCTATATGTGAACTTGCAGGACATTATTCCACCAACAGATGTCCCTGTGCACAGTTCCAGACACGTTGTAGTTCCTGGTAAACATGGGAGACAAAGCTGGAACTTAAGCTTTGTGGAAAGTCATTAGTATCTGTGCCAATAATTTGTTTTTTAAAAATAAAACCCTCCTATTTCAGTAGGTCAGAGACCGCATATATCACAACACCAGAGGGACTACTTGTGTTGGTGAGCTGAGCAGCATGGGGCTCTATGTTCAACTTTCAAGCTATAACAAAACCTGAAGCCAGGCGACTTCCAAGTATATTTGATTTAAGACTAATTGAGCAGAACAGGGGTATGTGCAATGAGAAGACTAGAGGGTTCTTTGACTTGAAAATGGAGGAAGGAGGAAAAGAAGGTAAGAGAGCAGAGTTTTTGCAACTGAATTTGATTTAAGTTAATTGGTCAATCTAATTCGTCGGTAACTTGCTTGGTTGCAGACAGAGTTGCAGAGTTCCGACCTAAAGCCAATGGGTGGCTTTGGCTAAACTAGGGAGGATTTAGAAAGCAGACCTTCCTGTTGGAGAAAAAGCTTGCAGCTGCTTGAGTTTATTGTTTTGAACTGGCTCCATATTTAATGGGATTTTTTGAAAGAAGGACTAGAGGAGCCAAGGTCTGCTACTATTTGCCACCCGAAGCGCTTAATGCGGCTTTATCGCTTTCGTTTTGTGAACGCAGCCGTCCCACTTTGGCATGTTTCTAAGAGTAGGCTGCCATGATGTCCAAAATTAATTACTGCGGACTGTCCTAATTGTTCTAGTTAAAACACACCCTTCTTATGCCACACGCTGGGACTTGGCTCTTGGGGATAACTGCTGAGTGATAAAGCCATGGATGTGAGGAAGTTAGAAGTTATCCTGGTTTTAATTTGTACTAATCTAATTATCATCAGACATTTAGAAATAATGAATTGTTCCCCCGAGCACTTTCCTGGTTCATTTATTTACACGTGGATTAAAATGTAGGACACTGATTGTACTCCTGGTATATTGATATTAGCCATTCCAGAGCAAATAGCATTATAACACTGAAGCTATTCCCCCTATATTTCCCAAGACTGAGACTTTTACATTATTTGCCCACTTTCCAGTTTTTTCTTATTGTTTTCAGCATCTTATCTTTAAGGGACACTGGGGTTATTTTATGCATTTCCCTACAAAGATAAAATGCTCTTTTTTCCTATTATAAAAGGAAAAATTGGCCTGCATTCACATACGCTGTTATGCAAATAACCTCCTATGCACAGCTCTATGCTCCTAAGCAACCCTACAATAAACAAACCAGGGTGTGCAGGTTTAGTTCCCATAAGCAGGTGTAAAACAAGGATTAGAGTTTTCTTTCTTAAATGTCAATTTCACCATACACACAAACCAACACAAATATTACCATAGATGATAATGAATATTTACAAAGGGTCAAAGTAAGAAAAATGCTACTTGAGACATATTGGTGTTTGATTTACGGATATTTACTAGCACTGTCAGTTAATCACGGTTAATGCATACAATTAACACAAAGCAAATTAACTAGATTAAAAAATAGTCATGATTAATTGCAATTTTAATCACAAAAACAACAGAAAACCAATTTCATTTATTATGAGTATTTTTGAATTTTTTTTCTGCATTTTTAGATATACAGATTTCAGTTACAACACAGAATACAAAGTGTACAGTGCTCACTTTTTATTATTTTTATTACAAATATTTGCACTGTAAAACAGATTTAAAAAACAGTATTTTTCAATTCACTTCATAGAAGTTCAATCATTCCCACTTCTTGTCCAGCCAATCACCAGAAACAAACAAGCTTGTTTAAATTTACATGAGATAATGCTGCTCACGTCTTATTTACAGTGTCGCCAGAAAGTGAGATCCAGTGTCGCTATTTACATGCCAGATGTAAGACCCTTTATGCTTTGCTCAGAGGCCCTAAAGTTTTATATTGTTTTGTTTTTGAGTGTGGAAATCTACTTTTGTAAGTTGAACTTTCATGCTAAAGAGATTGTACTACCATTCTTGTATGACGTGAATTGAAAAATACAATTTCTTTTATCTTTTGTACAGTGCAAATCTTTGAAACAAAAGTAATAGAAAGGGGGGCACTGTACACTTTGTATTCTGAGTTGCAATTGAAATCAATATATCTGAAAATGTAAAAAAGATCTAAAATATTTATAATGCATTTACATTGATATCCTGTTATTGTTTAATACTACGATTAAAACTGCAGTTAATTGCGCCTTTTTTAAAATCTCATCATTAAGTGTGCTTTTATTAATCGTTTGACAGCCCTAATATCTACTTTGTGTATGTTGACATGTGATGTTGACAGTTTGTGGTTTAACAGTTGTAAAGCTTTCATTTTTTGAATCACAATGGCTATTGTCATAAAATCATTGTCTGGCCTCTTTATAATTGCTCATAAATGAACATTTAAATTGATAAAATAAGAAGCTTAAAAAGAAACCAACATTATCTGCTGAAATTATTTTTAAAAAAAATTCTTCTAACCCAACTTCTAACCAACCACTGTGCCCACTCAACTCTTTAAAAGCAACCCTACAAAAATAAGTAGCCCCCACCCATAGGCCAATGCCATATAAGCTGACGTCAAAGAAAAGAGCTTCGTGTGCATATGAAGCAGGTGTGAAAAGATTTCAGTAAAAACACATTTCAATTTCAAACTTTTAAGAGTTAAATGTTATGTACAAGAATGACATGGGGGGGAGGGGGGGAAGAACAGCTTTGGATTAGACCTTGAACTGTATTAATTTAAAAGCATTCAAAGCATCCAAGTACCTGGAAACTTGAAAGTCCTCTGTTTACCTCCAGGACTAATATGAGGCCATGACTCCTACAGCTTTTTGAAAAGGAGTCCATTCTACTGAATGGAATGGCTCACTTCCCCGAAGGTAAACACATGGATGTGACTTTGTGGTGGAAGTGCAAAGTAGTGTCAACTTCGCAAACACACACATACACTCGCTGAGCCAATGTGCCTCAACCCAGAGCGAGATGGATCCCCTTACAGTGAGGAGTGGAGCTGGATTTGAACATTGGACCCAACCAATGAAAGGTTCCATTAATGAGTCTGGGTGTCCTGGTCCTCAGTTCTAGTAGGTTGAATTATGCGATCCTTTTAGCCTCTTTTCCTAAATAGATCCTTGCCTAATATCGCCACCACCCAAGAGAGACGGTGCAGGGGTTGTGGACAAGGTCCTTGAGAGGACTCTGTGGACAATGTCTGCAGGATTGAACATGGTTTTAGCGCACAGATTCATGGAGCTGTTGAGGAATCAGTAGTGCCAGATGGAGCCAGAGCAGAAAGCAGCTGGAATATGATCTCTTTTGTGGCTCTGCAGACAGGTACACTACTTGCCACGAATATTATACTAAACCAAATGCCGGTCACAGTTCAACACGTGGAATCTAGCTGCAGCCTGGTGTTTTTATCACTGTGATACAATGATCCCAAGGGGGGGGCAGGGAGGCACAATGTAAATGAAGGTCGGGGTTGGCTGTGCCACTGGAAACTCATTAGCAAATCTGTCAACTCTACCGGAGCCAGCCTGGAATCCAGCTTAGTTTCCTCTAGCTGTGCTGGTTGTGCAGGGACCATGGAAGATGAACAATTAACACCATTTCCCCATAATCAGCAGAAATGACTCAATGACTCAAATTCTCAGCTGGGAATGGGAAGACTAGGGGACCCCCAGCCCCACTGTAGCTTAGAGCAGCAGAGAGAGTTGCTCTTAACTGGACCTGCTGGTTATGGTGTCCAGGAGCCATCTGCCATCCAGGGAATGACAAGACACAGTGCTTGCTGGCTATGCTCCCACCCTAGGCCTCTCCGGCTGTTTCCCTCAACTCCCCAATGTGGGCTGGAAGGCTAGAACAAGAGTTGACTATGACAGCTCTACACTCACTGAGTCCTTGTTCCATTCTACTGCAGGAACTGGGGAAGGGGAGTAGGAGCAGATTGGAGAACCTGACCTGGAGGTTGTCTGCTCCCAGAAGTTTTGCCCTGATTTCGGTGGAGTGATTCCTGATTTACTCCAGGAGAAGTGACAGGCGAAACAGGCCCAGAGAACACACTCCTTTCACATTGTCACTTTCCAAAGCAGATCCCCCTTTTAGCTCTAATGTTGACTACTTCCGACTGTGTATCTATATTAGAGTTTTACGTTGCTGCCCCTCACCTGCAGCATTTGGGCATCTTCCATATAAAATCAAAATATATAATAGAGGCATAAGGTATGTGTTGTGTGTGTATATGTATATACTAGATGTATATGATAACTGCATATGTATGTTATGTTACACCTAGATTGCTCTTCATGCTAGGAATATGGTGGTAGTGCTTTTGTGTCATAGAATAACAGTCACTTAAATACGCTAGAGGCTTTATCATCAATATTTTCCAACTTTATTTTTCATCTTCCATTGAGCGATAGCTACAGAACTTGAGGCTGCAGTCAGCTCTGAAAAGCAAAGGCAGACACACACATATGGTCAAGATGGAATATGTTCATGCTAAAAAATAACCGTAGAGTCCATTAGCTCCATTTTTTGGGGAGCTATGTCACCTAACACAGATCAAGTCAAGCTAATGAGAACTGCTGGTATGAAGTCACCGCTCCACCATTAATTAAAACCCCTTTGCGTGAAAAGATGAAGAAGAATCGAGGAAGAGCTTTTGAGGCTGTTACATTTTCCATAGATGTTGCTGAGTATCCATTATGCACGGTGAAAGCCTTGTCAACATTTTTCCAAGGAAGAATGAAAATGTAAATAACTTTAAAATTATTCAATGTCATTGCGGCATGGAAAAAGGTCATACTGCTGGATATCATTTATCTCTTTGCCGATTTAAAGAGCTTTTTTCCTATTACATTTTTTTAAATTAATGTTTTTTTAACGTTACCCAAAGTAATGTTAACAATTAAGGGGTTTAAGGCATTGATCATTATACAAGCCAGGATTTCGAGCTGAAAAGATTTGTTTGGGTTTTTAAATGTCTTCTGATGTTTTGCTTTACGACATACCAACAATGTTTATATGATCTAATCAAAAGAAAAAACGTCCAACTACATTTTCAAGCAAAGTTAAAAGCAGAAGGTGATTGAGGAAAGAACTGAGGTTGGTCAATATATGTAAGGATAAACTTGGAGTGTCAACGTTTCAAGGACCATGGCCCTACTGTATAAGGTATTTATTCCAAAGAATCAACCTGGAGCAGAATTGTTGTCCATTTTCTTGATTTTGTTGTTATGGTTTTTTAATCGGGGTGTGGAAAACTGAAAATGAAAACAATACATTACTTAATAGGGTGAAATTCACCCCAAAGCAGGGGGCCAACACAAGACCTTTGAATCCTTATTAATCCTTCCAAATGGAGGTTAGGGGAGATTCAATAGTGAACATGGCTTTGTGCTCATCCTGTGCAAGGCTGACTATCGCCCAAACCCATCGTGTTCAACAGGATAGACTAGAATGCTGCTCTGCAAGTACTGGCTTATTGGCAGAAAGAATTTACCAGCTCATAGGCTCCGTGGAGCCCATATCTGCCCGCGTCACAATGCGAGTACTCAGAATCCTTCCTGGTGGCACAGTGCAGTGGATAATTAATGTAAAATACATTGGGTTGCCTTAGTAATAGATGGTGGGTTGCTATAGTAATAGATGTCGGTAGAACCAGTCTGGCTGGTTCTTAGTTTTCTTCTTAATAAAGCCACACACTTTCGGGCTTCTCATTGTGTGTCTGTTTCTAACATCTTTTTGGATATAAGATAAAATTAATGAGTCTTATTATTTAATCTTGCAAACAGAGGAGCAAGGGGCTCTACTGGCATGTGGGAAGACCAGATTCCTGCTCTCAAGCACAAGAAAAAGGAGAAACAGAGAAAAAGAGGGAGGAGTTAGGCCTTGAAAACAAGGACCAAGACTTTCAATCCAGGCTTTGCTTGTAACTCTCTCCTTGAAAGGCTGTTTTACATACCTGGATGGGGGAAGTTAATTTCTCCTGCCAAGGGCAAAGATCCCCAGGAGGTTGAAAGATTCAGAATCCTACAGGTTTGAAAGAGTTTTAATTGGCCCTGACCATCTCCCAGCAACTCCTGGCCACACAGATCCAGGCAATTCTGACAGTTTAATCCAGCCACACTGCAGGGGACAAGCCCTGCCTGAGTTAATGTGTATCACACTTGTTTGTCGTTATAAAGATTGCTGGATTTTTAATAGGTCTTCGGCCGCTTTGTGGAGGGAGAGGACCCAGTATTTCAACCACCTGAAACCTCAGCTTCATCATCACTTTGGAAAACGGAGCTCTGTTCTTATCAGGAATATTGGGCGTAGCAAGACACACTTACATTTGTCATCTCTGCTGCCCCTGTTACATCAAGTATAAGGTAGTGGGGAATGCCACAGCTGGTGCTTTGCATGTAATTTTCACCCTCTTGTTAATGACCTTGCAGGGATTAGCATGGCTTTCTCCATATGCCAGTAGATTATGTCTGTTGGCAGCTGGTAGTGCGGGAGCAAAATGGGATAGTTTTCATTAGGAATGCTTGGCTCTAGGTTGCCCTGGATGTCGTCAATCCTAAACTGTCAGCGCCTTTGAATAAAGCAGCGTACAGATGTGATTTATTAAATGTGCTGCTGGTTTCCTGAAAATGTGGCATTTTCATGTCATCACGGTCTGGCGGAAGAAGTGTAAAGAGGACCCTCGGCATGACAGTCTCACCCCTTAAACACGCTGGACCTGGAGAGAAGAGCATTTCTGAAATGAATGAACAAATGAAGGGGAACTTTGAGAGATGCAAAATTGTGCACTGGGAGCATTCAAATATAAAACATTCCATGAAGTAACTGCAACGACTCTCTGTGTGTGTGTGTGTGTGTGTATGTGTGTGTGTGTGTGTGACTCATGAACATATGTCCAATGCAGCCATTCTCTAGCAAGCACATGTGTGTATATGTTAGGGTGGGTGGTGGGAAAATGCCAGCTGAGCTGTGACATGGTGAAACGCCCATGATGGGTTTGGTTACTCCTCAGGCTGGGATCTGAATAAATCTGGGAGCCTTTGTCTCAGAGCCTGGGGGATATTTTTTAAAAGGTCCCATAAATACATCTGCTACATCGGCCAAGAGAACTCCTGTCACACGCTGAAAAGGTAAGTCTCCTAGGAAACGCGCTTATTGAGAAATAATAGCTATGACCCACAGCTTCCCCACAGGTCCATTAACTGGGAGGGCAGGGAGAGGGTGCTGTGGAGGTCAGGGGCTCAAGAGAGGAGAGGAAGGATGGCTGTAATATCATCCCGCCCCTCCAGCCCAATGGAGGTTAAGTGGGCAAGATAATGCATCCCGGAGTTGTCTTGAAGATGGACGGTCCGAGAGCAGCTGCAGCCCTGAGCAGTTGCATTGATGGTTTGAAGAGGAGGTGGCATCATGGGTCAGAGGCAGTGAAAAGGTCTGGGGGGCGGGGTGAGGGGGATATGCCAGTCCTGTGGTGGGGAGGCAAACCCTGCCCCCGCCAGGAAATGAGTGGGTCAAACTCCACGAGAGGATCTGAAAGAAATTCCCTCCCGCTGCCCAAAGTTTTGTTGTGGAGAGAGAGAGAGGAGATGATCCAGGGCCCTGTAAGTAGATTCTCTGCCTTTTACAAAAAGTCATTAATTCTCTGCTAATCCTGTTTTAATGTAATCAGTTTAAAGATGATCAACTCTAAATCTATGTCGTTCTTTCTCTATGTTACAGCAAAGCTACAACCTCCAATGTCTTTCTCTCTTAGCAAATCAAGGCCCACACTGGCAAGCGCCTTCTGGTAGCAAGCCAGTCTGCTAAACAACAGGGGATGTCTTCTGGGGAAAGGAACGTTTCATTCTGGGAGGCCGAATTCTGTATTTCACTTACGTTGGTGGAAATCCAGGGAGCTGGGCCAGTCATGGAGTCCAGCGATCTTACTGTGCATTGGTGCCCATATGACTGAGAGCAAAGTGGAGCCCTAACAACTCCAGTGTGCAACTGAGACACAAAAGCAAGAAAAAAACATTTTAAATACTTATCGGACATGCTCCCCATCTGACTCGGGCCACCTTGCCAGGCTCTGGGAGTGGGAGAAGGGACAGGAAAGTGAGTATAAAGTACATTTGCACCACCTTTGAGGTCCTTTTTCATTGGCAGAGTGGTGTAAAGTGGCCTTCATGTACATGAGAATCTGGGCCACTAAATAGATCTTATGGCTCCCGGGTAGCTCTGACTTCTGTGAGTAGCCCTGATTGACATCAATAGGGCTACTCAAGTCAGTAAAGGCTGGGTCCGTAAAGGCCTTCTAAACAATCCACAGCAGAGAAATGTCAACACAGTCTAACCATTCATTTTGAATGACACCTATTGCAAGTTCAATAACCACCAATTAATTATTTAAAACATGCCAGTGGAGGACTTACAGCTATGTAATATACTAGGTATGATGAATCCTCAGTGAATCTGTTCCTTATAATCAATTGGTAATTATTTCACTTACAGCTCTCCTTAAATCTAAATTAATTGGGTGTATGGGAGCTTTGATTTAATGTGTTAATGTAACAAAGTGATTTTTGCTCATCATTTATTGCAACATAAAAACCGAGCATTTGTAACAAAGCCACCGAGCCAGAACAGTGTTGGCACCGCCAAAAACGGAAAACTCAAAAACCCCTCCAGTTTTAATCAAGTTGATTTATTGGTCTGCAAAATTCTGACGATATCTATAAACACCCTGTATGGGCAAACTTCTCACTGGTGCCTGGCCAGGCCTTACAGTCTGATTACCTGCACAAAATCAGATACTCAAGCAAAACCACACTGATGCTACCATAACAGCCACGGATTCCCAGAAGACCACCTGCCAACCCCATTTCCAGCAGGGTCAACAGGATCAAGGCTTCTGACAGTAAAACTTTCGGGGGAGCCTTTGCCAGAGTGTTCTTGCTGGAAGAGGGCACTTAGGAGAAAAGGAGAGGAATGAGGAAAGAAACCCAGAGAGAAGAATGCAAAAAAATAAGACTCAGCCCTGATGTGTGTCTCTTTCCTGCAGTGGAGTTACACCAGAGATGAATTTGGCGCAATATGGTTCAGTTTTAGAAATCTAACGGCGCCCTCAAATTTAGGTGCAGAATGAATGTTGAAGGATGCTGGAAAGAAGGTTAATTCACAGTGCTAGCTTTTTAAAAAACATTAATTAAAAGTGACCCTGCCAGTTACCTAGAACAGTGGCTCTCAACCTTTTGTGGTTGCAACACATTTGGCACATTTTGTGACTTTTCAGGAGACTCTAGACCACTCTAGGTGGGGCTGGAAGACAAAATGAGGCCCAAACCATTGCACTGACTCTGGACACCGCAATAGCATGCATTTTAAGGCTGGAAGGGACCATTACCATCATCTAGCTGAATTTTCTACACAACTCAGGCTATATAATTTTACCCAGTGATTCCTTTATCACCTGACATCTTGTGGCTGAATTAGAGCACGTCCATTAGTAAGACATCCAAACTCAATTTAAACACTTCAGATGACAAAGAAACTCGATCTGGGTCCTGATCTTGCAAACCATGGTGGTTGTAAATTTAATGGGCCTATTGTAATGGGAAAAGCGACCCATGTGGTGTTTTCAGGATCAATCCTTTGTGGTCCCAACTCCACCGTATTCTCTATAATGGGCCAACAAAACAACGCCTCCCGAATCAAAGTTTGGGAAAGTTCAGATCCAGGTGCGAATTTCAAGCCAGAAAGACAGAGACAAACCAGAATATGGGCTATTTAAAGAGCAACGTGTATTGGCCTTTCTTACCAAGTATGAAGATTTAGTCTCATGTATCCCAACTCCCAGTCTCCACCTATTCCATAGATCATGTGACCTTCCACATGACTTTGATAGATTACATAAAGTACTCAGACTGTAAAATATGTGTATCCTCCCACTCTACCTTTTCCTTTTGCAAACAGTTTAAGCAAAGCAACCCAACACAGGGTTGGAGTTAACAGCTGGTCTCCATAATGGTGCCAAGCTTTGGATGCCATATCCTTTCTGGGAGGGGGGCTTCTGACAGTTTGTCTGTACTCCCTCCTGTCTTTTGGCATCTCCATGGCTGGGCTGCTGTGATGGTTCTGGAGCACTCTGGGAGGTCACAAGCTTTGGGGTTTTTTTGCTCACTTGCTCCAGTCCTGGGACAGCATTTTGTCCTTTGACTTATGTCACTATGGCTATGTCTACACTTGCTAAAATTAGTTCGAATTAGTTAGTTCGAACTAACTAATTCAAACTAATTTTAGTTAGCTCGAATTAGCTTAATTCGAACTAGCACGGCCACGCTGGAATGTTAATTTGAACTAAGCAAGCACTTGCTTAGTTCGAATTAGTGATCCCCATTCATTTCAATGGCTGGTTAATTCGAACTAAGAAATTAGTTCGAACTAACATGGCCACATTGGCTAATTCAAACTAGTTAGTTCGAATTAAAGCCTTACTTCTGAAGCCCTTTTCGAACTTATTAGTTCGAATTAAGGAAGCCCTTAATTCGAACTAACTAAAGCCTAGTATAGCCATGGCTTTAGTTAGTTCGAATTAAGCCTCCTTAATTCGAACTAACTTGCCAGTGTAGACATGGCCTATGGAACCAGCCTCCTCTGGGAGCCATTAGGAATAAAGCTATAAAAAATTTCCCCCACATATCCTGTGAAAAATGCTCATTTTCCAAAATGTAAAGGCACCCAGCTATTTTTGCATGGAGCATTCAGTGCTGTAAGGGCTTTTGATCCTTCATCTAGGAACTAGAAGAACCTCCGGGTACAATAGAGAAAAAGCTGACAATCAAAAGAATAGAGTCTCCATTCTAATGAACCTACATTTTAAAGTCTGGATCCAAATTTCATGGAAATCAATGGGAAAAATTCCATTTACTTTAATGAGTTTTGAATCAGCTTAGGAGGTAAAGCTCTGCTGATTAGCAAGAGATTAATTTTCATTTTTATTTTTCTCATTGATGCTGTTATCCCCATTTCGTGGAATCTTTAACAGTAGCCTCTTCATTACGGTTAATCATGAATGAGCTGAGAAACACCTTTGTGAATATTTAGAATCAATGATTGAAAGAGTTCTTGCCAAACAAGGGAATTTTGGTTTCTGAATTTTCAAAAAATAATTAAGGTGCACATCTGTAACCAGAAGACACTAAAAAGCAAGTGCATTAAAATCAAGGAATACATTTAACTTTATGGATTGTTTATGGGATCTTTCTTTTATTAATTCCTTATCCTTTAATATTATAAGGGATTTGTGTCCACAATAAATAATGCTAAGTTGAATTACATCCTCTGTGGCTTAAAATTTTAATATTCGTATTGCCCATCTCCATAAAGAAATTGTATCTGAGGCTGTTGCATATGTACAGCTGCAGCCATAACCCTAATGGAATTACTATTCAAGTGCAGAGAAGATTAGTATGAACACCGAGAAACTATCTGTCTATCAGGGGAAAAGGTAAAAGTTCAGGGTTCATCTTGCATCAAATTATTTATCTCCCTAATAACTTAATAGATTGAATATATTACTTGTCAGTGACCTTGATGTACAACAATAAAGACTCTTTGGTTATGTCAGAAAATATATGAGCCTATAATAAGTAGTACTTATGTAGTGGAATAAAACCGTATTCTTTATGATGATGAAGACTCTTTCCACAAGGACATCACAAGGACACAGTGCCAAGTAAATATAAAGCACAATGCAATATTCAACTGTACCCAGGCCGGGATTTCTGTCCTGGACTCTGTGAATAGGTTATCGTTTTAAAGGTCCGGTCCTGCAGACACGCATACATGTGAGTGCACCAAGAAAACACATGTAACATCCACTCTACAAGCCCTTACTCAGAAGAGTTGTCCTTTCCACACACAAATGGCCACACTCATCCTGTGCTGTATTTCTGGTGATTTCCCCTCTGGATCTACCGGCATTTAAAAGAATCATTTCAATAAGTGTTGAGGAGCAAATGTAATATTCCAAAGAGGCATGCTGTAAACAGAATTTTAAAGGAGGTAGGTAATTTCCCTGAGTGCCTGAGTCCCCTCAGAAACGCAGCAGTACTACTATTTCTCTCTATTGTTATGTCCGTTTTTCAATGCTTCACATTACCTTTAAAATGCCCAACCTCAGAGGATATTGCTCTTTGATAATGCCTATGATTATGGATTTTCTTTTCTTTCGCAGCGCGCAAAGCATTACCTTTAATAAACTCAAATAGAATGATGCTCCCCTCTTTAATAGACCATTGTAGTCAGTCACATATGTAGAGTTTCACTGGGGGAGAGAAGGGGAAGACAAAAGAATATTGGTGCTTATTTTATTAAGCTAACATTTTCAAATTAACTTATGCTATGTGCAACCCCTCTGAGTATTAAACAAGCAGAGTAAAAGCAAAGTGGTTATTGAACCATCTGGTTCTCTCCTTCATGATGAAAATGGCTCCCTAATTTGCTGGGAATAAAGTGGGTCCTGGGTAGAATTTGGATTTGAAGGAATCCAGTGTGCAGAAGCGGACGCACATCTTTGAAAATGATCCAGCGCTTTCAGGCTATCTTTGATGTCCCTTTCTCACCTGCATCACCCTTTCTCCCTCTCCCACTGGCAATCCTTTTCTTGTGCCAAGAGGAACCCACAGTCTCCCTTTCACACAATCAGGACCCACATCAGCATGCCCACCGCCACTTACCCAAGCTTTCAAAAAGCCTCCTCTAGCCATCAGGTTCCCTGTCACTTTCCTACGCCCCTCAACCTCTTCTCCCAGCAGCCTCCTGTTTTTGATTGTATTTATGGCCACTTAATCAGTGCAAGCAGCCAGGATCAAATATATCTCCAAGTATTGATCAGCTTTAGGCTGATAGAAGTTCAAGCTCATGAGGTCTTGGTCTTTGACCCTCAAATAGGATATGAATCTCAATCCAATAGACTGATATTCACACACAGTAGCTGCCCAGAGCTGCAGACTGCAAGGAAAAAATCAATGAAGAGTGCTAATGATTCACAATTTATAGAGCAGCTGCCATTTTAATATTAGAATAAATGTTATATTGCAAAGGGATGGGAACATAGGTGGTGGCATTGAAAATATTTCTTTAGAGCCTTTTCTGCTAGAAAATGATGCACACAGAATTTTATTAAGTATAATTTATTGGCCTCATTTAGACTTATAATTTAAAACTCCTTATGAAAAAGATATTAACTAGAGTGGATGGGGTAAAGAAATGGCAAGGACAGACTAGGCTGTCAGAGCATTACAGCCATGTGCTGGCTGTGAGGCTGAAGCAATATTAAAATACAGACGCTTATAAGCTCCTTGAGGGCAAGGCAATCTTTTTGTTTAAACATCTATGCAGCACCTAGCACATCAGGGCCCTGGTCTGGGATAATCCAATCCTAATATCTAATATACGTGAAGTACATTATATTATGATATACAATGAGTAGTGGGGGATTATAATGCCAAATTCTCCTCCAACGTCTTGTAATGTGATACAGAATTCTTGAGGCTAAAGACTGGGAACCTGCGGGACTAGACACATTTCAAACCCTGGGATGATAGATTGTTTCTGTGCACTTAAGAGTCAAGTTGGCTTAAGTTTTACGTCCACACTGGCAAGTTAGTTTGATTTAAGAAGGCTTAATTCGAACTAACTAAATCCATGGCTATACTAGGCTTTAATTAGTTTGAATTAAGGGCTTCCTTAATTCGAACTAATAACTTCGAATAGGGTATTAGAAGTAAGGGTTAGTTCGAACTAACTAGTTCAAATTAACCCATGTGGCCATGTTAGTTCGAACTAATTTCTTAGTTCGAACTAACCTGCCCATTGAAATCAATGGAGATCGCTAATTTGAACTAAGCAAGTGCCATTCACGGCACTTGCTTAGTTCGAACTAATTTCTTCTAGCTCGAATTAAGCTAATTCAAACTAACTAAAATTAGTTCGAATTAGTTAGTTCAAACTAACTAATTCAAACTAATTTTAGTAAGTGTAGACATAGCCAAAATGAGCCTTAATTGTTTTTCTTTTTAATTCTTAAATGGTTTCTTTCTGCTGAAGTCTCTTTACCGGAGCTCACATGGCATGTGAGCTTCCTAACCAATAGCAGAGAACCAGAAGTAACAGAAGCCATCTTTGATTAATGGACATGAAACCCAACTTTGAAAATTGCAGTGTCTATCCCTGAGATTTACCTGGATATGTAGTTTTAAATCTCCGCGTGTCTCTCTGGAGACTGGGTGTTGGTCAAGGGAAATATTTATCTTCCTTGGCTTAGTTTTCCACCACATAATTTGTTTCTTACAGCAGAGATACACGGAAAACTGGTTCTAAAGGGGCCCAGAATTTAGAATAAATGTAAGCCCTGCTCCACAATGAACTTGTGCATAAGTTCTTCTATTTAGGACTCAGGTCCACATGACCAGAGGGGAAAAAACCAAAAACCACCCTCTGTTGGAGTAGCTAGTTGGCCAAATACTGCCAAATGAGTTTAATTTACAAAGCAGTCTCTCAACTGACTCCAGTGCCTTTAGCAATTCAAGAGGCTAATAATATGCTTTCTATAGCATCTTTGCTCCTGAGAAATCCTGCATACCCAACAAGCCTGGCCTTGATTCAGAACAACACATGTTCTCAAGTGCCTTCCTGAACAGGGATGGATTTAAGTGCATGTTTAACTTTAAGCATGTGTTTAATCACCCTTTCAAAATAGAGAACCTTTCATGAATCAGTGAAATGCAGTTGCCTCTGGGGTGGAGAGTAGCAATGAGCTAGCATCCTGCAGCCTGCATCACAGTGGTAGAAGGGGAGGTTTGACTAAGAACACTTATGAAACACGCTTTGGGAGTTTTAACGAAGACACAGGAGGACAGTTTACCCACAGTATTGTGAAGGTAGAAAGAATGTCAGCCCTACTAGAATTTGAACCTTTGGCCTCCGAGTGTATTGGCATTTAAAAGCTCATGTTTAAAACTAACCCTCCAGCTTTCAAATTTACCCCTAGGCTTCCCTTCTTGCCCATGCTTAGTCTCAAACCAGTTCCTAAAACACATGGTAGCACAGGTTAGCTGGCAATGTTCTTGTATATGAGGATATCTGGTCCACCATGGAAGCAAAGCACAAAAGACTGGATGTGCATGAGAATCCAGCCCTTTAGAAGGGACCTGAAGAAATGCAAACACTACATCTGTATAATTTTGTTGCTTTCCTTTCGGCCATCCTTCTATGTAGTTTTTATAGAAATGAAAACAACTTAAATAATTCATCTGCCTGAGAGCTCATAACTCTCTATCCCCATAGAATATCTTTCATAGATCTCAGAACCTGGAGCCTATTGACAAACAGCATGAAAAATAATAGCACTTTCAGTGGCGAAAGCAAAATCAATTTATTGATCATGATAGTCTAAATGATAGCATTTCTATTGACCAGAAGGTATTGCCCAACCAGGTTAAGGTTTATTTAACTCAGGGTATAAAGTACCCCATGCATACACTCATAAAACCAAAATGCACTTAATCCTTTTCCCATTTTGGTAACATCTACAACTGTGAGCAAAATACTTGACAGAGGAACATGTAATAGAGACTTACTTAATGAAATTAAATCCTGGATTTATGGGAAAGAATTCCTAGGGTTTAGTAAACATACATTTGCTTTAATCTGATGAGATACGGTGAAGGTTTATACATATTAATACCTACTGTAGGAATCAATAGGTGCTTTGAAATCTCCAGATTAGAAGTGCTAGAGATAATTATGGTCATATTGTGCTTCATGGCATTGGAGGTCTTCATCAGTCTCAGAGTTGAAATAGATGGGGTGCAGTGTGAGAGGAGACAGCTGGAAACCCACCTGAGGCTGAGCCTCAAACTATTCCTTGGTGAGTAGTCCATCAAAATTCAGCAGTGTTGATCTTCCAGACAGGCTTCCATCCCACCTGCTTTTGTAGGCTTGGAGGGGAGCGTGGGGCAGTTGCCAGAGCAATTTGGGAGGGTTGATCATTTCGAAGACCCTACCCATATAGTTAAGATCCATCACTCTCTAGTTGTTTAGACCATGTTCATTACTGTGCTATCCAAGTGCACTTCAGTCCATGTTCCAGATGTTGATCATAATGTCCCTAAGGACCGTTCTTCAGATTGTAAGCTTTTTGTGCCACAGGCCATCTTCTCTTTGTTTCCGAATTCAGCACATAGAATAATGGGGCTCTGATACCAGATCGGGGCCACTGGGTGCCACCGTCATACAAATAAATGAACAACAACGAGGTTGAGATTTGGTTTTTTGGTTCCATTATGGGGATGTGTGAGCTGGAATGTTCCAACCCAAACCAGACGCTGAAGTTCAGGGTAGTTTGGTTCTGGGATTCTAAGTTTGGGCTCATCTCCTTTGGCTGCTCTTGATTGTCTTTTGACTTTCTCCAGCTCTTTGTTGGCTTGTCTCCACGGCTTTGGCAAAATGGAACTCTTTCCACCTAAAAATCACAACTCCCTGCCCCTTTGTTCCAACAGTTTCGGTTTTAAGCTGCCACACTCTGGCCTCACTGTTGGATCCATTTTCTCATTTGAATCACAAACATTAAACTAGTGGACAAAAGGGTCCCAACTGTGTCTTTTTACCTAATGAAATTACAAGGAGTCATATGTTACCACCATCCATACACTTATTGCACCGTTGACATAAAATTCAGATCGAGGTGCCTCTGCATACATGCATACATATTTTACATTTTCAGCTTTATTAAAGAAATGAGCCGAGTGCTGGAAAGGTTGCATTGCCTGGTCGGGCAATTCAGATCCTGTGGGCTATAAATTTAAAAGCCCATGATTTGTTATTCTTTGCTCACAATAAATTAAGCCTTTGTTGATGGAAAGGTTGGCTGTATCCATTCCAGCTTAGGTCTCAGTATTTGGACAGATATGTGGGCTGGAAGAGAGGAGAAGTGGGTCTGTACAGGATCCAGCAAAGCAGAAAGAATAGCCTCCGTTTTATCAAGCTACTGGAGTTGGAACCCACAGAGTTCATGACAGCTAGATTTCAAATCTGGGTAACTGAGCACAGATGATCATATTTAGCTACAGGCTGATTGCATTTTAAAGACATCTGATGTACTTCCTTGGAGTTTATCCCAGTGGATGGAGCAAAGATTCAACCAGTAGAGGGGAAGCTAGTTACCCCAAGTACAAAGGGATGCTGGAAATTTTGTGGCCTAGTTCTGAGTTATTTGTGGGAGCAGAGCTAACCAGACTAATCCCAAACAGGGGGAAACTGAAGGGTCTTGAAAGCACATGGAAAAGGGAGAACTCAGACAATAATGCAACAGCATAATAAAATATTGTCACTGTCATTTACTATGTATTTTTACAGGGTCAGGAATAACAGAGTCCAGACCCTGTTGAGCCTGCAGGTAATATAATATAATATAATATAATATAATATAATATAATATAATATAATAATATCTTCTTAAGAGCATTTAGTTTAGCCTGTAGGATAAATGCACAGAAAATATCATTTTAATCATTCAAAGATTATATCAATTAATAACAGATTATTTTAAGGAAGAGTGAAAGTCTATTGGTCCTGACACTAGGGAGGAATTTGGTTCAATTTTACAAAGGTTTTTGGTCTTAGAGTAAATTTGAAGGGGAAAAAAGGTAATTTCAGGGTAAGCCAAATTATTTGTGTTAAATGTGG
The DNA here is from genome assembly GCA_007922175.1 of Pelusios castaneus. Taxonomy (NCBI): domain Eukaryota; kingdom Metazoa; phylum Chordata; order Testudines; family Pelomedusidae; genus Pelusios; species Pelusios castaneus. The sequence continues at coordinate 12,060,429 of ML685804.1, forward strand.
CAAATTGTTCTGGAGAAATAAAAATGAAAAAAATTCAAAATGGTTAGTTTCAATATTTTTTTAATTAAACTTCTTGATTTAAAACATTTCATTTCAACATTTGTCTAGATTGGTTTCATTTTTTAAAACAAATGTTCAAAAAAAATACCTTGAAAACCAAACAAAAACTGGAAAAAAATTAAAACAAAATATTTGTTTGTTTTTTTGGGGTCAATCAGAAAAACCAAAAACTGTTGGTTTGGGTCCAAAATAAACCAAATCCCCCTTCCCCTGGATTTTTTTGGGTCAGCCATCAATTTTGAAAAATCAACTAGTTCTAATAGCCTGTCCCATGAAAAATAAAACAAACAAGGAGCCCTGTGGTATTTTTAAAGACTAACAAATTTATTTATCGCATGAGCTTTCGTGGGAAAAAATCCCACTTCATCAGAAGCTTTGAAGAAGAGGCTGACCTAGACTAATACGGCTACCCCTTTGGAGCCACTAAAAATAAAGTTAACAGTTACCCTGGCTAAAAACAAAATTTCCCCTCCTCGACTTGGTAAAAACTCTGCAGCCAGGAGGAAAATATCCTGGCCTCTGATAAGGTAATGGCAGTTTTTATTGAAATATCATCTGGTAGAAACAGCCAATTTCAGCTGCAAAATAATCATTCTGTAAAGCTGAACCCCAGAATGCCACCTGGGCTATCCTTACTACAAATGTCTTTGGTCCCAAAACTCCTCTTTCCCCAAACTGGGATTATTAGTGCATGATAAACCAGGCTGGTTAAAACAATTGCAAAAGTACAGAGGAAGTGAAGAACTGCCAGCCAGCAACAGCAGAAATTACAAGTATTTGAATGGGGATGATGATTTTTATTTCTAAATTGTAACAAAATCAAATTTGGAAGAGGTTCAGCTGTAATACAAAACCATCTTCTCTCTCCTTAGCAGGCTGCAAAAGGAACCATCCATAAATAAAACCAAATAAATCAACTGATGAATTTGCACTTATTTTGTCTCCCAAAGATATATTATTTGGAAGCAAAATAATGCAGGTAAATACAACAATAATTACGTGACTCCTCTAAAGTAATGTAGTAGCTAACATTCCGACATCATCATCATCATCCTTATAAATGCATCACAAATAAGCCATCAGTTAACCAAAAATAATAGATCTTTGATATTGTATAAACACAATATTTATGGGCTGATTACATCTTTCTTTCAGGGAAAGGACCTGTACATTTTCATATGCCATAGCAAAAAGGAGTTAAATAGCTGGTTTTTAAAACCAAACACGTTCTTTCTCGGAGCACAATCTGGAAGTAACAGCGAAAAGGGTATTTCTTTACCCCTAATGTGGCAACTAAATTAAAGAAGATCAGAGGGTTACAGTGGTTTGTTTTGGTTTTTTTTGGGGGGAGAGGGGAGAAGGATTGTCTTATTTTATTATTAGGAAGATAAATTCCCATTGCACTGTGAGATATCTCTCCCCAACTCCCAATGTACTAGTAAAATGACAGCAATCAGCATTAAGACAAAAGGTAAATCTCCTAGCGAACAGAATTCATTTTGCAGAAATACTATGTTGATACACCATATAGTTTGAAAAGTGCTTTGGCATATCAGCTGACTGCAGGGATGCATCATTTAATGCCTACACTCGCTCTGTTGAGAACCCACTTTTTTGCATGTGGCTCCCTTTCCTGTGTTAAATTGCGGCATACATCAAATCCTCACTTCCATGGTCCTTTCGCAAAGCAGTGTTTTGAATGACCTGTGCACATGCGGGGTGACTCAGCAAGTCTAGTGATCCAAAGAGTCACTCAGCAAACTGTCAGCCTTCTCCTTATTGATAGAAAGGGGAATCCCGGGGCCTGATCCTGGCTCTCCCTCTTGTCAAAGGTACCTCTTCCATTAACCAAGAAGAACTGGGATTCAGAGGAGCTGAGTTTGATTGCCAATTCCACCACAGCCTGTGGTGACATTTGGCAAAACACTTAGTGGCCATTTTGCAAAAGTTGGCTTAATTCTGGGAGTACCTTGGGGCTTGATTTTCAGAGGTGCTGAGCATTTATAGCTAGGGCTGGATGAAAGCTTATCACTGAAACTGTTGTATGGGGTCCTTCAATAATGCACCACCTCCCCTTACCAAGAAGTAAGGCCAGGGTGCACCATGGGAGATATAGTTGGACCAGGGAGACTGGCCTATACAGTAGAACAGGAGCGTGAGGTACCCACACGACAATTCCCATGAAGCATGGTAGCATTTCTCATTTCCCATCCCTATATCATCCCCCTTGCTATCGCCCCTGCAAAAAGTTGACAGTTTCCATGGAGAAAAAATCATTTCCCAACCAGCTCCATCCAGAGCATCCACTGACTTCAATTGAAGTAATGAATACACAGCAAATTGGCAAATCAGTTCCTGGTATCTTGAGTTGAACACTCGGAAAAAGAGGCACCTGCAATTAAAAGGCACCTTTGCAAACATAGGGTAAGGTCTCATTCCCTGTCATGATAAAATGGGAATACCACCACTAACAGCTTTGTGGTGGCGTGATTTGTATCTTAATTCGAACGTGCTTGAGAAGTGTCAATATTATTCCTAGTGTATTATTATGTAATTGCCTTATTCTTTTCCATTACGCACTCTAGTACTTGAAGTTATTTAAGCGCCGCTAAAAGAGCTCAGTGACAGTGTTAATTTGGACACAGTGAAACGTAAGCAACTTCATTTCCATATTTTCTGTCATAACACTAAAATAAAAGGAGCAGGAAGTGCAGCGGCTCCTGTTCAAATCAGCTCTGACTCAGCGTGGAGAAAAGAAAAGAAATGTTGTGAAAGCTAAGGTCATTCCAGTTTAAGATGAAAGCTTTCTGGAAAATATCTGCACTAAACTGCTGAAATACCCCTGCCACGCGGCCAAGCATTAAACCGGATTAGATCAAACATGCGTTTCTGAAGTCGAGGAAAATCCTGAAAAGAAAATGAAATGTTCCCCACCTGTAAAATCAGAATAATGACACTTGTCTCCTTTGTAAAGTATTTTGAGACTGATTTGAAAAGTGACCGAGAAGAGCGACGGTTTTCGTAATATTGTTCTCTAGTGTCTTCCCTAGGCAGAGCCAGATTGTGCTGTTCTACTCTCCCTGGACAGCACCTCACACTGTGACTACTTGTGGAACAAGGAACTTACTTGAGCTGAGCGAGGCTATCACAATCTGGTTCTTATACCGTAGGCTCTTCAGGACAGCGAGTATATGAACAGCAAGCACAGCTTGATCCTGGGCTTGTTTAGAGACCCTGGGTGTGAATGTGAAACTACTCCCAATATTTGACAAGTCAAATTTATTCCCAACTAAGACCATGCTAAAATGAGGGAGAAATAACAAATTCAACTCTATCAAACTTCCTCTGCATGTGTATATATATATACCTGACCCACTGCACTTTCCATTTCATGCATCTGAAGAAGTGGGTTACTACCCACGAAAGCTCATGCGATAAATAAATTTGTTTAAAAGTACCAGAGGACTCCTTGTGGATCTTGCTAAATTAGAAAGACTAACGCATGCACAGAACCCAGCCTTATTGTGTGGGTTCCCTCTCTCCTCCTCATGCAGCCTGAATGACAAGAACTAACAATGGGTTCATTGGAGGGTTATTTGCGAGACCTCGCTGAGAAAGGATCAAGAAAGAGGACTATGCAAAAGCTATAGGCAGGCGAAAGAGGTGTGTCCAAAATGACACGTAAACTATTGTCAAGCTGCACAAGTGACATGGGCGTGGAACCGGACCCAAAACTGGAGTTTCTTCCCCAACCGTCACTGACCCTTAGCAACTTACTTCAACTCTGTGTCTGTGTCTCCTGATCTATCATTTTCTGCCTTGCCAATGTGGATTGTCAACTCTCTACTCTGTATTTGCAGAGTGCTTAGCACTGTGGGTTGGTGGCCTCGAGGTACTAATGTTATGCAAATAAGAAATAATATTACCCCCTCTTTGGAAGTTAAGGGATAGATCAATGGACTGAAGTGTAGTAAATCCTGGCAATCAGGAAGGGAGACAGAGAAGGATCCATAAATCTATCAACCTCCCAGCTTGACATTGGAAGTGGAGCGTACATAGTCACCGACCATGAACCTGTGAAGATTTACCTCCAGTCAGGACAGCTCCACCAAAGGGAGATTAGACTTTATTAATGGGGTCCCTGCTTATAAATGCAGCTCTTACTTTTATTTTAAAGAGCTGAACTACAGAAATGGACAGGGAAGATGCTGTAAGGCAGCTTGCCCTCATCCGCTCTTAGACTAAAGGAAAGCTTTTGATAACAACCAGTTGAAAACCACTGGCAGACTGAAAATGCTGGCGTGTGTGGAGCAAACCGAGGAGGGGAATGGTAACCCTACGCATGACATTGCTAGTTGCTCTAACGATAATGTTCAGTATGTCGTGAGTATCCCCAAAACCTCTTATATGAATATTTCGCAGTGCTGTAAGGGTGAACATGAATAGTACACCATCACACCATCAGGATGCATGAGGGGTGCAGGGGGTCACAAGGATAAAGACTAATGCCATTTATCTAGAGAGAGAACAATTTCACAGCCCTGGCATTCTAAGGGCCTTCTCTAAAGTTGCCCGTTCTTTGTAGGTTGCTAATTACCCAGACAGGTGTGATCCTGTCTGCCACAGCAGATGTTACTGTTAACATTGCAAGAAGAATGGGGGAAAACAAACAGGAGGAAAATGGGAAACCTGAGATGCTACCTGCAAAATGCTTGCATACATTATTGTGTCGCCAGTTCGAGGGAAACCTCCCTGACCGTAGCTAACTGCATACCAGAGGTATTAGCATTTAAGCACCTGACAAACTCTTCCAAACATTGGCCTGAACTCTAGACAATTGCTTTTGCTGAACTGCGATTGTAATTCCCCCTGCAGATCCAGATTTTGACAAGTAAATCTCATATTTTAAACATAGGATTAAAAATTTTTATTACTACAGTTGGGATTAAGGAGAAAAGCCTCAAAATGTAAATCTGCAAAGTGGGAAGCACAGGAAAATAAAGTGAAATCTATTGTTCAGAACAACTCACATTTAACCCCTTGCAAATCATGGCCAGTATTGGCCCTTGTTATAATCACCCATCCTTTGTGGTTTTCAACTTTCACAGGGGTGGCAGACGTGGAATTTCCCTGGTTTTGAAATCTCTCCAGTCCGAGATGTGGCTGTGTTCTTCCCTCTCAGAAATCACAGCAGCTCTGAACAGCATCTGAACAAGGAATTGAAGCCAGCCAAGCCATTCTGCACCACCAAATTTTGTCTGATTGCTGCGCTGGTCATTTCCTTTTTTGGGGCTTTTTTTTTTTTAAATCAAGCCTCTTTATTACAAAAAGTTTCACTGAAGAAGAATGGCAAACACAACAGATCATCAGCGCCACTCATGCAGAGACCACATTTCAAACAGGATGGCTTGTGTTAGGGAATGGTATCCTGGTCTCCTTTAAGTCAATGGGTGTTTTGACCTTGATCTTTCGGGCAGGGGGTGGGGATGGTCAGGATTTCACTTAGGTAGCGCAATTCAGATATCTCTTGGGGGAGCAAATTCTGGTCCCCATCTCCCTTTCTGCCAGGGACCCTGGCTCTCTCTGGGAAGTTGCCCCTCTCCCTTATTTGCACAGTTCAGGAATTGGAACTGCCAGAAATCAAGTTCTGTGCAGAGTGCCCTGGATTCAGGAAAAGACTCCCTGTGCGCCAGATCACAGCATCATTGGCCCCCACTCCAGCTGGACTGAGGGACAGCAGGGCCAAAGTTGAGCATGGGTGTGACTACGCAGTCAGAGTGCTGTCCACACCACTCAGGCGATAGCAGCTCTGATTTAGTAAGGGATGCCGGCTTAAAAGTGGTCAGGCAATGGCCCTGCTGGCTGCCTGGCTTATGGAACTGCGAGCAGTACAAAATTCTTCGGGGTGGCGAAAAGGGCATTCGGCCTGATTGGTTCCTCTGAATCTAAGGTGCCTAATTATGAACTTCGGCAAAAACTAATAAAGGGGAAGGCTGATCCTGGGAACAAAGAACAGGCCTGGGACTCAGGTAGCCTGGGTTTCTATTCCCAGTGAGGCCAGAGTCTTCCTGTGCAGTCCTGGGTCAGTCACTTTTGCTCAGCCTATGAATCCCCCCTTTTGTAAAGCGATGGGCAATATTGTGAGACAGTGGCTTAATTCATTCGCGGTTCGGAGGGGATTTGAAATCCTCCGATGAAAGCTACAATGAAATGGCCAGTTTGCACAAAAGCAGCATTTGCCATTGAGACGCCCCAAATTTGAAAACTGGGCTCAGCATATAATATATTTTCATCACACCCAAATCTCTCCCAATATTTCTAACGCCACTTGAAAACAATGGCTTGTTTGAAGACGGAAAGTGGTCAGCATTACCAGTGAAGCCAAGCTGGTATAAAACATGGGCAGCTAACAGAAATCAGATTCATTTTGACTGAATAGGGATATTACTTCATCTGTACTCTGCCTCTGCACCTCCTTCCCCCAAATACATGCTGGGTCTTCCTCTGAAGTGTCAAATATTAGCCACTGCTGGAGTCAGAATGGGTACAGGACATAGAGAGTCTGATGGTGTATATAATGGTGTGTTACTAACCAGCACCCCTGTATTCATTCATTGAGTTATTCTGCACCAGACTTTACTGAAAATTAACAAACATCTACTATCCAATTAGCTCCTCTTAGTTGAAGTTAGGAATCTAGTAAAACCACAAGCATGATTTTAAAATTGAATGGCTCTGAATTCTGAGTGCGTAATGAGCCTTTGGCTTGTTTTTAGGATTCGCAGCAGAATGGCTGATAAATGCTAGTCTTCAGAGATTCTCCTGCTTTACTTAAGGGAGGTAAATCTATCTAATCATAGGTTAATTACCAGCTCTTTTCATACTACCAGCACATTCTTAAAAAACAAATCGATGTCTAATAAGTGATTTGTGCCCATCCAATAATTAAAACTCTGATGCAAAGCACTCACCCACTTTCCCTGTGCTGAAATGGGCAGGAGAAAGTTACTTTGCTATAGCATCATCCAGCACCCAATACAGGCAGGAAACAGGCCAATTTCTCAGCAGCTCTCAACACCTACCTCTCTAGATCAGTTCACAGGGAACTGAGAGTGCTGGGAACTTTTGAAAACCAGACACCACTTTCTTATATTTAAATCACAACTGTTTTGAAGCAGAAGCAAACTTCTTCAATATACAGGTGCTCAGACGCCATGCACAGGGATCTGCTATAAGAAGCTTTAGTAGACTAAGCTAGAATAGTTGTTTCTTCAAATTCTTGCAGTGATGGCTTCTCAGGCAGGATAGATTTTGCTTTGGTTGGGAGTCAGAAATCGTGGGCCTTCAAATTGGCTATAAGTGGCACCTTTGCGCAGCAGTGTTACCAACTTCCCACCCGCTTGATTCACAGCCTTGACCAGGAGACCCTACTGGTGTGGCTATATCTGAATGAAAGGGAGCCTGCAGGTTTGGTGATCCAGTGGGAGACTCGAGTTGCGCTTTTAAAGACCACACAAAAATGCAAAAGTAAATTAGGCATGCAGTGGGGAGATGTTATTAAACCCCTGTGCTTTCAGTCTAAGATTTACCACTGCCTCGATTTTGTTTGCTCTGCAAAGTCCAATTGCCCCACAGGAAGGCCTGTCTCCCGGTGTCAGATCCCAGTGTGAAGGGAACACACACATCAGTACAAGTAATTAGTTTCAGAGATTCGATTACTCAAAGGACTTCTGCAATTCCAGGAAGACTGGTTCAATGTGTGTGCACTGCATTGTTATAGGAACACAGGATCTGCTGTGCTGGATCAGATTATTAGCCCATTAAAGCTGGCATCCTGCACATGTTCAGATGGCATAAAATCCCACAGTGCACCTAGCCAGCTCTGCAATGCTCAGGGTGGCACTCTCTTTAACAATTGACAGACATCTGAAGCATGAAGTTGATTCACTGCTACATTAGCTGATAATAGAGAGAGGCTCAAGATGCAAAATTCAGACCCAGCCACAAATTTCTTAGGCCAGGAGGGTTTGGATGCAGAGATCCATTTCAGCCCATCGCAGAGGCACCATTTGCAAATTTCAGCCACAGAGCCTCGTCTGGATTCCAAACCCTTTAACTTTGGGGGATGTTTGGGGCCGGGTACTGACTCAACACCTCAGTGCTAACTCTTCATAACCTATTTCAAAACCCAGCCAATTAACAGGCAGCTCTAAACTCCTGTAAACGTGTGCACTGTGTTTTCTCTTCTTACTTCCAAAAGTAGCTCCTGATAATTTCATCAACTGGCCCCTTCTTCTAATATTATGGAAAAAGCAAACCTGGAAGGCTGTGCCCTGACTTGGGCCATGGTCTTTTTGTTTTAATTAAAGACAGGCAATAAATAGCCGTGCGTGGAAGGGTCACTTCCTGAAAGGCAAGTAGATAAATATACCTGCAAACACCTATGTATCTACATATTGTTGCCCCTTTTGACCAATATTCGGGGCATTGGCAAGTTGTTTCTGTTACGCAGAGAAAATGATGATAGAACTGAGGTATTTCCTAGGTGTGATCCGGTTTATCTACAGTCAATGCTCACAGAGTTCTGCTTCCCAACTCCAATAGAAACGAGCAACAGCAAGCGCTCTCCTTGCTCAGAAATCCAAGTCTGTCTTTCCAGTGAGTCCTGTTCCCAAAAGAAGTTCTGTCTCCCATTTTCTTCTACACTCAACTTCCCTCATTTTCTGCTGCCTTCCTGCAGCTCTTTCACAAAGTGGTGCGGTTGCAACAAAACGTCCCAGCCTGTTTTACAGCCAATCCCAGGGATGCGCCTCCGCTCACATGATTAGCAGCCAACCAGCCTTGCCCTATCGCCCAATGCTTTGGGCGGTGGCTTCCCACTGGTTTCCAGCTATCATCACATTGAAGGGCATGTAGCTGGCCCTTGCATTTAGGCTGAAAGGAATTGAGCAAACCCACAAGCTTTAATAAGGTCTGTGATTGTCTACAGATTGAACACCTGTTTATGGCAGTCATCAACCTCTTCCAGCAGAACATGTACCGCGATGTCCAAACCATGGCTCACGAGCTGTGTGCGGCTCTTTTACTGTTAAAGTGTGCCTCCTGGAGTCTGCTATGCCCCCATTCTCTGCCTACCAGACTGGGGTAGAGAGCTTCAGCAGGGCGGTGGGGCTGGAGGATTCTACCTAGCGGGAGGGTTTTGGGGGTGGGCTCAGCAAGTTTGGCCACCCCTGATACATACGGTTGTTTGAAGTCAGAGTATAGAGCAAAACTCTTCTGTTCTTCATTTCCGGCAATGGTAAAAGTGGATTCTAGCAGACAGGTTGATTTAGAGATGCTATCACAATCCCTTTTATTGGAGGGTGGACGTATGCAGAGCTGAGGAGGAACAATGTTTTCGTGGTTGAAGTAATAGATTGGGATTCCTGAGATCTGGATTCAGTCCCCAGCTTGGTTACAGACACCCTGGGTCAGGTGGGGCAAGTCACAACCTCCCCATGCCTCGGTTTCCCATCGGTATAGCAGAGATCATCCTTCCTTTCGCCTGTGTTTTATCTGTTTGAACTGAGAACTTTTGGGGGCTGGGTGTGGCTCTTATTAGGGGTTTGCTCGACGCTGTGTGCAATGGGATCCCAATGTGGCTGGAAGGCCTACTTGCTCCTGTCAGTGAGACAATGAAGTCGATATGAAAAGACGTTGTTGCCATGCAGCAAAAGAACACTCAATCCGTCACTCGGTTTTTGCTCGGCCCAGGAGGCAGAATGGGTTTTCGCTTTGCTTGGGTCAGATCTACAGGGCTGGGGACATTGGAGCAAAGAACCAAATCGGGGAATGAAAAGAAGGCAAGCGTGGGGTCGCGTGTCATAATTTTGTCTAATTACGCTCCTTCTTGGTCTTTACTTCCGCGGCCGCCAGGGATCAAATGTACTGTGCTTTGTTCAGAAAGCCCTAAATCCCATATGATGGGTTCTAGGGAGTTTGCGTTACATGTGACGGTAAACACGTTGCTGCTTCTATGCCTATGGCAACGAGTTTGGAACCGTGTGCTGAGTGGGCGGCCAGGAGAACTCCAATGGTCAAGAGACTACAGACTATGTGTGTTATATCATTTTGTGGCCCGCCAGACTGAGTTGCTGACAGAAATGGCCCCCAAGGCAAAATGGCTTTGGCTTAGGGAAGGTCAGCAAGCTGAGGAGTTGAACTCTGTCTGTGCATGAGGAGGCTTCCAGGGGTGAGTGGGGGGGCCTTATCTAAGACAGTTTACATTCAATTCACCTCACCACTGGGCCTGGCCAAACAGGGAAAGGTGCAGAGGAAAGCCAATGGACGGACCGTGGCACTCTCTGAAGTCATGGGAGCAGAAGTGGCAGAGCCTATGGCTGCAGGACGACTCCATCCCAGCAGGCCAGGAATGATGAGTAATAGAGTCTCATGATCGCGGTGGCCCTTTGAAGCCAGCACCTCTGGGGTGTGGGGTGGGTGGACAGAAAAAAGGGCTGGCTGGCCAGTTCTCGAACTCTGAGCTGCTAGATCGAGTCCCCAGCTCTGTCACAGGCTTCCTGTGAAAATCTCGGCCGAGACTGTTTGGGAAACTGTGCCTCAGTTTCCCCATCCATATAATACTCCCCCCGTCTGAGAGCCAGCAGGCATGCATGTGGCACTTTGAGACCTTCAGGTAAAGGTGCTGAGAGGAGGTAAAGCCGATATATCATAGAAACAAATGAAAAGACCTCGGGAGGGTCTGAGACCTGAGTCTGGTGTCAGGCAGGGAGTGCGCTGGGATCAGATTTGAACTATATGCAAAAGGCCCAAGGGGGAAAACATCCTTCAGGAACATGACTGTGCTTGGAGGAGATTAAAGCTGTGCAGAGCCCCGAGGCATCACGTGCTCTGCCTTCCTGTGGGAGGGGTCCTCGGGGTGCCTGGATTTAGGGTCTCAGCATCAGCATCACAGAGGGGTGGTGGGGAACAGGGAACTGGGAAAGGGGAATAAAAATATGTCAGGTGCTGCACTGAGACTAACCAGACTCCAGTCTGGTGGCTTGAAAATCCATGGTGTTACCAGGCTGCTGAGTTAACCATCATTCAGCCACTGTTCTCCTCTCTCAGGTTGTCTCACTCCCAGGCAGAACTCGTTTTTTTCACGGTATACAGCTGTTTAGTGCTTTTTCCTCAAGGGCTTTGCTGCCCCCTGTTGACACAATAGTGCTGCTCAGCCCCCCCACCTTTCTGAAATCTCTTCTAACCACTGTAGACAAAGTTGACAGCTCTCTCCTTCTTAGCTAAGACTAGGGGATGTTAGGCCAAGCCTTATTGATCAGCCTATATATTACCCATGAATACTCACTCCCTAGGCCAAACCTTGGGATTTTAAAACAGGTTCGCCAAATTGTCAATTAAGTGCAAATCAATCCTTAGCCATTTATCACCGTGTTAATCCGTCCACGCCGTCCCAGGCAAAAAAATCAATAGCTTTCTGTCACTGGGGACCAATCGAGGCGAACTAGAAGACCAACATCTGCTGCATCAGGGCAACAGCTGAAATTTATAATCTCAGAGAAAAATTGCAGCTTGCCAGGAGACATTAGAAACTTCTGAAAGTTGCACCATTGAGACCGGGAGGGAAATAACAAAGAGGCCAGTGACTAGGAGTCTTACAGACACAGAACGGATCCTGTCAAGATTGCAAAGAGATTTCTGTATGAGTAGCCTCTGATATATTGAGGAGAGATAAATAAAGATTACTGTTCACGTGCAGATCGATGTGTTAATACAAGCAAGCTTCCAGGAATCCAGGAGCCCCCATCAGCATCCCGGCAAATATTATATGGTCACTAAGAATAAATGTCAGCTGGATCTCAGAATTATACTTACCGAAAAGGAGGCACCTCTTTGTGCAATGAAAGAGCCAAAGACTGGTCAATATTTTGTTGCAATCTTTTCATTTCTTTAGCAGATGAGTCAAAGTCCCACCCTTTTCTAAATGACTTTTTTTTTTAAAGTGTACATAAGACACAGGCAGGAAGTTTCCTGGTCAGAGATAATGCACGTCTTACAATGCACTTCTGATCTTTAATAACGCACAGAGCATTCTATTCCCCATCTGAACAGAGAAAAAGTTTCTGACCGCCTGACATGCAAGACACACTATTATCTGAATCTTGGTAGTAACACAAGGCAACAAGCAGGACTGAAGTCTTATTGTGTTTCTAGGTATCGAAAACACAGAAAGGAACATATGACCCCGACCTCTAGAGCATCCAGTGTAACCTAAGGCAGGAGGCAAAAGGCAGGTAAAAACCGACAGGAGAGAAGGAAGGATGCAGCAATAAGAACATGGAATTCCATAGGCTAGCTGTGTGCACGGTTGAACAGACAGACCAGGTTGACAATATAGGCTTGATCTAAAACCCACTCAAGTCAGTATAAAGATTCCCATCGTCCTGATAATGTATTCGAGTGGAACTCACCAATGTCTCTTCCCATTTCAGAAGTGGGTTTGTATCCTCAAAACAGCGTAGCCTCATGCTTTTTAGTCCTGAGTTTCGCTTAAACCACCCACATTCTATTCAGGTTCTTAGACCACCGTCACTGAGCACCATCCTGTAGTGCATTGCGCGATGTGACTAGCACCTGTCATTCTTTCTGGTTGTCTCATGCTCTCCCCACGGAGCAGCATCTCTTGTTCTGGTTGGATTGCAGCTGTTTCTTAAACAGCCATGTTGTTACATATTGATATTAAAGAATGGAAAGTCAAAGAAATGCCCTTGATGTTTGCAGCAGAAAGTGATAAGCTTAGTGATGCAACAAGATCTGTATTTTTTCATGCAGCAAGTCCTCCCAGAACAAGGAAATACATGAGGGCTGGTCCCCCAGTGCTATGGGGTGGAAGTTGGCTGTCTTCTAACCAAAGAAACCGGTTTGCAAAACTGCAGACAAACAAGTTACATGAAAGGTTGGGGCTGTGTTCAACTGTTCAGAAATGTTTAACCACGTGAGGTACATAAGAGGAGACCTTAACTCCTTTAGATAGTTGTTCCAGCGCTCTTTAGAAGCTTTCTTTAAGCTTGAAGTGCACTTTTATTACATGCACTTCAGTCCTTCATTGCTTGTCACTTTCATCTGGGAAGCACTGTTCTGTTAGCCCTGCAGATATCGCTGTTCTTTGCAATGTCAGTTGTATTTCTCACAGTATTCTTACTCTGACCTAGTTATCAGTTTTACCATAAACTATTCCGTTTCTAACAAGCCCATTTGTTCACTAGTCAACTTTGCATTTCTTAGCGTTAATATTTGGCTCTGTAGCATGGTGATCAATGGTCTCCCCTGACAGCCGCTTTCTTGCAAATTGAAATAAGTTTATAGGTGTCAGAAAAAATCCAGACTTTGGGAAAAAGAAAGCTGGAGTTCAATGGATGAGATTAGAAGGACATTTCTTTAGGAATAACTGAGAATTATCAGCACAGGCATGAAGTGACAGGTTTGGATTTATCAACATTGTCTGCTCAGAGGCAGTAGTAGAGTCCAGGATTAGGGCTTTAATGACCTGGGTTCATCTCCTGACTCTGCCACAGACCTGCTGAGTGACCATGAGCAAATCTTGTCCTCGCCTTACACTGTCTACACTTGCCGCTGTTTTCGATGGCAGTTGAAGGGAGATCCGCAAGCCATTTGCAGTAACTTGCATCTCTCACTTCGACTCTAATGCTCACTTCATTCCCTGTCTCTACTGTGGTAAGTTGAAAAGAAATGACGTTGCTTTGACTCAGCGCTACTCTTCTTCGGAGGCTGGAGTTACTAAACTGAACTCCAGATTGATTGAGTGGGTCTGGACTGATCACGCAATCGAACCCAAAAGATCAAACTGACAGCTGCAAATCTGAGTTTAACTTAAAAGGGTTCAGGCTAATACGAGAGGGAGAGAAATGAATTAAGAGACATAAGCAAGAGAGAAAAGATATTGTTCTTTAAGGTGAGAGATGAAAAGAGGCAGAAGCAATGAGCTGAAGCTATACAGGAAGGCTGTTCCTCGTGGCAGAAGACTCTTCCACCAAATGGCACCAAGGGATGGTATCAATGGGGTAAGTGTCTCCTCCAGTCACCATTCTTGGTTTAAGGTGTTCAGCTGGGAGAGAGAATACAATGATTGTCAATGGCATGAGAAAATAACTGCCCGCTACCCCACCCTACCTCTCCAGCATATTGCCCTGTCTTGTTTACAAAGTAAATGAAACAAGGGGTCGCACCTAGAAGAACCTGCCCCGTTTTGTTTTCTTGCCTTGGTGACTGTCATGACTGAGAAGGTCTCAGGTTCCCAACACACCTTTTCCATGTGCTATTCTGCCATACCCTAAGGTGACTTGAACCAGATGAGAAAACTCTGGCAAAAAACATTGTGGTTTGACTGAAAAATTTGCTCATGTTTGTTCAAAACTTGACAAAGGTCAAGAAATCTAGAGAGCGGCTCCAATTTGCAACAAAAACCCAAAACCAAGCAAGTGTCTTTTTTTCCTTTTAAGCAATTTTGCAGTTTTAATCGCAACATTCTCCAATATCAAGGCTGTTCCAATACCGCATTAAAATTCTGCCTGGCACTTTTCTTATAAAATCCGGTAAAACACATAGTTCAGAAACAGGTTGGTTGGACTTGGTTCCCAGATTAAGGAATTAAAGATCAACTAAACTGTTCAAGTCTTAAAGAAACAAACCATCTGTATAAGAATCTAGGACAGATTACACTTAACCTTATTCTGAAGCAGGAGATTACAGTGAGAACAGCTATTGTAATTAAGATGCTGTTTGCTAAATATTCAGCAAGAAAAGAGATGCAGGTAGTCATGTAACTGGCGAGAAAAAAAAAAATAACACAGGACTCTCCTAAAAGACACTCCACTTCTTTTCTATGAAATATATCCCTCTCCAATAACTTCACCTAAACCGTTCAAATTAACGTAAGTGATGAGCCAAATCCAAAGGAGTTTATTTGCACCAACTCTCTACGGAGTAACACCGACATTGGAGAGCTCTAAATTTCCTGACCGTTTAAAGGAAGCAGATGCACAAATCATTGAAGCAATAGCAGAACAGTTCTCAAAGCTGTGACTGCACCTTCAGGTGCTGGAAAACAGCTCTAATTACTGTCCATTAAATTGATAACTCTCTTATCTTCAGAGTTCTTTCTTTCATAAGCGAGCTGAACGGTGACATATTTCACAGTATAAGACATGGTCATTCTGCTCTAGCACAGTATAGTGTGTAGTGCTGGGAGTGAGTATCCGAGACAGCTGTTTCAGCTCAATTTCAAAAATACAAAGCACATTAATACGATACTGTGGACGTATTTTCCACCCTGTGCTCTTGAACAGTAAATGAAACCCAGAATAAATGAAAGGTTTGATCTGACCCTTTCCACTCAAAGAGAACCTAGAACCCCATTTCATCTGTGCTTGAAATGGAGTTCTAGGTTCTCTTGAGTGGAAAGGGTCAGATCAAACCTTTCATTTATTCTGGGTTTCACTGAGTGGTTGAAGAAGGGCTATGGAAAGAAATGAGGAAGATGGACTTGAAATCAGTGAAAAGGGAATAGTTTCTGACAGCTTAATCAGAGTTTGCTGATCACAAAATGTCTTTAAATTCTGATGGAATGTGGATAGAATGGGAGATGCCAATTGAGTTCCTCCCCAGTTCACAAGCATAGCTGCTCTTCCACACTTTTCAGGATCTCATTTTAGGACTTTACAGGATGGTTATCATCAAGGAAAACTTTGTGCTGTCAGATCAGTGGCAGCTGTTCCTACAAGGTCCAATGGCTGGAAACTGAAGCCAGCCAAATTCAAATGGAAAATAAGGAGCGAATTTTGGACAGTTAAACAACTTAGCAAAGGATGCAGTGGATTCACCATTACTTGAAATCTTTAAATCAAGATTAAATGCCTGTCTAAAAGACATGAGCTAGCTGAACCGCAGGTTAATGGTCAGATACAGGAATCACTGGGAGAAATTCTCTGGCCAGTAGTACACCAAAGGTCTCTTAAATGATGATCTCTTAAAAAAAGCTCTGGTTGATCTCTCCAGTTGATCTTCAGAGTCAGGTGATATTTGGGATCCTTACCTGCAGGAATTGTCTCATTTGAATGTGAGGGGTGTTCTTTTTCTAAAAGCAACTTTTATAATTACAGTACCTGTAACTGATAACAGAAATCAAGAACTGGCAAGGAATGCATGAGATTAAGATATTATAAGGGGGGTGGAGTACATCCATTCCTTTCCTTACTTTAAAGGGTTAGTGGAATAAAAGGGTTGTCCAGAAACCTTTTCTGAAGATAAAGGAACTAATCAAATGACAATATGAAATACTGTATGTGGAACATAGACTCCATCTATCTTGTATTTTGCCTGAAAAAAAGGTTCTTGCTAATGCCTACATGGCACTTTCAATCTTGACTCCTCCCAACACCAAAGGCTTAGGTAGATGGATATTGCCAGTTCGGGTTGCTGGGGGGGTTTTATGAGTACAAGTGAAAGTCATTTTCCTTGTGACCTTTATGTCTGGCAGTTAAGAAGGATTTTTGGCTGTTGTGACTCTTGGGCATAAGATAAAATACCAGCGCATTAATCTAACTGACTTTAGAAAACCATGAGCAGCAATTCGGTTCCCATTGGGAAGCACTTCCCTGGAAATAAGCAGAGGTCTTCCAAGTATACATCTATACATCTTGTCGTACAGTGTCAGTTTGATACAAGGCTGGGTTATAATGAAGTGTTTGTTAGATAGCAAGTTCCTAATGGGTGATAATGGTTGATATCTAACGACACAGCACTACTCCAGCAAAGCAAGCTTAGGAATGGCACAGAGAGGAGAGAGGATGGGAATCAAATTAAAACAAATTTTTTTAAAGATTTGTTTTCCTGGTGTCATTGGATGGATTCTTACTCTGAATGTAAAGCAGGAGTTTTCCCCAATAAAAATTGAAGTGTTTAATTTTTTTTCCAAAAAGCCCTGAAATAATTGAAATTGCAACCATGAGTGTGAAATTCAGAAAGCTCCTGCCATCTTGATGAAATAAGAGCTTTGAGAGAGATCACAGTCTCCTCTCTAGAGGAAATTAACTAGGGCCCCCTATTCTGCAAACAGCAACAAGATATCCTGATGGCACTAGGTGATCATGTCCCCTTAGGGTAGGATTTACTAACGTTGGCCCACTTAAACAGCAAAAATTGCTATTAGTTAGCATCAGGCTAAATTAGGTTCTTGGTTGATATTTCAATACAGCAATCACACAAACTAAGTGACGCATACTGTAATATGTTTCTCTGCACCACAGAAATGCAGCCATCTCTGGAGTGGAACATGTCACTTATTTAACAGTACACATCAGTACCATTGCGGAGTCCCCCAGCGACCTTACATCAAAGTGCTGAGTCTTGGTAGTTGGAAAAATAATTATGAGCTGTATTGATCATGTGTGCATTGCGAGTGTTCACACAGCCCTGGCTAAATTCCTCGAGCCCTGTCTTCCTCACAAACTGGGTTGCAACATATTCTCCAGAGACAGTTTCTTGTTCAAAAGGTCTCATCAGAAATCAGGGGTGGGTATCTTCAGACTATTACCCACTAAACAGAAAATATGTAAAAATGCCCCCAGAAATGAACCCTGCATTCTTTAAACAGGTGAGAGCATAGCGAACCTCCCGAGATCTCACTCCTCTCTCCTTCCAGCTTTTTTCTTTTTCCCCTGGGTAGGCTGGGAGTGGCTTATAAATGAAAAATTGATCCCAGTGAACTATTAAACTGGTTTGCATAAGTCTAGTTATTATTCATATATTAAAATGCCAGGCTGTGAGACCCATGCATACTCATGTGGAAGTATTTAAATAGAGAAGCTTTGCACTTCCATCCCCAAACAAATTCTGCGGTGTGTCACCAAATGAGAATCTTACTGGAATACACATAAATCATCTGGTTTCTGACAAATCCTGAAGAAGAAGGGGGAAGGGGCAGGACAGAATCCCATGTTAATTCCCCCAAGCTGCTGTTTATTGAAATTAGGAAGCAAGGATAAACTGTAGCTGGATCAATAATTATCTGTCTAATATAATCAAGTGCCTCCAACAAGAGTCTGCTGTTAGCAGAGCTCCCAGGCCAACCCCTCGGACGATGTTTCATGCCATGATCTATTCAAGTGATTCAAATGACAGAAAAGCAGGCTGAGATGTGCCTGGCTCAGTGGTTACCGTTCCAGCAGGAGAGGGGCACCCAGCCGCCCTTGCTGGCTGGCCGTTTGGTTTGGGATGCTGTTTGGGTAGCTATTATTTATTATTCGGATTATGGCAGCACTATACAAACACAATAAGAAATGGTCCTTGCCCTGAAGACCTTACAGTCTAACAGCCCGTCCTGCAATCAACTCCCTGAGGTATTAGGGTCTGAAGAAACAACCCCTCCCATTAAACAGCACAAAAGACTCAGCTTTAGCAATGTGTTGGTTCAGACTGGCTGAAGACTGAGAGCCTGCCCATCCGGTGCGCACGCTTACTCAAAACCTGCACCAATTTTAAGGAAGTGTTTGCAGCCCTGAGGCCTCACATGTGAACAACTGGTTTAAAAGACAGTAACTTGATAGGGATTCCAAAGGGGTAGCCGTGTTAGTCTATTGTAGAAAGACAACAGAGTCCTGTGGCACTTTTAAAGACTAACAGATTTATTTATCGCATGAGCTTTCCCACGAAAGCTCATGCGATAAATAAATCTGTTAGTCTTTAAAAGTGCCACAGGACTCTGTTGTCTTGATAGGGATTGTGACAGAAGGTCAGGAAATGTGCCTGAGCATGTCACTACTAAGGAATTAACTAACCCTTCTCTAAAACCCCAAATAAATATAGAATGATGAGTAGGAAAAGCTTCCTAAAACCAGAGAAAGGTGAATAGCAGAACCCCTGTGCCATAATCAATGGACAAAACCATGTAACTTTATGTACCCCTTAAATACTAGAGTGAGTAGCATGTTAGAAACACTTCTGATTCGACAGAGCTCATTTTAGTCCTCTGATGGGAATTGGAATAGAAAATATTCCCTCAGCGTTCTTCTCTACAATGCATTTCGTGCATGTAGATATTAATTATGAAGTTTCTTAAAATTTCACAGATTTTGCCCTTCACATTGGAAGTTTCCTCTCCAAAAGTTATTTTGATAGACTTCATCATTAAATTGTAAATGAGTCATTTACAAGCAACTTTT
Source organism: Pelusios castaneus (assembly GCA_007922175.1). Taxonomy (NCBI): domain Eukaryota; kingdom Metazoa; phylum Chordata; order Testudines; family Pelomedusidae; genus Pelusios; species Pelusios castaneus. The sequence continues at coordinate 12,079,727 of ML685804.1, forward strand.
CTCTGTTTCTGCAGTTCAGCTGTGGACAATTAAAGGCTGGTGTTGCGGATGGTCATGGATTGCAGCAATAATGCAATACGTTGCTATGAAAGTCACTGCTGAATTCATCAGTTCCATGACAAACAGTTCCATGTGTGTGTATGGAAGTGCTAGAGACTGGACTCAGCCCATCCTACTGAAGGCAATTGAAATAGATCACTTCATGATACCAGCATATGCTTCCCAACCTACATGCGAATATGTCTATTTGAAAAACACTCAAGCTTTGGGGAATTCACAATTTCAGAACCGTCCCACCCCACTCCAGCTGCACGTCCCTGCTTTGAGTTAATGACACCTATAATTTATGATCTTCTGATGCTTTATCTTTAAGATACACCCCGCTTCCGTTAAATATAGAGCGTTCTAACGTTCTCTCCCTTCCTGTGCTGCCTCCTCTTTTCAAATTAATTTCCTCAGCATGCTGGAGGAATCTACAATGCAGGGTCTTGTGCGAAAGTGACCTGGAGATATGGATTGTTAACATGGGGGTTTTTTTTTCTTTTGGAACTGTCACATTTTTGAAGAATGGTGGAGTAAATTGTTATAAAATAGTGCAAATTAATTAAGCCAAGACAAATAAACAGCTGGCTCATTGATTCTGCAGAGCATCCTCTCCAAGTCTTTCTGATGGTTCTGAAAAAATTCACCCATAGCACAATTAGAAATGAGGAATGACTGAACCAATGCAAGGTCAATCCCGTCGCTTTGTACCACGTGTGTAAATGATGGGCTCGCCGGTTCAGGTTTTGACGTGAAAGTGGATCCCTCATGTTACCCAGATCTTCAGTCAGAGTTGTCAGCTGATTGGTTCAGTTATCTCCTATTAGTACAATTCTGTTGACTCTACGGTAGCTGGTCTGGGTTAGTGAGATGGAGAGGGAGTCCACTGATGCCAGAATTACTCCTGATTTGCACCAGCACGAGATGTAGATTAGTTCTTCCTAGGAGTATCTGCATTATTCCTGGATGGTATGCCAGCGTGGATGTATGGGAATTCTGCTTTAGCCCCATCATCAGAGATTTATCAGACCTTATCCCCTATCTCCTATATTTTTTAGGAATCCCATGTTGCATTCTTTGCTTGACAGGCAATCAGACTTTTGCAAGGCATGGGATCTAGTGTGTGGGTCCTCTAAATTCCAATCAATCTTTCCCTCCCCCCATGAGAAGATTCGAAAGGGGTAGCCATGTTAGTCTATTGTAGAAAGACAACAGAGTCCTGTGGCACTTTTAAAGACTAACAGATTTATTTATCGCATGAGCTTTCGTGGGAGAAAATCCCACTTTGTCATTTCTTCAAAGCGTCTGACGAAGTGGGATTTTCTCCCACGAAAGCTCATGCGATAAATAAATCTGTTAGTCTTTAAAAGTGCCACGGGCCCCATGAGAAAACTCACACTTGAACGATTAAGATAATGGGGGTTTTTCTTAGTCTCAGTAGTGTTGCACACGTGCATATTACCTCTCCCCATGCTTTTTCATCTGGACAGCACAGCCTCACTCAGTTGTATCAGTCTGAACAGGTAGGTTTCAAAGTTACTTTGTACATTTTTCTTTATGAGCAACTTTTCCTCAGTTTCTGCATTTCTGCTATGGAATATTAAAGGCCAGAAACCAGGGCTGGATGTCATACATGTGTAACAATCATGTGATCTACTGAGAGACGTGGAGGCAGAATTCATCCATCTCAGCTTGGCTCCTATCATATTCCTATCTCCTTGCATTTTAAAATGATTGCGCTGCACCCCACATGCCTCGGCAGGGCAGAGGGAATGAGTAACATTACTGCTTTCTTCTCTGAGTTAGGTTCTGAGGAGCCCCATCTCTACCTTATTCACTATTCTCTCCTGAGATGAATCCAAATATAAATACAATGGGAATCTCCATATCAGAGGGGTCTACCTGTCAAAATCAGCATAGGTCCACCACTACCAGCCCTATCACATCCCTCTAACTGAATCCTCACATATTCTGGAAACATCGCACCATGGGGTGTATTTGAATAGCTGCTCAGCTCTACTATTTTATCTTCCTTGGCTTATGTCTGTTTGGGCAGCAGATCTGCTACTCCAGTTGTTTAATCTCTTCCCTCAACCTTGCCTTTCATTTTAGCCTTACACAGTACAGTTTTCAGTGTCTATAATTACCGATCAGGCTAAAACTATGCTCCTAAACTTTATAATTAAGAGCTCCAAGTCTTAAACTGCAGAGAGAGCACAATTAAAGCCAGCAGGGTGGAGTTATTTACCCAGGAAGGATGACTTAAAAGGCTGCATAGAGAGAAGTCTGCATGTATTTGTAAGGTGTCAGCCTCAAGGAGTGAAAGGAATTAGTTGGGGTGATACCCCAGGGGGTGGCTAGGAGGCCTACATCCCACAGACAAGTTCAGCACAAACGGTCAGATGGAAAGAAGACCTAAAAATGATCACTAACTTCTGTGATCTGCCTGGAGCTTTATCAGAAACAGTGAGAAAGCCCCTTGCCCCAGGAAACATGGTACCCCTTTTATTTGTTATGAAGTCAAACTACGTTAATTAACCTACACCCAATGTCTTTACTAGTCACTAGAGGAATCAGGCCATAGGACTGATGCTAAATATTCTTTCCAGAAGGCCACTTCCTCCAACAGCCTGTAGACATGAGACTCAGATGTCAGTTGCATAAGGCTACAGCTTATTTTAGCTTTGAGCTTTCTTAACATGGTGCTTTTTCCTCATGTGCAAGCTGCCCTGTTCCAAGTCACCTTTCCAGGTGCTCAGCTTTGGATGAGGCTCTGTCCACTTCTATACCTTCCCAGCGTGTGTGCAGGCCCTTGCCTTGTAAGCGTGGCCTGTCTAAAGTGCGTCAAGTGCCTATGCGTGGTTTCAGATAGTCTATATCACTGGTCCTGTTAGGATAAGTACTTACTGAGAGCTAATAAATTAACTCAGTCCTTTCATTTGGTGCAGGAGCAACCATGAGTTTTTAGCTAAAAAAAAAGCAATTTTTAGTTAACCAGGAAGGGCAACAAGCTCCCCCTGACTCCCTCTCGAAGTAGCTTGTTAAAGCTCCCTGATTATTGATTTCTCCAGGGCAGAAGCTCACATGCATACTCAGTGAAAGCTCAGGGAAACACCTCAACCCCACACAAGCTTATATTCCAAATGAAAAAAGAAAAAATCCACCCTACAGTCAAAAGAAACTAAAGTGAACTAAAAGATCATCTCATAGACAGGCTTCCCCCATCCTCCCAGCCTCACACAACTGGATCTAAGATCAGCCCACCCCAGGAAAAGAAGAGATGCACACTCACTCCTTTTATAGTCTCTCAAGACACTCTGCAGCTGAGTCACATTCACCAACTCAGGGCCAATTTTATATCAGCGATAGCTTCTGCCCTCAGGAAGGGAATGTTTACTTTCTTGATCATCTAGTTGGGAAAGGTTGCATAGCCTGCACTGGATAAAAAGTGCTCTGTCTACAGTAACATGAAAAATGGTTATAGAGAATATTTCTGATAGGAAGGAATGTTCTTAGGGAACCTCAGAAACAGAGTTTGCCTTTCCAAAAAGCACAATAAATATCCTAAATAAGAACCCACATAATAGATCATGTTACTTCCCAAAAACCTATATTGATAGAAAACCTAGCTGTACAGCTGTGAGCCACCCTTGATAGAATTTATAAAAAAAACCCCAATTTTCAATTACAAGCTTTGAACTAAAAGAAAGGCCTGAGAATGGGAAACCCTCAAGACTGTCAGAGAAAAGCTGCCACTTGTTCAAGGAATCTGGCTGCTTCAAAATAGTTTTCCAGGTGATTTTTTTAAGGAATATGAAAAATTCCAAACCTCTGCAGCCATTTTCTGGTGTCAGTTATATCCAGATAAATCACAGGAGTGACTCTGATCTAACCAAGTCTAAATTAGATCAGAATTTGTCCTCAGTTCTACAAAAGTAGAAGGAAAAGTAAGATGGTCCCTGAGCCAGAAACCCATGTGAAGAGTGATTGCAACAACTCTGCTCATAATGAATTCATCTGGTGCTTGTGTGGATGTCACAGGTACTTTTCTAAGTGTTCTGTTATAATTTAGCTTTCGCTCCTAGAAGCTCTGGTAGCAAAGAAGTGTGCAAATCTTAATGGACACCTGCTGATTAAAAAGAAATAGGATTATAAAAAGGCAAATTATTCCCAGGGGAAAAACAAACTTGGATCTCAGAAAAAAAATAGCAGTTTGACTTTCTGTTGTTCATGTAACATCATGGAAACCTTCTCAAAATTGTTTGCAATATTGACTTTTGATTCACACATACCTTGGGTTATGGTTCTGCTTCTGCTGGACTGGAGTTTAGTGATTCAAGAATCAAATTCTACATGCCTTACTCATGTAAGTAGCTTCACTGAAGTCTGTAGGATTCACTGCGTACGGTGAGAAGCTTTGCCTCTGAGTTGTAATTATTGATAGACACAGTGCATAGCAAAGCCCGGTTATGTTTAATGGAAGCTTATGAGTGTGGGAAGCAAACTGTGGTTCTACAGATTATAATAAAAGCATTAAATTAAACCAAAAATACAGTAATCTAGATATGTTAGCTATATAATGGGCCTGCTGCTGTAGAGAGACACAAGATCGTGTCATGGGTTGGGAGGATAGATTGAGACTAGATCAAGTGATTTCACCGTTGTCGTATAGGACATCTGATTGAGTAAGGAACTGAACTCAGGAGCTACCGGATGAAGTATTGTACCATCGCCACTAATCTATCCTTCCTCTAGCTTTCCGCTTCACTAGTGAAATATTGTGATAATCGTGAAACATTTAGGGAGGCAGCTAATCTGGCAAACACTTTACGCACCTGAGTATTCCCACCAACTCCAAAGGTCTCCAGGGTTGGGACCTGGAATTCTTTTCCTTTCTCTGTTTTTAATGATGCACTTGATTGCCAGCCAGCAAATATTTCTTATTCCGGCTGCCAAAACCTTCTCCCGTGAAATAACCAAGAAAGGGCAGGATGAGAGCTTTATAACCATAAAGAAAGATCGTTTGTGTTGTCACTGCTCCTAATCCCCTGCCTGTTGCAGGGCTGACTTCTCTAGCTGAGCAGCAAAACCTACAAGGAACTGACTAGGGGGAATGGATGGCAAGCCTTGCCTGAAACTAAAGGAAATCAAAAGCAAATTATTTTCCAGATTATAGCCCTCCAGAGTTGCAGTGATATTGCCCATTTTTCACAGCAGACAAAAACATTTTCCTGGGGATCAATTTAGCTTCCAGAAGTCTGCTCCTTTCAACCCATAATCCATCATATTTCCCCATTTGCAATCTCTCTGTGTCTCAGTGTTTTAAGTTTCCTATGAATTATTTTATAAAGAGTACAAAGAGTCCTTTCTTCCCGCTGAAATGAGAGAGTTGCCTTTCTGCCCTATCAGGTCATATACCATTAGACTGGTGAGCCAGGGAGCACTCCCCTCCATTCCTCCATATTGGCAACCGCCTTAGTAAGCTCATCTGTCAAAGAGATCTAGTAATCAATCACAGAGGTGATCAATATGCACCTTACGCATTCATCATTCCTTTGAGAAGACTATTAGGACGACGCTGTCAGTAAAATGAGAACAAAGGAAAAAATGTACCAAGACGGCTGGGGGGGGGGGATTGTGCACGTGCACACACATGTTAGGGCAATAAGGGGTGGGCGATCATAGGAAAGACAGCCCAATGGGAAGGGAAAGCATTCTGCGTCTCAAGGAAAGAAAGTTTTTGACAGATTTATTGCGATGCCCGGGAATGTGGTGCAGAAGGTGAATCATCGTTCAGGAGGCAGAGCGGTGTAAAAATTTCCAGACCTCTTGATTGGTCTGTCAGCATGATTTGTGGGCTGCTCTGCCAAGGTAATGGGTAAGGCTAGCGAGTGGGCACAGAGAAGTCAAGTGGAACATACTGCGGAAAAGCATGCAAATGAAGCTACGATGACTGGGGGGGCGGGATATTTATTGCTAGGGGCCAGCTTCTTTATATCATTTAGCCTGATCTCTGAAGTTATTGCAAACACGGATTATGATTCCCCTCCAGCTTTAGCAATGTGCGGACTCTCTCCAGATCGCCAATGACTGGTACGCTTTCACACAGTCCTGAGCGGAGCAGAAACAGTGTATGGCAGAGTCTGCAACCACAAACGTATGAATGATTGTGCATTAAATCTACTTTACAGAAAAGTCCAACTGCACAATTCAGCCCTTCTCAGGCTGTAGTCTGTGTCCAGGCTGATTGCTGGGCCTAATGAACATGTTATATTGAAGATAGGGCTTTTGTGAATGAGTGACGAGAGGGTCAAATCCAGAAGGCCTTACTCAGGCAACACATGCAATGGGAAGTTGACCCTGAGTTTATTAAATGTTGCCTTAGTGTCTTGGGTTTGCCTACTTCTTCCTGGGCTGGTGTCTGAGGCTGGGGAGTAGCCTGTCTACCTCTCTCCACAATGGCCAAAAAGTATTAGAAGAGAGGGATATCCCTACTGTGTCACCGTGTTCCCAAGGGGTGGGTCTACTGGTTAGGAGCCATGTCCCTCTTTGCAATGTGCTAGTGCTGTTTTAGATGGCTTACTGCTGCTGGATCAGGGACAGGGACAGAGTACCCCAGAGCACACGGTCCTAGTCTGCCTTGACAAAGCCTGCTTTTGCTGAACAGAATTCCTCTAGCAAAGCGTGTGCTGGACATTATTTCTACTGCCCTTTACAGCACCATACAGGGAAGGATTTGGCTTTTAATGACCTATTTGACCTAAAGCTATTCTGACTTCACTGCTGTTTTAAGTCTGACCCTTTCAAGGCTTTCCATGGTTTCATCTTTCTTTGGCCCACTCCGAAGAGTGAAGGGGAGAGAAAGGACACCACATGCAGGGGCCTTTGTTCATCAGATGGAAACATGGAGGGCCAGATGCTCAGCTGGTGTAAATTCACATGGTTCCACTGAAGTCAATACTGATTTACGACAGAGAAGGACCTTTCCCACACTGTTAATAAAGGAGTTTGGCAGAAGCGGAGAGCCCTGACTGTGACAAGTTGGTATGGAGATTGGTGTCTCTTAACACAGGATCAATGAAAGGGCAGATGTACCGGAATGGACTTTGCCCATGGTTAGTGAATACGGCCAGGGCCATGAATGAAAATTATCTTCATCTGATTGCACTAAAATATAGATGCTGATGATTTCTGGGCTGCACATCAGACATTCAGATGGTGGTGGTAGGAGCCATTACTAATTCCTAGACAGGCTTGGATCATGGTCCCATCAAGTCAACGGGAAAACTTCCCGGAGTTGACAGTGAGCTCCTGCAACTAACCGAAGGAATTTGATGGAAGCGGAGGGAGTTTTGCTGGAATGGAGTATGTGAGTGCTCCAGGCCTACAAACATTGGCTGTAAGCAATTTCCAGACAGCTTGTCCCTAAAAATGCTGCCGTTCCCTTTTGGCTAAGGATGGAATGAGTGATGAAAGGAAAGGGTTAATTCAGTGTGAGTCTTAGGAAGTTACAGGCTCACTTACAATTATTCCCTCATCCTGATGGCAGTCCCGTTATTTAGTCGCCATCATAATTTACATTAATTGGATGTAGTGCATAACGAATTTACGAGACGGGGGCATACTTAGCTCTGGCATGAAACGCATCATCGGGACGTGCTGACCAAGCACAACTGGCTGAAAAACGCCAGTCAGAAGGAAAACTGCATTGGCATACACCCAGCAGGGTACAGAATGTACCAGAGAGATTCACGCTTCACTCCTTTGACTTGCCACTGAACACCAGACTCTTCAATAGACAACAGGCAAGGAGCGCAGAGCCTTTCCTGACAAGAACACTGATGAATATATATCAGCCAAGACTGGCCAACAACTCTGGGGAATATGTACTGTGCTTTTACAATCCAAGGAACTATTTCAAGTGCACTCAGGAGGAGGGTAACGCAAAGGCTTCATCCCTGGCACCAAGATGAACAACGTCTAGTCTTATCCACCCTGGGCCAGCCATAAAACTAGCAATAACAAAGTGGAGCACCAATGAGTTAAAATAGTTTTCATCTGTCTCGAGAACTCACTGAACTCCATGTGTATGAGCTAATTTACTCCTTTCGAGATAGGTGAACATCATTATTCTCATTCTATAAATGGGAAAATCTAGTAAGGCCCAGGGAGGATGTCATTTGCCCAATGTATGTGAAATACTTGAAAATCTCAGTTAGGGAAGAGGCAGATGAATGTTTGAATTAATATGATTATTAGGTTACCCAGTAACCTACACAGTGGCAGGGTGGGGGCTAGAACCCACGAGTCCTGGTTTCCAGAGCGCTAAAAATTAGGCACCACCATTACTACTTTAGGGTCGGCTCTGTGTGCATGATTCGTGGATATTAGCGAGATGAGAACTGCATGAGGAAGAGGAAAAGAAGAGTGGCAAAAGCAGATGGAAAGAGTGATGACAAAGATATGAAATACTGCAGAAAAATCTTCCCCAAAGGTCATCTTCTTCAGACTGTGTCACCTTCTAAACCCAAATCATTTAAAAGTTCCCATTCCTGTTTAATGTAATGAGACAGAAGATGCAATAAAAACGGATCCCGACAGGAAGGGGAGTAACTGTACTGCAGTTTTTATTGTGTCTGAAACTTGCACAGTGAAAGAGCACTGTTCTTCTCTCTGCCATCAGTCAGTTGCACTGAGTGAATACATAACTTTGCCACCACTTAAGCTGGTCAGTGAGAAAACAATTAGCTGTATTTGGTGGGGGTCATTTTCCTTGGATAAACATAGTTGCTTTTGTTGAAAGCTAAAAAAAAAAGTAAGACTAGAGGTAACCTGAGTGTTTGCCATAAAGGAGGAGAGTCCCATCTCAGCCCAACCAGATAATTTCACACCTATTGCGAGCAAAAGGCTAAAATCCAGGGGTTTCTGAGGTCCCGGAAACAAAGAAAAAAGGGAAAAGCCTGGAACTTGATCCCTGATGCTAATTAGTTTGACCCCAGCAGTTGTGCCTTAAAGTAACACAGACGACCTTTAACCTTGAGGTTCCTCAATTATGATCCAATAAAAGTGTCAGAAATGAATTTTGCCTTCGCATGCAGCCCCAGGGTATTTCTGTCTGTTAACTAATTTGAGAGGAACTTGGGAAACCAGAGAATCATTACATTAACCTTCATTTCCTTCGTTTACAAGATACAGATTCCTTCTGAGCGCTAATGACTGTTAATAAAAACCTCAGTCACCTCTGACCTAGCAGCTCTGTGGCGGGAGTGCACACACGGGGAAGACTGAATGGACAGGGCAGATGCTCCACAAGACGCACCCAAGCAAACCTGCCCTTGAAGTCCTGTGTCCATGTTTTGATCCCCATTACATTGCTTTAACTCCATTGCCTTTATTCCATGTTGACCATTGACTCCAGTGGAGTGATACGGGGATCACCACTTTGTTTAACTGCGCTTGCCCCTCGTTTTCATATTTATTTGGGCATATTCTGAAAAAGAACTGGGTGGTGGGCTCCGCGTGCTGAATAAAGTGGACTTTGGGCTTCTAAAACTGGACCTTTACTAAGAGAACTATAAAGAGAGATGCTGGAAGAGCAGTTTAGTAGTCCAGTCATGCCGACTTCCTGGTGCCTCGTCCAAAACCTTCCGTCCTGCAAGCTCTGTGTCTGCGTCTCATTAAATACTATACTACAGGCAGTGCTTTTTTCCTAAGAAAAAGGTACCAGTACTTGGCCAGCAGGAGTGGCGAGGTGGTGGCGGTGTCAGCAGGGGAAAGGAGACCACTCCTTTTCCCTGATGACTCTGCCCCCCCCAGCTGGGCAGCGGGGCTGGCCAGCAACAGGAACAGTGCGCTCCTTTCCCCTGCTGATCCCAGTTCCCAGCTGGGCAGCGGGGCGGGCAGGGACAGGAGCGGTACACACTCCTGGGGTGCAGGGTCAGCAGGAGAAAGGAGACCCCCTCCTTTCCCCTGCTGATCCTGGCCCCCAATGGGCCAGCCAAGGACAGGAGCCCAAAATAGGTGCCGGTACACGGTACCGGAGCGTACCATCTCAAAAAAAGCCCTGACTACATGTAAAAATATTACCCACCCCTATCTTGTAGTACGGAATAGTGCCTGTGCTTTTTTTATGCCTTAGAGATGTTGTTCCAAAGACTTTGAATATGCGTCATGATACCTAACAACAATGACCCAGGTCATAAGTCTTGATTTAAGTTTTTACTCAGGCAAAATTCCTTTTGAAGTCAATGCAGCTGCCGAACACTTCTGAAAACCAGGCTATTTTTGTTTAGATATTTAGATCTCTATTCAAAGGCTAACTGCAGGCACCAGCGTTGGAAAATACCCCCTTAAATGACTTTTCCCAGTAGAGCGTCAAAAACAGAACTTAGAATTTCCTGTTATTTAGTCCTGTATTTATCTCCACTAAACTATTCATAGATCCCCCAGAAGGGACCAATCTGATCATCTAGTCTGACCTCCTGAACAACATAGGCCACAGAACTCCCCAGAAAGAATTCTTAGAGCAGATCTTTCAGAAAATCATCCTACCTTGATTTAAAAATTGTCAGAGATGGAGAATCCACCATGACCTTTAGTAAATTGTTACAATGCTTCATGGCTCTCACTGTTAAAATTTACACCTTATTTCTAATCTCAGTGCTGTGGTCTGAGCCTACGGCACTCTGGCTCTTCCCAGTCAGTGCATGGTCCCTTGGAGCTCCTCATCAGATAGCAGGGTTTAGAGTAGGCGGAATTCCACCAGGGCTAGAATGGAGCCAACAGAGAATCAGGAAGTGGCCATGTCTCCATAAGAGTGTGGAAAAAGGAGAGAGGAATGAATCTGTGCCCTTTTACAGTTTATGCGATGGTCTAACTGCTGAAAAGGTTAGGCCATCTCACACGGACAGGACTACATCAGCAAGCCGCTTGTCATGACTAGAATTTTGAGTTACGCGATCATTATTGGCACACCTCAACTCATTTGACCTACATCACCAAACAGCGCTCGCAATGATTTCTGGTTTCTATCCAAGCCTACATGTGAACTAATGAGCTAGAGGTGAAAGGCTCCATAGTTACCAGCCTCCCGAGCCATCCAGACCCTTAATTTAAGATATTTTGAATTTGGGTTCTAACACAAGCATTGCCGTCTCTGAGATACAAAAAATTGGGCATCCTGGATGATCCTGAGCCCATAAAACTGGCTTGCTAGCAGTATATACTGAGCACCCTTACAGATGTCCCAGGACAGCTACCTCAAACAAGGGGCGATCCTGGGAAAACCCTGGACAGCTGGCTACACTACCTACTACTAAAAATTAAAGAAACATTATATTCTGTCTATCAAAAATCCTTCCCAGATATTTTGCATAGATACATGCATTCAATGTAAAATAAATACATAAAACAATGTAGTTAGCAAGAGATGTCAAGGATTGAACATAACCTGTTTGTCGCCTCACATTACGTAGTTTGACTTCAATAAAGCCGTGAAAGAACCATGAAGACTCGAAGCCATTCTATGGTTTTCTTCAGCAAAGCCGTGTGACTCGTCTACTGAAGATGCTGTCCCTGTTTGAACAGACGAGTCAATGGGTTTAGGGTGTGTACGTGAAAATAAGAGCCACACCGCCAATAGAAACTGAAGAACATGGTACATGACCTGTTTCGCAATTCTCCTGAACTCAACAAAATGAGAAATGATACCAGGCACTGAGGTGAAGAAATTTCAGACAGGGATCCAGAAACTCAGCATTTTGACGGTACAGTTGGGACCTGGCCAGCCACTCATGGGAAGCCGTGTAGAGTCCCTCATTGATTTCAGTGGTGTTGGAGAAAGCTATCCATGAATAGCAGTAACAGAACCACCATTACCTCCAGCACACAGATGATAAAGGAAGCAACCGAACCCCAACCAGGGGATGTAAGTTCCTTCCTGATTCCACAGCAGAAGAGAAGGAAACAAAGAATCGGACATGACATGCATACCTCCGTGATGCCAATTAACGGGCCAAAGCCTGACAAAATCCTCCCGTGCCCTTATTCTTTGACTCTCTCCCTCAGAGTGCAGTGTATCTTAGTCCTTCATACTGGAAATTTATTACCAAATTAAGTGTATTACACGAAGAACATGCGATAATGCTTTGCCATTGTATGTACAATACTTTGTTAATTAAAAGTATTAGGCGACATAGGCTGCATTGTTGTGAATTAATCAGTTTAATTATGGGAAGGATTAAATATCACAATTAAAATAATAGCTTTTGGTCATATACCAAGATGAAAGCTTTGGAGAATATTTTTTTTTTCATCCCTAAACCATTACTGATCATCATCCCCCACTTCTTCCCATGGGACAGGAGACAGACCTGGCTGGAAAGGGCTGGGTTGCTGAAATAGTAGAGCACAGATAGAGTAGAGTGGCAGAAATTAGGTTCCAGTTTTCTCCCATGAAGAGCGCGTCACGGAGCAAGTTACGCTTCATTCTCCTGATGCAGCTGTGCCAGCCGTGTGCAATGATGTAAATTAGCACAGCTTGGTAGTTGCTCTTTAGGCCAGCTGGCTAGGGCTCTGCAGGCCCTTACACCAGTTGTGAAATGGCATAGTATAGGTGCATCTGTCTTGCACCTGCTTAGCCAAGGGTAGTGAGAAAGGCTGTTGGACAGTTATGCTACTTTAGGGTCAGCTGAGAGCTCCCCCACCCCCACTGGCCAGTTAGAGCTGGGTTCCTCCATTTTGCACCACCTAAGTGGCACAATGTGATCAGAAAAGGAGGAGAATAATCTAGGCTGCAATGATGAGTGCTTATGGCAGTTTGATGAGATGGGCCAAATCTGCTATTTCTGACCCAGATCTCTGTTTTGAACTCTTCCCAGTTCTAGAGTATTTGGATCTAGAGTTTTGGTTTAGACTATTATAGAGGGAGGGGCAAAATCCAGATCAGATGCGTGGGTTGGGATATCATCCTTGTGCCCCAGCCAAATAGTGTTTGGATCTAGGGTTTGTGGGAGATCAAAGTCCCAATGGTCCAATTGGTTGACATGAAATCTACTTTTTATTTTTAAATAAAAGGCTGTGTAGGAATGTAGGAAGAAAGCACCTGGTTTTCTTGAGCATGTTCTCTAGCAGGGATATTCTGCTGAGGAGGTTCAGCGTGGTTAGGTGTCAGTTTTTAAGGATCTCTTTTTTTTCTCTTGGCAACTTTTTGGGAAAGTCTGCAGGGCACAAGAAAATATAGTTTGAAACATGAAAATATTAAATAAATCACATGGGAGTGAGGCTTTAGTCTTCTGAATGTTGTGGTTCCTTTGCGCTACACCGTTCTCTTTCAAATCCAGTAATAATGGTCTGAGATTTTTTTTTATTGGAAATAATGGAAACTTTTTGACTCCAAGATGGAAAGATCAGTTTACTCTCTTCATCTTAAAAATGATTTATTCTTCTTTTACTCCAAGTCGTAAATCAAAGCCACCAGCCAAGGCTGTGGTGGGGGAGGCCACGGTAAGGACAAAATGCTGAAGTCTGAAAATGTAAATAAAAATTCATCTGAAGCAGATTCAAGGAGTCTCCTGGAACAGAAGATTGATTTCAAAGAACAATAACTGAATGGACTCAGTTAAGGGTAATGACAAACCCTCTAGCCCATGGATTGCAACGGGCTACTGGGGAAGGCCTGCTTTGACTGGGAGAGGGCTCTTGTGGATCTAAAGCTGGAATGTTGCAGCAACTATCTGCTAGATGATATCCCACATACTACAGAGCAATCAGCACTTCCTCTGGCATGGACCCCCATGAAGCTGAGCCACGTGTAAGATGAAATGAGTCTGGAACAGGTGTGAGGATGGAGATTGGCTCCGCGTAGGGAAGGTTGGCTCATTTGCTAGACATAAGAACAAGACAGCAATCAAAGTCACTAAAGTACCATGTAGTGCCGTCAAAGCCCATGTCTCCCCATTAGGAGTGCTATTTAGGGCCAAACATTTAGAAATAGGAGGTCTAGTTGCACACACAGACACGTGTGCAATTGCACACCTGTGCTGGAATTTACCACAGTTGTGCACAGCACTGCCTGATCTGGATGAAGAAATGCCTGATCACGGCACACACATGAGGGCATGCAGCTGCAAACCCATTTCTAGGTGCAAAAATGGACCACTGGCAGCGGAAGGGGGGGGGGGTTAAAAATGCCTGGTCTAGAAAAGTCCTGATTGGCCAGTTCAGCCTTGGAATAATGCCTCTGATGTCAGGGAAGTTGCCATCGGGTGAATTTGGTGGGAACACTGCTGCTGCAGTTAGGAATTAACATAAGAAGGCAAAATGAAATTAGGAAGCAGCTCGAATAGTTCCTGCCCCAGCAACACTGAGTTTTATGCATTAGTGACACTGGGATTTCTTTTGACAGCCGGCTGTATTTGGATGAGTGCCAGGGATCCGGTTTAACAGGTTCCCAGGGGTTTTCAGAGATGGTGTTGGGGTCTCTTGGTGTTGTGCTGGGGGGGAGGAAAGGAAGGAAGTTGTTGTGTTTGTTTTGTTTTTTTGCTCCCATAAATAAGCATGAACCTTCACAGAGGTTAATTGCTGGGCTTTGCATTTTTCTCTAGTGCAGCTCCTCTTAAAGCCCACACTCATGTTACATCAGCAATACCATCTGCTCAGTACAGCCTGGCCCCTGTGCATAATTCACTAGTTTTGCATGCCGCAGTTCTTATGTGCCATGGGAGGCTATTCATGAGGAAGTTACTCTGAAGCAAGGATCAGGTGACTCGTTATCCAACATGCTTCAAGACCGACTTTCGCTCTGTTGTCCTTTTGCCCTTATTGTTCCTAACTCGGGGTTCTGTGAGTATCCATCACTGCGGAGCCAAGAGGGCTGATGACGGTTCTCAGAAGCCAGCTGGGTGGTCCTGTCATTCCACAAGGAAAAGGAGACGCACCAGCCACGTCCCCTAACTCCAAAGGGGGAGCCGTGTTAGTCTAGTTCAGCCAAACAAACAAGGAGTCTGGTGACACTTTTAAAGACTAACATGCACTAAATAAATTTATTAGTTTTTAAAAGTGCCACCAGACTCCTTGTTTGTTTTCCCCAACTGTGTCTGTTCAGGATCTGCCTGAGACTTTTCTATGGGAAAAAACAAAACTCCTTCTTTCTGGGAAGTTCCTCAAATGTCTCCTGGCTTTTTCTCCTGGGAAGAGTGAATGAGGAAAGAAGTACACAGGGTGAGAAAATTACTAGCTTCAGCCAATAAATGAACTCAGAATTCAGAGGTTTGATGAGCAATAATAAACAACTTACATTCGTAGAGCTACTTTCTATGGAAAGGCTTTTTCCATTCAACAAGTCCCACAGAAATGCACCCATTTCTGGAGTGGAGGGTGGCAATCAACATTTTACATAGCTTTGTGAAGGTGAGAAATTTTTGGTCAAGGAAACCTGGACAATTAACTATTTTATGAAAAGGACTGTGAGATCTTACTGACCAACTGAACCAATTTACATCTGAAATATGCCCTAAAGTTCACATCTACATCTACTCAGCTCTGAACTTCTTGAGCCTCCAGACCTGGGACTCAGTTACTCTCCTCCCAACCAAGAATGAGACGATATTGATAGTCCCTGAGGCCTCTGTAGAGATAAAGTGTCCAGACTGCCAAAATAAACTGGATTACCCTGGCTCAAATAAAATCAACAAGTTCATTTGTGCGAGAGCCACATATGTGCACAAACCTTAATTGCTCTTCAATCCTACACACAATAGCTGGCCTTCAAGGGACTTTAAGAGACTAAAGTCCTCAAGAATTTGTATACTGCTGAAATATTGCCCATTTCAGAGCACCTGCTTGAGTTTCCCCTGTGAGAAGGATAAACAATACATAGAAAAGGCTGATTTGCCAAGAACAATTTCCTTTTCAAGCCCTACATTCAGACTCTAGGGTTTTTTCTTTCCCCCATTAGGTCTGCCATGTATTCTTCCACGGCCACTCCCTGTCCACGCATCTTAAAGAGAGCGAGTTATCCTTCCACCTGACAGAAGAACTGGCATTAGCTTTCACTCAGGCTCTGGCAAATTCAAATCAAGGAATTTCATGTTAGTTTTCAGTGTGTGTTCACATTTCAAAGAATTAGTCCACCCCCCAAAGTGAGCAACCCTGCTGGTCTGATCTTGATAAGGGTAGAGGGCCTGTGCAGGACGCTCATTACTAGAACTAGACTTGGGGCCTGTGATGAAAAGCTCAGCTTTCATTTAAAAACCAACAAACCAGGTATCTAGCCCTTTTCTTAACAAAAGATCACTTGAAAAATGGAGGCAAACCGATTGCAAAGGTTGGATGCAATTTGCCTCAATTGCTGTAGCAAGAAGCTTCTACAGACTTAAAGATTTTGCCAGCACACAGGCACACCTGCATACTTTCAATGTCAAACGTGTCCATTGTCTGAGGGTGTTTCCCAAACAATCCTCTCGCAGATCCTTAGGCTGAACACGCAGGTTGGGATTTTGCAAAGGGGCCTCCATCACATTTAAACACAATGAGAACTGGGCACCTAGCTTCGTGATCCCTCTACATGGCAACAGGGGAAAACCTGATTTTCCCCATGCCCAGTCTGGTATGGAGCAATGTCATGAGCCTGTAGAGCCCATCCTGAATACAGTGCGTTGCACAGTTGTTAGCAGGTGAATTGTCACATTATGTAGGATTTCTGATTGCTCTTAGCAGGAACGTGATGCAGGCTGTTCTCCGTGAGAGATTTTCCACTTTCTGCTAAGTGCTGTAATTTATTGGTGTTAGTCAGGTTAATGTACTATTACTTTGCATATTTATAATACCTTATTACATCTGTTCTTAAGAATGGTATCCTGCCGAGCCAACTAGATTAATGGTGCCTCTGTAATATTTACATATTTACATTATTAAAAAGCAACGTATCTTGTAGACAGCCCAGTGCATGGGGTTCGCATAGCCAATGCAGTTCCCAAGCCATTCCATAGTCGTCGCCTTCCAATATTTGTGCTGAACACTGCTGTTAGCCACAGGGATTGACTAAATTTAATCTGAACGAGGGTACTGAAACAGGATCCTTTTTGTGGAGGCAAATTTTACCTTCCCTGAATTGCCTGGAAGTGCGATAGAGCTCAACATTTTCATGAAGATTCCTAAAAGGACCTGGACTCCTAATTGACACCACCTGCATCAGTCTCTAGCTATACCCGTAAGGTGTTCTGGCTTTATGTCCATTACTGACGATCTTACCATGCCCTCAAAGTTCTGAATGCATGCACAGTCGCCAGCATCCCTCAGCAAACACACTTCGAAATGTGTTGACCTTCCATCCTCAGTATATGTCCACACCAAGAAAGCTGCCGAAACCAAATCAGTGCTGATAGAAACAGTGGCTGGGTTCTGCTACAAATCCTCATTTCTGACTTTGTCCTGTTGCTTCATATGGAGCTCAAACAGCCTCTTCAGTCACCTAGCTCTATTGTGTATTGTGTACTGTGTATTGCAATTGGTCTTGATCCTGCTGTAAATGATCATTAATAGAGTATTTTCTAATGATCAAACAGTTCTCCCAAGAGAAATGAATTTCTCTGCGCATTTATATAGCATGTCTATACAGGACAAAGGTAATAGTGATTGAAAAGATCTGACTTTAGCAATAGGTCCAAAGCAAACTGGCAAGACAAAATGCAAAAAGGTGAAGTGGGGGGCAAAAAGGATCAAGAGAGAAATCTGGCAGCTCAGATTCCTTGTGACTTTGATGGGAATTTTGCCTGAGTAAGTAATACAGGATCTAACCCCTAGTGCACTGATGTTCAGTAACTGAAATCTGCAGACATGAATCTACTCCTACCCCATTTTAACTTTGACTTAACTGGAGTTACTCCTAATTTTCACTGGCGTAGGGGAGATCAGAATCAGGTGTGGTATCCATAAAGCCTGAAGGTCAAGTCTTCAAAGATTAATTGAGCATAAATTCCAACATTCCTAAGGCTAAATTAATATGCAACATTTATGTAGGGATTGACATGTTCAAAGCACTGTAAAGATATTAATAAATTTCTCCTCAAAGCCTCCCTGTGAAGTAGATGAGAAAGTATTATTATAGTAAAGTGAGGCAGAGCAGTGCAGTAACTCGGTCGAGGTCACCCAATGAGTTAGAGGCAGAGCTACAATTAGAACGCATAGCCCTAAGTTATCTCCATTTCCTTTATAACGGACTGTTCATTTACACTCTGGAGAATACCATGGTATACAGTGTGGGCAAACACTGACTCCCTCCTCTCACTGTGTTTGCATGAATGAAAGGTGCTCAAACCGCCAGCTTCCTGCTAAGCCTTGAACCCTCTCTATTGCCGCTAATGGGAACTCCACACTGAACTATTTAATCTCTGGGAAGATAATATTGCCTAATTGATCAGGAGAGTGTTAACAATATTAAAAATCCCTGATCCAATTAGACCAGTGCAAATGACAACAGCTTTCTTCAGCAGAGAGAGAAGGTTTCCTCCAAGTCCTGTGTACGAAATGAGACGTGAAGATGGCGGGTGCCACGTTTGATCTGAAGCTGTTCCATTCTCTGACTTTACTGAAGCAGCTGAAGGGAAGAAAGTGAAAATGGACAGAACAAAGTACATTTTTCAGATAACTCACCTCACTCTTTCAAGGACAGGCTCTTAAAAAAAAAAGTATAGGTTCTAAGTCACCTCTACCATCTCAAACTTAATTAAAATTGCCAGCTTCTAATTAAACCACTTAATTAAGTCCTACATTGATAGTAGGGAGAGAAAAGACAGAATAGACTTAATTATTTAACTTGACATAGCCAGAAAAAGAAAAAAAAAAAGCATGATAGCAGAATAACAGATTTGTGAGCATTGCTTAGCCAAGAGGAGGACTTTCCCAGATGTACTTCCAGTTTCCTGCGATTCCCAAGTAAGGTGTCTCAAGTTGGAACCCCAAAAAATGAGACACCCTAAATTAGTGATCACTTCTGAACATTTTGATCTTTACAACAATACATAATAATTAAAGAAACTCATAGTCTTTCAGCCTCTGTCGATCCCCTATCATTTTCTGAGATGTGTTAGAAATAGGGGCCTGATCGCAAACTGTAGAATGGAATGAATCCCCTGAACTCTTTCAGTATCCAGAAATCCAAATACCCATCTAGATCTGAATCTTGCAACTGTGTCATCTATCAAAACCGCTAGCGATGTCAAAAGCAAAACTCCCATTGACTTCAGCAGGGCCAGGATTTTACCCCAGCCGTGACTAGCCTTGAATTTTGGAGTGTGGAACGTTGGTTAACCTTCTTCACTCCCTAGGTAGCGAGTTAGGGAGATAATAGAAAAAAGAGATACTAGATAGATTATTAGAATCTACCATTTACACCTATCTGTTAGTTATTTATCTGGTTTCCATCTCTGTTTTAACTTATATGGACACATCCTCATGGATGCATTCGCGCTATCGCCCTATGTGACCCACGGACCAGCATTCTACTGGTAAGATCGATGGCAAAGTCTTGTCAATAAATCCACAAAAACCCAAAGCCTAATGATGAACATTCAGAGGGAAAAAGCAATGGCTAATACATTCAAAATAGGCCCCAGAGCCTTAGAGTACAGAGAAAGAGCAAAGCAACACTGACCCCTGTTAATCTTTTTATTGGCTCAAGCAGCTATCGGCACCTTTCGTCAGCCTAGAATTTGCAAGTCTTCTGGGAGCAATGATTGCACAGTCGGGGTCTCTTTAAAAAAAAAAAATCCTTTCGATCCTAGAATGGGACCATTCTTCCAAATGAAAATTGACATTTTCGTGTGAACTTCACGACCTCTAGTAATCACACTAATGGCCGTAGCTGGGTGGAAAAGGGGGAGCTGGGCCTGTACAGATTCCTGAAGGCCAGAGTGGGAAGGAGAATTTGCAAGGTTGCTAACGTTGTGATCTAACCGGCCAAAGCGACGTGCATTGTTTCTGGACAAAGTAAAGAAGCTCCCCGGCCTTTCCTCAGAATCAGACTTGAGCAGGGCTATTGGGAAAGGCATTCAGAGTGCAATTGCTGCAAGTTCCCTCCCTCCATCTATCCATCTGTGCCGAGCTGTGACAGCTAATGAGTAGCTCACAGATCTGTCTGATTTGCAGAGAGGGTGAGCGGCTGACAGCAGCCTTCCAAGGCAGATGCAAGGTCTGGGGAGGGAATACATACGGGTCTGGAAAGTGCAGTCTGATTCTCTCAGGCCAAAGGCAATATTCTGGATGGGCAGCTCCAGTTCTGGTGTCAGTCAGGTTCCTTCTTATGGGCAGGTGGCTGTCAACAAAGTCACCTTTCTCTTCAGTCTCTCTGATTGGGTCTCCAATCCCTGCTTCTCTCACCTTCTCCCCTCTAGCTCGTGGTACTCTATCGAACCTCCATAGGGTGGGAGCCTGGTCTCAGAGCAAGCACACGTTCAGCAATGTGTGGCTGTCCATGAATGTGCTGTGTATGCAATGGGGACCGGGAAAAGGGGTTGTCCTGAACCCTTTACTCTCCAATGGTCACCAACCTGACATTGGATTGTTTGATTTTTGCCCCTGAAATTTTACACTTCAGTGCTGCCCCTCAGCACAGTGAAGCCAAAATCTGGCCTATGGGAGGGGAGAATTTGGGGCTAGTGAGGGGTTTCGGGGCATAGACTCTTGATGGAGGCCAAAAAATAAAACCCCGTCTAAATCTAAGCCCTTGTCTATCCAGAGGATTTGACCCAGTTCCAGGTGTTGGTGGCCAGCCACTGGGTCAGCTACAACGTTCATGCAGACCATGCTGCTACGAGCCATCATTGGGCGCCGTTTACTCTCGTTTCAAGCACAGTTACACTCCATTCAGGCAAATTGCGGTTTATATCTTTGTACCATCACTGCGCTAGTGGCTGGTACTGGAGGCAGGTAGGCCAACGCCCTTGTCATGAATGGAGGAAATCCCAAGGCCTACGTAGGTGTGTTGGACCTACGTCCCTCCTTACACTAGGTCACAGCGGTTCTCAACCACCGTCACGACACATTGACCTGGGGAGGGTGAACTGGTGCGTCCTGTAGAGTAGCAACATGCCACCAACTGTGTTGCGGCTCACAAAAGGTCAAGAATCACTGCACTAGGAGTGCACAAGGGACATAAGAGAACATGAGGTGGGAGGGAGGAACTTCCCTTCTAAGTGTGGAAAATATCCGTGCCAGCATGTGTGTGTATGTTCACTAGAATAAAAGGAAAACAAGAACGACATTTCCCCTTCCTTAGCGCTTTCCACAGGAGAAGCTCAAAGTATTTTTAAAAAACTCTAATTAATCTAGCTTTGCAACCCCCCCATAAGCTAGAGAGATATCGTTTTACAGAAAGGGAAACCGAGGCAGAGAGCAGTTCAATGTTTTCTTTGAAGCAAATACGCTTTTTAATTATTTTTTAAAATAAAAGGCAAACAGCACTGTCATCAATATGAATTATTTCCTTATATGAGCCATTAGAAAATGGGTGTCAGATTTACAAAGTAAGGAAATACAGCAGAATTCAAGCCATAACCATTACTGTATAAGTTACATGCAAACCCCAACCTTAATGCGAATTTAATAATCATAATTAATAAGGTTTAGCATTTATGTAGTATTTTCCATCTTCAAAGTGCTTTACAAACATAAATTAATCTATTTTATTTTCAGCCATGAAATATATTTGTATTGGAAACATCGGATGTTGTGTGCTGTGTCCTCTATTTATTGATTTTTCTTATGTTCTGGTTAAAAAAAAATCCTGTAAATCAAATATTTTTTTTAAAAATAGTGCAGAAGCTATTAACCAGCAAGATTCTCCTGAGTGATTCTCCTGAGTGATTCAGCAAAAGATGGTCAGAAAGAGGAGAAAGAGAAGGCTGCATTGGGATTCAGTCATTTCCATAAAGAAAAAACCCTCATGCCTCTAAAAACGTCCCAGTTGACTGTTTATGACTTGTAAAGTTTGACAACTTTAACCCATATTATTTTGCAATTGCAGAACATTACAGGGCTGCCCTGGGGGTTCTCTGGCCCTTTTGGGCCAACCAGTGAGTCAAGCAGTAAAGATATCACATAGGCTATGTCTACACTTCTAAATTTAGGTCGACTTTAGCTAAGTCGACTCAACTAAGTCGTCTTTAAGTCAACTTAGTTAAGTCGACTTAGCATGTCTACACCTAAATTTTAAGTTGACTTAGGGGGGACCTTACAAAGTCGACCTAGAGCGTCCACACTGGATGCCTAGGTCAACTTCTAGGGGCTAGGGGGACCTTGGGCAGGTCCATGGTGGCAGGGGGGGCACCCTGGCAGAGCATAGGGGCAGGGTGGGCAGGGCTCTGCCCTGCCCTGTGGGAGGGCATGCCAGGCTCCCCCTGTGCCCCCCTCCCCCAGAAGGGAAGGCATCGGGGGAGTTCTGGAGAGCCCTAAGTCAACTCTAAGTTGACTTAGGGCTACTCCAGGTCTACACTGGCTTAAGTTGACTTTAGAAAGTTGACTTAAGCCTAAATTCGAATTAAAAGGAGGTTTAATAAAGTCGACTTTTGCCTCAGGGTTAAACAGGGACTAAGGATTTTTTTCTCATTACAACGGGTGATTTGACCTCACCTTCCTCTACATTGTTCCCCAGTGTTTGAATCCCAACACCTATTATGACTTGCTGTTACAGCCTGACCTGATCCTGTGTCTTACACTACCCCTGCATTTAATTTCCTCCCATTCTGTAAGTTCCCCATCTTCAAAGCTTCTGACGAAGTTGGATTTTCTCCCACAAAAGCCCATGCAATAAATAAATTTAGAAACGCTCCAGTGGCACAGATGCATGGCTGCAACTCTGCTGCTGTGGTATTTTTTTCTCATTACAACAGGTGATTTGACCTCACCTTCCTCTATATGCTGTTCCCCAGTGTTTGAATCCCAACACCTATTCTGATTTTCTGTTACAGCCTGACCTGATCCTGTGTCATACATTTTCCTGCATTTAATTTCCTCCCATTCTCTAAGATCCCCATCTTCAAAGCATCTGACGAAGTGGGATTTTCTCCCACAAAAGCGCATGTGATAAATAAATCTGTTAGTTTTTAAAAGTACCACAGGACTCTTTGTTTGTTATTGGTGAGTTTCTTCCATTTCAGTTGTTACTGAATGCTCTCCAAAGGAAGTGAATTGCGCAGCCTCTTAATATCACTCCTTTAATATGTACTTTGCACAATGTACGGTATTTCAAGAATCCTCTCAACATCACACCATACAGTGAAAGAGACGTATCCTGGGCCTGGCACTTTACATATTCAGAATAATCAGGTTAAAAGAGAAGCTCTTCTCTTTTCCAGTTTACACAAACCTACCACACACCAGAAGCCCCCGTCCATCAACCTATTCAATACAAAGAACTGATTTTTAAGTAGTATTGAATAAATTTAAATGAAGTTGCTGCTGTCTAGAGGTGTTATGCATTGCTTCTTAAACCAGTTCCACTAAATCTCCTGATGGACAGTTGCAAAAGCGCGTGACTCCTTCGGAAGAATTTGCAAGTCAACTTACATGAAGAGGCTTCCTTCCTTCTAGTCAAGTGAGAGGAAGGAGGGGTCTTGTGGGTAAGGAACTGCAGTGGGCTTAAGGAGACCAAGACTCAATTCCTATGTCTGCTTTTATGTGCTTGGGAAGTCGCTTAATCTCTGTGCCTCAGTTCCCCATAATAAAAAGGAGGCTACTGGTAATGGCTTTCTCCCTGCTTTCCTCTGTCTTGTCTATGTATAACGTAAGCTCTAAGGGAGAATGGCTGTCTCTCACTAGGAGCATGGACAGAGGGAGGCTAGCTGGGGCCTTTAGGTGCTGGTGAATACAATTAAATAATAGCATCCATATAAAGGAAAAACCAGTATTTTAAGTTACAGAACAAACTCTCTCTTGAGGGTACTATATTCCAAATAATGCTCCCCAGGAAGGAGCCTGCTTTTAAGAATCTGGCCCACTATTAATTATTGACCCAGTCTGAGAAAAGAGCCACCAAAAAGTGGCTAAAACCAATCCATTTTCCATAGCGTAGGAGCACAGAAGAACCTCCCGAATGGATCTTGTTAGATTTAACCATCTTTTTTTTTTTGTTTTACAAACCCCATGGTAAGGGACAGGGCACTCATAACCAGATATGGGCCTTGGATCCAGATCTAATTTTTCCCCAAAACTGGGGCTGTTCTGATCTGGACTGGGGCTATCCTGATCTGGGGTTTGGATGGAATCCATCTCTATTTTTAATATGCTTTCACACTGCAAACTGTAATGGCCTCTAAGCCCCATTCTATGTCAATTGATTGTTTTTCTTGATCTAATGTCAAAGGGTGTGTCTACACTTACAGATTAAGTGAATTTAAGGAGGCTTAAATCGACTTAATTTACTTTGCATCTACACTGGGCTTTCCTTAAGTCGACTTAAGCTGCTCCTTAAGTTGAATTAAGGAAAAGTTAGTTGGAATGAATAACACCTTGTTTTAAGTCGAACTAGCGCTTAAGTTGACTTTATTAAGTTGACTCAAGCCATTGGAGACGCAGAGTAGTGCCTAGGTGGACCTTTTTAAGTCGACTTAAAACGTTAAATCGACTTCATAAGGTCGAAAAGAGGCCACGTCTACATTTGAAAAGTTAAGTCCACTTCTGTTAAGTCGGCTTAATAAGGTCCACTTTAAGTCAACTTAAAGTCGACCTTATTAAGTCGATTTCATAAAGTTAACCTAACTTTTCTAGTGTAGACATAGCCAAAGAGAAAAATTGTACTGAACCCTCTAGTTGCAAACAATGGGCAAAATTCAGACTTGGTAGAAGCCGCTGGAAGGAACTCTAGTGACTTCAATGAAGTTGCATTCGTACCCATTCTGAAGTTGGCCAATTACAAAGAAGGCAGGGTTGACTAGTAGCTAGAACACAGAACTGGGCTCCAAAACAGTTCCTCCATGTCACTTAGGCCAGATTTTTATATTTTTATTTTCCCCAGAATAGGGGCACCAGATTCTGACCCTTAATCTCTTTCTGCTTCAGTTTTCACTATTTGTACAATGGAGATAATGCTTAGTTTGATAAGAGCACTTTGAGATCATCAGAAGCTAAGTCCAAATTATTATGATTTTTAGTGTATTACTGCAGATGTGTCAAAAATAGGCTGTAACTAAAAATGCAAGATGGGTATTTTATTATTATTTTTAAATACCTCATTTAGTAGGTTAATATTCTGTGTTATATTTAGGCAGCTTTTTCTATACATCTGCCACCCAAGCCTGTACAGATGTTTTAGGATTCTTTAATCCTAACAAAGGACTTAGTGTTAAGGAAAAATAGGTTACATAAAGATTCTTATCTCCTTAAGAAATAAAGCATGTTTTGTGCATATTGTACACAAAACAAGGCTAAAATGGAGACGCAATATTCTGGGGCCACTTACCAGATGTCCTTGTTTGAAGGCCTTCTTTTTCTGTTTGTCTAAAGGTCTCTTTACCAACGTCTAGGGCAGCAATTCAGCCAAGTGCACAGTTATTGTTAGAGCTGGATGAACCATAACAATCCTGATAACAGAAACCATAAGTTGTGATTTGTCCAGACATTTTCATGCTTTTTCACAGACATTTGTGTGACTGTGGTTCACCCGTGTTTGGGGAAAAGCTTTTATTCATAGAAGTTCACATATCTGTGCACGAACCAATGCATTTAATCTCCGTTTATCCAATCAGGGAAGAGAAAACCATACCATGTGGCTTTATTGAATATTTGAATGTCAAATTTGGAGCACTCGATACGCAGCAGAATGCTCCAGGTGACAATCATGACATGACTGATGAACGGATTTGGGAGATTAGTGAATGGTCTGTCAGCATGCTGAGACTAGAGAAAATGGGCCAAATCTAACAGATGGATTGCTAGCAACAATTATTTGGATCAGTTCTACGTATTGGGCTACATCCTCGGCTCAGGGAAATTGGTAATGCTCCCCAGACTTCAACAGAACTATGCTGATTTCCACCCACCAAGGATCTAACGCCAAATGTGTAACACACATTTTTTACTTGGTTTTCAGAGCTGCTGAATATCTTCAATGCATGTAATGTAGTTGTAGCTGTGTCAGTCTCAGGATATTGGCGAGACAAGGGAGGGAGGTAATATCTGTTATTCAGCCAATGTCTGTTGGTGAGAGACACACACTTTAGAGCCTACAGAGCCTTCCTCAGATTGTCTCTCACCAATAGAAGTTGGGCCAATAAAAGATATTGTTCACCCACCTTGTCTCTCTGTTGGCTTCAGGGGGTGTTATAAGTGTGTATTTGATGAATGATTTTATTCTTTACTAATCAACTCCCCACAATAGCGTTATAAAACAAAAGATATTATCCCTGTGTTACTGGTGGGTAAAGGGAGGCACAAATGGGTCAAGTGACTCACCTGAAACAAAATCAGCAAGTTAACGATGAACTGAGAATAGAATCCCAAAACCCTGACAACTCTTCTTCCCGTCTAAATAGTTGGATCTTATGGCAGGCAGCAAAATTACCAGCTGCAACCTAGAATGGATGAATAATTAAGCCCATAGGATAACATAGCTGACAAAAGGAAATGTCCTATTAAATTGGACCATTGGTTTTCCCACTGATCAGCGTTACTGTCCTCCCACAGAACAGAAACCATTTCAAAACATAAACCTCCTCTGCTAGTGGCTCATATTCCCAAATTACAAGCACATTCCCTGAGAAGAATGGCCCCTAGTTATTTCTCATTCCCTCCTGACTTGCTTATTGTGAAATATGGCAGCGAAAGCAGCCACGGAAAAGAGGGCGGCTTGATATGTAATCAAAGGTACTGCCCAGCAGGCACATATTGAGATGGTTAGACATCCGACTTATTTTAAGACTTTAATAATCAAGGATATCCAAGGCTTTGTCCCGTCCCATGATCTGTTCTGCTGCAGATGCTGCGGGACATTTTAATCTAGCCTGTGACCTCAGATGCATCTCTAGCCCAGCTGAAGGAAACAATGGCATTCTTACTGGCGTGCCACATATGAGGGAGGTATGCTTCCTGTCTGCAGCTGTCCGGCAGATGATCCGATTTTCTCTCACACTTGAGCCATCAGACTCTGTTCAGAGAAACAACAAAGCAAGCCTTCCTTCCACAGGGGAACCAAGCAAACAGAAAGGGAAGAGGGACTTCCCAATCTCCAGGGAACAGGCACTGAGCCCAACTCAGAAGCCAATAGGAAAAATGTGAGGCTGCTAATGTAACTATGATTCTGAGGCTGTGAGGGGATTTCAATGGAGCCTGACATTTCCCAGCCGCAGAAGACAATCTCCAACCGGTCCAGCATGTTCAACAGAGATGATCATAAATCACAGAGCCCTGAGGTCCAGATTTTGAAATAAAATTCCCCCACAAAGTGAAAGGTACACAAATTCAGTAATAGAGTTGGTTTAGGTCCATATCTACATTCCCTGCCATATATAAGCAATGTACGAAACATAGCTCTGTGTCGCTAATGTCCTCATCTTTCTCTAAATACAATCTTATGATTTATCTTTCATTTATACTTAATAAGCCTAGCGCTCAGAAGAGGGCTTCTGATTAATCAGGGACAGTATACAAGAGGCACATGAATTCTGCTGGTCAAAGGCTGTGCTTGAGGGGGCATGTACATCAAATGAACATGTAACAGAGTAAGGATTTCACAACATACTCCTTGGTGCTCCTATTCTTCTCCCACTGGTCAAAAAGTTTACAGTTTAAATAAACAAGACAAAGGGTGGAAAAGAGGAGTGATTATTAACCCCATTTTACAGATGGAGAACCGAGGTTCAGAGAGAGTAAGCAACTTGTCCAAGGTCACACAATCAGTGATTTGAATCCAGATCCCCTGAGGCAGAGACCAATATTTTCCTCGCAAGACCATCATTCCTCAACCAGTCGTATTTTCAAGGCACCTACCTCTCTACTCCCTACATTTCCTCAATAATCTCAGCCACATGATTTGAATTCATGTATTTGGCTTGGGACTCGAATTTTACTTGGTAACTGCCCAGACTGTTTTGTTTTGTTGAGGGCAGCAAAGGTCACCACAATCTATATTGCTCTTTCAACAGTGACTTGTTAGTGGCCCAGGATTAACGTACAGTATTTCGTCCTGTAAAATTGACAAACGTCCTCATATATTTGCGACTCCCTGATTGATGCAGCCCGATGTAAATTAAAAAAGGAGTCACCAGCCTCCTGGGCCTGATGCAGAACATCAAATGAGCACAAGCGCCTGCTGCTTTAATTAAAACTTAGTTTAATTAAAACCCTTGAAAGCCTTATTAGACTCAGTAATTGATTTAATTTTCTTGTGGAATTCTATTACAAAATAATTCCAGCTCATTAGCCTCTGAAACCCAGCATCAAGAAAACTCTCCACTCTGAATGTGCCTTTTTCCTTCTTAAAGTGTTGTTGAGAGTGCAATCAAACTAATACCTGGCCAGCAGAGTACAAGAGTCAGTCAAGTACATGACAGAACATTCTTGACTATACAAGAAACCTGCTTCAAAACTTCCCTCCTTTTAAAATTCAGAGCATTCTCTTCATTGAACTAGCTGTGCCATGGAGCCTATTCATTTTCACATACTATTCTGGCAATGAAGATGGCTGATCATACATGCAGGCCAGGGCTCTATAAATTATCTGAATTTATCTGAGCCATCTTTTGAAATGAATGAACTTAGGTAAAGGATGATTTTCAGAATGACGAAGACAACAAAGATTACTTCTTATCAGTCAGGAGTGGCTAGCTGGCTTCCTCGACGGCTTCCATGTGTGAAGCGTGATGGACCAATTTGTGCCATGACTAGCCAACGGAGTCAACGGACTTGAATTTGATTTGAATTACCCCATAGATTTCATCTAATTTTTCTTTTCACTCATGTCTGTCTTGAAGAGTTTTATAGGGTGTCCACAAGGGTGCTGTATTAGCTCTTCAGTCAGGATCGGTGAACAGCAGCCAAAATTTCCTCTTTAAGCTAAACAGCACTTGTCCTGGGACAATATTTGGATGAGAGTGTCCAACGAGCACCTATACTGGTGCTTTCACCAGAAGATTATGGAGGTACTTAGTGAGTGACCATCTTCCCAATTAAATAGAACCCAGTTCATTATGTGCCTAAATTTAAACTCATGAATAGACCCATTAAAGTCAACGGGATAACTCACAGACTTACGTTATCTTCTTAAGTATCTCGCTGAATCTGGGCCTTTAAGTTCAACCAGTATCCCAGCAAGATGATAGGTGGCTTCATGCTGCTCAAGTTGGTGTCTAGATGAAGTCCCTACCCCTGTCACTGCAGATTTTACAGCACTTTTTGAAAGAGCAGAGAGGTGTTCTAGGCAAACATGACGGTGCTTTAATCTTCTGGCTCCCTGTACAACCACTGTGGTTTCAACTGGATCCTCCACTTGCCGCTTTAACTAATATGTAGTGTTGCTGTGCCCAGTTAAACAGCTGCTCTGCTGCACCACAGCAAAGGTTGCGTTTCCATAGTCAGGGAAATGATCCCTGCCGTGGAAAGGTCAGGAAAGCTGCTGTGGAAAGGTCAGGACTGATTATTCCTCATATGGGTTGCATTAGCTAGATACTGTAAATTCTCTTTATACCCCACTGTTGCATCCATTCAGCCAAGCCCTTAAGCTTGTGTTCAAGTCCCACTGTCCGTATGTACTTTAAGTTGAGCACATGCTTAAAGCCTGTATCCAGCAAGTTATTTAAGGTTGTGAACAACATTAAGCATGTGAGCATTCAGCTGCTTCAAGTTAAGCACCTGCTTTGCTGAATCAGGGCCTGTGCCTCTTTGTAAAACCTTACCCCAGACCTCAGCTTCGCTGTGGCACTAGCTGGCTAACGCTTGAGACTCTGTCAATGGGATGCTTAGCAATATATACTTCCCAGCCAGGACAACAGGAATCAAACGGTAAAATAAGAATAATGCAAATAAATAAATAAATATCCAGCGCCCAATTGTTTTGATCTGCATTTCTTTCTTAGCATCCAGAATTAATAGGATACAGGAGTTAAAGCAGCGATGGCAACTGAATGTAGAAAGGGTTGTCTTTGTAAATAAACGAATTCATAAATAACTCACAAGTGCCAATACAAAAAGTCCTGGGAACATAATGCAATGCTAATTCAATTCAGGTTTTCCCTTTTCTACATGCACTATTATAATATCAGGTATGCTGTAGTTTGCTCTACGCTACAAGTGCCATTCCTAAGATAATAGAATGGGCGCTGGGCAGATGATTGATGAGGGC
The DNA here is from genome assembly GCA_007922175.1 of Pelusios castaneus. NCBI lineage: Eukaryota > Metazoa > Chordata > Testudines > Pelomedusidae > Pelusios > Pelusios castaneus. The sequence goes on from ML685804.1 coordinate 12,110,097, forward strand.
TTCCGTTTTTTGTCTTCTCCAGGCTCTCGCTAACAAAATGTTGCATCTTAAGAGTTGATCTGCTGTGAACAGTTGCAAGCAAATAACTTGGGCTGGGATGAGTAAACCTTCCACTGCTGTGCATTTAAAATGAGGAAGCGATACTAAAAAGGACATCTGCAGTCTGCAAGCAGGGTTCTCACTGAAGTACCTCAGATAATGAGCTGAGGTAGTTGAAGGTTGCTGTTTTGGGAGCAAGGAGCTTTCTCTTTCATGATTTGCTGGCTTGGTTATTAAGATTACTTGTTCTACAATTACACTTCTCTTTTGTTTGGATCAACGTGGATGGAGAGCCCCAATCAACAGAGAGATGCTTATGATATGTGTCCTGTTATAGGGGTCAAAATGTCTAGTGACAAGTTCCAAAGGGGAAGCCGTGTTAGTCTAATTTAGCAAAACAGATAAGGAATCTGATGGCACTCTTAGGGTGCGTCTACACTTGTAAATTCTGATGCGCAGTCCCAGTGTGCCCATGGTTATTTCTTAGTTGCAGAGGCGCCCACAAGCTGCAATATTTGTAACTTTCCCAGAAAGGAGGTGTTCAGAATCTCGGGTCTGGTCAGTAAAGCCCTGCAAATCTGCGGATATCCGCATTATATCTGCAGATATCCTCATCCGCGAATACAATGCGGATATCCGCAGACCATTTCTTGCAGATGCAGATTGGATAAAGATCTACATATTTTTATCTGTGCAGGGCTAGAGCCCTGCAAATATGTGGATATCCACGGATATTCACATCATATACGCATCCGTGGATACAATACGGATATCTGCGGACCGTTTCTTGTAGATGCAGATTGGATGCGGATCCACATATCTGTAATCGCGCAGGTTTCAGCACAGAATAAATGTTTTCCATCGTTATAAATCCCTGAAAAACTGGTTTGACAATGAAAGCATTGACATAATCTGTGCAGTTCAGGTTTTGCATTTAGGGACAGATCTTGCAGTAATTTTACTTTTGTGATTTGTTCCACTAAATTCAACAGTATTACTTGGGAGTAAAGTTGTACATGTGCTTAATGTTTACTAGATGCCACCTCTGATATTTAGCCCAAATACATTTGGAGAAGTTTTGTCTTATAAATTGGCTCACCGAATCTTCTGTTTCCTTTGCCGGGACTATTTTTACTGTGAGGACTTTATAAGTGCAATGAGGCTGATAAAGTGGTTTTTACTCCATATAGAAGTTCTGCAGATAAATAATGTCGAGACTCTGAAATATGTGAAGTGACAGAAATGTATTGTTTGCTGTGTAGGCCCCAGTTTATGAGATAGACCATGCCAGGACCTGGGCAAAGAGAAGTGGGAGTAGCGCCGAGCCTAGGAGGCAGAAATAACATGGAGGGTTCGGAGTTAGTTTCAAGGTCAGTAGGCAGGCTGAGGGTCAAGCCAAGGGTCAGGCTGAACCGCAGAGCTGGGGACAGGTCAGGGATCAGGCCAAGGGACAATACCAGCTATTAGAAGGGGTTTGATCAGAAGTCAAGGTTAATACCAGGAGTTCGGGAATGGAGACTCCAGGGTTAGGGTGACAGCTAACTACTCAACTGCATTCCTACCTGAATGTTTCTGGAATGCCCCTTGGGTTTAAATCAGGTACCAGGAGGCTGCTGTCTGTTAAACCTCTTGAGGTGGGACTTCCTGCGGTCTGTGTCTACAGCGGGTCTGTGTCTGTCTCTCTATCTGTCAAAAGAAGGAATACCCTTAAACAAGAGATTCTGAGTTAAAGATCCATGTTTCCAGCAGCAGTATTAATTTATTCTCTTTCCCCCACAAAGGACTGTTTAATGAATAAAGGGATCTAATTAATATTCACTCTCTGAAGAACTTTGTCAAGCCATGGATAGGATGTTCTGGAATGAAAACCTCTTTGTCCTTAAGCTAGAAAGTTTCATGTTGAGTTTTCCCCTCTTCTGCCTTTTATGTTTCACAAACTTTGAGGTGCCTGCAAGAATGTTGCCTGTTCCCCAAGATGACTGAGCAAATTAAGGTCTCAAAGCTCACAAACCCCTGAACCATGTCTAATTGCATACTGCTGTTCAGGAACCCCTTGACTATTTGGCCCTATTTTTATCCTATTTTTAAAATATTTTTTTTATATTTTTATCCCACGAAAGCTCATGCGATAAATGTGTTAGTCTTTAAAAGTGCCACAGGACTCCTTGTTTGTTTTGCTGAAATAGACTAACCCGGCTCCCCCTTTGGAACTTTTTATCCTATGTTGACACAGCAGCACTCAGCCTGGAATGGAAGATCTTTTTGGCAGGCAGGAATAGAACATCTTTTGGGCAGGAGCACCCTCTGGTGGTTCAATGTTAAAATGTCTTCTAATCAAATAATTTCCATAAAGTATTGCACATTTGAAGGGATTGCTTTTTTTTTTTTTTTTTTTGGTTAAGTATGTCTTACACACATTGTAGTACAGCTTCTTGAAAATAGTTATGGCATTGGTAGCAGATGGATTGTGATCTTGGAAAAGTCAAAATCAGAGAAAATTGTTCATGGAGTGAGAACCTCTGTCAAAAGCATTGACAGGTTGGACATTTGTTCTGCAGTTCATACACCCAGGAATAAAGGCAAATACGGCCTGCTGGTAGGAAATGGACCAACACCAAGGATCCAAACAACACCATGTTTGTATAACCAAACTGCATCTAGATAGAAATTTTGCAATTAGCCCTCTCTCTCTAATGGTTTGAACTATAGTGGATTGAAAAGCTCAGATTAACCGCCTCCCGCCCCACAATTTTTCTATCCTATTCTGTATAGGTTCTTATACCATATTCATGCCTTAGGATCTGGGAACCTCCAACAGTGCTTTAACAGAGTCACAAACAGATGCCATGTTTGTTTCTGTATCTGCTCCTCAGAGGGAGAAGCACATGCACTGATGAGTCTTGTTTTGTTAGTTGAATGTTTGGATCCTTGGATCTGAATTTTGCAGCCTGGAACCATCTCTGTTAACAAACTGAGCAAAACACTGGGAACCAAGAGCCAGTGAGTTTTAATCCCAGCTCTGCACTGATTCACTGTGTAGTGTGGGTAACTCACTCCATCATTCCCTGCCTCAGTTTCCTCAGCTGTAAAATGGAAATAGCAACTGCCTATCTGGATTCATTTCATTAATAAGCTAAATTCACTGCTGACTTGAGCACCGTTTCATTGACCTCAGTTGAGTTACACCTGCTTCTGACAACCGTGAGTTGGGTCTGGTGCTTGTTAAATGCTTTGCGAGATGCAAAGTACATGCAAAATTGTGTATTACTGATAAAATAATAGAGACTATTCACACCAATGAACAAACAAACTCCAATCAATGCGAAGTAGGGTTCGAAGAAAAGTTTCCCATCAAAAAAATATGTCCATGCCAAATGGCTTTTCAAACAAAATGTCAAGTTTCATTTTATTCCATTTGAAAATTTTCAGCAAAACACAAAGTTCAAGCTAAACTATTCCTAATTTTAGTTTGGGCTTTCCCCTGCCTTTTTCTCCCTCTTTTTTCTACTGGAACAGTTTCACTTTTTAAAAAGATTGGTTTGGGTTTGGATTTTGTTATGTTAGAAATGATTTTTTTTCAGATTTTCCCGGGGAAAAAATGAATTCGCTTTTTTTAACCAAGCCTTAATCAAAACCCTCCTTACAGCATTCCCGAGATGCTGAAACCTCTAGGATGCTGCCATGAGCAATAATGACAAGGAAGAAGAGTGAGTACTGACTGATGCTCTCCCATAATGATGCTTAAGTAATATGGGCAAATCCTGCTTCATATTGATCTCAGGAAAATTAATGCTATCTCTAAATTTGACATTTATCCAATGCAGAGCAGATGACCTTATTGATTAGCTTTGGGTGGGGGTGAAGCCAAAGCATCCTTAGATTTTAACTCTTGTGGAAATGCACCTTTTGCGACCCCAGGAGGTTTGTTCTGACTCTCTTATCAGCTCTTTATTTTGCAAGGAGTCCTGCTCCTCTCCGAAGGTAAATGGACTAAGCCTTGAAAATCAGGATGCACTGTAGCATGATGTGGTGACAGCTCACAGATCCACTAGAAGACCTCATAATCAGACACACCACAGCTAGGACCTGTGCTTTGCCTCTGCTCTGCCAAGTTCAGCTGATGGGAAGAAAACCAGATATTCAGGTTTGTACATTTGGAAGCAAACACAGGGCTGTAAATGATGAATATTCAAACACCTGAACAGGACCTGAGGAAGTATTCCCTGGAAGTGAAGGCTAGAATCAAGCTGAATATCCCAATATCTGTGTTTGTGTTTCTCACTGGCTGTTTTTGCCACTGGGGTCATTTATGCAGGCAAAATAAAGTGAGATCTGGTCTCATCACAAACCTCAGGATGCTTTGCTTTGCACCATCTAGAGCAGGGGTGCACAACCTTTTTTCGGCCAAGGGCCAAATTGCGTTTTCTAAAGCCACTTAAGGGCCACAAATGCAACGTGCGGGGGGGGGGGGTTTGTCACATTGTGATCCCCCCACTCGCTCCACTCCCAGAGGGCCCCACAGAACATGCTCGTGGGCCTCATGCGGCCCAGGAGCCGCAGGTTGTGCACCTCTGATCTAGAGGTTAAAACCACCTGAGAAGACCAGAGCTCATGTTATTTCATCCCTGTAAGTGACTCCCAATGTGATCATTAATTATTAATTATTATTATTATTTAGTTGCTGATTATTATTATTTATTTGTGTTGTATTAGCACCTGTGAGTCCCAGCCATGGATCAAGACCCCATTGTACTAGTTCTTGTATAAACACAGAACAAAGGCAGTCCTCCCTCCAAGTGTTTCCAGTCTAGGCCCCAAGACCATTCTGGGCATGCTTGTCAACACATGGAAAAAGCCTGTGAAAAATGTAAAGCCAGATGGGAATCCTGGAAACACCAATACGACTGTTTAACCCCTGGGACATCCCTACTCATGCAGAGATGGGTGGGAAGCAGCAGGTGTTGAATCTCATTTCTGTCACTGACTCATTGTGAAAGTTCACTTGCTAAAATGGCATCTTTGAAATGGATTAGACAGGTAGATATATGAAATGGGTACAAGAACAGTTACTTTGCAGGGTTCAGAGAGGCTGAATTGACGAATGGTGAATTGAGATCCTCCAATAAAAGGGGCTTTGAAGTATTAACGTATTATTGCTATTTGTTCTTTGGGAGGAACTTGCTGCTGTTTTTGAGTGTGCACAGTTCACTCATAAGGAATTATTTTCTAAAGAGAAATATGCACTAAGAAAGGATATTTCCCAGTGCAATCAATCTAGAAGGAAGGTTGACTGGTTCACTACAGCTATTCCTACAATGGATTTTCTCAAATTCTCCCATTGTTGCCCCACTGCCAGATTAGCCCCACCAATAGTGCATGAAAATGATTGGCAGGTGACGTTAAGAAGCCAGATGCTATTCTAGGAATACAGGGTACCACAGAAGATAATGTGAAGACAAGAGCGAAGAAGGACACAAAGGGAGCGGTTGGCCAGAGTGAAAGGAGTTGTGTGGAAAGGAAGCAGAGATGCCCACAAGATGAAAGCGACTGGAACAAGAACAGGCAGTTTGTGACCATAAGGCAGGCGACATTAACGGGGATAAAAGCGCCCAATGACTTCAGCTGGAGTTGTTAGATCTCAGCACACCTGAAAATCAGCCTCGGGTCTCAAAAATTAGAGGCTACTAGGGACATTGTTGGTCTTAACATCTCTATCCCTCAGCCTCCCACTCAGTAAAACAAATAATCCCAGCTTTTCAAGGATGCTGGGAGACAAAGCTCATCATTGTTACTAAAGCACTTTTAGATCTAGGGCTGAAAGCCTCATGAGGAGCATACAAATGACTTCTGGCTGGTGAGCTGTTCTTTGTAGCACCCAGTTTTCTGCAGGAGGCAAAACTGAACTCTGGTCCCTTCAGGAACTCAGCTAGCTGGAGAACATGTCACAGAAATCAGTGTTTTCAGATATACTAACCAGAACGCAATCAAACTGGGCTAAGAGAAGAATCCAGCCTCAGAGAGCAAGTGTGGGTTGGACACTCTGGTCAATCAATAATTCCAACAGCAAATAAAAGCTCTTGGAGCAAAGGAGCAGCCTCATTAGTTAACAGAGATTTAAACCCACCCAGATGCGCTTCCATTGGCCTTGGGGCCTGTAGTGCAAGGATGCTACAAACTGATCCAATTTCAAGCTGGTGCAGTTACAGATTCTGGCAGTAGGACTCAGAAAGCTGCAAATTTCTTTTCATATTTTGGATAATAAAATAAAGAGTGTAGGGCTGCTCAGTCAGTAGGGAAATCACAGACCTCGCAGTACCGCCCATGTGTCTGACAGCAGAACAAACAAGGAGTCCTGGGGCCCTTTTAAAGACTCACACATTTATTTATCACAGACACATGCAGGCAAATATGCTGCTCTGGCGTTCACACAGCCACACCCTGAATTAACCCCGTCTAACAGCACCAGATTACCAAAATGGCTTGTATGTCAACTGCAGCGGAATAACAAAGAATGTGCCCATCCATTGCTACTCTCTTTGAACAGGCATGGATGGTTCTTTTATCCCACTGCAGAGCAGTGGTTGACTTTCTTCCCCTAACGCAGCAATGACCCCAATAAGCAGTAACCTTCTAGATAGCTTATCCTTCTCTTAAGCTACGTCTACACTTGTTAATTTAAGTCGACTTTAACTAAGTCGACTTAGTGTGTCTACACTAAAATTAAAGTTGGCTTAAAGGGGAACTTAGAAAGTCAACCTAGAGTGTCCACATTGGACGCCTAGGTCGACTTCTAGGGGCTTAGGGGGACCTAGGGGAGGTCCACAGGGGCAGGGGGGGCACCCCTTGACCAATGCCAGGGGGCTCAGCCTTTGCCCCATTGTACCTAGGTACAATGGGGCAAGGGGGGACAGGGACCCTGGCAGGGCATAGGGGCAGGGTGGGCAGGGCTCTGCCCTGCCCTGTGGGGGGGCATGCCAGGCTCCCCCTGTGCCCCCCCACCAGCAGGGAGGGCATTGGTGTAGCCCTGGGGTAGCTCTAAATCGACTTAGGGCTACCTCACGTCTACACTGGCTTAAGTCTAATAGAAAGGTGGTGTTATAAAGTCGACTTAATTTTAATTAAGTCACTTTATTTTCCTTATGTCGACTTAAGCAAGCTGCTTAAGTCGACTTAAGGAAAGTGTAGTATAGATGCAGGGTAAATTAAGTCGACTTAAGCAAGCTTAAGTCGACTTAATTTACCAGTGTAGACGCAGCCTTAGTGGACACAGAATCCACAAAGCGGCTGTAAGGGGCACTGAGAGCTGCGATACAATCTAGCACTCCTGAACAAGTGGCTTTTGTACACGCTCAGCACACTCACATTAGCAATGCCCTTGCAGCAAATATTTGTGTTTGCTTGGTGTTCTCTCTGCCAGGATTTGTTCTGAGAAATCCATGACCCGTCCCTTCAGACTTTTAACCAGAGCTGCTGTGTTTCTCCTAGGCAGACAATATTCCCATTTGATTTCATTATAATCCTAACTCAGACAAAAACAACGAGAGGCCTGGGGCACCTTAAAAACTAGCACATTTCTTCAGGCATAAGCTTTCGCGGGCTGCACCCCATTTCATCAGATGCATCTGACAAAGTGAGTTGCAGCCCACGAAAGCTTATGCCTGAAGAAATGTGTTAGTCTTTAGGGTGCCACAGGACTCTCGTTGTTTTTGCTGTACACAGACTAACACGGCTCCCCTGCTGGAACTTACAAAGTGCCCCACTGAGGTCAATAACGTTGCCTAAGCAGCGATTGAAGGATTCAGCCCATTACACTAGACCTCTGGTTTTGGATGCCTCAGATTTTGGGGGCCCAATATGAGACACCTTGGGCCTTATGTTGAAAAGCAAGGAGTACCTGCAGCTGCCCTACCCACCTCCCACAACTGACTTCCTCTAGAATTGTGGGTGCTCAGCATCTCTGGAAATTAGGTACAGTTGGGAACCCAAAATTTAAAGTGATAAAAATGTAGCGTCTCCTATTGAAAATGTGGCTGTATTTCTCTGATTTAGATGGTATTCCCCTTATGGTAGCAGAAATCAGACACCACTCAACAGGGGTACAAGGGCGAAAGCTATTACACATGGGGGGTCAGGCCCATTGCTATGTGGTTGCTGCAGAGCTGCACCAAGGAGAATTTCAGGTTCCAATTTTGCAATTGTAGCTGCAACTTAAATGACATGATAAAGGCCAAAGAGAGACGGTATCAGAATTAGAATTCCCAAGTCCCTGGTGCTTAGTTTGGTGCTCAGACCAAAGCCATACTGATAAAATCATTCAATAACAGAGCAAATGCCAGCACTAGTGCATGAAACATTTCATTTTTTAATTCAGCCTTAAATAAAATAAACAAGACGGCCACATATGTTAACATACAAGACAGAAATGTATCTAAAAATCATGCCTCCTTGATCAATGTTTGAAATCTTCCAGGGAAACTATATTCCAGAAGAAATTATAGCAAAGAAATTGTTTCCATTATAAAAGGGTTGCAGCATCTTAGTTATTATTTTCTTTCCTCTGAACCTAGAAAGCATTTCTTGCTTGCTTGTCTCAGCGCACTACCTTAACGTCCCTTAATGTGCAGTACCATAGTAATTCATCATTACCCAGCCTCCAAATTATTCTAGTGTTGATTAAATTAGTAAATGCAATCACAATCTGAAGCAAGTTAATTGAGAGAATTTATTTGGCCCTGACAGTTTTATGCATGTTTGATTAAGTATTATAAGGTTTGTTTTTGATTTTGCATAATTTAACTTTAAATCCTGCACTTCAGGGGAGGGGGCATCAACTATTAATGACCAAAATAAACTCTTTTAAGATGCATATATTTATGATTTATTTCTAAATGCAATATCTTCCAGATTTTTTTTGTTCTGTTGCCAAAGTGACAAATATGTTTAAAGTAATATTTTGAGCCATTCAGTTGATGCTATAAATCTTCGGAAATGTATACAATTCATTAAAAGTTTTGAAAGAAGTACAAGTTAGCATTTATATTGCAACAAGTGACATATAAATGTGTGTGTTTGTCTTCTAAGCATGCCATAAAATATATCAGTGCTAGCTGGCCACTTTGACTAGTACTAATGGCTTGCTCTCGGGGCCGATGATAAGTTTCATCACAAATCTTCAATCCTGCCAACACAAAACTGTTCAATCAACAGGAATATGAGTTGTGTCTTTAGTAAAATTAGCACAGGAAAGAAATACAACCAATAGCCTCACCAAAGTGCGTATGGAGGTGTTCTCATTGGACTGAACTTACAGGTGTTTTTTTAGGATCTCATTTATCATCTCTTTGAATGTCAAAGCTTCAGTTCCCACTTGGCCCTAGGATGTTACATTTATGAGGACACTCATTCTTTCAAAACAAAATACCACAAACAGAAAAGTGGATCCTACTGTCTGCTTTTTGTAACTGACACCTGAAAATAAAAAGTAGCATTTTAAACCTATCACTCAGATGGCTTCTGCCAGGGGTAACCTCTTCTGCATTCATTTCATATGGGTTCTGGGAGTTGCTCAGTAGAACTGGCTGAGGAGTGGACATTTCTGGAACTTATCAAAGGCATTTCTTAACCAGTCAGCGAAGCAGCTAATGGACATCAGGATACACTGCAATTTCCCCCTAGAACGCTTGGATTCAGTAGCGTACCCAGCATTTTCCAGGCCAGATGATGGGAAACCAAGACTGCGATGGGGGCAGATCTATTTCATTTTGTTATGTGCTAGCTTGGCTGAATTTTACTTCTCTCTTTTCCTCACTTGTGGTTCCAGTTCCTGAGAGTTAATTCCAGGGACTGATCGAGAGAAATAAATGGAAAGCTGCTGTCTTGCCAATCTTAATCACTGAACAGATGTTTCCAGTTTTGAGCTATTGGGAAAATCTATGGACTTTGCACCTCCTCTTCTCCCTCCCACCAGAAGCTATGTGGGAGAAACAGAAAGGGCAATTTGCTAGGAGTAAATGGCAGCCTATTACTTTTGCTATAATTTTTCCACAGCATATACCAGGAACTCTTCCTATATGCAGAATAAAAATACTCTCCAGTGCAGTCATAATCGAGAGAGAATATTGCAATAACCCACAACACAGTATGTGCATTAGTAAGTTATTGTGAATGAAAGGTTTGGTCCTGTGCCTTCCAATGACCATGTAGTGTGGATGTAATCTCTAATGATTAGCATGGCTTGTTGGTATTAGCAGATGGCTCAAATTTTTCTTCTTTGCCTTGTCCCATTAATTGGGCTCAAGAGCTATTGTTCTTTGTCTCTAAGAGTTCTTGTTGAGTGCATCTTCCAACCTGATACCAACCTACTTCATGTCTTCGTTCACCATCTCAACCCCCTTTTTCTTCATCTTTCTCATGGCCTTTGTCCCATGATTACTAGATTTTGCACTCTCTGGCCATCGTTATATCTTGTCTCACATGACCCAGCCATCTTAGTCAATATCCCCTCAGCATTTTCCATGATCACCTGCATCATGGCTTGCAGATGGCTCAAATTACTATTTTTTTTAATATTGTAGTAGAGCCTAGAGGCTAATCAGAGCAAGGATCTAGTGTGTTTTCTATCCTTCCATTCTAGAAAGTAGTTCCTAATTCAAGACTAGAAGAAAATAGTAGGTGAGAAGTTCCCTTTTCCTACCATTTTTAATAAGAAATGTCTTCTGACCAGTCAAGCCCCATGCAGACAGCATCTGGAAGCAGCCCAAAGGACAACCCCACTTCTGAATACCTTGTTCCAGGCCACAGGACATTGGTCAGGTCTTGAAATCACAGATTAGGATGATGTATGAACTGTACTGAATCTGGGCTTCATCAGACATATTGTGGTTTAAAGTGGATCAAATTTTGGCCTTCATCTACTAGACAATGGCTTTTCAACCACTATCTTTATAATGCCTGAAGTTCCTGAGTGGTTCTATAAACTAGGCCAATTTAAGCATTAGCAACCTACCTAATCTTCTGTCTAGTTTGCTCTTGACCGAGCCATGCTTGGCCTGCAAGGTGGATATCCACGCAGTGGAAAAACTATAGCATCTGATGAAGTGGGATTTTTCTCCCACAAAAGCTCATGTGATAAATAGATTTGTTAGTCTTTAAAAGTGCCCCAGGACTCCTTGTTTGTTTGGCTGACCTAGACTAACATGGCTCCCCCTAGGGAACTTTACCATCTATTGCTCTCTTTGTATGTGGGCAAGTCCCTCTCCAGCGACTGCACTATATGGCAGAAACTCCATTCATTTAAATTGGAGTTATCTATTGCCCTCTAATGTGCTGTCACAGCAAACATCTACAATTTTTTTTCTCCTAAAAATTTCACAAGGTTGCTACCACTGGTTCAGACTCATCAAAGACAGCAATAGTGGGGTGAGTGCTAATATATCATTATTACTATTATATATTTGTTCTGCAGTAACACCTACTAGCTCGTCATGAACCAGGACCCATTATGCTGGGTACTGTACAAACACAGATGATGAGATGATCCTGCCCCAGAACAATGGCATCCACTACCAATTTCACTGTTTTGATCAGGAGCCTCAAGTATTTTTATTTTTTTTAAAAAAAAAACCCTCAAAAATAATATTGCACACAAATCCACATTAGGAAGCATTTGACTACAGCTGTTGAAATTTCATTTGACAATTTTCTACAGTACTGTTTTGGCTAAATAAGGATGAAAAATTTCCAATTTGAATATATATGAAACTGAAAGCTCATTTCACCTTGTTCTTTGATTGAGGCTGAACTGCGTGACACTGAAACAGATAACAAGCTAAATTCATCCCTGGCGAAACTCCATAGATTTCCATGGGAAAGATATAGCCCATTATTTTTGTTCCAATGTGCTTATTCCAGATCCTAGCTGGTACCTATGTATGTGTTTATGGAAACCCAAAAACCCAAAGGTGAAACTAAAATCAACAATTTAAAGGATTGGGAAAAGTCCATTTCCTCCGCAGGTTGCGCGAAAGACCACTAATTTAGTGCCCACTGACTCCTTCCTTCCAAGCAGCACCTGTCACGTTCATACAGACGGTGATTTACCAAATGCTCACACCCTCTGCAAGTTTCAAACTGCTCTGTTCCTAGAACAGCTGCTACTATCCTTGGAGTTGATGCAGCGTGCTCAAGCTGGTGGCCATGAACATCCCTGGGGAGAGGAGTGGTGAGCGTGGCTGTGCATGGTTCACTTCACCCGGGGAGCTGAGAGCAGCTCCGGGCTCACCAGCAGCTCTGGGCATCCGCTAACACTGTGCCAGGGGCTCAAGGTGCAGCTGCAGGGACTCAGTGCGGCTCAGCGGCCCTTCATTAGCCGGGGGGGGGTGGGGACAGCCAGGCGGCATCTGCAGAGGGGCAGCCACAGGAACCGAATAGTAGGAAACTGGGGGCAACAGACACCCCTGCCCTGCCAGCTTCCCTGGCTGCCCCCCCAATTATCACCCTCTCCTCCTTGACCCCATTACTGCCCCTCCCCCCACTAGTCCCCCTCACTCCCCTGAACCCCCTCCCCCAGTTACTGCCCCCCCACTAGTCCCCCTCACTCCCCTGAACCCCCTCCCCCAGTTAC
>ML685804.1:12122857-12153979 GCA_007922175.1 Pelusios castaneus
CCCCTCCCCCTGTTACTGCCCCTCCCCCACACTAGTCCCCCACTCCCTTGAATCCCCTCCCCCACACTAGTCCCCCTCACTCCCCTCCCCCCGTTACTGCCCCTCCCCCAACCTATTGCCCCCTATTACTGCCCCTCCCCCACACTGTTACCCCACTGCCGGCGTAACCCCTATTCTTCCCCCCTACGCCCGCTACGGCCCGCTCGCCCCGCGCTGTTGCCGCCCCCCCCCCGTTAGCCCGGCCGCGGACTCCTCCCTCCTTGTCGCTCGATGATGACATCATCGCCCCGCGCCGCCCTCCCTCCATCGCCTCCGCCGGTACCGGCTGGAGCCCGAGCGTCGCTGGCCCGCACATGCGCAGAGCAGCGCTTGGCCTCGGGCCCCCCCCGGCCTGCCCCCGAGACGTGCCCGCAGCAGCGGCGGCTCCTCGGCCCGGGACCATGGGCAGCGCGGTGAGTGGCGGCCCGGCCTGCAGCTTTGGGGCGCTGGGCGGGAGAGGGGCTCCCGGTGCGGCTGAGCAGCCCCCTCCCGCCGGGGCGTAGCCGCCCCCCAGCTCTCCCTGCCTCCAGGGCTGGGCCTCCCCCGATAAAAGACCCCCCCGCCCGTCATTTCGGGACCTATACTATTGCCTTCACAACATCTCCTGGCAGGGAGTTCCACCGATTAACGGAGCCTGGTTTAAAGGAGCCCTTCCTTACCTTTGTGTTAAGCCTGCTGCCTCTTCATTTCCTCTGGTTCTTAGGTTGCTGCAGGGGTAAATAACAACCCCCTATCCACTTTTTCCACCCCACTCATGGTTTTATCGACCTCTGTTGTGTTCCCTCTATGGCTGGGACCCCTGAGAGGAAGAAAAAGAGAGGGGAGAAAGAGATGGAAGCAAAAGAATGTGAAGGAAAATAATGGGCAGGGCCTAGAGGCAGTAGATTGGGTAAGGTGCGTGTTCGGGGATATTCAGGTTAATCCTTCTCTAAGGGAGGTGGTCCTGTTCACACAGATTGTTCTCTAGAGAGATATTGCAATCAATTCTTGCTCCCATGCAGCTCCAGTATCAGCTTATCGCTACCAAATGTCGTTCTGTCCAGTGCTACATTGTGATTTGTGGCTGTATCAAACTGTTTGCTTATCTCACAGAAGCTTCTTTGTTGATGTGAGTGTGCTCTGCCAAACATGTGTGGGCATGTGTGTGTATACTGTGTGTAATTTGGTATGTGTGTGTACATACAATGGTGTGTATCTATATATATGTGTGTTTATAGGCTTATACACATTGCCAGACTGGATAACCCACAACCCATATAGTCTAGTATCCTATCTGTGGCCAGAGGCAATTGATTCAGACGAAAAAATAAACCTCATATTAGGTATATGTGGGATTATATGCCTTCTCCCCCATTAGATCTGCTAATCTGTTTTGTTACAAAAAGCGGTTTGTAATGAAGATTTAATATCTGTCTAAAATTTTGTTAACTCCTGATTCACTGTCATTATTTTATATATTTTTATCATGTCCCCTCTTTTTTTTCTAAAGTAAACAGTCCAAGTCTTGTAAATCTCTTCCCAATTGAGATTTTTTTCTAGGCTATTGATCATTTTTGTCACTCTTCTCTGAACTCCTAATTCTTCAATATCCTTTTTGAGAGGGGAACACCAATATGACACATGGTATTGTGGCATCATCATCATCATTGATTTATATAATGTCATCATAATTCTCTCCATATTATTCTTCATCCTAATCCTTCTGTATCCTAATATCACGTTTGCTCTTTTGACCATAGCTGCACCCTGAGCTGAGGTCTTCACTGAGTAGATGTGATGCCCAGATCCTTTTCTTGGCTTGATACTCTTCATTTTGAATCTTGTGAGGGTTGACTCATCTCATCTTATCCTTCTGAGGTAGATACTCACCTGCAGCAACAGATCTTTTTAAAAAAAATAGGCCTAAATCGTCAAAGTTGGGTGCATAAAATTAAGTATCCAAATCTGGGTACTTAAGCTTTCATGTGTGTATGCCTAAATGCAGATCTAAGTGCCTACCATTAAGCACCCATGATTTGACCGTATTACCTGCATGGTCTGAAATGGGCATTTAAACATATTGTAGTAAGAAGGGGAAATTGCCTAACAGTTCTGGAAAAATTTCCCTTCTCCATCTTGTACAGGATACCGTGCATCAGGTACCTGATCCTTTCTATCCCTGTGGCAGTTGTGTTTTGTGGAGGAGGATAAATTTAGGCTTGGATCCTATAGTTAGATCCACATGAGTAGAACATTGTGCTTGTGCTGAGCTTTAATGACTTCTGTGGAACGTCCTCCACACAGGTCAAAGTGATTCAGTACCTTTGAGGGAGAAAGGGGCTATAGATACATGAACCATAATTGCTTAGATACATGAACCATAATTGCTTACATCCTTGCAGAAAACTAGCATTAGATAGAGTTAAAGGCTAAGGCCAGGTCTCTACTGTACACTTGCATAGGTGTAATAGGTTGCTCAGGGGGTTGAAAAATCCCTGAGCGACACAGTTATAGCTACCTAAACCATGGTGTAGTCAGCAGTATGTCAATGGGAGGGCTTCTGCAGAAGTAGTTAAACTATACCAAGAAGAGAAGCCCTCCTGTTGGCTTAGGAGTGTCTTCATTGATGCGCTCCGGCAGAGCATCTGCACTGTTGCAGCGTTTTAAGTGCAAGTTCACAGCTTTTTTGACTCGAGGGCTACCCGTCTCCACCAGCACTCCCTCCGTCCCCACTGCAGCCAAAGGGAAGGAATTAATTAAGGAGGATGCCCCTGTTCCCCTGGCTGCCCTAGGGCAACAGTGTGCTCTTCCTGGGTTGCTAGGCAGTGGCTCTCTTCTGCAGCCAGGAGGACAGGAAATCAGTGCTCCCTTCCCTCTGGCTCCAACAGGAACCAAGCCCCTCTAGGGACTCAGGCGGAGTCTTTGCTTTGCTCCCTCCCTGCTACAGCCAAGGGGAGGGGAACGCTGATCTCCCATCCCACCAGCAACGCGCTCTACCTGGGTACTTAGGCAGGGGCTACCTTCTGCAGCTAGTGGGAGGACAGCAGTGAGCCGCTCTGAAACACCCCATGGGCCACAGGTTGGGAACCATTGATATAGACCTTCCCTGAGAGATCAAGCATAATACGGTACAATACAAGATAGCATTCTAGATAGCCAGTTATGCAATATATATTCATCAGACTTGGCTTGATTTTTTTTTTCAAAGTCTCAGTCAGATAAATAACAAAATGACAATTGTTTCAGTAATTTTGAAGCTATAACAATTTCAAGCCACCACCTCAAACTGTGGGGCTGCGAAGCACTGTAGCAATCTCTTTCACTGTATCTACTGGGCCGGGTGGCACTGGAAAATGTCAAATATTTTTTCACTGCAAGAGCTTAATTGCATCCAGAAAAAACACCGGATTATCGACCTTTTGCTGAATGGATAGTTAGGCTGTTAAAAATGTAATGTTCTTAAAAGTTTACATTTCATGTTGCAGCACTCCCCCCCACAACGGCTTTGGTGTCGGTGTAAGCTTGTCTGAAGAGCATAGACCCTTTAAAAGTCATTTATGTTTATATGATGGGCATAGCAGCATGTGAATGGGAGAACAAATTGTTCTATTAAATGGCTTGGTCAGCTCAGTTGATGGGAACAGATCTCAGATTAACCTGCTGTTTGTTTCATCGGAGAGATTAACAACCCTTCGTTTGTGACAAGGCTCAGACATAAAGCCAGGATCTTAACTACACCCCAGCATAACAACATGAAGATACAGAAGTCAGTTTTAGAGCTTTGACCCTTACACTTACAAAGGCACTTAACCCTTAAGAAGGTAAGGAGTCAAATTGACTTCAGTGGGGTTAGTTATCTGAGTAAAATGAAGTAGGTACATAAGAGATTGCTTTAGGAGGGATTTAAGAATATTCAGTAATGCCCCAATTAAAATTCCAAAAGGGGGAGCCGGGTTAGTCTAGGTCAGCAAAACAAACAAGGAGTCCTGGGCACTTTTAAAGACTAACATGTTTATTTATCTGACGAAGTGGGATTTTCTCCCAGGAAAGCTCATGCGATAAATAGATTTGTCAGTCTTTAAAAGTGCCACAGGACTCCTTGTTTGTTTTGCCCCAATTAAAGGCATTCAAGAAGAGTGTTTCATTTTAAAAATACAATAAAAAATAGTATATCGCATGTTGATGATACTGCTGTCTCTCATACTTGAATATACAAGTTCTAAATTTTGTAATTTGACCATTCACAATATTTTCATTTTAAAAAAATCATTTAAAAGCAGCACAGTATATGGAAAGACCTTAAGTCACGTATACTATCGTGTGCGTTAGTTACATAGGACTGCATCTGTTAGAAAGAAACTTCACGATTTCTTAATCATAAAAATGATTAAAATAATAATGCTTCTCATCTGTGTATTATCTTTCACTTCAAGATCCCTAAGCACTTTAGAAACTTGAATTAATTGCATGTTGTGGGCTTTTTCTGTAGTGTTTGTGGTGATAGCCTAAATTTGTTCTTATACCACTCTTGCGAAGTAGATAAGTGTTATTTCCATTTTACAGATGGGAAGCTGTAGCAAAGGGTGGGGAGTGACTTGTTTAGGCAGTGTTTAAAGTAAGGGGGAACGCACCGGAACGCAGTTCCGGGGCCCCCAAATTTGAGGGGCCAGAGTTCCGGGGCCCCTACAAATAGAAAAATCCGATGGAACACATGTTCTGCCCTGGCTGCTGGCAGGTCCTACGCCCCACCGTTGTTAATCACAATACTTATTGTGTGATGCAGTGTTTGCTAGTTTGTGACAATAATTGCTATAGACAAACGCCATATAAAATTATAAATATTTTTCTGGAGCGATAACCGATGCATGTGGTACTGAGAAGTGGTTGCAAATGCCTACCTGGACTGGGGCCCACACATGCATGAAGGGGGCCCAGACAATACGGGAAGGGGGCCCGGAGATTAGGAGGGTTCCGGGGCCCGTCAAATTATACTTTAATCACTGTGTTTAGGGTCATGCTGGATGCCTCTGATAGACCCCAGAGCAGACTCCCCGGATATCCCGGATAATTGAACCACAGCCCCATTAATTTTTCTCTCTGTTAAGTCCCTGGGTCATAATGTGCATTGGTTTTTAGGCAGCGTTTCCTTGGGGATTTCACCTTAAACAGTGTGCCCAACATGTGGCCCCATGAAATAGGCCGGTATTTCCATCTCTACGTGGTTAACTGAGGCAGAGAGAGAGGGCAAGTGAGTTGCCCAAAGTCCTACATTGAGTTAAAGAGGCTTTCGTGAGGTTTGTAAAGTACTTTCATATCCTGCTATTTAAGGCTGTGAGTCTCATGGATTCCCTGACTTTCAGTGACTTCTGTGAAATTATACTCCAGCTTCCGTCCCAGGCCCTGGGTCAGTGGGGCAGAAGCTGTCAACTGCTTGGGGGGAGGGTGGGGCAGCAGGGACATGGGAGCATTCAGACACTACAGGCAGCAAGGGTCCCGGAGCCGCTCTGCAGCAGGGAGGTGGGGGAAGATCTTCGCTGCAGTGGGGGGCTCACAGCTCTGAGCTGTTGCGGGCAGTAGGGACTGGTTCGGGTGGTGGGGACCCCCGGCTCTGAGCCACTGCAGGAGCAGACAGCCAGCAGCAGCTGGGAGCCTGCTGCTGTGCAGTGGGGTGGGTGATGAAGAACCCCAGCTCTGAGCTGCCATGGGTGCCGGGACCTCAAACTAGAGAAGGGGGGGCACCCCACAGCTCCCAGCAGGGGTGGTGAGGTGCTCTGTGCCTCTGCGGGTAACCCCGCAGCCCCCAGCTGCCCCGGGAGCCCCTCCAGCCCTCAGCCACTGTGAATGTCCCCGTCTCCCCCAGCCTTGGTTGGGGCACTCAGCAGTCCTCAGCCACGGTGGGTGGCAGGGGCACCCCAGAGCCCTGAGCTGCCCTGGGCATCCGGCCCCCTACAGCTCCCAGCCTCCATGGTTAGTCTCCAGCCTCAGGAGGTCGACCCTGTAGCCTCCAGCTGCGCGCAGGGGTTGACCCCTGAGCCACCAAGGTGGAGCTTGGAGCTGGTAGAGGCGCTGCTGGCAATTGCTGGACCCTCCTCTTCCTGCCGTGGGGCTAGGGCTCTCATCCCCTCCTCGGCCTTCAGTAACTGACAAAATCTTAGCCTTACAGCTTCTTGCAGACTTGGTAGCAATAGGAATAAGTTTCAAAGAGCTGTTAAAATAAAGGGAAATGTCTTGTGTGACACTATTTTTCATTCAGCAAAATAGAGCTGTCCAGGCCTGTATGTTTGAGCTTTCCCCGGCTATGAGTTGTAAATTAAGGAGCATTCTGATGGGGTGTGAGAAGAGGCTGGGGAAGTCCCCCATTATTTTAGACATATCTGATTACTGTATTGTCAGCTCATAATTCCTGGAAATTGGCGCATTAAAAGCATGAGGGGAAACAGAGAGCAGCTAACAGGCTCATGCTCCTCCCTGTCAAATAATAACAATGGTTACATGGAAAGATGTTAAGATTATAAATTCTAAACACTGCAGAAGACTAGGAATGTTTCATTTATCTTTGTAGAACATGAAGGGAGAAGTAAGGAAGGTAAATGCCTTTTAAAACTGTGGAGAACAGCAATTGCGATGACAGTGAGCCTTCCGGGCTCATCCAAGTGGAAGGAGGTGCGTCCTGCGCAGTGTGAAAAAACATATTGCTTTGTTTTTCTTGCAAAATGTTCCATTTGTTTTCATGTTGTTTGTTGGATGATGCTTAGCAAAACTTCGAAATTAGCACGTGCTCGTAATTACTCCTGTCTCAGCTATGCCCTGTGGTTCATTTGAACGGAGTACTGCTTATAAGTGAGTATGGGTTCCATGAAAGCAGATGTGTCAGTGGGACTACGGACATGGGCAGGGACCGCTTGTGTTGCGGTATCATGCCCTGTTCGATTAAAGGGATGTGCTCTCTGTTAATCTGCCCTGGAAAATTCTCATGGAAATATACCAGCTCAGGCACACAGCCATCTTGCCTCCACCCCATCACCATTGGGAGGTTGATGATGGGCTAAGATTAGAACCTAGGTACCATGCTGATGGGTGCTGTGTAAACATCTAATTAGGCAAGGATGGAAAGAACTATATTTTACTTGCCCATCCAAAAAATACATTACCCCAGGCAAGTGACGGAGTAGAGTTTGCAAGGTGGCTGTGAATAGCAGCCAAGTTGAAATAGATCCACCAGACTCACATTGTCTCCCTCTGGGGTTTTTTAAATGTGTTTTCCTTCTGTTCCTTCCTGCAGGCCTGTTCCTTCCTGGAAATTCAGCAGAAAGTTTGCATTCATAGGTTGCTGATTCTTTTCCATATTAATGGATGATATTTGGTATGTGCACTGCAAATCCTGCTCTGAGACTCTGTGAACTGTGGGGTGCCGGATGCCTGTAATCCCCATTCCCCGCCGGGTCCGTTCTTTCCACGGCCCCCACACAACATGTCTGCATTCGGCCTGTGGCCCAGTCAGGACCACTCACTTGGTGCGCACCAAATACAACAACTTCGACATCTATCTGAAATCCCGATGGATGTACGGATTCATTCGATTCCTGCTGTACTTCAGCTGCAGCCTGTTTACCTCCATCCTCTGGGTGGCGCTTTCTATCTTGTTTTGCCTCCAGTACATTGGCATCCGGATCTTTCTGCGTTTCCAATACAAACTCTCCATCCTCCTCCTCTTGTTGGGGCGAAGGCGGGTGGACTTCAGCCTCTTGAATGAACTCCTCATCTATGGAATTCATGTGACCATGCTGCTAGTGGGGGGGCTGGGCTGGTGTTTCATGGTCTTTGTGGACATGTAAATAAAGTGAGCGCATGTGGGTTCAGGAGGCCATGCTCAAACGTGTGCATATCCCCTTTGTCTTTTATTAAATATAAATTTATTTATCGGTGCACCTTTTTGGATAAATTCATGTACCTGACTCCGAAACTGGGGGGTTTTTTGAGGGCAGGAGTGCTGCTAAATTCCAGTCCCTGACTGCAAGGGGACAGTGGTTTGCTTTTGGTTTGCACAGTGAGAAATGTCGTAAATTTCCTTTCAGCCAGGAGCCTGGCCTGCTGAGCTATTCCGGAGGGCAGCGAAAGGGCAGTAGGTTAGCTGAACTAGGGAAGCCAAATTTTGCACCCCGCCTATTTAATCCATTTATATCCTCTTTTTAAAACTGTTCAGTGATGTCCTAAGATATAGTCCTACGTGCACAGTCTTCTCCCTCTGTGTATTCTGGACTTTGCATTATCCTTTGCAAAACATATTGGGCCAAATTCATCAGTCATTTCAGTAGACTTACACCAGGTATGCATTTGGCCTGTTTTGCTATTTTATTCACCTCAGTCTGCACCTTTGATAGCTTTGAATGGCTTTCCCCTCTGTAGGCATTTACAGCGGGATTTTTAAAATCACTCGGCATTGGTACATCATTCTCACTGGAAGTCATGGAAACAATGTTAGTTAGTTTGTTAGCTAGGTGCTTTTGAAAATTCCACCCTTAACAAGTAAATCACTGGAAAATTACAGGCCTAAAGGAACTCAGCTCCATCTCTTCCTTAATGTCTAGGATATCTGGACCTGATTCTGATTTTACTTACTGTGGGTTTGCTCCAGTATCTTCAGGGAAGTTACTCCTGAATGGCACCAGTGTAAGTGCGATCAGACTCTGACGTCCTTCATCTAGACTGGGGAACTTGAAAAAATCTGAAAGTGCAGCGTTGTGAATTCTTAAATATTATACAGGAAACAATGGCTCTGCCACTAAGGAGAAAGTCATGTCTTTAGAAACCTTTTATGCCAGTTTAATAAGGGAGAGCAAAGTTCTGATCGTAGTCACACTAAACTAAATCTGGCTTATTTCCTCTGAAATCAATACACAGACAGTGGCAGCTGAGTTCAGAGCCGTGCCCAAAGTGTCAGATCTGAGTTACCAGCATACTTCATAGAGTCCAACGCCTACTTGCGTGCAGGGAAAGCGTGCTTTCACATTGTAGCTTATGGGGAGATAAACATTTTCTTTTACAGGCTTGCGGTTGCAGAGTAGGGATGCTTCTGGCTGAATCCTTACTTGAGAGCAAAACCCCAAATTATCCACATAATCTAATAATCAAAGAATACAGACTGACTACATGGTGCTGACCACAGCTGAGTCCTGGCAGAGTAAA
The DNA here is from genome assembly GCA_007922175.1 of Pelusios castaneus. NCBI lineage: Eukaryota > Metazoa > Chordata > Testudines > Pelomedusidae > Pelusios > Pelusios castaneus. The sequence goes on from ML685804.1 coordinate 12,132,062, forward strand.
CCCTCAATCAGCGCTGCAGGACCCGAGGGATGTTTCAATGGGAGCGAAGCAGTTAATCAGTGTTGCTATGAGCCATGTTGTCTTGATGCTCTTTGGTAGTTGCCAGAACTCTGCATATAACATGCTGCCCTTGGGCTCTGTTCTAGGAGAACTCACATCTGCTTATGCAACCTGCATTCATCGCATGGCATCTGAGGACCTCACACCTTCTTAATTTGCTTTATGAATGTCTTATGTTTCTTACAGAAGAGTTTCCAGAATTGGTAGGAGGAAGGGATATCTTTGATCCTTCCAGCCCCCAATCCACCCCCACGGAATTCTAAGGCTGGTTTCTGGGTTCCAAGGCACAGACCCTTCATAGCAAAGTTATATCGGATCTCAGGGAGGGTGGTTCCCCAAGTGATGTAACAATGCTATGTTATATCCCTTCCCTATGCAGCTCCCAGCCTGAAGGAGGGGGCGTGACTGTAGCTGGAATAATCTAGGCACTGACTGTCCTAGCCTCCCAGGCAGTTCGTAGGGATCCATTGCAGGCAATGCAAGTTACAGCAGCCATGGAGCTACTCTGAGTAATACCAGGGGCCCCACCAGCCTCCAAACCAGAATCCCAGAGGTGCAGAACTCACATAAAGAACCCATTTTGCTCCTCCTCACTATGTCTGACTGGCACAGCACAGATTCTGCCCCTAAATCAGGTGGATACTCTTGGCGGAAGGGATCTATTTAAATATCAGCCCAAAGAGGGGTCAATAGAGAGTGAAGTGGGGTGCTCCCTTGATTTCCCCTCACTTGTTTCAACTTCTGCATGAGCTATCTACAGCAGTCCCAGCCCTTGCTGATCCAGAGAGCCAGGCACCAAGCATGGAATCTTGTGTTTCAGTGCATTACACTATATTCCTAAAGCTGGCCCTGAGTGTCCAAAATTGGATATTATATATCAAGTCAATGTCCTTCTCAAGTCAAGTAAAAGGGTAATGTTTACCAACTCAGGGAAAGAAGCATGGCATGTCAAGGATAAAGTCACATAAAAGATTACATGTGAATGAAACTGGGTCCCCTGCATTCAGATGTCTACTATCAAAGTGCCCTAAAGCTTTTCCCTTAGGGAAACCTGACTTCAGGACTCTGTGATTCTCCTCCAAAGGGGGATAACTTGAAAGGCTATAAATGCATGATGTGATTACAGCAGGCAGACAGGTAGCAACATTCCTTGGTTTTGTTCCCAGATGTGCCACTGCGTTGCTGTGAACTTGGGCAAGTCACTTAAACTGACTCATTTTCCACATCTGTAAAATGGGATAACACCTGCTCTTCTTTGTAAAGTGCCAGTAATCTTTGGGTGAACGGTACTATATACACAAAGGGCAGAATACAGACACTATGCCAATGCAAGCACCTGTCTTCCTTACAATGCATAGGTGATAGTGATGTTATCAGATGCAGCTGGACAAACAATTACCTTTGAACACCAATATTGGCAGGTAAGAGGAAGAAGGAATGATTTTCAAATAATTTGCTTTAAAATGTATCAACCTGAACATTTTAGGTCCACATAAACAGAATAATATTTGGCACCTTTATAGCACGTTTCAAAGTGTTTTACGAACGCTAGTTAGTCATTCTTCATAACTTCCCTTGGAGGTTGCTGAATAAGTAAGATCTTGGTAACAATTTGGGATTGCAATCAGTTTTTTAATTCAGGAATTAAGTATTTAATTTTTTTTTTTTTAATGAAAGATTTTCTGCAGGAGTTGAGATGTTGAAGGTAAACTACAAGTCCAGGAGGTGAAGGTGGGCTGAGGGAGAAATCTCTTAACCAAGCCACAGCTTGATGATGGACAGAGTAAATGACACAGTGAAGCATGCTTTCAAATACACAGTTTCGTCTTTAAAATCTTTCTTCAGTGCAAAAGTCCTTTCTGTAAATAATAATAATTAAAAAACGGGTAGAAGCTGGAACTTATTCCTGTCTTTAGGAGTCAGAAAAAATAGCCAATAATGTTTCCTACCAGAAATATTTTAGTCTAAGCAGGTATGTGCAAACCCTACTCCACTGTGAAAATCAGTTTTCCCTTGCATTTGTTCCTGTTTCCCAAACTCACTAAGACGTGAGAAGGACATGGTCAGATTAAAAGTAATTAGAAAAAAAATAAGTTCATTATATTACATATAATACTACAAATAATTAAAAATGAAATGATTTGAAAAATTTAATCACCTTCTCATCTTGGGTACTGTTTGCTTCACTTCTCCAATTTCATTTTAGACAATGAGAATGAACTGGTCAGTTTCACTTTTGTATTTAGTCAATTTTCATGAATCCTCTCATGCTGCCACTTTGGGGCTGTAAATACTGCAGATTAACATTTATTTGGCTTTTCAAATGTTTCCAGGGGAATTTAAAAAGAAATCACAGCAGCATTCCTATTTGTCTTACATTTTTCAGAGATTATTTTTACCAAACCTTCATTTTGGGCCATATTTAATCTGACAGTGTACCTGTGGGACCAAATTCTGCACATCCAAAACGCCCTTTGAAATATCCTGTATAAGTCAGTGAAGGTTCCCAGTGTGCCGGGAATGGAAGGCTTATGGTTTTTGAAGCAGGAACTCCCAATCTCTTACACAGGCTGAGGGGCTAGTATGTGGGGACGAAATTGCATTATCTGCGCCAGTGGAATGTACAAACTATGTGTTTGATTTGCACCGTGTTAATCTTTTGAAATATGGATACAGCTCAGTGTCCCTAGTGCCTGTTGAGTTCTTTACGAAACGTGCCACCTTCATTAAACTTTTTTTTTTTTAATGTGTGGCTAGATTGATTGTTTAAACCAATGAGAAAATTGAAGAGAAACTGTTTTACAAAGATGTTACCGCTCTACTATGGTGTTGCTTGATACCCACATTGCACAGATGGAAATAATTCCAGCAAGAACAGGGTGCGAAAAAATCAGGCCCAATGTAATTAAGCCCCACAGACATCCCTGTGAGAGGAGTGTAATTGTATTGATTTTTATAGCTGGGTAGATTAATGATTAGAAAGGTTAATCACCGAGGAATTAATGGGAGAGCCAGGCTCAGAACGTGGGAGTCCTGACTCCCAGTCCCCTGCTCTAATGACTGCCCAGGTTGCTGTGTGTTCTCCCTCTTCCGTGTGGTGATGAGGCTGCACTACAGAATTGGGATCATGACTAATCATGGAGTTAATCTCAACTAGTGCAAAAAGTGAGACATGATAGAGATCCATGACATCTACTAGGGACGTTGTTATTGCTATGGATTTTATATAGAAGGTGCTTAGATGGGCGGCAGCATACCCAGATCTAAGACAAATGCTGAACATGATTTGCCCTGGTCTACTCTGATTGATCAGCATTCTGTAATAAGATTTTATAGCCAATGAAGCCATGGGCTTCAGAGAGGCCAAGCGGGAAAAGATAAACAGCTGGAGCAGCATTTTTGTGGATCCAGGAGATCAAAATTTGCATATATAGGGCACCAGGGCCACTATTACTGCCCAAAGGCTAGAATATCAGCCAGAGTGCTTGAAGAGAGAGGAGGTTCCCCACATAATGTCAGATTACTTAGGCTTAGTGCATGGATGAATGGATTTTACCGTTAACAATAAATGAAACAAAAAGAGCCTGCATGCATGACTATTCAACTCATTGCTTTACACCCACTTTGCCCAATGGTGAATGAGTACGCCAGCTGTGAGAACATGGCCCAGCTGTTGTGAAGGGCTTTAAAAGCTACTATACAAGAGCAGGTCATGGATTTATTTTGTTCAAGCCTCTCTTATTTCAAGAGGAAGTAGGAACTCACTCGTTCCCTCTCCAAAAACCAACTCAAGGCACCTCACCAATTTTGGTTACAGGAACATGAGTTTGGTGAGACTGAATGAGAATGATGGAAATGCAATGATGTGCTGGTATCAGACCCAATCCTGAATGACAGAAATCTTGTGCCTCATTCAAAGTCCCGTACTGTGTGCTCTCTGAGCAATGAGCATACACCATGAAGCTGCGCATTTCACTTCTCAATTGGTACATTTTGAGAATCAGACTCCTTTAATCACAGATAATGTGCTGTTTGTGTAAGAGAACAAGCTCAGGCCAGATTCTGGTTGAGTTACACCGAAATTCATAGCAACTCCCTTGAAGACACTGGAATTATACCAGTATCTGGGCCCTTTGCAAGTGCAGTAGTTGGTGAAAAGCTAATTTCATTCTGCCCCATGTTCTTAGACAAGTCATAACAACTTGTATTTATACAGCATCTATCATCCGCAAGCATTTAACAAATTTAACTAATTGATATGCAAACTGTACACTGGGGAATCACGTCCTCAGCAGGTGAAAATTGGTGCAGCTCCAATGAAGTGGAGCTAAACCGGTTAGCACTAGCGGAAGATCTAGCCCTGGGATTACTTCAATCACCTCTGTGCTGTATCCAGCTGCTATATTGTATTAAAAGACAGCTAAAAATACATGAACTATTTTCCTAATGTTATTCATCTATGCAAGCAAGTGTTGTAGTTACCGTAGATCAGTTACATGATGACAGATAGAAGAGTGGACGTTCTACCCAGTCATCAGTGACTGGGGAAGAGCCACAGTGACATCTATTAAGACATGGTCCACGTTGTGAGAAGGTCTGAGGAGCCCTGCTCTGAAGCACCAGGTGTTGGCGTCTTCTGAAGGCAGGAGCCTGGAGTTGGTGGATCTTGTGTCTGATCTGGCCCAGTCAATGTTTTCATGCCTAGTTAGTAGAAAGGGCAAGATTTAAGGTGGGGCAAGCCATACAGTGGGATAGATAAAAGGAGGCATTGGCTCAAAGAAGACATTTGGAGCTGTATGTGTTAACTACTTTTATAACACTACTTGTGCACATGAAGTGCTTGACAGCATGTTATCTTTGGCTTTGTGCCTCCCACCGTCCTGGAGGGATCCAGCCGTCTTAGTAACAACCTACTTCTTGTCATATGGGATTGCTTACGAAAACCCTGGAGATGCTAAGGACATTCACGTCATTGCAGCCATACGGATGTAAGTCTGCCTCTTACAAGGTTAACCAGCACCGGCATAAGCCCTGCCTTACACTAATTACAATCGTATCTACATTAGGAGTTTGCACTGGGATAATTACATCTGTGTTTGGATTTCCTTTTTGTAGACAGGACCTGAGAGCCTGATGCATCTTCTAGGTCTAACTCGAGTCAGGGCTTTGATAACCATCACCAAACAAGTGGAAAGACCAGGCGGCATTGCCACAACTGCTTCTGGAGCTCTTCAGCATGCGGAAGGGAGCGGGGTGTTTCTATCGCACTTTCTCTTAGGAAGGTGCAGGGTGGATAGGGCCGGGCAAAGCCCTGCTTCCTACCTGTTGCGTTTTCGGGTGAAGGCCTAGAAGCAGACCTTCTGCTCAGAAAAGCTGTGATTGGGGCTGACCCCTAGCCAGGAAATGCAATGGGCTCAGAGTCCTTGGCTATGTCTACACTGACAATTTAGGTCGACTTAAGTAGCCTTAAGTCGACCTAAATTACTCCCCGTCTACACTGGACTTTCATTAAGTTGACTTAAGAAATTCCTTAAGTCGACTTAATGAAAACTTAGCTCAACTTAGTAAGAACCGCTGATTAGGTCGACCTAATCCTTAAGTCGATTCCTTAGGTTGACTTAAGCACAGTGTGGACATGGATTAACCCTTAAGTCGACTTTATTACGTCAATTTAAGGGCAGTTAGGTCGACTTACTAAGTCCCCATTCAGAGTAACCACTTTATGTCGACTTAATAAGGTCAACTTTAAATCGACTTAAAGTCGACCTTATTAAGTCGACTTAACAAAGTCAACCTAACTTTTTCTAGTGTAGACACAGCCCATGTGCCCTTTCCTACTTGCTCATCCAAAACAGGGACAGTTTGACCCTAGCTCACCCCTGAACTATCATTCTCAATGCAAGTAACCCCCACGTGGCAGGAAGGTTTTGAGGGGCTGGGGTTTCTGGAAGCTCTTGAAAGTAAGTAGGCGTGTTTACTCAACTAACATGGCTACCCTGCTGGAACTTACTCCCAAGACAGTCTTTTATGGAGGCTCTGGAACACTAAGGCAGCAGCTAGAGTCAAGCCACTGTTGGGAAAAATGAAGTCTTGCTATCCTTTAACATCTTTCTTTAGCCAGACTAGGTTTCCATAGCCCTGGGACAACTATGTAGCCGGGGGAGGAAAAAAATCTCTCATTTATTCACCAGCCAACTCACTGTGTTAATTTTCTCTTCTTGCTTCCAAGCAGTCATCATTCCCAGAAAATGTCAGTTCAAAGTAAATTTTGTGTTCAGTAATAAGCCAGCAAAAATGACTAAATTGGAGATATTTTCATTCACCTACTAAAAACTGTGCTAACATGATATCAAGGTAGGAATTGTCAGAGATTGCGCTGAACTTTGCTGCTCTGGTGGCTGTAAGTGAGAGTTGAATCCCTCAAATAGCAGGAGTGACCCTATAAAATTGGGACATCTGGTCGCCATACTGAAGAAAAGCTATCACATAAAACACTAGAGAGAAATACTGACGTTGTCATCCCGTTGTTACGTGGACAAATCTTCCATATATGCACCGTCACCTTACAAAGGCCTGCCTTGCTCCCACTGAAGTCTATGGCAAATCCCCTGCTGATGTCAATGGAAGCGAGATCAGGTCTATATGCGTCTTGCTGCGAAGCACAACCGTGCAAATTAAGAGGCTAATCCTGCAAGTACGTCTGCAATTGAGTAACTTGACTCCAAAATAGCTATTCGGGGGTCTGATCCAAACCCCACTGAAGTCAGAGGGAGCTGAGGTCCTGAGGGAGTAAAGTTGTATATGAGTTGCTGGACATATGGCCCCCTATGTGGAACTCGGGGTTGATTATTGACATTAGATACCGTTACTTCCATGAAGGTGTATTTATTTATTTAACAGGTGTATTTATTTTATTTATGTTTGTTGGTATTGCTGGAACTTTATTGACATTTCCAGGTCAAATTTAACTCAAAATTTGGGTTGCATAAAAGCTCAAGACCAACAAAAATATTTCCAGGATTTTTTTTTAACATTTCAAATGAAAGCAGAGTAGGAAAATGAGATTTTCCTGCAATATTTGCAGCCCAGACATTGCTACTTTGTTCCTGTGTAAGAAAACTAGATCGTAGAACTAACTAGAAACTATTTGGAAACCAATATTAAACTGGTCAGGGTATTTGTATTGTTAATGATGTGGTGGGGAGCTGAAAGTAAATAGTATAAATGGTCAAAGTAAATTAGATTTTTTTTTAAAAAAATCTAAAGCATTAGTTGCATAGGGAATGGAATTTATTTACTTACTTATTTAGCTAGATGGAACTTACTCAGTGTTCCTTTGATAACCAATACCTTGTTCCCATTAGTTATGTGCACCAAATATTTTCCTTTGGTCTTAACAGGTTCATGGCGTAGGAGAGCTTTACGTGTATTCAGGATTCACAGAACACGATGAGCTTTTTCCAGTTAGGAACCAATGTGAGTTAAAAAGGCAAACGTGTGCAGCAGTCTCTTACTCCAGACATTCCTAATGAGCCAGGAAGAGAGCGCCGGTTTGCCAACAAATATGCTATTTACTGTTCACTGGAGCATCAGTGGTGACAAATAAACAGGAAAAAGCAGCATGTCACTGGAAGCCTTTTTTGTACTGATTAAGATACTGCATACGAAGCGAGCTCCTTCGGGGTCCCTGTGTAGCCTTGCTACACTGGGGGGGTTGTTATTCTAGTCGCCCTGTCTCAGCAGCACAAATCATCTTAGAATCAAAGCTCTGGCAATTAGCCACGCACTTCTGGGTCTTTCCTGTTGCAGGCCAGTGGGAAGCACTTTCTGTAGAACATTACATGACAGCATTCAAAAGAGACTCTGTTGGTTGAAATCAGGTGTTTATGTTTACACATTATGACAGCCTTCAAAACAGGAGTGAATGCAGTGGCCGGTTTTGATGAAGGGGCTGGATAAATTCCATGGCCCATAATGATATCATAGTTAAGTGCTAAGATAAAGCCAAATAAGTCTCATGCTTCAGGCCATAAATGCTCACCATTGAGGTCAGGAAGGAACTTCTGTGGTCTTCCTTCCCTCCCCCTGACAATTGTGGGTGTGTGAAGAGGCAAGGAATCATGGGTACCTTCTTCTGTAGCATCAGGTACCAGCCAATGGCAGAGGTGGAAACTGAGACTGGTGGAGCCTATGGATGAAATCCTTGTTCTGTTGAAGTCAATAGCAAAACGCTCATGGTCTTCAATGAAACCAGGGATTTCATCCTGTTTTTCTCTCAGACACATTGCTTGTTCTCTGGAAAATAACCAATGCATTGGAAAACAGTGCTCCCGGGGTCAGTTTACAGCATGTATAATTAAGAGATGCCAGTCTCTTTGTGTAGCTACATAACATAAAAAAGACAGGTTGGACCAAATCTTGGCGTCCTTCCTCCATTTTTACCCAGGTCGAATTCCTGCTGAATCTAGCACCATTGTCATTGCCCCTTATTTCAGCACAGCCTGTTGATTCTTCAGGTGTTTAGGGCAGAAAAGCCCATGGTGATGATGATCTTTATACGAATGGACTCCGGAAGGACTGGACAAGAACATTAGAAAGGCTCCTTAATCTAAGACAGAAACTTTACTGTGTGCTGAATAATCTGCTGCACATCCACTGGATCGTCAGTGGGATAACAGGTTTGCTATGCAAAGTGAAAGGTGAGCACGCACGATTGTATTCTGCTCTGATGCACACACATGTAACTCCACTGTGGAGACCAAAGGCAGGATGTAAGAGGCAGGAGCGACCCAGACCCTGAAGAATCAGTCCCTGCATGGAGGAATGAAAAGTAAAGCTCCCAGCTTCTCCCCTTTATTGTTCGACAGGCGCAATATAAGGAAGTTACGAGGAGAGAAAGAGATGGGGAAATCGTAGGGCTCATTCACAATTTGATATTGATGCATTTGTGACCTTGAGCATCTTTTATATCCCGTGTAGCACATGTTCTGGGGGAGTAAGCAGGGAATGGCTCTGTATTTAAATGTTTATTCAGCATTTGCCGCAGAGAGAAAACTTGCTTCAATCTGCAGAGATGCCAGTTGATTTTTTTTGTATTTTATTTTGAAAGCAAGCCAAACACTGGATGTTATGAAGTCTTCTGTGGTTACTGCCTGCTTGTTCCATACCAAACATAACTTTGTATATATTTTTATCATCCAGCTCGGTCCCAGGCATCTCTATGTGCAGACCAGGGCTCTGGCTACAGGATAACCCCTCCAAGAGGGCACTGGAGAGAACTTGTTCATTTTTCTTGACCATTTTGTTTTAAAGAGTTTCACGAGCTAAGATGTCCTTGCAGGGAGAATGAGACAGCAACACATGCAGCCAGCACATAACAAGAATAACGAGTTGATTTGATGGGAAGTGCAAAGTGGAGCAAATTCAGGCTTCTTCGGAGTTCCTATTACTGGCTCTTAACATAACTGTGTTTATGTTAAAATGAATATGGGATATTAAATGATTAAGTTTTTTTTCTTTCGTGGACATGGGCATCTTGAATATTTGTCAGTGAAAGGGTTAATCCTCTTCCCAGGGCAAAAGAGAACCACTGAGCATGAATCATCTATCAAAAGTGTATCTCCATTGACTTTAATGGAATTGCTCCTGATTTAAGCCCTATTACAGGGAACTCTATTCAAGAAAACAAACAAGGAGTCCTGTGGCACTTTTAAAGACTAACACATTTATTTATCTCCTGAGCTTTCGTGGGAGAAAATCCCACTTCATCAGACTCTTTGACGCTTCAAAGCCTCTGACGAAGTGGGATTTTCTCCCACGAAAGCTCATGTGATAAATAAATGTGTTAGTCTTTAAAAGTGTCCCACGACTCCTAGGTTGTTTGGCTGACCTAGACTGACACGGCTCCCCTTTGAATCTGTTCAAGAAAGTGCTTCAAAGCATGCTGCACTTCTGTTGCAGACATTCGGACTTGATCACGTGCTTACAGTTAAGCATGTGTTTAAACGATTTCGTGAATAGGGATGCGCTTATGTGCAGTGCTTTAGTGCTGATCTGAATTGAGGCCTTCAGCTAGTGCAAGTGAGGGCAGAATCAGGCCCATTATCTCCATCCTAACTGTTGCCTTCCCAAAGCCAAGGATCAGTGCTAACGAACAGGAAGACATCTTTAGAATGTCTGACAAATATATGTACGTTTGGGGACTGCAAGCCTTGAATTCATAACACGGTGCAATGCACTGAATGTGACAGCACTCTGTGGAGGACAGAATAGATTATCTACCCTTGCTGAATCAGCAGACAAGCAGACCTTTGGTGGGGCTATTTTTAATGCAAGTTCCTGTCAATTGAATTAGGGCATGTGTGGCTAAATCCCCTTGCCAGCACTGCAAATCTGAACCACAGGATTTGGTTTCATGTTGGGTCTTTCAAGGAAGCTCATAAGACAAGATACAGTAATAATTATAACAGTAATACATGTATAGTGTTTTCCGCTGAAGGAGCTCAGAATGTTTCACTCTGTTATTATTGAATTGAACCTCACAAAGTCCCATTTGAAATAGGTGTTGTTATGCCTGTTTTACAGATAGGAAAGTAGAGGCACAAGGAAGACAGATGCTTGTGTGGTTAAGGCATTAGCCCGAGACTCAGATGATCTGGATATAATTCCTGGTTCTGCCACAACCAACTTGGACGGATAAGAATATTTCCTTTCTTCCACGCTTAATCTGTCTTGTCTATTTACATTGTTAGTTCTCTAGGGCAGGGGCTGACCCTTGGTATGCAGTTGTGTAATGCTGAGCAAAAGGGGCTCCCAAAATCAGTTAGGGTCTCCAGGTGCTACTGTAATAAAAATAATTAAATGACTTGCCTAAGGTCACACAGGAAGTCCTTGGCAGAGTTGGGGTTAAAATCTAGACATCCTACTTCCCACTCCTGTGCCTTAGCTCCCAGAAATTCTAGTTGTGCAGCGACTGGGAAGACAAAATTGCCAGTCATTGTGCATGGAGGAGTAGCAAATTCCTTTTTTTCAGTTCCAACTTTTACTCTTTCTGCATCCTGGCTTCTTCTTTCTTTTGCTTCTAATAAAAGCATCAAAAGTAACTATGGATGTCTTTTTAAATGTTCCTGGTCACAGTATCCATCAGATACATATTTACAATCATTCATTAAATTAGGATGCACGGTTCATTCTTCTTTCCTAGAATATTAATGCCTACTTGTGGATGAAATGCCATATGAATATTCATTAACAAATCAATCAATTCCTCTGCCAAGAATGATGTCATCTGAGCAATAACTGAAGCAGTAATCGAGCGCACTATGAAAAAGCAATGAATGCCATCAAATCTAATGTTTATTGAACTGCTTGTGGGTATCACAGTAGGGTTTTGTCTGTGCTTTTCTGTGCATTAACTGGTACTCTGATTCCTAACTATCCACAGCTACAGCATGCATGTTCCATCCTTATTAGGAAAGTGTCCTACTGCAGAACTGCCAGGTGGTAAGGATTTGCTCAGCTACAGTGAATTATCTGCAATGATTCCAGGGGCCAGTTGGCTAAAAACCAACCCTACAGCAACAGAGACACTAAAGGAGAACTTTCATTGCTATCAACGCTATTCTTGTATAGTAGAAAAGGGATAGCATTTTCTCAAAAATAAACGGGCCTAAGCATCCTTACACTGGCATAACTCCATGGATTTCTTTGGGCTTACTTGCGGCTTATTACATTTTCCAAATAGAAGCAGGCCCACCACCTTGTTAGAGTTGTCTCTTCCTGAGAAGAAAACTGTTGCGTCAAATACAGAATAATGAGGTGCTTTGTGACTGAAGATCGTTTTTCAAAATTTTCTGTAAAGACACATATTGGACAAACAGGACAGTCTCTGCGCCAAAGAATAAATGGACACAAATCTGACATCAGAAATTGCAACACTACAAAACCAATAGGGGAACACTTCAATCTCCCTGCTCACTCCCTTGATGACTTGTTAATAGCTGTGTTGAAACAGATGAATAACAAATCACAGCTTCAAAGAGAAACTGCAGAACTCAAACTTATATGCAAATTTGACTCAGTTGTCTTGGGGTTAAACAGGGATTATGGATTTTTCTCGCATTACAACAAGTGATTTGACCTCACCTTCCTCTATGTGCTGTTCCCCAGTGTTTGAATCCTAACACCTATTTTGATTTGCTGTTACAGCCTGACCTGATCCTATGTCATACACTCCCCTGCATTTAATTTCCTCCCATTCTGTAACTTTCCCATCTTCAAAGCGTCTGACAAAGTGGGATTTTCTCCCACGAAAGCTCATGCGATAAATAAATCTGTTAGTCTTTAAAAGTGCCACAGGACTCTGGTGACTTTCTACAATAGACTAACACGGCTACCCCTTTGGAATTTGTTGTACATAGGTGAGCATTCTTTTCCTGGGAGCTCATATATTGTAGTGACGTGATTGAAAACAACATAACATTTGTCTTAAATAGAAGGGAATTCTTAGAAAGTTTTTATCAAAGCCGCTGAAGTCAAGAGAGGGTTGGCTGGATTTGTTATCAGCTTGATGGGATGCCACTTTTACAAAGGAATAAGACTGAGGAGAAAACCCCAAGTTTCTTATATAGTAGTGTCCATTCTACGCATCTTGATTAGTTTCTTTGGAATAGTATGTTGGTACTTCTATTTGAAGATGTATTAGTTTGAACCAAGTCTTTGAAGCTACTAATATTAATTCTTAGCCTTTTCTATCTTTAGATCACTGTTCAAATGCTAACAAATTCTCACAGTACTACTCTAAGATACCATAGAAACTGAGACAGAAAAACAAATCACGCTCCCCAAGCCACGTGAACATTAAATGCCAGAGACTAGATAGGAGTTCGGAATTTCCTGGCTCTCCGACCCAGATTCATACATCATGCTATATCTCTATGTACAATGCACCTCTAGTGTTGATTCAATGTGCTTAGTACACCCCGACCGTCCCTCATGATCTCAGTAGGACAATGAAACAGGAAGGAAGGCAGAATGGACATTGTCTCGGCCTAACAGGTGGTCTTGGAGCACAACATCTGGAAAAAACCATCAGCAGTGAAATGACCAGTGCTTGTTGTTTTCTGAACATCAGAGGATCTATGTCACATCTTAATGTTAATGAAATGTGGCTTTTTGCAAATACATTATTTATCAAAGTACAGACAGAACAGGAATGTGAATTGATTGCACTCTTTGTTTTTCTAAACTGAACAATGTAACCCTGTCAGTTTCCTCAGATATCTCGATGCATAAACGCCTCCTTAATGAACTTGATTGTCTTTGTTAATGCCTCTGAGCACAGCTGCAAAGAGCTGCACAAGCGAGAACCCGCCCCTGCAGAAAGCCATCTACCTGTATCATCATGCAAATATAGGGAAGGGGCCTTTTTCCCCCACGGATCACTTATCTGCTCTGATTGTCTCCAATATAGCGCCATTTGACCTAACCTTCTGGTGAGCACCCTCGGCCTCCCATAATATCAGTGGGAATTGAAGGTGCTTAACTCCATGGTGTGTAGGGTAATTTTCTTTCAGACCACTTCTGTTGGCAAAAAAAAAACAAGTTTTCCAGCTTACACTGAACTTCGCTTCAGATCTTTTGGAGGCATTCTTCACCTTTGAACGAACCCTTTGTTTCCCTGGCTTTTTGCAGCTACTTATGAAGCAAGGAAAGAATATTTGTGCATAAACTAACTTTCATCCCCTGTATACAAACTGTTCAGGTTAGATAGGCCCTGTTGAAACTGATTAACTTGGGCAGAAGCTGGTTCTTTGAATGGTGTCCGTTGGAGTAAATGGCGTAGTAGCATCTGCTTAAATCAGGTTTGAATCTGACCCATTAACTAACTATGCCTCATAACGCCAAGTATTACTCTCTCTGTTTTACAGAGGCGTAAACTAAAGACCAGAGGAGTTAAAAGATTTATTTAAGGTCACATAGTGAATAAGTGGCAGAGGTCAGAAGACCTGATCCCCATCCTTTTGCTCTAATCACTAGACATCACTCACTACAGCTCTGTGTAAGGCTCCCTGGGGCAGAAACTTGGAACAGCTGAAGGTAAGCAGCGAGCACTGTGGAAATTAAGTGCTGTAGGAAGAACTGCCCAAAGGGCCATCTGATTGATTGGCCCATGATCACTGTTTATCCCTGGAAGGTGGCCCAGGATGTTGTTTCTGGACAATCACCCAGACTTCTGGCTTGTTGTGACTCCAGATCACGCTTCGGCTTCTGATCTCCAATCTCTGATGCCAACCCAACTCTGACCGCAACTTTTGCCTCCTGATTCCAGCCTACTGCTACCTCTGAACTGTGACCCTACCCTGAGTCTTGTTTATTGATCCCTTAGATCCCTGCCCACTGACAACCTTCTTATGGCCATCCTTGATGTGCAGACACATACCAGGCCCTCTAGGCCAAACCACCAGCACCCTGGTCCCTTACACGCTGACAATGTCCCCTTCATTTATCGTAAAGAATAGTTTTGCTTGTTCACTTCCTCAGGGCATACTTTTCACCTCCAGCACTTAACCTGGAAGTGAAACAATCAAAGCCTGATTCAAGTTCCAAAGGGATAGCCGTGTTAGTCTATTGCAGAAAAACAATAGAGTCCTGTGGCACTTTTAAAGCCCAACAGATTTATTTATCACATGAGCTTTCGTGGGAGAAAATCCCACTTTGTCATTTCTTCAAAGCGTCTGACGAAGTGGGATTTTCTCCCATGCAATAAATAAATAAAGCAAGAATCGTTCTTCTGACAACAGCGATTTACTGGATCACTCAGTCAGATGATAGATGTTTTGAACAAAAAATGTTCTTTTAATGCAGCTCAGTAAAGATAAAAGGGTAACACGGGGGCTGATTATTTCAGTCTTTAATTCACATGGAAAAAGTGGAAAAATTAAGCGTGTGATTTCCTTTAAGGCATTTTATATTAGCATGTGCTGGTAACACTTTGGCATTTATGTCACCAAGACTGGAATATCAAGGGAAACTGCAATTGATGTGCACGCATGCACACGGTTACGCTCCTCACCTATCGTTTCGTTTTTCCTTAAGAACATTCGAGAAATCAGTTTATATTATTGGCCAGTATTGGTGCTGATGGGAACAATTCACACCCTAAAGTTGAAGAAACTCCTGCAGTGAAGTGGATAGTATTTGAATGACTAGTTTCAAAAGAATACAGTAAGAGAACTGTGCAGAAGTACTGGATGGGGAGTCTGAGTGGGGGAAGGAAATATGTTCCTCAAAAACTCTGTGGTAGCTTACAGCTCTCTGGGAAATCTATAGCGATTTGCCTCTTTTAGGGTGACTCAAGCTGCCTGAAATAAGGCTCGGTAACCATGTTTCCATGCAGCTAAATCACAGGAGCGCAAAGGGTTTAAAAGAATCAGCAGGGAGACACTGAGGACTATTTCTCTATGAAGTGGTCTCTTTTGAGCTTTTCAAGGTACAGCAGAACTATGACCCAGAGGAGGAAGGAGCGTGGAAGAGTGATAGCTTGTCAAGGGGTCCTGATATACCAAGATAATTGGGTATACTAATACCAGAAGAACTTGGGATTTAAAAAAAAAAAAGAAATCTGATTTGGGTGACTATGGTAAATATTCTGATCTCGGTCAATGCCTAAAAAGCCCCCATAAAAGTCATGCCTAACCTTGCAGGAAACGAAAGTTCAGACACTGCCCAGTTACATGCCCAAGTAATGCTACATAGCTGAGTTTCAAAATCCCAAAACTCTTTGAAGCCAATGAAGATATTGCCTTGGGGTTTTTGTTTGTTTCAAATTCCGTATCAAATTCTGTAATAAACAATATTTTTAAAACGGCCAACGTTATTCATTTTGCTGGCCAAATAAAGCCACCAGATTAGCGCCTCATCTCTGTCTCATGGAAGATGTGCAAAGTATTATTTATCATCACTGCCTTTCTACAGTAGGTTTCATTCAAGCATCTCAAAGCACTTTACAAACATTATCCAAGGCCTTGTCTAAACACAAACTTGCACCAGTTTAGTCAAACCCGTGCAAACTTCTTTGTGGTCAGTTTACTTCAGTTTAGCTGTGGCGTATTAACCATTTCATTAACCTGTTCCTAATCAACTTAATGTACACAAAATAAGACTGCTTTAAAACAAAAGTCGAGCATCTAGATACCCTGTGAAGGGGTTAATAATGGTATAACACAGCAAGATTATTTCTTTTGCTTCACTAAACTACTGTTTAGTTGATAAAAGTTAGCTTTTCCACTGCAAGAATGTAAATGTTGGGTGTTTTATCAAGTGATTTCTTCAGCCCTCAAGCCGTTCTTCAATTTGAAACAGTAGATTAAAAACAAACAAAAAAAGGCAGCAGAGAAAGCAAATATTTTTATTCAGCCGGCAACACTTTGTGGACATTACAGAAAACGTTGCCTATTTTGCTTCCTCTAGTCTCAGAATCAATATTTTGCATTAATTTCAGCCCAAGTTGTAAATAAACATGTTTCCTCCAGTCCTCCAGCCATTCTGAAATATCAAATAGTACTTAAGAAATGTTTCTTTCTCAGCCATAAAATATTATGAAAATGTTCAGGGTTGAGCGGAACAAATGTGGGGTTTTTGTTGAGACACAGGACGGGGGCAGGCGAGCTGGTTTCTGATCCTGGACACAGTAGAGCTCTGTGAGACCTTGGACAGGTCACACAGGCCCTGATGTTCCAGCACTCAGCACCCACAAGTGGGGCCAGACTTTCCAAGGCTCCTATTTAGGCACCTAAATAAGTCCCATATTTTTAAAAGTGCTCAGCTCCCAGCATGACACCTGTGGCCAGATTTTCAAAGGAGCTCAACACAGTGCAGGCTGAGCTCAGTCGACAACACAACCACTTATTTTGGTATTCAGACAGGAGCTGGGCACGCCTAAAATCTGGCCTTCAGGGCCTGCTTATCGAAGTTGAAAGCGCTCGCGGCTTTGCTTCAAGTCAGTTTAAAATACAAGTTGCTCAGCAGCTCTGAAAGTGAGATCTTTTCTCTCCAGGGTAAAAACTCTTCACAGATTCAGAGGCTAGAAAGGACCACTGTGATCACGTAGTCTGACCTCCTCTATAACACAAGCTGGGAATTTCCCGAAAATAATTCTTAAGAGTGGATCTTTTAGAAAAACACCCCACTTTGGGTTTAAAAATGGGCAGTGATGGAGAATCACCCCCCCACGCCCCTCTCGATAAGTTGTTCCAATGGTTAATGACCCTCACCCTTTATTTCCAGTCTGGATTTGCCTAGCTTCCACTTCCAACCACTGGATCATGTGGTACCTTTCCCTGCTCGAGGAAGAACATCATTATTAAATATTTGTTCCCCAGGTAGATACTACTAGATTGTAATCACATCCTTCTCTTTGATAAGCTAAATAGATTGAGTTCTTTGGGTATGTCTACGCTGCAATTAAAACCCAATGACTTTCGCTCTTTTAGCCACAGCATCACACTGGGAGCTCATGTTCACTGATTATCCACCGCAACGCCCAGATCTTTCGCAGCGTCACTCTGCCCAGGAAAGAGTCCCGCATCCTCTAAATATGGACTACACTCTTTGTTCCATCTGTAGCTCTTTACATTTAGCTATATTTAAGTGCATGTTGTTTGCATTTCCCCACCTCTCCAGATCAGAGGTTCCTAGATGCAGCACACTGATGTAGTTCTATTTGCATGGGCGCAAAGGGGTGATATTTGTGGATCTCCTATAGGTAGACCACACCTCCTTTTTGGCATTGAGCACAACTCCACAAGGGACTCTTTATGACCGCCCTGCCCAGTAAGTGAGCCTCAGGACTGGTGCATCTGTTGATCTGTGGATGAACTTGCAATCCAGCCACTTACCCTATCCCAACAGAAGCGGTGGAAGCTTCCTCAAGAATTCCTCTCTTTGCACCTCCTGGCCAACCTTCTGTGCATCAAAGCTCAGTTTCTCTGCCTGGTGAAAGGCAGTGGAATTAGTCGTTGGTGCCTCAGTTTCCTCATTTGTATAATGGGGATAATCTCTACCCCCCACAGGGGTGTTGTATGGCTACATTAATTAATATTAATAATATTAGTATTAATGTAAATATATTAATACATATTGAGATCCTTGGTTGGAATGAATTATGGGAGGACAAAATATTATTACTTTTTGATGGCAATGCATAGAAGGAACATTTTGAGATAAGATCATTAGTGGAATGAGATTCTGGGGCATGCTTCCCACAAAGCTTTTTTTTTTTTTTTTTTTTAAGTTTTATCTTGCATGCCAAGAAAGTGTGTTTGTCCTTGCCTGACACTGTTTCTTAAAGTGTTGGGTGCTAATGAAATTCCTTAGCCCTAAGCATTCTGAAACATCAAATGTTAATTTGAAAAAAATATTTTTTTTTCCAGTCTTTAAATCAGCATCAAAACTGCAAAGATTTAAAAACAAGAGAAAGAAAGAAAAAAACCTTCCAGGTGCAAAAATGTTTTAAGATGGTCTCCAGTGCAAAATGGGGTAGAAAGATTATACTTTATTTATTTATGTATTTACTTTTGTTATTAATTCCTTTGGAACTCACTCTAATCATAATATTTTTGGTAAAACCTGTTCACATTATTTATACAAGGAAGCTCATTGATTTGAAAATTCTTTCAGTTTTGGTAACTTAGGGAGGCAAAACTAAATATTTTAAAATACTGAGTTAAATTCTGGCTGTGCTGAAGTCAGAGGCAAAACTCCCATTGACTTCAGTAGGGCCAGGATTTTACCCATGATTTGTAATCTCTGTCTTTAACGGACTTAATAGCTCACAAAATAGTTGTAAGAGAGTTGCTGCATAAATGGAAAGTAAATGACATCTTTTAGACCTCGTCTACACTACAGTTAGGTTGACGTAAGCTGCCTGGCATTGGACCGGCTGTAAAAAAGTGTTTACTTAAATTGGTCTCCTACCTGACATAAGTGCTTCTCTAGGCCAATTTACTCAGACATCTCTCCGAGCAGCATACATTCATGGCCGGTGTAATTAGATCAATGCTTTGTGCTCACATCAACTGTTACTGGCTTTCAGGAGACATCCCACAATGCCCCACATTGACAATAAAAACCAAACATGCGTTCCTGGCGAGGACATACACTGCTGATACAACATGCAAGCTGTTTAATAACTGTGGTGGCTGTATGCTGATATAAATTGGGTTGACATAGCCTTGCAGGGTAGACATGGCCTTAGTGTGTGCTAATTCAAAGCAGTCCTGGAGAATTTTGTTTATGTATATAATACTTTAAAGACACTTCTGTCTGGGAAAATGTTATGGAAAGATGAAGTTTTAGCTGATTTGTAGGATTAGCTGAATCCTACATCTGGTGGCTATGTCCACTGGCCTAAATTCTACATCGGTTCACACCTTGTCCAACCCCACAAACAACTGACTGCCCAATGGGCTTGTACAAATAGAAGTCTGCAGATTTTGGCCTACCTTGTAAGGGCATCCCCCCTTGAGACTGAAACCTAGCCTTTGAGAATTTGTACGCAATTTTTCTATCATGGGTTTCATCAATGGCAAAGCTACCATTCACCTTAAGAAATTCTATGACTCAGAAAGGATCTTCCCTCGGTACTAAGCCTGTCTCCACAGGAAGGCACTCTTTGCATGTTACTGACTATATCATGCATACCTTCCTCTTTTCAATTGCTTTAGAGTTATTTCACGATGTGATTTGGGTTATTTACCAGACGCTAACAGAGGGCAAATCTTGCAGATTCTTACTCATGTAAGTAATCCCTTCCGATGCAAATTAACAGAACTAACAAAGGTCCTCTTCTTGCAAAATGTACACATGAGTAGTCCCCTCTCAAACGTGCATAGCTAAGCATATTCCAAACAACTTGCCAAATGGGGCCAGAGTTAATAAATCTTTGCAGGGCGGGGTCCTGTTATTGTTCACTCAAGAGAGAATAAACACAAAAAAGTTGTAGGTGGTATTTTATAATGAAAAATAGAAGACTGATAGGTGCTGAAAATCACTTTGTTGATTCTGACCCCTAGGTATAAATGAAAAGGTGGAATCACAGGCATATAATGGCCAAGTGTTAATTCAGTAATGCCGAGGAAGCCCTAGCCATGGACCAGGACCCCCCTGTGCTAGGCACTGAATGAAAACAGAACCAAAAGACTGTCCCTGCCTCAAAGAGCTGTCAATCTATATATAAGACAAGAAACAACCAGTAGATAGGTATAGATTGGACCAGAGTACAAGGAAACAATCTTTGGCTTGGATGATGCAAATAGGAACTGCTAAAACTTTTTTCTTTCAAAGGATGAGGCTAAAACAAAGAGTTATACAGCAAATGTTCTCTTAAATTAGCTATTGTAAACATGACAGGGTTGCAGGGGACTGGGGGTTAGTTTTTTAGGGTTGGGTTTATTTTAGTTTTGGTAATTTTCTTTTTCTTAGCCCTCAGATCGTAACTGAGCTTGACAGCAAGCTTCATCTGGCCAAGGTAATAAAGGGATGTTCTGATGATATGAAATATTCCCATCCTTTTGGTGATTCTTTTACTTCTTCACCGATATTAATATTTGGAATGAAATTTCGTTTTTTGAGAGAAGGGCAATTAAGGATTTGAAAAGCCTGTGATGTGGCTGTCAGCAGGATTTCACACTCTTGGATAAAAAGATTCAGAAACATTTTAAATTAAAAAAGAAACAAAGAAAGAGAAGAGGAAAACTAAGTAGGCCTTGATCTCATAAACATTTATGCAGGTGTTTCACTTTAAGCACGTGTCAAAGGGACTATTCAATTAAGCATGTCCCCAAACATTTGCAGGATTGGGGCCTTAGTGATGTTTTAATTGAAGAATAAAAAAGCACAATTTCCAAGTTTTGGTTCAGAACATTATTGTGGATAAAACTAATCCTAAATCAGCAAAAAGCCTCACTTATTACAGATAATTTATGTGCAGTTCAAGGGACAGATCCAGGAGCAATGACATGAACGTGTGCCAAGGAAAATTGAGGCTTGATGCACATTTCCAAACAGAATAACTCTATTAGACTGTGGTCCAGAGTCTTCCAAGAGAAGTGGTTGAAGTGTCATTGCTTGGAACATTTAAAACTTAGCTGGAGACCATACTTAAACATACACCATAGAAACAATTCTGTACTGGCCGAGGGAATTAACAAGCTGAGCTTTCAGGTATTTTTCCACCTCTGATTTATGAGATTCCATGGAAATGAACTTTATTTACATCCCTGGACTCACTCCAAATTGTAGCCGATCCAAATCTCATGGCATTCAGTGGGATTGTCACAGCAGAACGACCCTAAATGTATGGGAAATTAAATAATTTAAACTTCAGTTTATTCATTTGTATGGCCAGGGAAGTGCGCATTTATTTTCCTCCCGTTCTGTAAGTTCTCCATCTTCAAGCATCTGACGAAGTGGGATTTTCTCCCACGAAAGCTGGCCCGCGAAATCAATGTGTTGGGCTTTAAAAGTGGTGCAAGACCGCCTGTTTGTTTGGCTGAAGTGGACTAACGCGGCCGCCCCCCTGGAACCGATCAAAAAGGCCGTCGCTGCCACAAGACGTTGACAATGGAAATAAAAGAGGAGACACAACCGCTGGATCCAGGTGAGTCCAAGGAGAGAAGACGGGACGGGGAACGGCCTCGGCCGCCACCAGCCTCGCGGGGGTCAAGTTTTTGTAGGCACCTGGGCACAGCAGGGGTTTGAGGGGGGATGTGAAGTTGGATGAGAAGGTGGGATGTGCTGAGTGGGGGCAGCGCCCCCAGGTGAGAGAGGGTGCCCCCCAGGTGAGTGCCCCCCAGGTGA
>ML685804.1:12153989-12177397 GCA_007922175.1 Pelusios castaneus
GAGTGTCCCCAGGTGAGAGGGGCAGCGGCCCCCAGGTGAGTGTCCCCCCAGGTGAGAGGGGAAGTGCCCCAGGTGAGAGGGGCGGCGCCCCCCAGGTGAGAGTCCCCAGGTGAGAGGGGCAGCGGCCCCCAGGTGAGTGTCCCCAGGTGAGGGGCAGCGCGGGCGGCGCACACAGCCGGCGGGGGCGGGTCAGTCTAGTCCGGCAAAGCGAAGGCGAAGTGGGATTTTCTCCCCCGCGGCCGATGCCCGGAATCGGGGTGAGTCTCTGCCGGCCCCGGGACAGGCCCCAGCCGCGGCCGCGGGTCACTCGGGGAGGGGCAGCGGGAGCCCGGCCCTGGGGGTGGCGCTGGGTCTCTCCCCGCCCCGCCGGCAGTAGGGCGGCCCGGCCCGGGCCGAGCCGAGGACCGTCCCCGCAGGCTGCCCGCGGCCGGCGCTGGGCGAGGTCAGGGACAGTCCGGCGAGGACCGGAGCCGCCGCCGCGATCACTTCCTGCCGCTAGGCCCGAGGGAGCCGCCGCGCGTCCGTGGGGAGCGCCCCAGGTAACCCCCCCCGGCCGAGAGCCCCCCCGGCCCGGCCCCCAGGTAACCGCCCCCCCCGGCTGAGAGCCTCCCTCGTTCCAAGCTGCCCCCAGCCCCCCCTGCAGTCCCGCCACTCCGAGGGCTCGCTGCCCCCCCAGCTGCCCCCCCAAAGAATCACCCCCCCTTTCAAGGGAGGCTTGTTCCCCCCGATTCCTCGCAGCCCCTCCGTGGGGCTCACACCCCCCTGCACTGGGGTGGCCACCATCCCCCCCAAGACTCACCCCCTTTCTGTAGGGAGCCTTGTTCCCTGCCCCCAGCATGGCCCCCCCCGGGATCACCCCCCTACTGCTGCTACAAGGAGATGTCTCCCTCCTGTGCATCACAGATACGACTTGCCTCCCCGTCCCCCCCACGCACCCCCCTTATTCTCCCTCCGGACCAGTCCCCCCAGCCTGGCGCTGGCTTCCTGAGCTGCACCCCACAGCAGGCCGAGTCGCCCTCCGAGGCCCAGTCTCCACCTACCCACGCGGCTTCCCCCCATCATCCTCACCTCTTCCCCCTCCACTGTTCTCTCCCCATAGGGGGCTTGTCCCCTGGAACAGGGGATCACACCACCTCATTCTGCCCCTTCCGAAAGGGGGTCTCCTTCCACCTCCTGTGCTACTTCCAAGAGGAAGTGCTCCCTCCCAAACAGGAGAACACCAACCTATTTAATCCACTTACGGGGACCATCTATTGCACCCAAGAGCAGTCCTTTAACAGGAAATTAACCCTACCTGTTCCCACACAGTCATTGCCTGCCACCCCGTAACCGCCTGCCCCTCTGCCAGAGACAAGTCACAATAACCCTTCCCTTTCCTTACCTCTGCCCTATGCACTCTCATCCTCTATCAATGGGTCTCAGTCCCAGTCTCACCCCCATGTGGATCCCCGTTTACTCCTCCTCATCCAAGGGAGTCACCTTCCCAGCATGCTCCCTTACACACAGGTGAGTCACCCCTGTTTCCTCATTCCAGGAGCCCATGCTAATTCTTCTCACTTCTGATCTTATTGGAGTCCCCCCCCCCACTTCATCTGATCTCATTGGACTTGCCTCTGTCCTAACCCCAAGGTATTTGCCCCCCCCTTTACCCCGAGAACTCATCTCCCACACTGTACCCCTGAAAAGCCACCTCCCACTACTGCAGCTGAGTCACTCCACATGCTCCAGTCCTCTCACTGTTCAGGGGATTTCTCCCCACTTTCCCATGCCATCTAATCACCTATTCAGTGCATCCTCTCCAGATAAATAAAGCCCAGTCTTGAATCCCCATTTGCCCCCATGTCCTCCTTGGGGAATTCCTTCTTCCCAAGAAACAGCACAGAGACCATTTTTTCCACCCGGATCATTGGTGAAGTGTCTTTTTTTTTTTTTCCTCTTCACACCACAATCCTCTTCTCTTAGGGTATGTGTCCTCCTTCCTCCCATTCCACCCTCAAAAGAACTTATAGTCCTCTGGTGCGTTTGATAAAAGGATTGTGTCCAGTGGTACATAGTAACTTATTGTTTGATACGTTGCCCTGCACTCTGCTGATGGCCACAAATAGTTATCCTGGGAGGTATGTTAATCTATTCTCTAATATGGGGAAAACACATCCTGGACACTCTGTCTCTTTTCTTCTCCCCAACCTCCCCCCAAAAAAATTCTTTTGAGGTTTTCCTGCAGTTTCCTGCTACTGGCAGGTCCTGTTTCTAATACAGTTTATTGATTCAATAAAATATAAAAACAAATCAGTGAGCATTCAGCAAACAGGTTGTTCTTTCTAGTTTTGTTTAATGTAACAGATGCAATAGATTTTAACTCTGATACTGAAATAATAACCACAGCAAATGTAACAACAAACCCTTTAACCTTCCATGGGGTTGGAAACACTAACATGCATTAATTACTTCAAGTCACAGGATGAGCTATGCTGCCTTTTTGTTAATTTCAAAATTGCAGTTGTTTGGGGATCTAGATAAATGTTTTGTGTAACAAGGAGCAAAGCAGCTATTAGTGTAAGAAGGTGGTATTTACTTTTATTTTGTTTGGCTGGGGGGTGGGGCAGGGAAGTTGCCAGGAGAGGAGGGGGGATGGCCTGGGCGGTATTGAAGCTTTCCTCTAAGAAAATTCTGGTAGGAATGGATAAGATTCTTTGGTCTTTCCAAGTCTTGTTCACCTACAAAATGGATGTAAAAATAGTTTATAATTTGAAATATGTTAATGAAGTGACTGCTGTGCTTAGTTAATTTTAATGTCTAAATGTTTGTATAAATGAAGGACAACAGAGTGCCACAGGACTCTGTTGTCTTTCTACAATAGACTAACACGGCTACCCCTTTGGAATTTGTATAAATGAATGTACTGGACTGGCCTGAAGGGAAGGGATTTTTTTTTTTTAAATGAGCACCATAAGACATAGTTTATGAATAATGGCATAACATTGTTTTTGCAAAGGAGGCTGTAATTTGAACGACTGCAGTTGTAGGTTTCTTGGGGGTGTAGGGCAAAGATGTATTATAATAGTCCAGTGTTACCTTATGCTGTATTACTCAGTCAGCAAGACGTTAAGCAGCTTGCTGATTTATGTGTGCGCAAAAAATAGTGATACTTTATTGGGAGGTGTTTTGGATGTGCTTTTCCGAATGCTGGTGTGAATAGTACGTACTGCAGTAGGCAGATGCAGTAGTTAAAGTACATATGATCTATTCAAAGTCTTCTCCAAACATTGTTGTTGCTGTAGGGAAATAAAATAGCAATACATTTTGCAATTTACTATGTGAGACTCAGCCATCTGTATTAACATTAAAGTACAGGATCACTTAAAACAAAGTCTCCATTACACGCTGCTTCATTAATTTGAATATTTACTTGTGTGTTTCCTCCTTTCAAAAGGCATTTGTGAGATTGTGGGTAGCTTGATGCACTTTATGCTTGCCAAATGTTTGTCTTGTGTCCTGAGTAATTGATGATCTGGCACACTGTTTGACTTTTTCAAACTAAAATATTAAACAGTAGTAGAAGCTGCAATCAGTGAACAGAACTGAATTATTGCTCTCCTATCAGTTGCATGTTGCCTTCTAGAAGTTAAGTGCATGAAGAGTGGGTTTCTGGAATCAGGCATTGCATGTGATTCTTGAAACAATCTGATTATACTTCATACAAAGAGTTAGGGTTCTGATCCTGTGAGATGCTGAGCACCCTCCAAGCCTATTGGATTTCAGTAAGAGCAAACAATGCTCAGCACTATCCAGAAGCAGTGTCTGAAAATGAGTGTTTTTCAAATGAAACAAAAATACAAGCCCATTCAGCTTCTGAAAAAATCTACTTTTTAAAATAGCTTTAAACGGGTTAAGGCTAAAACTTTTGCCTTTTACTTGAATTGTTGTTCACCAGGCCTAGGACAGTAAGCACATATCCTTAAGCTATAAGTGGTAATAGCTCAATCTCCAGTAAAGGCAAATATAAGATAATTAGGGATCTTGCCATTATTTTCTTGGGCATCAATGTCATTCCATGGTCCACTAAAGATTTCATGCAGTTGTATAAAAACTGCAAATATTCTCACCATCAAAGTTTCATACGGGGTTATGTGAAAGAGAGATGGGAGAATCAGAATGCCCAAGAGAAAGAATGAACTTAAGTTGAAATCTTCCTTGAAGAAAATTTTAGCAACTTTTTAAAGTAATTCATTTTGTTTAATGAAATGTTCCTTTTTTCCCTTTATTACAAAAATAGGAAAAAGGGCACAGGACAGTAGTAAAGGGGCACTCTGGTTAAATGTGAGATATTTCAGGTAAACATAATTTTTCTAGTTAATAAAACTAGTAATAAAGTTATGCTAGTTAATAAAACACCATAGAGTCTAAAATCTGGCTTAATATTATACCATCAATGTTTATGCATTGAACTGCTTTTATTTGGACAGTTGCCACAAACAAACGACTGATCAGTCTATAGGAAGTTTCGTCTTCTGGTTCCCCTAAACTGGCACAATACTACGGTGTTTGGTTTACAAGTCCAATAGAGGAGTACTGAAAATCAAACAAAAATATTTCTATTGGAATTTAAGGAAGAAAATGACAGGTATATCGATATTTCTATTAATCACACGTTTTGAGAAATCTTGTTTCTCTAATACTTTAATTTGGGTCATAAATTCACTTGATGGCAGCTCTTTAATGCATCTTGAATTGTGAGTATTTAGTACCTGTAATGTAAGATATTGCTGTGGGTAAGAGATGGGTGAAAACTTCCAGTACTATGGTCCAATTTAAAGTTAGCTTTAATTCGTCCATAGAGTTTAAACTTCATTGTTCCAGCTTCCCAAAGTTTTATCTTGGACAAAGCTTTCTGTGGTTGTGTTGCTTATTACTAGCTACATTAATTCTCTCTCTTTCTCTCTCTTTAAGGGTGTAGAAGACATGTAAATTTAAAACCATATTTAGCATGTTGACCACATGTGTATGTACAGTATATATAAAAAATAACCCTGGAAGTGATGGCAACTGCTCACACTTATGTATCTTACAGGCTGTGATAATGCCTTCCTACAAAATGAAAGCAGCTTCTCCGCACAATTTAATAATAAATGCGATCTTCTTGGATTTTCCGGACCCTGGGAATCTTTTTGGCCTCTGACAGATTTCTGTTTATAGGAAACAGTGCCATTAGCACCAGCTTCACTTTGGGCTCTACTTCTGTAAACTCTGTCTGCCCAAAGATGTGAAGAGTACAGTTTTACTGAATTCACTGGCCTTTTCATGTAGACTCTCATCCTCGATGTTAAACTGGTTTAGAGAGGATCCTCTTTTCCTGCAAATCTTTGTCCATTTCTTGGCCTGGACTCCAGACAAACCTCTCTGTAAAGTTCAGATAAGTCTTTTTAGCCTCAGGTTTCAGATAGGACCATGCAGCAAACTGCCAAGAAATGAGGTGCTGCTTTGTGTTATTTCCAGTTGGTATTGGGAGTGCCAAAAATATCACAAGAGAGCCTGTTCAATTCAGCGTTTGCCACCCTGAAGAAATGTGGGTTAGCTACATAGAAACCTCTACACTTGTGTGTGCTTATCCAAATCAGACTGCAGACCATCATTGTGTGGAATGGAAATATTTATTTTAAACTATCTTCTTATAAAGTATGATTTCCCTGCCAGGTCTCCTGGAGGGTTCTTTTCTGCTGTGTGCATCTGCAGATCTGTACTTTATTTGAAAGGTGGCTTTATTGACACAATAGTACTTAAACTGATACAGGGCTCTCTGACACGATAGGCTGGTGTGTTGCTAAGTATTTTATGGAGCCATCTGATTGCGGATAAACATAGCAAAGCAATCTTACAAAATGATGATGTGACTTTACCATTGGCTATCTCCCTACAGTGCTTGTGTTTAAAAATACCCAGGCCTGACAAAATGGGGTTAGAATGCAGATTCAGCCATACTTAGAATTTTCCCAGATTTTGAGCTTATGCCTCGGCTGTTAGGTGGGGAAAATAAAGGGGTTACTGTGAGGTAGAAAGGAATAATTGCTTCAGAG
Source organism: Pelusios castaneus (assembly GCA_007922175.1). Classification (NCBI taxonomy): domain Eukaryota; kingdom Metazoa; phylum Chordata; order Testudines; family Pelomedusidae; genus Pelusios; species Pelusios castaneus. The sequence continues at coordinate 12,160,064 of ML685804.1, forward strand.
AGTTCTAATGATAGTATAAACCAAGTCCCAATAGCAAAACCTCATAAAGGGACACTTAAGCCGTTTAATATTTTAGATTGATTTGACCAAACTCGCACAGAGGTAGAAGAAAATGGAAAGTTAAAGGCGTGCCAATATCTTCATTATTTATTCTTTCTTTTGATTATTTAAGCTTTCTATAACACCTAATGGCCAGGGAAAGTTCAGAATGTTACTCTTATTCAGTAAATCGTCTGGCGAAGTGGGATTTTCTCCCAGGAAAGCTCATGCACTAAATGAATGTGTTAGTCTTTAAAAGTGCCCCAGGACTCCTTGTTTGTCAAATTCTGCTGGAATCTATGATGCCAGTTGAGCAACTACTGTGAACTGCAGCTTTACGATTACTCAGGGACTAGCTCTTCTCCATAGCTCACTGTGGTCTGTGAAGTCTGTTAACCTTTGCCCTTTATCGGAGCTTCACTAACTAGGTTGGATGGAAACACCTAAAGTTGTTTCTTTTTATTTCCCCCCACAAGCACATTGAGAAATAGGTTAACCATGCTAAAGAGGGTGAGGCTCTTCATTTTCTTTCTACCTGATTTTATTTGCAAAGTGACTGGAATTTTGACAACCCTGTGTCTTTTTTAGCAAATCAAGTGTCATGCCACGTTTGCCGGTGGATGAGATCATTTGCAAAATATGTTTCCCAGCTTCTTCAGGCATAATTCATTGTCAACTGTAATTGCTCATTTGCTAAGAACTGTGATTTGTTAACACGTTTTAAGTTCAACTTGTTTTTATTAAAAAAAAAATAAAAAAGGCTAATGTTTGAAGCCAGAGATTTAAAAGAAATTAAATTGTACACTATTTATCCACATATGCTTTTCTTAACTTGTGAAATTACACAATCTTACAAAGAGGTAAATAATCTTGCTGACAGACTTCAGGTGTGGGATATTGACTCCTTTTGTCATGTGATTTCTCTTAAATGGGGACAGAGGTAATAAAAAATCCTGCTGCTCAGCCAAATGATATGACATAGATCAATGTATAACGGGAACTCTCTGAGCTTGGGCCTCCACCTTCCTTATGGAGGGAATCTCAGCCAACTCTCCCACATCAGGACCTTTCTCATCCTCCCCCCTCATTCCAGACTGGGTGAAGGTGGCTTCTCAGAATACAGGGTCTGTGTGAAGGGAAGGGTGGAAACATGAGGCCCGATCTGAGGAATGGAGGAGGAGGTGTAGGAGGAGCATGCACATTTTCTTTCTCTGCCGCCTCATAGACTTGAAGGCTAGAAAGGGTCAGATCGAGTGTGACCTGCACATTGCAGGTCCCAGAACCTCACCTACCCGCTCCTGTAATAGATTTTTTTTCAACTGAGTCCCAAGGAAAAAAGTTTGAAAACCGCTGCTTTAAGCAGCCTGGAAATGTGACTTTATAAACTTGCATGCAAAGTAAATTTTTGTTTCCCTTCCCAACCAGACAAAAATGTTTCAGTCCCTTCCCCCAGTGAGTGGGGATCACTGGTACCAGTCCAGCAGTCACAAGCAACCCTATAATAAATAATAACCCTATAAAGCAGGGTGCTTCAGTCAATTACCACACTTTTCAGGAGCAAGAAAGGCTGATTTTAAACTTTCAAAAGATAATTATAAAATCTACATTTAAACAAAAGTAACTTGACATTTTTTTTTCTTTTATGTAATGGCTTCAAAGAACTTTAAAAAAGTTTCTCGGTGTATCTTTTCAAATTACTACTTCTCCCCTACTATAAGGGGTGTTTAAAAGGATTAACTGGAAAAGGGAGGAGTTCATGGTAGCATTGGGAGTCTGTTGACTTCTGGCTTAGTGGCACAGTTCCCAAATACCGCCAGTTTGCTTTGAAAGTAAGTTCCAGGAGTTAAGGGTAGCAGAATGAAGGGGGGGTGTGACTCCATCAAAGTGACCATATATAGTCATTGGGATGAGATTAAATACTTTACCTCACATTTCCAAAGGGGTTGCCGTGTTAGTCTATTCCAGCGAAACAGACAGAGTCCTGTGGCACTTTTAAAGACTGACACAGTGACATCCTATCAGCAATAATGCCAGTATGGGGACCTATTAATCATTTGCAAAAACAGCAGAAAATTCACCTCACTTTGTAGCAACTGAGTTGTAGCAATCAGGGCTCTTTGAGGAGTCTGTTGATTTAGGGAGAGGAGCCAGATGTCTTTCATCCTTGGGAGTCTGGAGGCAAAAATTCAGCAGCAAACTGAAGAATAATATGTGCAAAGAATTGTAAGTTAAATATGATGGAGCCTGTACTTGTTCAAGCTCATGGATTTGGGTGCTAATGTGGAAAGGAGACATGTAGTCCAATGCCAGAATTGATTTCTTTCCATCACAGTATTCATTAGAGAGATATGTGGTAGCCTAAAGCTGCGTATTGTGGGTGTCTGGATGCGTGTTTCCCATGGCGGTTCCCTGTGCCACAGGATACTCTAGTTACGTGATGCATTAGAGAAACAGGAGGTAGGCTTGAACATATAATCTTTTGTAGCCCTGTAGAAAAAGAATGTCCTGTGGTGTCAGCGTAACAATGCCACGGTTAAGGTGGGGATGGCATTTCCATTGTTAGTTCCTGGCCCTGCCAGGTGCTGAGCCCTATTTTCAAGTTAGGATGTGACAGACAGTGCCACGCAAGTTCATGAATTAATTATTGGAATTACAGAGAGTTCTATTTGAAAGACAGCAGCTGCGTACTTGAAAGATATGGTGGGTTATGTTGGTTTTGATTAATTAAAATCACTTGGTTTTAAAGCTAGACATAACTGGGTTTGGCAGGTACTTGAATCAGATACCTCCAAGGAAGAAAGCTCTGTGGAGGGTCAGACTATTCACAACCTGCGAGGTGTCATTATAGTGACAGAACAAGCACATCTTCCTGTCTGTGGATGCAGAGATTCCTGGTTCCATTGGTTGCTGGAATGGAATTCCCCCAAAGAAGGCTAATCCTTCATTAGCTATTTGCTTGCTTGGAAACCTTTCTACATTTTGCACTGGGCACATCGGGGTTATTAACGTATGCATTCTTTTTTAGTCTAATTATGGTTGAGACGGTACTTTCATTGAAAACCTGTATTTTTACAGCTTACAGACAATTACAGTTTGTGCTGAACTGTCTCATGCTGATTCTCATCCTAGACGACTTTTGTTTTGGGGACTAGGCATTCAGGTAAAGATGCGTCTTTGAATGTTTGCACCATTTGTATCACTCCAGTGCACTACCAGTCATTGGCATAAGTATGGACTCCTGTGTCATCTAACCTTGCTTATACAATGAGAAAAGACCCATGTGTGTAACTTCTATCTTTACTTACATACTATGGATTATATTTATACACACAGATTCCCCACAGCAACTTTGTCTTTTCTTCACATATGTGCATTCCAGTATATGATTATACATTTACTGAAGAACGTGATGTAATAGGCAATGATTTCATCCTAAAATGCTGCTCCGGTAAATCACTGTAAATAAATCTGTATTGCAATGTTTTAAATGTCTTTTAAAAAAACTCACCAAACTTCAGGTGTACATTTTGTAATACAACATGTTCTGGTTTTTGAAAGGCCCTATGATGGTGTGTCCATGAAAGGGACGGAGTTAAAGTTGCAACCTTAACTTTCAATTTCCTGGCTCTTGCATGAAAACAATTTCTACTTTAGTGCAACATTAACATAGTTTTCAACATCTAATTCATCTCCCATTGCAGCACTAAGTTCCTTCTGCTAAATTTTGTATTTTGATTTTTGTTGTCAGCAGTTTTTCTTTCTTTTTCTTCTTCTTGAAGTATATAAAACTGTTAGTGCGAAAGAGGATTAAAAAGATATACGTTACAATTAAAATGTTAATTAAATCTGTATCATACAACTTTTGAAACCATGTAGACATTAATCTTTTTTGGGCTTGTGTATGTTAACATTGGTGATTTTTATTCTATACTGACCCCTGCTGAGAGAGTTGTTCTATAATTGGATTTTTAAAAAAGAGCAAAGCTTTTAAGGAAGTAGAAGTTGAATGTTCTTCTTTGGCTTTCTGCACTATTATCCATAGAAGGTAAACAAAGAAAAAATAGTTTAATAGCCAGTTATGTTACTCCAAAAATATTGGGGTAGGGAGTAGGTGGGAAGGGATGTCATTTTCTGTTTTTGTCCCCTAACTCTTTCTCATCTCAGTGTTTTCTGTTCTCTCCATATGAATACAGGATGCACTCACTACTTCGCCAAGCTTGCTTTTGATGAATGGGGTTATTAATGACTTCTTCTCTAATTACTGATTAAGAAACACAGCCTTGATTTTTGTTTTAATTCAGATTAAGAAGCAAAACTCTTCAGATTAAAATATCGCCCCCCCAAATAATCATATTGTGAAATGTAGGAGCAGGAGGAAAAACCTTCTTGAAAATTTTGTATAGTTTGAGAATATAGATTAAATTTTGTTTACTAATAACTTGATCCTGATAAGCATTGCTCACCCACAGCCTCTGTTAATCTCAATGCAGATGCCAGGTGCTTGTTGGACAGGATTTATGTACCCTACCAGTAGATGTACAATTCATGGGGACGGGGGGGGTGGGGGTCAGTGTCTAGAACAGAGGACTAGAAGACAGAATCTTTAGTTTCTGTTCTTGTCTCACTACTCTCTTCTTCAATTTACCCATGTCCTGTCAGAGGGGGTCCGGGGTGGGGTGGGGGTTATAATAGAATAGCAAAGAATTATTTGCAGTAATTGCCTTATCTCCATCTTTCCCTCCAAAATAATGAGGAATTTTGATATTTCTTAAGATTTTAGAAGAGCCTTGTTAAATGATTATTAGGGTTTCTGCACTGTACACAGTATTTGGAATGGAGCCATCTTTTTTCCTATTCTCCAGACCAGATTAAGGAGTAGGATTGACTAATTTACAGGCTGCATAGTGAATCGACCACAGAACTTCTTGACTTTCCAGACAGTTCCTAGGAATTTTGCCATTTCCTCTTCAACATAGTAGACTATACTTGTCTCGTTTAACAGTCAAGCTCCTCGATCATCCAGAACACTCTATTGATAAGTCCCGAATTTAAAAGTATTACATTCTTTTGTAAAGCTTTGTTTTATATAACAAGAAGTCTTGAGTCCTCTTTACGGACTACAGGATATTAGAGAAATAGTAAGCACAGATCCTTTGCTCAAGAACTGGGTTGCAGAAAGGGTAAGGAAAAGATTTACATGCTCTGCATCAAGAGTGCAAAATATAATATGAAGGTCAATTCAAGTTGCATGCAGAGTACTGATAGAAGGAATTCTCAGTTTGCATTGTACCCAACCTGTGCAGCTCAGCTGTTTTAATTTTAGGCTTGCCTTTGTGGGTGCCCCAAAACGTTTATCAGGATTCGAAATTGGATTATGCCCACATTGTACCTGCTAAGGTTCTGGGCGGATGGTTGATAGTCAAAGGAATTTATTTCTCTGACTGATTCTGAAGATGGTCCGGGCAAGCTCTGAGCATACTTGATTTCAGGAGTAATTGTATCATTTTATTCTGCAGAATATAGTCTTCATAGTAAATCGAGTCTGAGATCATTATATCATACATACAGTTAGAAATATATTTGTAGAAGTATGTGATTTTTATGTGTGGGTTAGTCTGGGGTGAGATTGTGCTCTTAATGTCTAGCTGAGTGTGTATTTAGTTTTTTATTCTTGACCAGGAAGGTTAGATCATTTTTAAACTACTTGGTCATGGTTATTAAATCGTAGTCTTATATTATGCATCTAACATGAGAATGCATTAGTTTCTGTTGGCTCGGTTTGATAGAAATACTCAGTCGATACCCACATCTGAATGGGAAGTTACCAGGGCTTTTTGGGGGGGATGGTACTCAGGGATACCGAGTGGTACTCAGGGATACCGCTGGTGGCCCCAGGTCCTTGGCCGAGTACCAGCACTCTTTTTTTTTTTTTTTTTTTTTTTAAACAAAAAAAGCACTGGATGTTACCAAGCATATTTGGTTAAAGAGCATCCTTCTAGAGAACTCCTCTTTTTACATTAAGATCCTAGCCTAATGAAGCATGAACCAAGGGGTTGGAAACAAATGTTAAGGTCTTTTATGGAGGAATAAGACTATACTGAACCCTCACAAAGAGGGCTAGCTGTTCGCTATCAGAGAGGCTATCGTTTTTCCCTGCCCACGTTGTTTGGAGCATGCACGCGGCTAGATCTTGAGAGCTGGTTCTTTTAGTTAGAGACAAGTGGTGGTGGTTGTGCAGATTTAATTTCTGGTACTCTGGAAATGGTTTCATGATCAGTTATTGGGGGTCTGGTCACATTGTCCAGTTTCACTAAGATGGTTTTATTACACAGCAAAATCTGAAGGACTGTGGTGAGATACAAGAACTTGGGTGATTATAGCAAGTAATGCAGGTTTAGATTCTGCTTTTCCTACTCATGTTGAGGAATAGCCTACTATAGGAGTAATTCCTTCTAGATCAGTGGTAAGGTACTACTCCACATGAGCAGGGTGGAAGAATCTGGGCCTTAGTTGGTATGGCATTGTATTAGAAACTTAAGTTCTTGATCTTTCCTTAATTTATACAGTACATCAGAAGCTCTTGTGAAATCTAATGTGCAGTCGCACCAGCCCAGGAAAAAGGTCTGCCTTCTGTGAAGCCAGACTGTTGCAGTATAATTTGTTTTGTAAGATTTTGAAAGCCGGTGTTGCAATATGTAACAGTAGAATAGGGGGAAGAATGGTCAGGTGGTTCTTAGGGCTTCAACAGACAGATTTCATGTCTGTGTGTTTTTGCAACACCTTTCTATAAAGGGAAACATAATTTAAAATATGATTACTTAGTGTTGTAACAGTCTTCTCAAACGTTTTTGCATTATGCGGAGATCATTATCAGAGGCTGATATTAACTTGCAAAGAATATTATGCAAATCATTCTCCTGTTCTAGGAAGAAATTTCCTTCACAATGCGAAGCGTGACACAAAAAAATGTGCAGAAGCTTTTGGCAAAATTACATTTAGAAGATGTGACTGTTTTTCTGCTTACCAGCGCGATCCATTAGTGCCTTTCTACTGGAGTTTTTAACCCCAGATGATAAAGTATGAATTTGAAAACAACAGAGGTTGGGATATCACACCGCATGGAGCTGGCAATGGACAGGAAGGGTGTCCTTTCTGGGTGGTGGTTCTGAATGCAGCGCCAGGGGTGCTGACTAAAAGTTGTTACCATTTAATGACTGGTCAGTGTTCTCTGAAATTATTGCATGGTTTTGATCCTGTTCATAAAGGACAGATGCCTATATCATGCCACTACCTGGAGAGCAGCTGAACGATCCATCTCTTTTTGTTAATGGTAAAATGTGCTAGTATCCAAAAATAACCTAAACTTCCAGTATGGTAAAATTACCACATTATTAGTAGCCTATATTATTGGTATAAATGTAGCCAGTTTAAACTATTCTAAAGGATTAGAAGTGGGTCCAGTTTAAGGAGGTCCAGCACAGAAGCTCTAATTCTGCCTTGACCTTTGCACGGTCCCAGGGGTGTTCATGCACAAAACTTGTTCCAGGAGTGGGATCTTTGGTTGCTAATGTTTATTTCTCAGTGCATCAGCATATTTTAGCTAAATGGCCTCATTGAAGTCAATCGGAGTTTTTCTGTTTTTCAGGTTTTTACACCCTATGATATTTTACTATAAATTAGCATTGTTCAGAGTTATTCCCCTTTGGGGTATATAAACAAGTCTCATTACTAAAATTAAAGCAGGGGATAGGAACCAGACACAGAGTTTGCCCTAACAGTAGATTAATGGCTGATTGAAACTGACTACAACAAACACTGTAACCCACTTAAATAACTAAAATCTTTATAGGTTCATGAATTACCTCGGAGACTGAGAAGATACTTTCACTGGAAAACCCAATTTTTCAGGCACTTTAAAACTGTTCTGAAAACAGTAGCTTTTGGACAGTAATTTCTCAGGCTCTTTCTCAGCAGAAAAGGGACTGAGGAAGGTCAGTAAAAATCTGATTGGCCACTGAATTACCACAGCATGAAAAGACAGGAGTAGTTTTTCACCAGTCATGAAACGTTTCACACTTGTTTTGTGTGTGGTGAAATAACTCAATATTTTAAAATCAGACCAAAATAAATAAGCTGGTAGCGATCGCATTCATCAAGCAACTTCAGCTAGATGCTCAGACATTGAGGGGTTTAGGTCCAGCTACAGAGTTTTCCTTGTTGTTACTGGGTGAATACTAAACTTGGTTTGTTTTCTGCTTTAATGTACAAAGAAGCAGACAGATACAAATGTGTCTGTATGTTTGAAAAAAGCTCTTCTTGAGAGAGCATCTAGATTGACTGAGAAAATTCTGCGCAGGGTAGATTTCTGTACGAACCACAGAGTTTGGCAGGGTATGTGGACTTATGCCTTTTGCCAACAATGAAATACATATTTTGGTGTCGCAGATGAGAACTTCAGTTCCCTAAAAGTGGCCTGAGGGTGTGGATGTGATGTGATAATTATGCTAGTGAGCAATTACAACAGTTGGCTCTGCCTCATGATTCCTGTGGCCTGCCTTGGGCATCTCACAATAAATGCACCCCTTGTAATGCATCCCAGATTAAAGATATAGATATACAGTAGGACATACTTAATTAATTACTGTGAAAGGAGTAAATCCAGTTTAAAAAATTGTGTGGCATAATGAATTTAGATAGTGAGATATTTCAACCTAAACACAGTGGCAGAGAGGAATATTTTATCTTCTGGGTTTGTGTTGCATACATGTTTTCTTTCATAGTATAGACTTTAAAGGAACAGTGTTAAGCATATTTTAAGAGTTGAACTTTAATTTTCTTGTGGCACCCTCATAGAAATGTTACACATACATTCCATTTCCAGGTGACCTCCCCCTCCCTTTCTCTGTGTCCAGTGACACATTCAAGTCTGCATTTGTCTACTTCTGTAACACTGATGAGGAAGGCTGGATATGACTGGCCGTCTTCCCATTATCTGCTTTTATCTTTTCAGATCTTAAGTGAGGTTAGAAGGAAGGCCTCTAAGGAAGTTCTGCAGCAGGTGTGAGAGGAAGTGGTGTTTGTTAGATGATGTGCTTTCTTCTCTGTACTGAATCAATGCAACTTCGCTGTATAAGAATGTGCTGTGCGGTAGGAATTGCTGCCTTTCAGCTTCTACATACAAAGTGAGGACTTGTCTGTTATATGTCCTTTTGCATTTAGTTTAAAAGTATTAGGTGTTAGCCATGACAGCAAAGTTAACTTCTCACTTAATGCAGTTGAATTCTGCTTTCCTAAATTTTCTGTGCGTTTTCAGTTGGATACAAGAGTCATCTTTACTTTCCATAAGATGTTGCTGTACTTTCGCGGTGTCCACTGAACAACTCTTTGGGCTGCACCCCAGAGGTAGTTACATTTCATTACTGGGTACTTTGATCCCTGCATAGCCTTTACATTTTGTTCCTTCTAACTGTGCTGAAGCACTAGATCACAAAATTCAGTTCCTATGCACAGAATCTGTTTTTCTAATTATCTAGTGACAATCATTTAAAAAAAAATTAATACTAGATTATATCAGGTTCTAAGGTTCAGTTTTGACCTAAAATACTGAACTTTTTACATGTTTAGTTCAATTTGAAAATGTGCCAAGACCTGACCTGCATGAGGGGAAAATGAGTGCTCAGTTGGTGCATATGAGACATCACTTTCTTTTCGCCTAAATAATGGAGTCATATTATGGAACCTGGTGAAGTGGGAGAAACAAAACATTCGCCAATCCACACTTGGTAGCCAAGGGGGATGTTTCGAAATTCTTTCAAAATACAGATGTTTTTTCCTCAAAAAAAAGCTTTTGTAGGTGAGGGAATCATCTGTGCGCGCACACACAAAGTTTAATTTGTTCTTACAGTATTTCTGAGAAGGGCATTTGCAGTGTGTTTATCATCAAATTCTTCCCGTTTGTTTTTCCCTCTTTATGCTCCCCCATTATCCAGGTAGCTGATTTTTAAACTGTGTATTGGCATAGTCTCCACACGTACTTGCTGTAAGGAAAATCATCCCACATCTGAGAAAACATGCTTCCAAAGTGGGGTTGTTATCAAACATCCAGAGCTAGGTGACTGATGTACAACAAAATATTTTTGTGGATGGAAAGTGCTTTAATGCTAAACATCTCAAAGTTGACTCATAATAAAACTCAAATTCCAAAGGGGGAGCCGTGTTAGTCTATTGTAGAAAGACAACAGAGTCCTGTGGCACTTTTAAAGACTAACAGATTTATTTATCGCATGAGCTTTCGTGGGAGAAAATCCCACAAAGCGTCTGACGAAGTGGGATTTTCTCCCATGAAAGCTTATGTGATAAATAAATCTGTTAGTCTTTAAAAGTGCCACAGGACTCTGTTGTCAATAAAACTCAAGTGTAGGCAAGCCCTTGGCTACTACATTGTTGATTATAAATCCCTACCACAGCTACATTACAATTACATATTTTACATGCAGTGCTGTCTATCATGCATTGAAAGAACTGAGGTTAAAATTAGACTTTTTTTTTTTCTTTTGAGCAGAGAGGATGAAAAGTTTTTCCTGACTAGCAGTCAGAATCTCAGTTGTTTATGCAAATTATGAGCAGGATAAATAATTATTCCAGACCAATCTAATTTGTATGTGTAATAAAAGGTGTCTTGGAAATGAATTATAATGGTGTTTAGCACAGGTTATTCTTAAATGAATTACAATATCATGCTTTTAGAAGAATGTAATTTAGTAATTTTGGAGCACTTCCCCAACCCCTTCCCCCCCTGCATTTTAGAGTCTTTTTTTTGGGGTCAGCTAAGTCAAGAAAAGCATATATTACTACTGAAGTCAGTGTGTTATTAGTTGTTTGAAAATTGCAGTTAATTTAACGGCAACTCCTGTAGATTGTTTGAGTTGATGTGAGGATTCCACAATTCTCTCTGAATGATTTGTGACATTGAAAAATGGGTTTTTGCATGAATTCAGTAAGATTCTACAGCGGTACATCCTACCCTACCACCACAAGCTGTCTCTGTGTTGGGGTCTTCTCAGTTCTCCACCTGGTCTTCTAATGGGAGTCCCATATATTGCTTCTTTGCGCTATTTCTAATGGACAATATATACCACTTCGTTTCTAAACAAAATAGAAATGTAGTTACAAGTCAATCAATCTTTGATTTTGTGGTTAGTTTCTTTAGTAAAGATTGAAGTTCAGCCCAAAGAAGGTATTAAAACTGTGAAGAATCCTATGACTTATAGAAAATAAAGTCCCATTCACCCCTCCCTCTCCCCCTCCCCCCCACACCAAAAAAAAAAATCCTCTGTCCGGCATGGTGGGGATATTTTGTTTAGTATAAAACGTTTTTGGGTTGTTTTTTTTTTTTTGCAAAAGAATTAGATGAAATCCTTGTTTGTGGGGTGGTTGTGGGGTTTTTAATATTTATTGTTAGAGTTATTCTTGAAGCACTAGAAAATAATTGAGTAAAATAAAATCCACAAGGTTTAAAATTACGTCTGGCTTAATGTTTTATTTAAAAGGTTTTCTAACTGACATTCTGTTTAATGATTTAGGTCACACCGCTCTGAAGAGTGTTGGTTGGTTTTTTTTTCTTCTCTTTACATTTAAATTTGGGACTGCTTTTCTCAGCCTTCGAAATTCAGAACCATTGTACGACATTACTGGCTCCGTTTGCTTTGTCACTCCTGGTCTCCCGAGCTTGGAGAATCTCACTCTAATTATTCTAAATCACACTAGTGCAAATGAATATCCATGTTTGGAGAATTGAGACTGTGTTGTCATGGCAATCGCTGTAAGGTCATGAGAAACTCATTGATATTGTTCACTGCTTCTCCCAGGAGACTTCCTATACACTTGCAAAACTATGAATTTTGGTATTTTGTCTAACTACTTTTCAAGTAGTTTTGAGACCGTTCTGCTCAAACGATCTTTGATGAATAACATGGTTATATCTTGAAATAATTTGTGTCAGAACCCGTCCTTGTGTCTGGGAATGCTCTTACAGCGGAGTCCCCAAAACAATTGCTGTGTTTCAACAATCAGGTGCTCCATTATGTCTGCTCCAGGTTTTATGCCAATTGACTCTTTACTCCATGATAACTGAAAGGTCTACAAGTTCAGGTGAAATTAATTATTGGCTGGCTAGCATATGTCGTGTGCTGTTGACTTGTGATCTTTCTTTGAAAACTAGAACTGGCCTGAAGTTGATGCAGGTAAATGTTTTAGACTTTGTATACTAGGTGACATTTTTCATTTTGGTTGGGAAAGGCCTTGTTTAAGTACGTTTTTATTGCAATTTCCTATACCATTCACACTTTCTTTACTATTTTTTTAGCCATTTTAAAGAGGCTTTAAAGGAGTTCCATGAACAGTAAGCTTTAAAACAAACTTGAAAAAAAATTAGGTCGATGACAGTGAGTGTATGTAATGGAATAGAGGTCCAATCCTGAAAGGACTGTGATTTTTATCAGAACACTGTTCTTTAAATTACTTATAATTAAGCTGCTGGCAAACACAAGGAAACCAAAGGCTAGAATTCCGTGACTTAGCTCTGCTGGCCTGAGCTTTACAATATGCTTATTGAAAGTTCCTCTAATTTCCAACACAATAGGGTGAAAGCTTAAAAGTTTCAGCCTTAAATTCCAGCTTGCTTATTTTTATGCTTTTCAAACACCTTTGAAGTTTGTTGACTGTGTGTAAGAGATGACACTGTTGAACAATGTAGCCATTATAAATTAATGCAAACAAGATTTTAGGCAACATTAAATAAATTTTATTATACTGACTCTAGCTACTCTAATCATGCAGGGGCTTCATATGGTTTTTAACATGATGCGTCAGTGTGATAGTGGAGCTGTTTAAACCTTTTTTTTTAATTTAAAAACTCGAAGTACAGAAATAAGTGGCAAGACAATTAAATCCGTTATAATCTGTGGTTAAAGATATTCTTCTCATTGAAATGGAGGGTGGTGAAGCCATAAAATGTTTTTAATGCATTTTATATTGAATCATGTCCCAATAGCAGAGCTAAAAGAGAAGAAAAATAGATGTGGAAGCAAAGAACAAGAGTGAGTGCTGAATGAGGGCAGAAAGGTGGCTCTGGAGAGGTGTGTGTTGGTCTCTAAATCTAGGTGGACTTTTATTAGTAAGAAAGGCTAGAGTTCAAAATTTCCCCCCAAATAAAAAGAATTTAAAAGTTTGCACTCAAAAGATATTCAAAACATGTTTCCATTTTTATATACGCCTGTAGTTACAATTATTATGCAAACTTTTGCATAAGATTTCAAAATACTAAGCAGCAATAATGACTTGTTAAAATGTTTTTATAGTTTTATAAGGGCAGAAGACAATGAATGCCATTTTGAACGTACAAAATGAGTCAGAACAGGTTGTTGCACTTCATGATCATTCCCCCGTTTCTAGCAAAAAACCGAGGATGCTGCAAGAAGACACTGTTCTGGAAGTACCGTAATACTGTTCTGGTGTCGCAGTTTAATTGACAAGGGTACCGGGGTCCAAAGGTAGAAATACCACTTCAGCATTTATTCTATCAAGCTTAGAAGAGTGAAGGGAAGGTCAAGTAGAAAACTAAGTTTACTTTCTCAACTGAACTGTTGACCTAAAAGGCTCTCTAATTTACTGCTGATCTTTGATACTGATACCAGATATAAACTCTGAGTTTAAAGGAGAACTTGTCTGAAATAGTGCAGGTGGGAGTTCTAATGGTTGAAAGATGACTTCCCACAGGGTAGGGTTCTTCGTCCTGGAACATGATTTAGTTTTCCCCTTCTGATGTCTCGCCCCTTGTTTGTGAGAGAAGTTTTTTAAGTTGTAGATTGAAGTCCTCCTCCAAACCTTGGAAATAAACTGCCTCTGTTATTGTTTTCCAGTGCGAAACAGGCAGCTCATTCAACACTGCAGACTCTAGTGGGATGAGGGTGGCAGGCAACAGCTTAGCTCTAGTTTATTGAAGAATTCGTTAACTGACTGTGTTCCACGCAGGAAACTATCTGTCCAGGACCTCTGGAGAATGTGAGATCAGTCCCCGGTTCCATTTTTGGAAGGATTTGAGCCCTCCATAGCTTGGCCCCCTGTGTCCTTTTATACTTCCAGGTTTTCAGCAAAAGTGCAGCATAGGAGGAGAGCTGGCATGAACTGTCATAAGTTTTATCCTCTTCTCCACTTGATCTTATTCCAATTCATAAAGTATCTTTATTTTTCAATGCAGAGAATGAGTTGCTATATTGTATAAGGGGATCGGTGTGTCTTTATAGGTGAGAAGAATAATGGAGCCCTTGATACAGGAAAAACAGTTAATATCTTCTGAAATGTCTGAATTTCTTTGGAAACCTCAGATTATTTCTCATGTTGTCTTTTGTTGATCATTTGGTTGACTAATATGTTCCTATCTGCTTTAGTGAAAATAACATGTGAGTAAGCGGAATGCCTAAATTTCTGAGCTGTGTCTTGTGGTGATTTCTTAATTTCCTGAGTGAGTGCAAAGTTCTTGGGGTTTTCAGTCCTGTGCCAGAAAGACTATTTGCTCATACAAAGTTCTTCATTGTAATAGGGGGAAAAATCAATTTGATTACTTTCATGTCAGCATGCATGTCTAATGGCTTAGAAGTTATTGCTGCCATAAAATATACAGTATCATTTCTCTCTCTCTCCCTCTCTCTGAAATTTGACAGGATTAATATAGTCAGCATGAAATCTTAGTCATAAAGTCGACCATAAGTGATGGTAAAATTAGCTGCTGAAATCTTCTGCTTAGGGAAAGCATCTTCTGTTTTTTCTTCTGGGAAAAAATATCAAGGGAATGGCATGAGAATTAGAATGGTAGTTTTCTGCATTTCAAACTGTAATACAAATATGTCTGTTTCATCTCCCTCTAGAAATGAGAAAGATAGCAAATGCTTTTAAGCTCTGTGATATATAGAATAGCCTGAAGTACAATGGTTTTCTATAATAGAATAGATTTATCCAATGAAATGAACAGTGGTCCTGGTGCTGATCTAATTCCATTTTTATTGGCAGGCTGGAGTCTGTAATGTCAAGTGCAGTGATATTGTTAAGATCTTGACCACTCCCCGCCTCTCCCCCCCAGTGTATATCATTCTAATGCTTTTCTGTAACAGCATGAAAGGTTGTCAGGCTAAATTGGAATGTATAAAAAAACATATTCCCCGTCAAAGGAAAACTGCATTTAGTTTGGAAAATGGGAATCTACTTGCTGAAGCTCCAAAAGAATTGAGTAGCATGCAAAGTTTTGCTGTATGGCGATCATCTCCTGGAGTGAATGATGCTCCAGTGTAGCTCTCGGCATGTTGGCCCTTCTTTCTGAAAAGCTGCGTCTTTCCATGCACAGGAGGGTGTGGTGATGAGGTGAAGGAAGTTGAGACCCAAGTGAATTGGAGTGTGAGAAAACTCTTTTGAAGTGTAACTTAATTGCCATTTTCATGGTGGGTTTTAGCAGAGATGTTTTCCCTTTTTTCATGGGCAGCCTTCTGCTTTTGATTCAGTAGCTTATTCTACTGTTCTCTTCTGGACATGTAATGACCAGATTTATCAGGCCTGAAAAATAATAAAGTGGAGTAGAAAACAGCATTCCTCTGAGCTGAGATACAGAAATTCTCAGAAGTTGAATTTCCTTCTGAGTGGGTGCACTTCCCAAAAGGTCAGAGTGCCATGCTGAGTAGCAGGCTTAAAAAGCCCATCCTGCTCTGTTTTGGTCCCCTTCCATCAGACTCCATCAGAATTGTACTGAAGCTAAGATACATTGTCCGGTTTGAACAGTTCTGACTCTGGTTATACAAAGAAATGTAATCTTTTACAGACCCGACTTTAAAACCCCTCCCCAATGTCTTTTCTTCGAGTTCCTTGTGTAATACAATTGATATAAAATGTTCTGTAACTAGTTTTTCTCTGCATTGGTCTAGTTCTATAAATAATATAACGGTTCTTGGAAACCAGTAAGACGCTAAGGGGCATTAACATCTCTGTAATAAATCATAAAGTTAAAAGCAGGGACGAGAGATATTTAAATGACCTTGTATGTTCACCTGCCCTTCAGTAAATTTTCCAATGCTCTGTCCTGTCTGTTAAATGCTAGCATTTTCATCACCATTGGGGATTGTTCCTCAGTCACATAGACCTTACCTAAGGATTTTTCCCCCCTGAAATTCATTTGTCCATTAACTCCTGTTCTGGGCTGAACTTTGGCATAGGATCGTCTGTTTTTTAAATGAAATTGCAAAATAATTCTACTATACATTTCAACAAAAGCACTGCATTATTTTAAATAGATTTTGCATTGCATATGAGCTATTCTTTTTTCCTTAAAGAAGCTTGTAGAGTACGTTAATCCATAATGTGCTCAATCAGTGTTTTGTGTATGTGAAAACGGCAGGATGAAGCTTTTAGTAGGTTAAATGTGTGGCCTCATAGCATTTCTATGGTTCCGTTTAAGCAATTCCTGATAATCACTGATGCAACTACTTTTTTTTTTTTTTTACATATTTATAAGGTATGGATTTATAGTTTACTCTCCCAAGGCACCTTTTGATTTGTATCAAAGGATGAATGAGAAGGAAAAATAAGCTAAACAATATGCCTATTTGTTTATTTCTACTGCAGTGGCATCTAAGGACTCCAAGCAGGGAATTGGATTATCTGGTACTATATGAGTCATTTACAATTTGTACTGTGCCAGGAAAGGTCCTGTGAAATCTTCCAATTTGCTCATTTCCAGGACTAGCCACCCAGTCAATCCAGAACCCACTCTTTGTTTTCAAGAAGACTTGACCATGGGGACAAAATGAATTTGTTCAAATCTGAGTCTTTAAAAAACTTCTGACATGAAACTAACTCTGTTCGCATCAATACCTTGGGTTCTTGTCCTCTAGTTCAGGGATTTTCCATTCTTCAGACCCCAGCCCTGCACAACAAACTCCGTTGAACTGATTTCCCACCACAGGCAACCCTTCTTAGCATACCCATTGTTCAATGGTCAGAGTTCAGTCATTAACCTTGATGACTCTCTATTGTCCCTGGTCTGGGGAATGTGTGACACAACTTTGACAGCCCATGGCTGACTTCACATACACAGAGGCATTCCGATATACAACAATTACATCAAGCAGAATTCCAAAGGGGTAGCCGTGTTAGTCTATTGTAGAAAGACAACAGAGTCCTGTGGCACTTTTTAAGACTAACAGATTTATTTATCGCATGAGCTTTCGTGGGAGAAAATCCCACTTCATCAGA
>ML685804.1:12177797-12198466 GCA_007922175.1 Pelusios castaneus
TCTGATGAAGTGGGATTTTCTCCCACGAAAGCTCATGCGATAAATAAATCCGTTAGTCTTTAAAAGTGCCACAGGACTCTGTTGTCCATCAAGCAGAATGTATAAGTTGTACATAGAGTAAGACAAGGTGATTGAGGTAGTATCTTTTACTAGACCAACTTCTGTTGATGGAAAGCAAAACCCTTTGAACAGCACAGAGTTATTCAGGTATGGGGAAGGAAGCATACCTTCCACCAGGAGAAGTTGTTCTGATAAAAGATATTACCGCAGGTGCCTTGTCTGTTTCATAGCCTCGGACCAACAGGGCTACAACGACGCTGCAGATAAGTTGGCCATAAGCGTAGCAGTTGTTCTTCTAGTCTAGTATCCTGTCTTCCAACAATGGTCGGGGCCAGGTGTTTCAGAGGGAATGAACAGAACGGACCATTTATCAAGTCATCTTTAATCCAATCCCAGCTTCTGGCTAATAACCATTGATGAACTTATCTACTACAATTTTTTTTTTAACCTGGTTATATGTTCTGGCCTTCACAACATCCCCTGGCAGCAAATTTCACAGATTGATTCTGCACTGTGTGGAAATGTACTTAACTGGCTGCCTACTCATTTCATTGAGTAACCTCTGGTTCTTGTGTTATGTGAAGAGGTAAATAACGCTTCCATAGTCACTTTTTCCATCCCATTCATAACTTTATAGACCCTATCATACATCCCCCTTAGTTGCCTCTTTTCTAAGGTGAATAATCCCAGTCTTTTTAATCTTTCATTATATGGAAGTTGTTCCGTAATTCATCATAATAATTTCTGTTGCCCTTTGCTATACTTTTTCTAATTCCGACATATTTTTTTTGAGATGGGTGATCATGCAGTGTTCATAGGCATGCCTTAGTGGCATTGTTATTTTCTGTTTCGTTATCTGTCTCTTTCCTAATGGTTCCTAATATTCTGTTAGCTTTTGACTGCTTCTGCACATTCAACAGATGTTTTCAGAGAACTATCCATGATGCTGCCAAGATCTTTTTTTGACTAGTAATGGCTAATTTTGTCCCCAACATTTTGTAGGTACAGTTGGGATTATGTTTTCCAATAGGCATAGACAGATTCCCCAGATCATCATATTAACTCTTGAGATTTCTGTGTCTTTCATCTAATGTACTTGCATGTTGTTTTATATATCTGGCATTGAAATGTGGTACAACTCCTCCCATAACCTCTGAAAAGAACTCCTGTTCTATAGTTCTTTATGATACTGAAGGCTGTTTCCCTATAGACTGTAACATAGTTATCTGTACACTAGAGACCGTAAAGAGATAGTGGTAGTCATTTCTGAGACTCCAGACTGTAAGCAATGAGAGGCATATCGATAGAAAAAAAAAATGCCACTTGAAATGGGAAGTACTGTAGAGAAGAATAAGGAAAAGGGTTGAAGGTCAGGGGACACTGGTTTTCAGGGTAAAAGTAAAGAAGTGCCTACATATAATTTTGTGTCACGTGGTGGGGATAACACAACACAGTATATTACTATTGGAAAGCTAACACCACGTAGACCAAGAAATTCCTTGTGGTGGTCCAGGGTGTACGAACGAGAGGATGTTCTGAGAACATTTAACAAAATCAAAACATAGGCTGAAAAATAAGAATGTCCAAATAATGAGGTCTATTGGACTATGGAGTAGTTTTCCAAGGGTAGCGATGGAAACGCTGTCGCTCAACTTAAGAGTTTTTATGTAATGTCTTATTTTGAAGGTTGGCTGTGGTGGTGCCAGGCATCCAGTACCAACTTGCCATGTTCATCTCTAAACTGAATGGGGAAAAAGCACTAAAGAGCATGCTAGAGAGCAATCTTGCATTGGCCGGGTTGGATAAAAATTTTCTAGGTCACTTCCTTCTCTGATTTCTGTCCTCCTTTAAACTTACTTGAGGTATCAAAAAAGTGAGTATCTTCACTAAAGAATTCAAGGGTCAGATAGCTCCTAAAGCAATGTGAGAAGTAGAGATTTGTAGCACTCTTGATTTTTCTGCTTCCTAATCCATGTTGGGGAAAAAAGACATTTCCTTGAAATATCAGTCTGTGAACTGTATTGAGATTGTGAATGCCATTTGAAACCATGGCAATTACTCTGTGGTGGTATGATGTAAAAAATAGGTGGTTTTGACTCCTCACTGAAGCTATCATGACAGTGGTGCACTTGGGAAGATTTTAATTGCAGAATTATCAAAGAATGTGGTTTTCCAGAAGGATGCATTGTATATCTCTAGTACAGTGCTTCTTAACCTTTTGGAGGTCGTGACACACTTGGTGGTGTGTGTGACCCTACAGGACACACCCACCTACCCCAACCGAAGCCGAATCCAGCCCCCATCCCAACTTTCCACGACACACCTGCCACTGTGTGGTGACACAATGGTTGAGAACCACTCCTCTTGTAAATGGTTACTGTCTGTATATGTCTGTCTAACACCTATTCTATCTCAGACTTTCATCCCCCTAATGTTCCCATATCTCTTTAAAGAAGAAAAATTGCTGTAGGACTGTTTTTAAATGTTGTTGCTATACCTTCTACATTTTAAAAGTAAATTACCATTAGTATGAGGCTTATATAATACACAACTCATTATTGCTTGCTCAGAATAATTTTGCAGCCTCCTTACAGAACCTTGGAACTTTATTTGCTGAGTATAAAATATGCAGAAATGCATGAATAGTTTTAAGACTTGGTACCCTAAACTAATACAGTGTGCTTTTTTTCCTAAACCATGATTGAAGTCAAATTAACATATTTACCTTCAGTGCTCCCAGGAGTAGCATTAAAAAATTCAAGAGGTGATTCAGAATAGACTCTGATTTACTATATTTAAAGTTGGATTTCATTTCTCAATTAAAACCATGCAAACACTTGACTCCCTTTCAGCTTAGCAGTCAGTTTTCTTTCTTTGAAATTCTTGGACACTTGTAGCATTATCGAAGCCTTAATGGGTGAGTGTGGGGAGGTGATATACTAGAAATACTATTTGAAATAATGGGAGTTAGTGGTGGTGATGGTGATTTTAACTCAGAACAAGGGAGTGAGAGTCAGGGCCACCTGGGTTTCAGTCTTGATTCTGATTAAGGGTGTGATCTTGGATAAATTATTTAACCACTGTCTGCCTCAATTTTATCCTTAGGTGGACACCTACTTCCCAGATGGTTTGCGAGGCTTAATTACTGTTTTTAAACCACTTTGATA
The DNA here is from genome assembly GCA_007922175.1 of Pelusios castaneus. Taxonomy (NCBI): domain Eukaryota; kingdom Metazoa; phylum Chordata; order Testudines; family Pelomedusidae; genus Pelusios; species Pelusios castaneus. The sequence goes on from ML685804.1 coordinate 12,181,025, forward strand.
TTCTCAGAAGAAAGACGCTGTGTAAACAAAACATAAGGAGATGTAAGTTTATAATCTTATAAAACTGTAAAATTGTTTGAACTAAATATGGAACCAAATAGTTCCTTTATTCTTCCGAAACATTACCCAGAAGACACTAGTTGTCTTCTTACTTTCCCTGTTACTTCTTCAGAAAGCTGCAGAGTTCTGCACAGGTTCGACTCCAGTAAGACTCAAGTTCAGCGGGGGAAACTGACAAATCTAAAGCAAAATTTCCATGAAAAAAAACCTTGAGAGAGATGTTGGGGGCTGGAGGGTTGAAAAGGTAGTCTGCCCCAGCAAGATAATTCAAGGGCCATGGCAGAGAGTGTTAAAATGCAGAGGGGACCAGGGAGAAATCATCAGTCTCTTGCCACGACTGACCTACATTACAGGCATAGCCTTAGCTGTTGTAAGTGAATGGAGCCATGCTGAAAGGAGCTATTGGGCGGTACATCACCTGAGGATCTTTCTCACCGTACGCTAGAAATGCTGCTATTTTTTTTTTTTCCCCATTCCTTCTGCCAAGCTGACACTCCTCAGCTTTGGAGCCTATTTCAGCAGATATTGTTTCTTAAGATGGGTTAATGATAAATGATAAGAACTGTGGCAAAAAAACCTTTTTTCGGGGGAGCATCGGGGCGGGGGAAGGTTTTGGCTGATTGCCTTGTAAGTATTACAGAGTGTTGCAGCAAACTTTCCTGGATTTCACAATTGCAGTGGGTCTTGTCTAACTGGCCAGGAAGATTTAAATAAATAAATAAAAAGAGACAAATCACTCCTACTTCTGTCCCCCCTCCTCCTTCCCAGTGACAATGGCTCCTTTTGGGTGAAAAGCCTCCAGGTATCCAGCCATCACCCTTTCTTCATTGACCCACATTGAAAGTTAGGGAAAGGTCACAAGCAATGAACAAAATGTCCTGGAAGCCAGAACCTATCCTTGTCCTTTACTTAAATACCCAGAAGGAGAGGGGAAGACAGACCTGCAGGGTCTTGTTGCTATTCCAGACCACTGTTCTGCTGCCTAGCCAACCATCCCTTCCAGGACCAGCTGATCGTTACTCCAGCCCGAATGTCTTGGAATTGGTGACCTCTGTGGCCAAATCCTATCTTAAGCATGATGTTTTCCAGGTCAAAAGTACATGTGTCATTGTTCCGTCCCCTGCTTTCACAGTGTCCCATGATAAAAGACGAAGGTTTACATTAGGTCAGGGGTGTCAAACATATGGCTTGCGAACCTCTTCCATCCAGCTTGTGACTCCCTAACAGCGAGAGAGAGGGTGGTCTCTCATACCCAGCACTCCGCAATGCTGCGAGAGTTTCAGGTCTCGCGACATCACAGAGCGCTGGATATGTGAGACTTCGCTCTGCGAGACCACACTCTCCCCCTGACGGAGAGAGAGAGAAAGTGGTATCGCGGAGCGCAGTTTTCCATACGCAGCACTCCGCCATGCAGTAAAAGTGCTGTAGTATTTTGATTTATGGTATGTACGGCCCACTTGAAGTACATTTAAGTCAAATCTGGTCTGCCATAGCAAATGAGTTTGACACCTCTGGGGTTAATGGGCAGTAAGTATAAATCAAATGAAAGGAAACAGTGTTTTCAGGCACAGGTGGTGTATCTGTGGAACTTTCTGGTGCATGTAGTCAGACTCAGGGGTGGGACTGAGAAAGGGATAGGATCATTTTATAATCAGTAATATTTGCATAGATAGTCTTCCTACAAGCTTGGGGTAGTAACTTTGCATGCTTGGTAGCACTTGTTGATTTTATAGATTTCAAAAGTAACTGTCTCTAGTGCCCGTTTACTCCATGCTAACAACTAGCCATGGCCGTTAGAAGTGCTTTTTCTCCGTCTTTAGAACCTTGGTTTTTGATTGCTGTTTGGCATAGGATTACTGGTCTTGGACGCTAGTGGTTTGATCCAGTAGGAGAATAGGATTGGTCATGTGCCAGCAGTTTGACAAGCAAGACAAACATTCTAGCCAATAGGAAACGAGGGCTTTTGTTGTTAATAATATGGGAATGGCAAGTTTTACTGTGCTGAAATACAAGAATTGGTGTGTTGGCCACTAAATGCAGTCGAGTGGACAATGAATGATCTCTGACATCTTATTGAATGCCTTTCTACTCTTTGGCTTTGAGATGAGATTTTGGTTTCATTTTTCTATCAAATTTAAGACAGTTATATGGAGAAAAATGGGTTCAAATAACTGATGTTTGGGTTTTGTTCTTCGCAATCCCATTTGTCCAACACATAGCTCAGAGAAAACACTTGATTCTGAGCGAATCATACCTCTTACTTTTGAGGCTGGTCGCCCTTTCAGAGTGAGGACCTAAAAATGTGTGTTTGAGAAAGGGCAGGAAATTGAGCGCTAACACTGCCTTGTGTTTTCTGCTTGGATAATCTGTATCCCCAATAAATGGGATAATGGCTGAAAGATCAGCAAGCTAAAATAAAATGGCTTGTTTGTTCACTTGAGACACATGTTGCCCTAGCTAAAATTCGATGGTCTGTGTCACTGACCAGTACTGAATCCTTACTCCAGCACTTAAATTGCTAATTAAATTCCATCTGAGAAGCAACATAAAATAGGAATAAATGGACTTGGCTTCATAAACTTAGTGTTTCAATATTTTCCCAGGCAGGAAAAAACATTTTTTTTTTCGTGCAAAACATATAAATCTTGGAGAGGATCCCAAAGTTTTGTGTGTATTTTGTAGAGCAGAAAAACGGTTTGATCCACTGCATAATTATTTTATTTTTTTAAAGGGAAGCTTAAATGTGTGTAAGGCAGACGTGTTAAGTGATGGCTGGGGGTGAACCTCAGCGAAGAGGAATTCGGGTTTAATGATGATTGCTTCATTTTGCATCACAATCATTTGAAAAGCAGCCCCTTTCCTTATCCCTCCCACCCCACCCAGGGAAGCTAACCGTAATTATAACTTTTTATGACATGTTGTCTTACGCATTTTTATAAAAACGTGTAGCTGGTTACTCTTTTCTGAACATTTACTAAAGCTTTAAATATTGCTCAGTTGACTTGATAGGAACTTTGAGTATTTAAAACTATGTCCATTGTGTTTAGAAATACATTTTAGGGGTAAATGTTTATTGTAATTTACTCACTAGGGAGTTGTAGCTATTTTTATTTTAAGAGAAATAATCAGAAGGGTTAACTGCATACTTAAAGATTCGCTGATGTGAATGGGTTAAAAGTTTTGAAAATATTGTCCTTGGAACTGCCGCCCTGCTATAATGTATCATGGAATGCGCGACTCCTATGGAGCCACCGAAGCTGTGGGACTAGAACTCATTTGATACACTGGTGGGTAGATCCTGTAAAATCCAGCCATATTCTAAGAGTGGTTGAGGACTCCTTCTTAAACAGAGAGAATGAGGGACTGGGACGGAGGAAATCTCTAGGAGCAGCCAAGCCTTAGCCTGGGGGTTGGTTTGTTGTTTGGTTATCTACCAGTCAGCCAAACCAGCAGGTGGTAAGTTTCGACTTATTACGATGTATGTTTACCCTTTACTGCTTGAAATAGGATTGGAAGGCACGTTCCCTGCTCATGTGCATTACAAACTGAAGCAGCAATGGGTCCTTTCTACTATTATTATCCTCCTCTCTCTCACACCTAGTCCTCGCTGTCAATATGTGCTTTTAAATTCGAGTAGAGTCCTGGTCACTTACTTGACTAATTGGTGTGTATGTCTAAACTGCAACATAACCCCATGCTTAAGCCCAGGCTCAAGTCAAACTCGCCTTGCGTCCACACTGGAATTACGCCAAACCAGAGCTCGGACCCAGAGTCCCAGGACCCTGCGGAGGTGGCAGGTCTGAGCTTGAACTAAGCCAGGACCCAGGCTCCAAACTCTACTGCTTTACATCACAGACAGCCTCACTTTAGTCAAGTCCTGGGAGTCAGCCGTAAGTATCCCACAATTCCATGGGACAGCTTCCTTAGTCCTTTCTATCTCAACAATCTGCCATCCACTCCTGAAAATGGAGCCACACCCCTCTTTTCAAGAGGCAGTTGCTCGGGTCAGCATTAACTAATTCTCTTCTGATCACCAATCTGCAACCACATTATAAGCAGAGAGCCTTCTGGGTTTGCAAGGGAGAGCAAATGGATCAAGCTTTTTGAAAAGTAACCTGCTTTCTGATAATGTGCATGGTGGGCAATAAAGTTTTCCCGCATTGCACCATGGTCCTAGGACTAGAGATGCCATATTTCAGGAGGAGAGTGAACTCCGGGATATGGTTACTTTGACTCAGATATGCACACTGCAAGATGGACACCAGAGCCCTAGATTCGAACATGGGTAAGAAAAGTCTTAACTTAGGGTTAAAATACAATGTGGATGCTCAAGCCCAGAGTTTCCTTACATGGGTCAGCTGACTTGAAGCCCACTAACCCTAGGCTCAAGTTGTAGAGTAGACATTTCCAGTGAGACTACTCACATGAATAATGTCAAACGGTCATGGCCTATAAATTAGATTGAAAATCTTGTTGGGCAGAGACCATGTATGTGTAGGGGCTCCTCTGTACAGATCAAATTAAGCCAGCTTGCAGCTGCTCCAAATGCCTCTCTGCCTCCTTGTATCTGTTTATCTCCTGCTAAAGTCACAGGGTTCAGAAGAGCTCTTTCATTATACATAAGACAACCCTGGCCAGTTCCTGCCTAGAGTAGAGTATAATGGGATTTAGACTGGCATTCGTTACTTATCACTGGACTGTCATGTGCTAGAGATTCAAAGGGTGATTTTTTTTTAATAGAACGAGTAGAATTATTTTTTGTGAGACCGTATCAAACTTATTTTAATGGCTTATACATTTTTATCTCTTAAATAAAGACCTCTGTGTACGTTCAAAAGTTTCTCTCTCACCACCAGAAGTTGGTCCAATAAATATTACCTCACCCATCTTGTGTCTCTAATATCTTGGGATCAACCTGGCTACAACAATGGAGCATAAATCAAAATGATAGCATTTTGTAGACATCGGGCTGGGCAGCATTGGAAACGGGCTTCTCTTTCAGATAAGTTCTTCAGATCTCTCTTTTCTCCATGTTCTTTTTACTGCATCCAGTCACAACCAGATGATGCAATGAGACATCACCATATGACATCTAGATTTGTCACAATAGCCACCATTGTCCACAGTTCTCCTTTTATGTTTTTACTTTAACTACTGCTTGTAGATTAGTGTAGATAGCTGACTTCAAGGCAAGTAGTAGCAGGGAATTAAGCGCCAGCACAACAACTTACACCCAGTAAGGAGGCAGCAGGTATTGAGGTAGCGACCGGAAGGAACCAAAAGAAGTCATTGATACAACCCAGTTTTCAGCCTAGTGAACTGGTTGATACAAAAGGTTCCATCAGAGAGGCACCTGACTTAAAATCCTGGCTTTATGTACCAGTGAAATGAATTTAGTGGTCTCATTATTTGTCATTGAGGCAGAAAGTCAAAACAGGAGAATATTTGGTATAATTTGTTCATGTTTTCTAAGCACTGGCATTGCAAAGAATGGTAGACCGGACTGTCATGAGCAGTAAGAGGGAAGCTGGTACAGAATTTGGCTGCGCTGTTGCAGGCTTTAACTAGTGCTTGTTGGACTTTGATGAACAATGTTAACTTACATTTTGAAAAGAAACTAGAAAATAAAAATACTTGACTCTCTCCAATGTGGAGGAAAATACTGCAGTAACTATTTTGAAGCTTTTCTGTATGAACATGTATTGCATATCTCACTGTCATTCATGCTAACCATTCATGAGTGATAGATATTTCACTTATTTGTGTTTTCTTAACACCTTTCTGTTCCATAACAAGTAATTATCTTTTACAGTTTTAGCTTAAAGGCATTTTCAGCTAAGGAGGGGTGTCTGCCTTCATTCCTTGTAATCCTGTAGTGCATCAAAGCAACTTTTTACAAAACAAGATTCTCTCACTGTTGCAAAAGAGCTTTGGGGAAATCTTGTTTTTGTGGTTAAGGATCTTACTCTGATGCACAAGGAAAATTATGTGTAGCTTTTATTTGGCCCAAAGGATTCTTACAACATTATCCGTATTTCCTTTAATTTGTGGGATTTCTAGTAAATGGGCTTAAAAATAGGTCTGGGCAAAATGCCAGAGTACATATGAACAGCAAAAAAGCTTTGTACACACAGAGCAGCTTGCTTTCACTTCTCTCTAAATGCAGATTGTATTAACTGTGAAAAAAGGGGTAAATGCTCATGGTTTAGAGTTGTGATTTCTCCTCTGCAACTCCTTTGAAGGTAGAAACTACAGAAAAGATGTTCTGCCTCTCTGATTAAAAACTATACCATTTTTGCTTTAGCTGAAATGGAAACAGAAGTCCCAAAAGGAAACAGGCGGAGGTTTCTAGTAATAATCATATTACAAGAACTTTGGGAGACTCACTGGGAAAAAATTCAACACCCCAACAATTGAGGAGGTTTCATTGCATTGGAAACAACTTAGAATTGAGAAAAGAGAAGAAAAATATAGTGAGGTTTTTTTTTTTTTCATCTTTTCATTCTCAGCAGTCTCTATCTTTTTTTTTCTAAGGCGTTGTCTTCTGAACATTTAATTCATGGCAAGATAATCCAGCCTGCTGTGTGCTATCTGTATGGAGCCTGCTCACGCACACTAACGGGTGTGTGCTTTTTTTTCTACACTCATTTCAAAGCAGGGTAGCACATTGACAAACTACCGTTGTGCATCAGCAGGGTCAACATGCATAGATAGTGTTTGAGAGACTAACACAGAGGAGACAACAGAGTCTTGTGGCACTTTTAAAGACTAACAGATTTATTAATCGCATGAGCTTTCGTGGGAGAAAATCCCACTTCGTCAGACGCTTTGAAGATAGAGCGTCTGACGAAGTGGGATTTTCTCCCACGGAAGCTCATGCGATTAATAAATCTGTTAGTCTTTAAAAGTGCCACAAGACTCTGTTGTCTTTCTACAATAGACTAACACGGCTCCCCCTTTGGAATTTAACACAGAGTAGTTTTACACTCCAGCTTGCTGAGAACTAAATGTTTGTGTAGTTAAGCCCTAAGAGAGGGAAAAGTAGGGATGGTGATTTTATTGTATAGATTCAAATGTGGTCTGACTCTAAAATTTGATTGCCTTTCTCCCTTTGGTGATATTTAGCTTAGTCTTTCCTTAGAATCAGTAAGCTCAGTTCAGATGATTTGCAAAATGCCTTCTTACCTGAGGACAGCCACCCAAAAAGCCTAAAATTAGGGTATGGTACGCCAGTGAGTAGAGTCCCAGTGGTAAAATAAAGAAAAGTGAAAAAGCTTTAAAAAAATTTTTTAGATATCAGTAAACCATCTTTCCTTCATCTTGATCTGTCATGTAGCTCATGCTTTCTGCTGGTTCCTAAAATTTGTCCTGAGGGAAGTTATTTTTGTCCTGGTTACTGTGATTTGGTTGATTTGATTTTTAACTGGAGCTTTGAACTTAGCTTTGTAAAAACATTTTACTTTGAACACCCTGGGTGCTTTCCTCTCTGATTGCTCCTTAATTTTTGTGAACATTGAGGAGGAAGCTTGTTCAGAGCAGAAATTTGCTTTCAAAGTACCTCAATCAGAGGAGTATTAGTTTCCCCTGCATAGTAGCAAAGATAAAAATGTCACTGGGGTCAGGGCTGTGGAGATAGGGTTATGTCTTTTAAGTTTTATGGGTGACACTTGCCAAAGAAATCTGCTTCTGGTGCTTTAGAGGGAGAAGGGTGTGTGTAAAAAGCATAGGTAACTGGTTCTCCAAGGCCACTCTTATGCAAAAATCCATGCTTTCGTCAGTGACTGTCTTGGCCTTCCATAAAATCAAGACACACTTGCGCCCAATAAAGGAGTAAGCTTGCTAAAGAGAAATTATTTATGCCCTAGACAGTAATGTAGTAATAATACTTTCACCCAAAGATCTTGAATTGCTTTACAGATATTAAATCTCACAGTATGCCTGTGAGGTAGGAAAGTATTGTTAACTGTTTTACAGATGGGCAAATCATCCCGCCTCTCTACCTTAGTCACATAGCAGCAGAGTCAAGAATAAAACCTGGAGCTCTTCACTCCAGTCCAATAAACCATCCATTAAAAACAAGAGATTTGGCACTGATTTGAGAATTGAACTCCACTCCATCATAACTGAAGTCTAATCCAGTCCAGCTGACCACTTAGCCACATTAGTAACTGCTCACCAACGCTCTCCAGAAAAGAGACATCAATTTGCTGTATTGCTTTTTCTGCAGAAAAAAAATTTATGCTTCCAAAAAAAATTCCTTTTTCAGTCACTCAACTCCTTTCCATTAGACAGCTTTCTTACACAGTTAGATACTCACTTTTAACTGGGTCTTGAAGGACTCTGCTCTGCCTCTTACCATTGGTGGGCACCTACCACATCATTTCTGCAGCTCCCTAACTCCCTAAGCTCCCGTCTAGGAATACTGGAGCGACATGAGGCTGGAGCACCAGACCCTATCTCCTCTTTTAATTCCCTGTCTCTCTTCCTGGCTGTGGATGGAATCACAGGAATACATTCCTCCTGCTCAGTGACAAGAGAAAAAATTGAATATTTTTTATGTGAAATACAGGAAAAAGAGAGAGGAAAACTGGAGCATGCTATATACCTGCAGATTCTCTGTAACTTAGGCCTTGAACACACTAGAGAGTTATAGCGGAATAAGCCATTTTATTGTGGAAAAACAAGCCCCCCATACACACCTGAATGCTCCTTGTTGCGTTACAAGTGCCTTGTTACACCAGAACAATAAAACCACCTCTGCGAGAGGCATAACGCCTATTGTGGAACAGCTCTTATGCTATAAAGTGTGTGTGAACACTGACGAAATTTTCTTCTGCAATAAGTGGCCTCCAGAAATGTCCCAGAATTCCAAGCCTGACCACTCTGGTCTTCCGCTTGGACTCTGCTGCCCTGATACGACTAGCCCCTCCCTCCTGTGAGTCCCGGGAACTTATGAGTTCTTTCCCGTTTTCCTGGGGCAACATCGAAAAAGGGCATGAGTTGCTAGCAGCTGCAGTGAATGAGGACAAGGAAACAGTGTCCCAGGGGAACTTGTAAATTTACATGCAATGCTCAGCACTCCTCTCCTACCCAGGGTTCCTAGCGCTGGAAATTGACGAGTGGCACGGTGGGATAGGTGCCCACAATTCAATGCTCTTTCTTGCGGAAATGCAAAGAACAATGTGGATGCTCCTTTGCGTTATAAGGAGTGCAGTGCGAACGTGTAGTTGCGCTATAAATACAACGCATTTATTATAGCGCAAAGATTTATCGCGGAACAATTTTCTAGTGTGGACATGGCCTAAGACACTTGTTTTTCCCTGAATCTCCTGCCTCTTTTGGGTTTCAGTAAACATGGCTTAGCAGCATAAAAGATCTTGAAGATAGAAAATTCTTCCATTACGAGGACTAACTTTTCTGTCAGCGATTTCTTTCCACACAATCCTGTAATGCCAGACTGGCAGTCTTCAAAGCTCTAAAGCTTTAGCTGAATCCTAAATTCCAGCTGGTTCTTCAGATTTGTCTCCCTCACCACATTTAAGACACTGTACCCAACTGCTCTGAAGAAAAAGGCTCCTGTTGTTTCTTCCTAACCCAAGGTTAAATTAGCAACTGCAGCTTTCTGTTGTAGTGTTAGTCAGCTCAATTTTTTTTATTACTAGTTGGCATGATGAACTGCTTGCCATAGTGTTGGCTGATGGTAGGTGAAAGAAATCCTTAACTGCTTCAGCACCATTGAGTTTGAAATGTTATGGCAGTTAAGAACCATCATAGGGAGCTACTCTGCATTGGTTTTGATCTGTCTTGGAAGATGATAGAAGTGCCAGTTTGAAACAAATCTCATGTTGTGGCATGCACAGATGTGGCTGTTCCCCTTCTCCGCCAACGTCCAGTGTTTAATGTAGACACAATCCTTTCAGGAAAATAGCTGAGAACTTTGTGTTGACATTTGTGTCATAGCTGGTTCTTGGCGGTATGTTTCTTCCTGCTCTGTTGGATGCCAAACGAGGGGCTGGCTAGAAGCAGGAGTTGCTACTGTCAATTTACTATGCTTCCCTAAATTTGCTCTCATTAGCAAGCTACATCTTAGTTATCTTCTCACCTTGGAGATGAGAAAGAGGTTTGCTGGTTGGCACAGATATCTTTTGGAATGAAAAAAAGAGCCATAAATCTCTCTTATAATTAAACTTAATCAGTTTTACTTTCCAGCTAGCACTGTTAGTGAAGTAAATAGATACGGCCACATTAGGTGATGGTAAACAATGCAAGTAGCTAACAAATGGCACCAACGTTTTCTACTTTTCAATTCTCCAGCTCTTGGCAGAAGGTACAAATCATTGGGTCTTTCTCCTGATTTGATCAAGAATGAGATGGTGCATTATGGGATCACCAGAGAGAACCTCTTAAAAAAGAAAAAGGAAGAATATCATTTGTTTCTCCAAGCATACTGATGAAATTTGGCAAGGACACAGCAATATTGTTTACAGAAAAGAGTTATGCCGTAATACCTTAAATATGAACATCATAACTTCCTTTATTCTCCTCTTGCAAACAAGTTGGAGGTTAGCAGCAAGCATTGTGAATGGTAATAGCAAAGCTCCCATAACAATGGAAGGTTTGTTTTGCACCTTGGTAACCTTCAGCCTGAAGAATGGACGACGAGACTAGGTAATTGAGTCCAACTATGTGGTTTGCACATCTTTTTCCTCTTCCTCCCAAGGTTACAGCTCGAACATGTTTACTGGCAATTTAATCCAATACAGTCCTTTGTAAAAATACATATAACCCTCTTTGCTTCTTCCTTTTATAGATAATATTTTCTTTTTTTTTTTTTTTTTTTTTAAAAAGACTTTAACTGGAAGACAGCAAATTTAATATTTTCTGTATCTTGGTTCCATTGTGATTTACATTTGATTTTAGGTCTAATTAGAAATGCAAGTAGAGTGCTTTGTGTTTTACCTCTGCTTCGACTATTTATGGCATGATATGCAAATTAACCAAGCTATGAATATTAAAAATTAGAGCATGTTACAAAGTATTGCTGTCTTTAATGAGTTCAGTAATGGGCACAGGCCTTTGCACACATTTTAATGTGGGCGTATTTTATCTTGTGTATGGTGTTCTCTGCTCTTCAGCCATTTACTCCATGGTTGGTTACATCCCATGAGAGCACGACCATTATTTGAAACGTATCCAGCCCTGTATCAGCTGCAATAGGTAGGTGGTATTTTCAGAGGTGCCCATGACAAACGTTGCTGCAGCTACAAAGGAGTTCAGGTGGCTTATTTCCCAGAGACGGTTTCCGTTCTTGTTTAGGTCAATCCGTTTCATCTACTGCCGTGTTGTAGATGGATCTGAGAATATAAAAGCATGTGCCGACCTTTCAAGGGGCTTTGCAGTACTGGAAGGGAATCTTAAACATGTTTCAGCAGAAAGGGAACGGTTTCATACAAATATCTCACATTTCAGGGAAGGATACTTTGCTGTTTTCCACCAGTTGTACTCATCTGCCTAAATTGTTTTAGCTTTCCAGGCACACCACAGTCAATGGAGAGACAGTTTTGTCGTGTTTATTGGGAGACTGGGAGCCAGGACTCATGGGGTTTAATTCTTTTGGTTTAGCGACTTAGTCACAATGACCTTGGACAATTCAGTTAACATCTTTTTGTCTTGAAAATGGGCGTCATGGTGACATCAAAGGAGTGCTCTGAGGCTTCATTAACATTTTAAGTGCTTCAAGATCCTGATGTCCCATGTTATATAAATGAAAAGTATTAACTTCAAACTCAGGAAATGCACTTGGGGAACAAATTTAAGAACATTTGAAGTGTAAACATTTTGGCCCTGATCCTGTGATCCTGCACGCTCTTTTGCTTGGACCGTCTCCTATGTGATGTGGTGTATTGCTGAGGTCGGGGGAGTTCAGAAGGCTCCAGCCACATCCAACAGTTTGCAAGATTGGGTCCTTAATGAATGGCTAGAAAAATACTGATACGCTCAGGAAAGCTTCCCCATCTTCAAAGCTTCTGACGAAGTGGGATTTTCTCCCACCAGAGCTCATGCGATAAATAAACGTGTTAGTCTTTAAAAGTGCTGCAGGACTCCTTTTGTTTGGCTGACCTAGCCCAACACAGCTCCCCCTTTGGACCTTGTCAGGAAAACTTCAGTTTTCGTGAGGAATGGTTGGGGGAGGTAATTATGCCACAGGGAAAGTACTTTTCAAGTTTAAGGTATTTAAATTACAAATTTGGGTGAGTAAGATTGTCAGCAGTATTCAAAACAGCACTTAAATTCTTTTGAAACATTGTCGAGCAGTACTGAGTAGTCAAAAAGTTCAGCACACAAAGGTTTGGCCCTGGAGCTATTTACATTTTTAAAAAAATCAATTAATCTGTATTTGAGTATCACACATTTTGGGGGGAAAAAACACTGCTAGGATTTATACTAATTTAAGATACTCTGCTGTAAGTGAAATAGGTCCATCATGTTGTTTTTCTGGTTGTTAAGATTCAGTTAATAGCGACTTAATTTTTTCTACAAAAATATAATAGGAATTGATGTAGAGTTTTAACTTGTGCCTGCTCTTAAAACAATAAAAACATTATTTAAGACATTATGATCCATTGAATTATTAATCCACCTTCAGTCATTTATAAATCGAACATGGTTTCTTTAATATGAGGTCAAATCAATGAATGCAGGGAATCTAGCTACAATGTTGACAAGTTCCCGAGGGGGAGCCGTGTTCGTCTAGTTCAGCAAAACAAACAGAGTCCTGTGGCACTTAAAATTAACACATTTATTTTTCACATGAGCTTTCGTGGGTGAAGTCCCACTTCAACTGATGAAATTGAAAGTCTGGAGATTTCCTTATCGTTCTCCGTCCACTCTCCAGGTTTTTCCTCTGCTACTCAGAAGTAAAAAAATAAAAAGTATACAAATCTTGATGATTGCCTGTTCTGCTCATTCCCTCTGAAGCCCTGGCGTTGGCTGCTGTCGGAGGACAGGATACTGAGTTAGAGCGATCGTTGATCTGACCCAGTATGGCTGTTCTTATGTTCTAATCTGAATTTTTTTTTAAAAAATCAGGAAAATATATCTCTTGCTTTAAGTAAATCTGGTCAGTCGTACGGCTCCTGCTCTGGTTGTGATCTGTATAGGCTATCTCCTTTCCCTTTTATAATGACTGGCACTGTGTAGTGGAACGGCTTGCACCCATGGCGTCTGGTGATGCACCACAAAAAGTTCTCAGACTCTTGGTCTGCTTTCAAAGTCTTAGAATTTCCCTGTGCCGTTTGGATTTGTAATTGTTGTTGCTTCAAGGCTGCCTGTGGGTGCATTGCAGGTACATGTCTTGAAAATATAGTTCACTGAAATTCTGAAAGCTCAAAATACAGTTTTGTAGCATCAACAGAACAGTCAGAAATTGAAAGTTATAGGTGATTCTTCCACCCTGGCCACTTTTACCTGCATCTTGCAACTCATCTGATTCAAAACCACACTGTGGTGATCCTTAAATAACTAGGAAAGGGGAAGCCTGGATCTCCTCGCTTTTGTGCGTGGCGTACATACATATGTACTTCTCTCTCCGTCTTTAACTGAAGTGGTGTCATCAAGACTCCTGGTACATGAGGTTTCTGGTTGTATCTCCACACCCAAAACTCAGTACAAAGGGATCCAAGAGAGACCAATTCCTGTAACACCAGTATTTTTTCATCCCATATTCAGTTAAAAATACCATCCTTGGAGGCAAACATTTGGATGTGTATTTAAAAGGTGTTGTAATTCGCATTTTTCTAATATCTTCCTTAAGGTGTTTGCCAGCTTGCTGTAATTTTGCATACAAGGTGTGTCATATAAGCCTCCGTAAAGTGGGTGGGAAGCACTGTATGTTTGTCAGGTGCTTAGGACCTCACCTAAAAGCTGGCATAGTTTTCACTCTGCTCTCTCCTTACATGCCTTTGATGAACAACCAGATGCAAGAAAAGCCTTTGAAATGGCTTTCCTATGACCATGGAGGCTGGCTATTTAACTTCCCTTACGTGAACCTTTAGCAAGCTTATATTTCCATTAATGATCAAACTCATAGGCAATTGTAGTTTCACTTTACAGAGACTATTAAAAGTTTAATATGTAAATGCCTTCATTGTCCAACACTTTTTGACAGTGTTGTTCCATTACACTGTAAATGATAGAAAAAGAGGCAATCTTAATAGCTTCAAAGAGATGACGGCCTTTGAAGGGTTAATTATATTATGCCTAGCACAGAAAATAAACCAGAAGTAAGAAGTGATTAATTTGAAACACATATGTAAGCAAAGTTCCCTTCTTTTATGCAGTTTGGTAACGGTAGACTATGCAGTAATTGAAAAGAAAAGGCAATTGAATTACAGGCTCCTGTCCAAACGGAGTGCGCTTTTTTTTTTTTTAATACAACCTCCATTGCATCAGATCTAGGCAGTATTCCTGATGTTCTCATGTGTGTTAATGCTGACTCACAGACTAACTTGCACAAGAAAAAAAAACACACAGACAGCTCCACCATACTAGGTAATGAGCTCCAGCAAGAAGCAGCGTCTGTTTTCGTAAGCTCTCTTAATTGACCTTTTAAAACATGGACTTATTTTAAGGTTTTTTGTTCCGTATTGCCATGATGGTAGAACTGAGTCATGCAGGATGTATACTGCTAGCAAATGATGTGATGGAGAAGGAGTGAGGGTAATAAAATTCAGCGTGTCACTTGTCTTTTTGATGTGTTTTGGGTATGAATTAATGTCTGTAATGGAATGCAGGAAAGACACACATTTGCAGAAAGGATGGTAATGGTATACAGTGTTCTCTCTGGAGAGGCGTATGGTTATAAGTTAGCCTGGGACTTGAGAAGCTTTTATTAGATTGTTGAAATAAAATTTTCCAAAATAATTGTATTTATTTTTATAGCCATTCCTCACCCTCTCCCTGTAGCAATCTGCAAAAATTAAATGTTTTGTTCTTGGGCTTTGCTTGTCCTTGATTTGATAGGCTGTTAAAATCTGTGGTGAATACAAAGAAAAAAATAATTAATGGAAATAGCATGCTTTGCCTTGATTACATTCCTGTACTTTTTGAGGCTGAATCCGGTGTAAGTGTGTGACCTCGAGCACTAGCGTTTCATTGAAGCTGAGCGAGTGACTCACCTTGCGGTGTGACAGACCCTTCGTAAATCTAACGCATGGGTGTCAGAGGCTGCTGCCGGAGTGCTTTGTAATTTCAGGAGGAAAGCTCTAAGTCGCTGTTATCTTGGGCTTCTTTTAATAAAGGATTGGTGCCCACTTTGTTAGGCTAGATAATCATCATTAATTTAATTAACTTCATCTTTTTCCCTCTTCCCTGAGACGGGATATGTGTGCATCTGATGCATTCTTTGCTGTGCTAATTTTTTAAAATCATAAACCAAGTATATCTGTGCTGTGTGGTGCCTATCTGGACTGCTTGTATTGTAGGCTACTTATTAATATTTGCAAAATTGGTTCCCACTATCTTAATAAACCAGAATTAATGCTATTGCCAATTGCCACTTGCTGCTACACTAAAAATAGGGTATATTATTACCATTGGTTATTGCTTCCAACTCAACAGCTTTTCAAAAATAAATCATTACTCCTTTTTAATGCTTTGAAGCTATAAAAACAAATGCAGCAAAAAAAAAAAAAAAAAAGTGTTTCTCAATATGACAGTTGATTACTGAAGATAACCTTGTTTTCCCTTTCCTGACAGGCACTGGCATTAGATTATACTGGTGTTTGCATGGGTTCGTGTTGTGATTGAGTTCTTCGCACCCTCTTTGCTGAAAATTGTAATTCATGTTCTTTGGAGAAACATATAATGCTGTTTATTTCCTTATTGTGAAGAGTTGTAACTCTGACCGTCCTTTGCATTCTACTCCACTCTCTAACATGATCCTTTTGATACTGCTGTTCCCTTTTTGGTGGTATTATTAATGATTAGACACTTGAGACTAATAACTGAGCAATCAAGTGTTGTTGTGAACTGTTGCATGTTTTTCCTTAGTCCTGTATTGGGGTGGGAAAAGGGCCCATAACTACTCCTTCAGTCCTCTGTGGATCTACCTGAGGAATTTAGGAGTAAGGGAACTTGATTGCTTCTTACACAGTTAATTGGCTGAGGATGAGCCTAAAGAGAACCGTGTATTGTGGTGACCAGTTTTTAAAAGGGAATTAGACATCCTGGTCCTGCATCATTACTTTTTAAGTAGAGGGAATTCTGTTCATTTTTCTTCTGAAGCTGCTTCTATTGTTATGTGCCTCTTCCATGTTCAAAATCCCCAAGCAGCCTTAAATTGAAGGTTGTCATTTGCTTTTCCTCTCCTCATTTACAGAAGAAAGGGAAGTTTCTTTTGACCCGTCCAGGCCTTCAAGGGCAGGACTTTTCAGCTATTTTCTTTTGATGAGAGTTTTGGCTGGGAATAGTTGTGAAAGCTTTTCTGTAGAGTTTTGTTTACAGCCCTCTGAGGTTCACTGAATCTTTTATTTTTCTGAAGTTCAGCTGCTTTTCAACATACCTTACTTTTAAGAAAGCAATTTATGACAAGGACCTTTCTTTTAAAATAAATAAATGGTGTTCTAGTTTTCCCTGGGCTTCGTATGTTGTTTAAGGAAAAGACAATTAAAATACATTATCTAATTACTTTTGATTCCTAAAAGAGATGGGAGGGTAGCATCTTATTCTAAGTAGATAACTTTTTCCCCCCCAAAACAAACAAGGAGTCCTGTGGCACTTTTAAAGACTAACAAATTTATTTATCACATGAGCTTTCATGGAAGAAAATCCCACTTTATCAGTCGCTTCAAAGATGGGGAGTTTAAGTAAGCTCCCCATCTTCAAAGCGACTGGTGAAGTGGGATTTTTCTCCCACAAAAGCTCATGGGATAAATAAATTTGTTAGTCTTTAAAAGTGCCATGGGACTCCTTGTTTGTTTTGCTGAACTAGACTAACACAGCTCCCCCTTCTGGAACTTTTTTCCCTCAGGGGATGTTAGCGTGGTCCAGAGCACTCGGGCATTTAAACAAAGAAGGCATTAGAAGAAGTAAACCTCCGGTGTCCAAAGTGCATGTGTAGCTTCGATAGAGCAGTATTGGGGTACCCCCAAAAACTGTAAGAGGTCCTAAATCAAATAATGCCTAAGCTTTTCCTAAACGTGATAAAACTAAGGCTACAGCTTTCCTAAAAACATGTTTTAATGTACGCTTGTCTTGATGGGTGCCTAAAAGTTCTCTACAAGAAGTTCAGCAAGAAAAGAAAATGATCTTTTTTCCCCGATGACTTGCAACAGTCTCTTTCTTTCTTTCTTTCTTTCTTTCTTTCTTTCTTTCTTTCTTTCT
>ML685804.1:12198476-12320596 GCA_007922175.1 Pelusios castaneus
TCTTTCTTTCTTTCTTTC
Organism: Pelusios castaneus; assembly: GCA_007922175.1. Taxonomy (NCBI): domain Eukaryota; kingdom Metazoa; phylum Chordata; order Testudines; family Pelomedusidae; genus Pelusios; species Pelusios castaneus. The sequence continues at coordinate 12,198,495 of ML685804.1, forward strand.
TTTCTTTCTTTCTTTCTTTCTTTCTTTCTTTCTTTCTTTCTAAATCTAATTGAGCTTACTTTTCCCCCATTTGACCTCAAGTGTTGTGCACAGGGGTGGGAAGGCTTTCTTGGCCTGCTTGTTCTTTACTTTAAAAAAGTTTAATCTGAAAGAGATTTTACATTGACCATGTGAAAAAGAAATTGTATTGCTCTCCACAGTGACTGGGACTTGGTTTTACAGAAGTAGCTCCATTGAGGGTAGTAGTGTGAACTAGTAATTGACACCTATAATTTCTAAGGGCATTTTCCTTCTGTTTCACCACAGGGAGCTCACGAGGTTAATAGAGTGGTTAATAGAGTGAAAGCCAAATTTTAAACATATTGAAGTACTTACTGGTCCTCTTCTTCCAACCAAAGAGTTTGGAGAAAGACTAGCATTACGATGGAAACATTAGGGTAAGACCTCTCAGGTGTAAGACCATGTTCCATTTATGAGAAGCTCACAGCAATTTTTTTAAAAACGTTTGTAATGTCCTATTGTGTGCATGTGTGTGTTCTTTTTCCCTCCGTTCTTCCAAGAAGACTTCGTTAGTTCTCTGTCCACCAGTGGATTCAGTGTGCTAGAATATTGGTCATAAAAGGATGGAAGAAAGATAGCCGAGAACCAAAAAACATTCTTCTGAAAACTAAGCCAGGCCTAGAGGTTTGAAAAGCTTACCTGTCCTGATGACATTTGCATTGGTTTTCTTACAGTGTTTCTAGACCTGGCGTGTCGTGAAGTTTCAGAAATTAAAATGGCCCCTTTGAATACTATCTTGTCTTTTTTCCATTTCAGTTTGAATTTGATTTCAGGTGCTTTTCTCGCCTGAAAATGTAGAAGTAGCAATCCTTGTTTTATGCCGTCTGAAAGTCTGAGCTCTAGTGGCTTGTGAGAGTAGTAGCTGCTACAGTACGTTGAAATCGAGAAAAAGCCAGGTGGTAATCAGAATGGTCTGACTTTTACATTTGGATCCTTCATGAAACAGCATAGTAGCAAAGGAAAACTCTACGTAGAATGCCACTGGAAGTCCAAGTTCTCAGTTACTTTGTAAAGACAAGCGTGGGTTGGACAATGGAGGTTTGAATATCAGTGCTCGTCAAAGGGCTGCGCTGTAATTTCCTGGTGTGTGCACTGCATGTGCAAACTAAAAGCGCCCATAGCATGCACACAGGAAAATGACAGCACAGTACTTTGGTGTGTACTGATATTCCCAACCTTGTAATCTGAATTGCACGGCAGTGAAGCTGTGCTCTGTCTGTCTGAAGCTCTGGTGTTTCCTGGTGGTTTAAGGTGAAGTCTGCTGGTACCCCCTTTGTCTAATTGTATTCTTTTGCTACTCATCCAGGACTCACTTGTATCCTGGATCATTGTGACTTAAATTCCCTGGGATAACTATGTGATGGTATCTTCTTAGCATGATTAATTTATTTACAGGGAAAATACGAATGAAATCCTTTTCTAGGGTCATATCTGTACCCACCCAATATTTTTAAGAGGTAACAGATATATTTTTAATTAAAATGGAGAGCTGACCATAGGTTGAAACTTAGCAGGCTTGCCAGGGAAGATACTCTTCTAGAATTTCATTGGGAGAGTGAAGGGATGACAGACACAGAATGCCATGTCATGGAGGAGTAAAAGCTGCCTGTCTGACCTTGCCACCTCCTATTTATTAAGCTGCACAAACAGCTTACCTAGAATCGTAATAAGCATTCATGTATAGAAACATAGCATAACAGAATAGAAGAACATAACAAGTTCTTTCAAGGCCTTTTACGCAGGGATGAAAAAATAAGCTCTGTTGATTACATTTCTAGCTGAAGCCTTGAGAAAGAAAGCTGGGACATGGAAAAGAATAAATCTTTCACTATCTCTCAATATACTCAGTGTCTTTTCATCACACTCTCTCTTTCCACCTGCCCAGCATGTTTACAGGTGGCTAGCCTGTGATCATGCATCGAGGTCATCCAGGTGTGCCTGGACGTGCCGTCTCTGCATGAGCCCCAGGCCATGAATCCCTACAGGAGAGTGCAGATTTTAACTTAGTTTATTTTGCATCACTAAAAAGTTACTTCAAGTTGATATTATAGTAGATACACAAGGTAGGCAGGCAGCTAGGTGATGTGATAGGTGAGAAAAGTTGCATGAAGGTAATGTAAAACTTTCAATGCTGAATTCCAGTTGACTTGTGCAACACTGGCTGAGTGTTTTTTGGTGGTGGTAGTGGTGGGGTTAACCCCCCCCCCCCACAAACTCTATTGTAAGTTTCCCCATAAAATGTTCTTGTGTGTTAAATTCATTCCATTTCCCATGCAAAATAATCTGTTTGCCTGATACCCTATTCACACATTAATTGATTGACTATATGGTAGTGCTAAAGGAAGACAATGCTTATCTACTCTATGCTATTTTTACTTGGCCATTTCTCTCAACTGAGGTCTTTTGGAAGATCAGCTGTCTTTATTTGTTATGTTGTCTGATTTTCAGGAGATTGGGATTGAGTACCCCCCCACCCCCCAAAAAAGTACCATCTGATACTTCTCTAATTTTTCTCATATCTCTAAGGGAGTTCTTACTAAAAGAAAAGAGAGATCTTTCTTGACCCAGGATTGGTTTTCCATATAGTGGTAGCTTCCTTTGTAGGAAGTTGAGTGGGAAATTTGCTTTTTGTTTTCTGCTGTATGACAACCCTGGATTTGACAGAGTCCACTGAGATTCTGTTCTTCTGAGGTTTCTCTAGTAAGTGGATTTCTTCTGTAGGTTGAGGTTGGTGTGTAGTAGCGAGATCTCTTATACGAACATAATCACAAACATTTCCTTTTCTTCTTTAGTTCCAATAGAGGTGATGACGAGAGAGAACATGAAATACAGTAAGTAATTTAGAGAGAAGAACTGGTTTAGGGAAAATCTCAGTTTTTTCAGGTAGGATTGTTTTACTTTAAAAGGATGGACAGTTCTTGTAAAGGAAGATTGTATTACAGTGGTTAGTGCATGGGATTAGGAGCCAGAAGACACGGTGTCTCTCTCAGCTCTGCACAGAATTGCGTGACCTTGGACATCGCTCTTTGCCTTAGTTTCCTCATCAGTAAAATAGGGAAAATTTGCCTACTGTGTTCAAATTAATATGAATTAAACTCTTAATGTTCGCATCGTACTCTGAGTTCCTTGGCTGGAAGAATTAGGGGACTGTCAAATATTGTTACGCAGTCTCTGGTCCTGGAAATGTTTGTGTCTTTTGCTGGAAAGAAAAGGAAACCCAGGCTTGCATCCAACCCATGTAATCTCAAAAGTGGCAGCATTTTGCTTTGCTTTGCAGTGCAGAGTTGAATTCAATGCACTAAATATACATGTGAAGAATAAAAACCAGGCATGCACACACTATATAGGAAGTGATTGAGTAGACACGTATTTGCATTAGTTATAGCTACTCTTCACTAAAGGTGGCCTGAATTAATCTTTATTTTTTTAAGTTTTGAATTCTATCTTTCACTCCATATGAGCAGAGCATTTGGAAGAGACCCCAGAGCATTAATTAAAATTTTTTTAAAATGTTCTGTGCTGGAAACAAGTAAGAAAAGCAAGATCCTCTCCCACCCCAACCCCCCCTTTTCCCAGAAAAAGCACCAACATGCTCAAGAAATGTTAAGGTAATTTCAAATCTGAATCTGGGAGACAATGTGACTAGGATTTCATTACTTAAGCAAATGGATTTGCTTTTAGTGGATGCAGCCACAGACTGAGCAGCTTTCCCTAGGGGTAAACGTTTCCTGGGTAGGAAAGGCTTTCTTGTGTGTTAAGGAAGGGGTTGGGGAGTCATGAATGTTGCTCTGTGTGCACTTAGGAGCATCTTTATTTAGTACCGGTTTAGGCACCCCCAGATATTACATTTTTAGATGCTCGCTGTAGAGAGGTTCTGGTACAGGATTTAAACCTCACATCAGCTGTTGTGGGGCCGTGAGGCTTCATCCAGAGTAAAGAAATGAGACGCTGCCTTGGTGGGATGGGTAGGGTTTGGGGGTTTTTTCTTTTCTTTTTCCTGGAGCAGATGTGCATCCTTTTGACTAAATTTCTTCCTCTTGGTGGAGGAGTTAAACCACAGCAGTACCAGCTCTGCAGACTGTTTGGAATAGTTTAAATGCTTTGACACTCTGGATGTACTACATGGCAGAGGAGGCAGTTTACAGCGTAATTCATATGCAAAACTGCACTATAAATTTAAAACCTGTCTCAGTTGCTGTGGCACCACTAAGCATTTCATCAGCATACAGTACAGTATTTCTGCCATCTTTGTTTGCATTGCAGTGACTCATCAAAAGTCTGTCTCGTACCAACACTGAGAGCATTCCTCTGGCACTGATAGTTCTCTGTTTTTAAAGCTTCGGTTTGAAACTGGCATTTACTTCAGGTCCCTAATCAAAGGGCTCTATTCATTGCAGAGAGCAGCCTGAATGTTAATCTGCATCCGGCCTATTCATTTAGAGCTACACTGCTGTGGAGATTTGACTTGGTAAAAGCTTGAACTACAGCAGATACAAACGGAGGTTTGATGCTATTTTTCTGATCTTCACTGCTGCACTTAGTGTAACAGACGGGGTGATAAAAAGGGACATGGGATCCTTCCTAGAGCGGCAGAACCTTGGATCATTCGTTGTTTAAGGTATGTTCACATGGTAGCAGATGAGGGGGCACAGAAGTTCCTTGCTCTGAAGAATTCTTTTTTTTTTTTTTAAAACCATGCAGATACAATTAAATTGGCTTGGAGTGTGTTCTCGTTTCTTCCTGTTACCAGTGGCTTTGCAGATAGTACTTTTTTCCAGCAGTGTGAACAGAGAAGTTCTTTGTGGGTTATTTTTCTCTGCAGAGAAGATTTAAAAAAAAAAAAAAAAAAAAATCAGGTACATTCATTTTTGTGTCAACGTTAGGATTTGATGCTGATTAAACCCAGTTTATTCAGTACCGTCAAATGCAAACGTGATCCGAGATCTTTGGTGAGAGTTTGTACGGGAGGTTTGTTTGTTTGCGGGGGGGGGGGGGGGGCAGAGGGGGCCGGCCGCTGGGGATTCTTGGGGTGTAGTCTCTATTTGAGCTAATAACACTGACTGGCTTTTTCTGGTGCTTTATACGTTAAAATTAACCAATTTAATCCAATAGGGCTTGTTTCAGAGCCTGCCTCTTTCGGTACAGAAAATGAGAAATTATTCTCATCCCCAAAAGGTGCCGATATCCTAAAACACCACGCTGTGCTGTAATTTGGTACAAATCAGAAGCCCAGCAATATGCTGGTTTTGACTTGAGATTGTTCAGAGGCATTCTTGATTGTGCTGTTTCTGATTTCAGAAAATGTTGCTGTCTTGCCTTGGCACTAGATTGTATTGTGTCATCTGCAGTATCCCTTTTTAATATGGCCAGGGACAGAACACCGGGCACCTATGGAGACCTTCCTGCCTAGTCTGTATTTAAAAGAGAAAACAAACGACTTGGTGTTACGCTTACTGCAGTACATTGGTTTTGTTTGTTTAAGGCTCAATTACCTGGCTTAATTTTTATATTCTTTAAATGTAATAAAGCTTTATTTCCACTTCTGTGTAGTTTAACTCTGAATATATTTTTTTTTAAAATGAACAAGTTTAGGGGCATCATCTAGGACTGTCAGAATGTTTTCATTACAGTAACTGCAGAGGTAGGACACTGCATTTTTCAGACAAATGACACATTGTTTTGTAACTCTTTCATCTCTAGTTTCAGCAGGTTAATTATCCATTTCCAAGGGTCTGTTGATTATTAATAGGGTTACCTTACTGTACATCCTTAGCCATGTTATCCTGTTTAAAGTAAACTCCAGAGGAATGAACTAATGATAACTTAAAGGAAAACAACTTTTGAGAACATCTGAATATTGAAATTTTTAAAAAAGTTTGTTTAAAAACAACACTAATTAACTAACACCAACAGTCAATACATCCCCTCTTTGGGTTTATTACTGAGTCTGCAGTTGGGCTAAGTTGGTTTGTTATTTGTCTGTCTCAGAGAACTACCTAAAAGTATGCTGTTCTTTTCTCCCCGCCTTCTTCGTTTTTCAGATGTGCCCTACTTTGGATATTCCTGCGTTGCATGTCTAAGGAGCTCCAACTAACCCTGAGCCATGTCACAGATGTTGCACATAGAAATTCCCAACTTTGGGAACACCGTCTTAGGCTGCCTCAACGAGCAGAGGCTGCTGGGACTTTATTGCGATGTCTCCATAGTTGTCAAAGGCCAAGCCTTCAAGGCACACCGTGCGGTTCTGGCAGCCAGCAGCCTGTACTTCAGAGACTTGTTTAGTGGGAACAGCAAAAGTGCATTTGAGCTCCCAGGTACGGTGCCCCCAGCTTGCTTCCAGCAAATCCTGTCGTTTTGTTACACTGGGAAGCTTACGATGGCCGCAAGTGAACAGCTGGTCGTGATGTACACAGCAGGTTTCCTACAGATCCAACACATCGTAGAAAAAGGGACAGACTTGATGTTCAAAGTGAGCTCTCCCCACTGTGACTCTCAAACTACCATGATGGAAGACCCCAGTTCGGAACCTCAGAGCCCGTGTAACCAATTGCAGTCCGCTCCTGTTCCCTACGTCATGTCCCCTTCTATGCCTATTCCACTCCTCACCCGGGTGAAACACGAAAATCTTGAGCTGCAGCCCACAGCTGTGTCAGGCCTTCCGGCCAAACGACCTTTGGAGGCCAGTACCCGGGATAGTAATACAGGAGGGAGCGTTTCTAATGCTGCTCCGCTGAAGCTCTCTCGCGTTTCATACTATGGGATGCCCAGCTTAGCTACTCTCCTCCCAAACATCCAGCAAGTCCAGTATTCCCAGGGGGAGCGGACGAGCCCAGGAGCCAGCAGCATTCCAACTACCGATAGTCCAACTTCCTACCACAACGAGGAGGATGAGGAGGAGGATGAGGCCTATGATACTATGGTAGAAGAACAATATGGGCAGATGTATATCAAATCCTCAGGAGGATATTCAGGTAATAAACCAAAAAGTCCCCTTTGTTTTTGTCTTCCTCTTAAATCGCCACTTGATCCTTTTCTCCTTGTGCAGAATATGTTTTTCAGACCGTTCATTAGGTTTTTTTCTGTCCTGTTTGATTATACATTAAGATGTATGTGTGTGAATTCCACACTGCTGGCCCCAAAATTGGAGTCTCCCTGTGTTTGCTGCCACATCCCCTCTAGCCTCCTCTCTATCCCTCAAAAAAAAGAGGGGGGTGGGGGGATGGAGACATTTCCAAATGTCAGTTCAAAATCTTGAAGATGGTCAAGGACAATAAGGTTACTTTTTAGAAAAGTTTATCGCTTGTGGCAGAAGCTTGAATTCTCTTTCCGCAGAACATATACAGCATGGACGGAGGATTGTACAAACTTCTCCAACCATACTCCACTAATGTGCCTCTTCTCGGAATTAGAGAGATCCCGTGTAGGTGTCAGAGTGTAGTTCAGTGACCATTGCCTATTTTACCCTTAGCCTCCTGTTGGGAATCTCAGCCAACAACTCCATTTGTGATGTGCTTTTCCAACATGGACACCTATCCATTAACTGCTGAATGAGATTGCTAACTGATTTCACGTACCGTAGGTCACCCAACAGCGATCTCAGCCATTACCCAGCCCAGTTTGAATTAGAACAGGCAGTCCGACGGTGAAAGTCTTCGTACCCAATTGCAAATCACCTCAACCACTTATTTCCCCACTGCTCCCTTCCTTTTCTACAAAAATCAATTAAAATTTAGGTCCTGCTCTCTCTGTTCAAATACATCAGAAAGAAAGGTTTGTTTAAATTCTTTCTCGTCCTGTCCTCATCACCTACATCCCTGCCAAGATTTTTATCTTATACACTATCAGTTGTTTCTTTTTTCCCTTCAGAAATAATTTGATAGGTTCATTAAGACTTAACTAGTCCTGACTCCTCATCCTCACGTGGTCGTACGGCACTGTGAAAGCACTAGCTAAAAGATAAGTTTGCCTCAGTGGTGAATTACTAGACAAGAATACAGAGGTGTTCTGATTTTGCAGTACGAGTATATGAGAGAACATTCTCTTTTCTGCTTCTGCCACATGGGATAAACTTTTCTAAAAAAGTACCCTTATTGTCCTTGTTCATCTTCAAGATTTTGAACTGACATTTGGAAAAGTCTCTGTCCCTTCCCCCTGCCCCTCTCCTTTTTTCTTTCTTTTTTTTTTTTTTTTTGAGGGATAGCGAGGAGGATAGAGGGGATGTGGCAGCAGACTCTAATCTCAACAGTTAGCATTTCTCTCTCAGCCGTTTAAAAAGGATGTATATTGGGAGATTCATGTTCTTTCTGCATTCCGGAAATAGAGGCTTCTGGGCGAACACAGTGGACTCTTAATTGGTGCTTGCAGGTGTTTGAGAATGCGGCTTTGATTTGTATTCAGTTCCTGGGTGGAAACATATTTCATGATTTTCTTGAGATTTGTCAAGATGGACAGTGCAGAATTTTCTTTAGTCTGTGCTTAGTTTTCACTGTTACTGTTTCCCTTTGTAATTTCTGGACCAGAAATGACTAATTTGAAAATATTAACTATCACATATGCTGAAAAGTTGGCTTCCTTTCCTTGGAACCATTTTATTTTTAGAGATGGGTAGAAAATGTTGTATTAACAACCTTCTGTTTGATCCAGTTCTGTAATTTGTGGTGGTGGTGGTATTTCTCAGAACCAAGACACTCCCATGTGTGGCTTTCCAGCTCTCTCCATAAAAACAGAACCCCTAACTTCTCTTTGAACAGTAATGTCCTTGCTGTACAAATCTGTAAGTGGATAGATGAGAAGTCACTGCCATGTGTTTTACTGTGGCGGCAGGGGAAACTATCTTGTTTAAACTGGCCATTCTACTCTCTGAGCAAACACTGGTACTGGAAATTTTTACACACACACTTTAGAATAGTCTCTGCAAAGCCAGACTGCTTTTCAGGGAGGAGTTCAAATTCCTAGTGCTGACAGTGAATTTGCAGAAATGAGCAAAGAGGAATATATTCTAGGGAATGGTGTATATTTACTGTAAAGTCGTTGACTAGCTAGCTAGCTGGTGGGATGGAGTGTGATGAACAGAACATATTTTAAGCTTTCCATCTAACTAGACAGAGCTTTAGGCGGTTTGCATGGACGCTTTCCTCCCCACACTGCAGAGCATTCTGAGTGAGTAATGTTTGTCTTCAAAGTGATGAGGATTTCTAACATCGTTCCTTGGAGAACCAGCATTACACCCCCATATACAATATTTTCTTTCTCTGTCATGGGGCCAGTTTATAAAGTAGCAGACCAGAGAAACACAGAAGACTGTCATAGGATAAACTATAGGATGGTGCAGTATGTGACTATTGATTGAGGAGACACTTGCATATATCTTGTACTCCCCAGGGACCATTAAAACAGCTGCTCCACTCAGAAAACTTGGACAGCTGAATTGTTGGCTTTTGATCATTTTTCAGTTCTCCAGCCACGAGATTGGATCTGATGATCCGGAAGAGGAGTAATATTTTCTTTCTCCCTATGCATATTGTGAGCAGGCTTCTGAATTGCTGTGTGTGGCCGAGCCTTGCTAGTTGTTTGGGGAGGTAAGTAGAAATGACTGAGAAGCTCACACCAGGGATGAGCTTTGTGCCACCGTTCCGTCCAACTTGAAGGACCAACCAAGGGACAAGCCCTACTCAGGTTATGCTGTATAAAATTCTAGCTGAAACATGTCTTTCCTGCACAAGCACATTTTAAAAGTTTTCTGTTTAAAATAACCGCAGTCATAGCCCCAGGCTTCCCTGAGAACTGGGGATGAGAGAGAGAGATTTTTTAAAAGAATATTAAAATTGAGGCTATTCCATCTGAGTATGGACGTGTACAATTATAACTGTGTTTTACTAACCCGGAATAAAAACTTCCCTCAAAAGACAAATAAATAAAACCCTACAACATGGGGGAGAGAAAGTGAACCCTGCTCCTGGCTTGTAGATCTTGACAAATTCACAAAAGACGGGGCAGAACGGTTTACGGTTTTGAAGAGCCTTTTAATAAAAACATAAAGCAAAAAAAACCAAACAAACCATAAGCCAGGCCGTGCATTGAATCTCATGACTAGCTGGATTAGACAAACACTTGCCAGGGATGGGCGAGAGAGAAAGCTTGGTGCTGCCATAAGTGCAGGGGACTGAACTAGATGATCTTGCCAGGTCATTTGCAGGTTTTTGATTCTATAATGGCCTTTTCCTGCCTCCAGCCTTCTTCTTGCCCAACTTAGCATCTTGCAGAATGATGCCAGGTGTCCATTGCGAGGGGACATTTTAAGCTGAAACTCACGTTTCTGTTCAGTTTCGTCTGTCACCTTCCATCTCCATGTCAGGGCCTGGTTCTGCAAGGAGCTGAATGTTGGTGTTGAATGCTCTGGACATCCCACAGGATTAGTCCCAGGCCATAATTCATTAGGTCTCTTTTGAGAGCCGTTGGGTTTTATAGATTCTTGTTTCAGGGTGTGGGGGGAGGTGTCTTTTTTTGTTTTTCTCCTTTATACAGGCCTGTTATGAAAAACCAGATGGAATATCTGAAACTCGGCATAGACTAAAGAAACAATGTGCAAATTCATGACCTTGGCAAAGAGCTTTGATGGTAGAAAGTCAGAGTAAGGCTTAAGCGTCATTAAGTAGCTAACGTAGAAACCAGTGCTATGGTGTGGTGAACCAGAAGGAATGCTGAAGTGCAGTTGAAACTGCAAATAAATCCAGAGAAGGGCAGACTCCCCTTCTAAAAGCATTCCAGATGTAAAGATTTACTTGAGCTGCCAGGAAAGAGATCCCTCGTTTTTGGAGAGGAACACAGAAATTGTCATTCTGGCTCAGATCAGACTTCAGAAACTGGCCACTCCTCCCATCTCATTCCTGCAGAGAGTCAGAGGATGTTCAAATTGTGTGTGTTAATATGGCTTTGGAGATTATTTTATTATTCTTATCAGGATTTGTCTAACTTGTGTGTGTGCATTAATAGCATTTCCATAAAGTGGCTTTTTCCTCTTTAAATAGGTCTAGGCTTGGGAAACATTTAGACCCTAAAGAAACTAGTTGGTCTTCATATGGGGTCTAGCATCTGATATGAGGATCATGCAACTAGAAGAGTATGAAACAAAAGCTGAGCCACTTCTCTTTCATTGTAGCACCATGAACCTGATCCTGAAAAGATTTCAGTGGAATTTGCAGGTGCTCAGCATCTTCACTATTCTTATCCGTCACCTTGCTATTTAACAGACGTGTTTCATTTTATTCACTTTCAACAAGCACAAGTGAAATTGCGCCAAGTCTTTAAATCCACATACAACACATTGCTAGCCTAGAAAGCTGGAAGTTACGAAATACTGAACTGACAAACACCCTTTTAAAAGCCATCTAAAATTACAGTTATCTGATACAATTGCTGTAATGAGCTAATAGAATCGGTTTCTCTCCTTGCCCTCCGATATCTTGACAGTAAGTAAAGACGGCAAGAAACAACCTGAAATTTTTAGTGAGAAGGTACAGTTTGCTGCATGAAGAGGATCCCAAACCAAGCTTAAAAAAGAAATGTCACCATTTACACCACAGCCAGTAGCAAAGATCTTGTGAACATCTTGAAACCAAATAATTGCAATCTTAATAAAACTGCTTGTATTAACTGCTGTTGTAGTTCTTTCATTCAGTTGTTTCCTATGCAGATCAATGGATAGTCTGACCACTTCAGATCAAGCAGGAGGCAGTCAATAGAAGCCAAGAATTAATATATTTTCCAGGAAATGTAAAATAACACAAAATCAGGTATAAATTTAGAGGAGAGGGAGAGAAATGAGCAGGGCATCACATTGATCAGACAGAGCTAGTCTCATCTGCTCAGTGTTGCAGAAGTAGGAGTCCTCTAATTGCTATGAGGGAAAAAGGCGAAGGTGAAATGCTGGCTAGAGGGTGGGGAAAATCTTTAGCTTCCATTGGCTTCCTCCTGTCTAACCAGTGTGAATTGTTCTGAACTGGTATCAACCAAATTACAGAAAACAACTTGCCGGCAAGAAATTCTCCCACTTATTAACGACTCAACAGCCTGTGGAAACTTAAGATCCACATTGATGTCATTCTGCATCAGACCTTTTTCGGCATTAAACTTCCAGTCCCTGTTTCCCCACAGTAAAACACAGATGTTTAATTTTAGACTGGCAGATGTTTCACTCCTGTCTGAGATCTGAAACAAAGGCAAAATATGAGCATTTATAAAACAATAATATTGTTCCCGTACTTCCAGATTAACTCTATCTATAAATAAAACACAAATCATGTCTCTACATTTTAGCATACTGTTGCAAATAGCACTATTAGTAAAACGTGTATAGTTTTTATGGTGGACTATATTATAATTTTTTCTTGTGTTTGTACATGAATGTGTCTATCTATAAAAATACATACCCATTGCCAATAATTCTACTGAGACTCTGTGAAAATATCTGGGGATGTGGGGTATTGTTTTCACGTCAGCTACCTATCAAGTAAAATCTTTACATTTGAAAGGTAATGTCTGACTCTAGGGGAACTAAGTGTGTGCTTCGATAGGCCATCCACCCATTAATCATAGGTTAGAACAGGATGGTTTTGCAGAGAAGACAATGGTCTCAGATTCAGGACCTCTGGATTCATGCATAAACTTCTGGTGTGACCAAGATCGATTCACTTCAACCTCTCTCTCTGTTCCCTACCTATAAAACAGAAACAATCCTTTCCTATCCTGCGGAAAAGTGAGTGAAAAGAGTAAGAAGAGAATCCACACAAAAACTTCTGTAGTTGTGATCCCCCAAGGGGAAATTGGAATTCCTGCTCTCTGAGTTGGCAAGAGCCAAGGAAATATTACAGTGGCTGGTCTTTAGGAAGAATGGTCAACATTTTCAAATTGGGGTGCTTGGCACTAATATATAATGGCAGGTCACTTGCAATGCTCATTAAAGTCAGTGTGAGACGTGGGTGCTCAGCGCCTCTGAAAAGAGGTTCTCAATAGAAGTATCTAATTAAGCACCTAATTTGGACACCTCAGTGTGAAAACGTTGGCCGCTGACGTATTACCGTCAATCTTTCTGAACTGGCGTTTGCCCATTAGTCCCATTAACAGGCCTGGCAAGAGAAATGTACTGGGCTAGGGCCTACATCATGTTCGCTGGGGCCACACTTCCTCCCATTTCACCCAGTTACAGACATTTTGGGGGTGGGGTCTGAGCTCTGGGGTCTGGTACAATTGCCCCCCCTTTTTGTACCTCTCGCCCACCTTCCCCCATTAACCTGCACTTCATTTTCTGAATCTAGGTAATCAGACATTCATTAGTGCTTCACTTCTACATAAAATGTTTTTATACATACAGTAACTATTTTTATTAGAATATAACATCACAGGAATAATATTTACAAGTGTGTGGCCAGCTGGATTATTGCTTCCTACAGCTGTTTAATAGAAGATAATAGAAAATACTTCTAAAGACCTAATGCGTTGTAACAGTCCATTGTCACTAAAAACAGCGGTGCTTAGAGATGGAAGAACTACATAATGGACCTGCGAGGCAGAGTGCATCTTAAGGGCATGCAAAATGGAGGCACTCAGCTCCACCGAGGAGGTGCTGGAAGTGTTCATTGCCACAAGTGGTTGAGCATCACTAATTCCCATTGATTGCAGCCCTTCCCACGATTTGTCCCAAGTTTTCACCTAACAAGTTAGCTTTGAGGAAGTTTTCTAAACTGAAATCCTGGATGTTTCCTAGTGTCGTTCAGTTGCAGCATGTTATGAATACATCTAAGTCTTAGACCCAAATATATATTGACGTCTGTATGTAAATAAAATATATTGATGCTGCTTCATAGCTATTGCTACCTTTTTAATTATTTCTTGTTTTCCTCTCCTGTGGATGGTAGGCTGATTTTTTAGCTTAGTACAAAACTCTGTTAGACAATACTTCACATTGTTTGCCATTTCATTCAAAGAAAGAGGAGGTACTGCCTTCTGAAGATAAACTAATTAGAAGCAAATACTCTCCTGTTCTGTAGAGCATAAAGGCCGAACAGACTTGCTTTCTTTGAAAACATGGGCCCAATGTGTTTTGTGCCCTGCTTCTTTATGCTACAGCTCTGTGTGCAGTGATTAATATCTCTTGAATTGAAGTAAAAAGACCTAACTCTTTGGTGAAGTGTGTTTAATTTTGTTTGAGTTGTACTAATTTTTTAACCAAAACAAAATCCAGAACGAAAGTGAATTGAGAATTTTCATAGAAGAGGTAATAAGCAAGAGAAATGCTGAATTAGACAAGAATGGATTCATTTAGTATGTACCATTTTAAGAGAAAATGTTAATTCACCTATGGTCTTGTCATTGGTTCCAAAGTTTATAAACAGGGCACTTGTATATAAATAATAAGAATATTTTTTTCTACCAAAATGTCAGGGACCTTTTTGGTTATTGTGTATGCGTGTATCCCCAAAAACACTGTTTAGGTAGGTCACTGTTGCCTATTCTGTTAGTAAACTTTTTTTCAGAACAAGTAGCTGGATTTCAGGAAATGGGGCTGACACCAGCTTCAGCCACTCTGAGAAATTAACAGATACCGAGGTGATAGTCGTTTGACTGTGTTATATTGCTTTCTTTGCATTCTTTATTACTGTAATATCAAGACTTGTTGGCCCAAAAATTGATATACCATTAGAGCAGGGGTGGACAAAATTGGCTTACAGCTAGGCACCAGCAATTTTACTTTCGGTCACCAGAGTTCAGTCCTCCATTACATTTCTACAGTGGAGCTAGGTGACAGGCTACTAAAACTGGTCGCCATGGTGACCAGAAACATAGATTTGTCGAGGCCTGTGTTAGAGTCATTCTGTGCCCAGGAACTTAGTCGATTCACTATTTGTCAGTTGGGTGGCTGTTTGTTTGCCTGAGTGCTATGTATATTATTTAACTTCCTGCAGTGTTAACAGTTAGTTTGAAAAAGAAAGGCATGAAAGGTAATCTTGGTACAATGTACAAAATATAAGAGGGGGCGAAAGAGGGAGTAGACTCTGTTACCAGATTCAGTGTATGACCGTAGGAAAGTCACTTAACCCTCCGATGCTCAGTTTTTCATGTTTACCCACACTTGTAAAGTGCATTGAGATACATAGATGATAAACATTCTGTACACACAAATAATTGTGGTTCGTTTATTTATTTATAGGAGGGGGCACGTTTTAGCTCAGCCTGCTTTTGGAGCTGCAATAAATTTTATCTAATGCAGGCCTTGACAGCAGGCCAAAAACTGAGGTGCCTAGGTGTGTGTGGCCCTTCCGAGGACTCCCCACTGATAAGTGCCTCACCACCAGAAACAGCCAGGTGTGGCTGAAGGCGCTGGTGGCTTTTTTTTTTTTTTGTCCCCGCGTGCACATTGCCCCTGAAGTACCGTGGTGCAGCGAGGCACCACAGTACAATTCCCGGGCACCATGGTGCCTTGGCACCCAGGTTTTGTCGAGCCCTGATCTAACAAGATAAAATCACATCTATGTGATAATGGAAAACAGTAATTAACCACAATCTCAGTATAAACGTTTTTGTTTAGAATATGTAAGTATTTAGACCTATAATAGTTAGAAACCACACGGTCTGCTTTCTGTTGCGGAATGCTTGCATTTTTGCTCTGTCGGCTGCAACTGTTTAAGGATATTTTCTCTGCAGTCACCCCAGCTTTTCAGCCTTACTTTAATTTTACTTTTTATCAAGACATTAGCATCGAAGCATTTTAAAAGCCCATGCGGAAAATGAATGCCAGTTTACACAACTTCTTGTTCTTACTTTTTTAACAGCTCAAAGATCTGCCAATTTTTAAAGTGGCAATAAATAGTTTTGACACTTCTCATCCAAAGCCATTAATTAAAATAAAAATCGCAGCTTTAAACAAATAGTCAGGGTGTTTTTGGTTGTGTGTGTGTGTGTTTGTGATATTTTACACCTTTGCTCGGCAGTATTACACCATGACTGTGTGGTAAGAATTGACAAGCTGCTGGAATGCTTTTTCTAGCAAGCTTGGCCACAATTAACACAAGCAATATGAAATCCTACGGCCCAATCCTTTTCCTTTACTGTGACTCTTGTGTTTCAGATACATTATGACATCATTTTAAAAAAACCTGCTGCCTAATTTGGATATACCTTGACTCCAAAACAACATCTGTCCTCTTCTTGGACAAGATCTGTTAAAGACATCAGACACCTGTCACCTGAGTGCCCCATGTGTCTCCTAACGTTGTGTATGGTATTTCTGCTATCCCTGAATACTTCCTGCCATAGAGAGTCTTGTAAAGTATACAGTACATAGTGTGCTCTCCAGGACTCTAAATGGGAGTAGAATAGCAGGCCCTTCGCCTAGCACAGTATCCCTACACCTGTCCCAAGGATGTAAAATCAAAGGGACTTTGAGAAAATTAGAGTTGCTTTTATCTAAATATTAGCACTGGATGAAATGCTTTCCCGTCGTAGATTTGTTTAAATGAAATCCTTTTAATATTTTTCAGTTTAATATCCTTCCCTTCTCTGTGTCCAAAAGTACCAGCAATACACCAGCCCCTTTAGATTCTTCAGCTGCATGAACCAGCTAGTTCATTCCAAGAAAAGTGCCTCTGAATATTCAGAAGTTCTCCTCAAAGGAGCTTTGAAGTAGACGATTATTTCTGTTGGTGAAAATTTGTTATGTAGGTGAGCTACACACCAGCCTTACAGAGTACTTCTCCTTTGCATAGATAATCAGGAGAAATTTTTTTGCTTTAAAATATCATCTGGATTGTTCTTTGTTCCTCAGCCATTCATGGTAACACCAGCCTGTTGTTCTTGGTGCACTTAGACGATCTTGCTTTAGAAGACACATGCCGATGCCATGGTTCTTTCAATCAAAAATGACACACACATCTCACACAGACAAACACAGTTGCCGTTTTAAAAGGCTTGACACCTAATAGTAGTATTGCGATACGTTAGTACCGAATGCAGCCTTACGTTTTGTTGGCTTTTACAGTTTTGTGTCCTGTAAATGTGCTGTCACGTAGCAATATAACACTGCAGGATATGTCCTTCTTATAACGCCAGCTTCCTTGGAAAAGAGGCATTTTGGTGGTGGTAATTGCTCCACCAAATACACAGAAGTCCCAAGATTGGCTATCCGACCTGAAGAATGGGAAAAGCTGTGAAACATCAAAATAATGAGAGTAAGATACATTTCAGAGACTAAATGATGTGCATATTTGATCTATAGCTTTTGTCTTTGTAAGAATCATAAATCTACACCCAATTGTTTTAAGGCGTCCTGGTTATATCTGTAGAGTTCGACTTGTTGATCAAGACAGCGCATTATACAGTTGGATGTAGTTTTATAATGTATAAATGCTTCACAGACATTGTAGATGATGCAGTTAACACTAGACACACCTGTATGAACCCTATTCTGCTGCGATATGTAATTTTAAGCATGATAATGAACTTCCACTATAAACATATTTTAGAAAGCGAATCCTCTATGTTCACAAAATCTCAAATTGTGCAATATGTGTTAGTAGTAAAACTCATTTGTTTTAGCTTTTCAGTATTAACAAATGCTAATAGGCAGTGGCAGAGGCCATCAGCTGTATGTAAGGAAATGTTTTAAGGGAAATTACAGCAATATACAAGTATTTCAGTGTCATTTGTTTTTAAATTAACCTCTGAGAGTTTTGGTGGTGGTGAGATAAAAGTTTAGACACTTGGAAGTAAGAGTGGGAAAGGAAAGGAAACCTAGGAATCATGTTTTCTTTAGAAAAAGTGAGTGTTGAGGGATAAGACTGACTTGCTAAAATTGACTTTGGTTGGTTCAGCATGTAGCCACGGCTTTTCAGCCACAGCAGATTAAAGAAAAGGAGTTGTAGTCGTGAAATAGCTACTTAACTAATTGGCCAATCTGTCCTTTTTGGGAAACCTGTAATACGTTTGCATAACGTTCTATTTTTGGTTAGTTGCATACAATAGTTCATGTCTTATCTTTAGAAAGCTGATTCTGTACACTTGCGTGCATTTAGGGAGTGATCTCAGATATTCAGAAATAGCAATTTTCCTAAAGGATTAACGTTTTTAAAAAGAAATGAAAGCATAATTGGGTTCTGTGACTCCCTCTCTCGGAATCCATTCAAGGCAAGGCTAGTGCATGTGCTTTTCTTCCCAAAAGAGATCAGAAAAAAAAGAAGGCCTTACATTTAAATTTCAGGACGAGAGATTTCATTTTTAAGATCACAGATGTTAGCGCTGGCTCCAGCATAATGTTGGTCACTGCCTTCACACACAAAATGATTGTGCTTTTGAGTGGCTGACTGTTTCCAAGAACAGTGTTGGGGGAAAGATCTTGAAACATCCAAATCTAGCTGTGTTCATTTGGAACCTGCACCTTAAAAGCATTTAATGGTTCTCCCTTTTCATTTTTTTTAAGTGGCTCAAGAAAAGCCAGAGCAGATTCCATTAGAAAGTCGCTCCTGTGTCCTTATCCGACGTGATTTAGTTGCTCTCCCCGCAAGTCTTATCAGTCAAATTGGATATCGGTGCCACCCAAAACTCTACTCCGAGGGAGATCCTGGAGAAAAACTTGAACTTGTTGCAGGTAATAATTCTTTCTTTCTTTCTTTCTTTCTTTCTTTCTTTCTTTCTTTCTTTCTACATTAGAATGACTGAAGATTAGACATTTTTCTTTTTAAAATGTTCTCCTTATCTCACTCAAACCTTAGTAGCAGTCAGTACATATTGTATGCAAATTGTCTCTTTTTTTGTATTACGATAAACAAATATACCCATCACTAATCAATGGGAAAAAAAGATAGAACATCTCATATTTCCTTTATTTCACTGTTAGAAGAATATGTCATTAACAGGAGTTATTCAGTTGAATTAAGTTAGCATTTAAATTGAATTCCCTAAACTTGTATAGATGCAAGTTACAATAATCGATCCTTAGGGGCACAGTTGCATTATTTGTGGCAAGGAAGAACCTGTAATAAATATTCTGGCTAGTTACAGATTTAACTGGGTGCTTTTTGCAACCAGTAAGGCAATAGGCCCTGAGGCTGGAAACCAATTTAGCATTCTGAGGACAGAATCCCTTGATAGTGGGGCATGTCCTAGAGGAGGCCAGCTTTTTTAAAGCATTTTCCTCTTTCCACCAGACTCTTCTCAGTCTTCTCTGAGTTCAGCCCCATCCAGCTACTGTTCATCCAGATGCAGATATTGGCTAAGCACTGGGAAAGCTGGGAGATGATATTGTTTAGGTTTGATATATTGGGGTTGAAGAACTGGATGTAGATTTAAAATATGCAAGATTTAAAACTGCAGTCCTGTCCTTTCGCGGCCATTCAACATGCCATGGCACTGGTATGTCAGATGGATGTGTTGACTTTGATGTCCAGATCAAATTCCAATTTGGGTAATTACATTCTACCTCCCTAAATTCCCATTGCAGTTTCAGTTAGATATGGTATTCTTCTCCACTTCTTGCCCCTCTGCTGTGTTATGAACTCCTTTCTTCCACCCCAGAAGTGGCTACCTTGGAGTGAAGTGATTCTTGTATAATAATATCCCTTACTAACTTCACAGGTTGTTGAGGATTAATTCAAATGCTTTAAGTTCCTCTGATGGAAAGCATTGCAGAAGGGAAAAGTGGGTTAGCATAATCAAAACAAACCAGTTGTCCTTTCTTTCTGACCGGTTTATTTCATGGATGCAGTGCTGTGAGTTAAACACACAGATTTATTTTCAGCCTACAGTAGGAATGTTAATTTCAAGAAATCACCAGACAGGTTTGTCTCTGATCAAGTCTATATATTTTCTTCAATGGAAGGCAGAAATAAAACGCACACACCGTAACATAGCATAAAACCACAAGTATTTATTTTGTAGCTAGAATATTCATTTTGTATCTGCTTGCATTTTAAGTGAGACTTCTTCACAACATCAAGTGGTGCAGGTTATTTTCACAGTAAGAGCTGCAAATTGGCTTTGGGTATCTTTGCTTGATTTACATTTTTCAATCTGGAAAAAAGGAGATTAATATCTCTGATAGTGGCTGCCTGGGTTACTTTTTACTTATTAAAGTGAAGTTACCCCTTGGTAGCATCTGGCTTCCTCTCTGATGGCTTATCTCTTAAAATATTGTGAGTGAATAAAGACTCAGAGGCTAATTACTGTTTCAGACTTAGCAAAAACCGATGGCGATGGTTCTGCCTGAAGAACATAAGGAAAATTCTTCAGTGAAAGTTTAGTAACCTCCATATGCTAAATATTTTCTTTCATCTCAGACTTTTGACGCCATAATTGATTCTGAGAAGTTTGACAGATTTCTCTAGAAGGACCTTAAACAAGCTTTGAAATGATCATAGTAAAACTGATTGATTGATGTAGTGCACGGAACATGGTGATAAGCTGCAAGGTTCAGAAATCCCATGGTACCACTCGCTTTTTTCCTTTCCTTCTCCCCTCCTTACTCTTATGTTCAACAAATGTGTGTGAGAGAAAAGGAGGTGGCTATCACCTGGTGGAAGATCAAGCCATCATCTTACTGCCTAGGCTAGAATGGTATAGAGGTCTCGTTATCTATTTCACTGCAGAGGAAAAGGGTCGGACTCTGATCTCATACCACTGTAAATCAGGAATTGCACTATTGTACTCAATGAAATTACCCCAGATTTACTC
The DNA here is from genome assembly GCA_007922175.1 of Pelusios castaneus. Lineage (NCBI taxonomy): Eukaryota > Metazoa > Chordata > Testudines > Pelomedusidae > Pelusios > Pelusios castaneus. The sequence continues at coordinate 12,219,273 of ML685804.1, forward strand.
AGAGTCTCTCCCACTTATATTTTATCTAAATATTAAAGAAAAGTATAGAACTAATCATCTGTAGGCTTTCCTGGAAATGAAAGAAGTAATTTTATTTTTCCTGTAGATCTCAGTCTCTGCAAGAACTTAATCTGCTGCAGATCTAGATCTGACCTACGATTTAAGCTTAATATGAAAAAATCATATTGTAACTGTGTGCTTGAAAAGAAAATATGCACTTCTACATCTTTGTGCAAGCAGGCAGATTCGGAGGCATACAGTAGGTTTGATTTTGCAAGCTATGTATGATATAAAAGTATTTGATGATGAAATGTTAAGAGACATACTCTAATGTACTGACAGTCTGTTTCCAAAACTCTGGACATGTAAATCTTCCTTAGCAGAGTTGATTTCTCTATCTGCGAATATACTTTAAGCCAATATGTTTGAGATCCAGCAATTCCTCGGCCCTAGAAACTAAATTCCCAGCTCATCAAAATTACCAAGAGGTTTTGTGCCTTGTTTCTTGGAAATAAATGCATTTGTAAAACAAATAGATTTCTCTTCCATGCCAGCCTCCTTTTTTAGTCTAAATGTATATTCTGTATTCTTTTTTCCTTGACAGAAGGAAAGGCTAAATGGATGGTTGTTTAGGAAGGGTGGCAATAGTCTGCTATGTATCATTTTAAAAATGGAATAAATCATAGCACCGTATATCTTTTAAGTAACTAGATCCTTTCGTCACACTGCAGTGTGTCTTCTTTCTGCTTGGATAAAATCAGGAGATTAAGATTATTGACTGATTCTCACTGGACTTCGAGGGAGTGAAGTGGCCAAATCCCATAGACACCTAACTCACTTCGGGTTTTTTGGGAATTCCAACCATTATTATTATTAAATGCATTACAGTAGTCCCTTGATGATGTAACTGAGATCATGACCCTACAGTGCTAGGTGCTGTATAAAAACATCATAAAAGACCACCCTTTCCCTGAAGAATTAGTAATATAAATAGGAAAACAAAAATATTTTGTGCTGCATTCTGTAATGGGATATCCATTTCTAGGGGAAATAAGGGTGTGGATTTTAAATTCTCTGCATTTTAACTCTTGCAGGCTCAGGTGTTTATATCACCCGGGGACAGCTCATGAACTGTCATCTGTGTGCAGGTGTCAAACATAAGGTTCTTCTGAGACGTCTTCTAGCCACTTTCTTTGACCGGTACGTTCCTTTTTGAGCTTATACCAGCTATTAAGAATTCACAGTGTTTCCTGTGTTTTAAATATTTTTTCAAAATATTGATTCAACACTTCTTTCCCCATATTTGTTTTTGCTTTTCTTATTTATGATGGGTTAATCTGAAGTACCAGCTTTTCTGATTCCTCAGTTTAAAAATATCCAATTTGGTTACTATCGGAAGGAGAAAGGCAATATCTTTCCACATCACTTTAAGCATTCACTCTTACCAGAAATCCTGTATGATCTGCGTTTCTCTCCCTTTCTTTCAGGAACACACTTGCCAATAGCTGTGGAACTGGAATTCGGTCCTCCACAAGCGATCCCAGCAGGAAGCCCCTGGACAGCAGGGTTCTTAACGCCGTGAAATGTAAGGGGAAAGAGATTTGCCGCTTCTGGGTTAGAGCAGTGTGCCAAGAACGAAAGGCTAGGGACGAGCTGCCATTTAAACAGGAGAAGGCCGTCAAGATTATATAAGAACTGTAAATGTAGGCACTGAAGTTGGGTTATGTGAAAATTTGGATCTTTCCACTGAAAAATTTGATGTTTTTAAAAAATACTTTACATTTTTGTCCAAAGATAGTGTTTTGTGTTTGTCGATATCAGAGCAGGAAACTGAACATTATTGTTCACTTTATCTTGAATCTTGTTTGGTATTTTTTAAAGCACTAATTTTGCAGGATAATATTTTATTAACAGATAGGACTTGTAAGAGATGGGTTATTTTTTCATGGGCTTACATGCTTGGTGACTGTGAGGTGGAACTATTTCAAGGTGTGAAATAACTTTACTAAACTTAGGGCTCTGATTCTGCAACCAGATTCATATAGTTCTAGAAATCCCACCTTTGAGGATCAGAGCCAAAGCGTGTTTGAAGGAGAGATTTCCTGCATGTGCCTTTGTTATCCCTCCCTCTCACTGCTCCTCCTTTATCCTAGGCATAGCTGTACCTGAAAGGGGCAGTGCTTTATGCCAGGGCCCAGCTTTTTGTTCTTAAATTGGTCTCTGAGAATTAGAAATTCTGCTCTCCGCATCATAATTTGTTAATGTGGATTCATCTATTTCATCATCATGGGAGAAGCATTTGTGGTAGTGTCACAGCCTATTTCCCTGAAGATGCTTTGTATAAATCTTTTGTTCTTTGGTAAGTAAAAAAGGGAGTCTTGTTGTAAAAATTACATATATATAAAAGCAATGATAGCTTTTTTTAAAAAAATCACTTTTTTTAATCTTGAAAACTGGCCAGGCTTCTGTATCATATCAAGCAATTTATCCCAGGTGTACACAGAGGATCTAAAATCTATTTTAGAGCTGATAATGTAATAGGATTCCTCGATTTTAAAAACAGAAACTCTCCCAAAAGGCCATAAGGTAAGACTCTATGTGTTGTAACTAATAAATAATGCTCTTTAAGCTCAGTGAGTCAGGGTCTGAGGTATTGAGAACTGTATTTGTGACGTCTAAATGTTTAGGGCCAGCCATTGGAGCTGAGCTGACTTACGCTAGCTGTATTCTGAAATGGGCAAGCTAATGATTCAAATACCGAAACCCTAATAGATCTGTTATACTAAGAGAAGTTTTACACTTAAAAAGATGTGCATGCCGGGCACAAAACAAGTGGATAAAATATGCCTATTACAGTAATTCTTTTGAGGACAAGAAGCACGTTAGTGGGGCAAATGGCACTTGGTGTGTAGACTACAAGTGAGGAACTCAGCGGTTTAGAAAAAGTTGGTATTTTAGTACAATAAAGGCCACTTAATATATGCTTGATATACAGTGCAAGCCAATGGAGTCTCATACTTCCCCCCTCAATGGACTCTGCCTGGATAGTAAATCTTTATGGAAATATCTCACTAGGACATGAAAGCTGAGTGGTTTTTTTTCTTTTTTTTTTAGATTTTTTAAAATAAATCTTTCCTCTTCCTAATTGCTCTGCTGCTGAACTCAGCAGGTTTTCTAGCCCCAGTCGCAGGTCTGTGGATGGAACAAAGGTAGCAAAAGACACCTGAGATGTAAAAGTCAGAAACATTGGGCTGTATTATTACGTAAGCCACGTTTGGTGGTGGTGCTTTACAAAACAAAGACAGAGGCCCTGAGAAGGAAGAACCTGCCGGCTAAGGATCCATCTTGCAAGGTGCTGAGCATCTCCAGGAAGCACTCAGTACATTCACTGCTTCTTTGGGAGATGACAGCACTTTCCGAGAGTAATAGTGGTGACTAGCCATAGATGCCCTGAAATCATAGGACTGGTTCAAATGGAATCAAGAGAACAGGGCATGGCCCCATGTCCAGAAAAATCCTGGGCTCTTTTAATCTGTGGGTTACCCATTTCATTAGTGGTGGTTCAGTGAAGGAGAAGGTTGAATTCCTCAAATATACCAAAAAGTAGTCACCTGATACAAATGGTGGTGGTGTGCCTTTATTGGCTTGATAACGTCCCATTCATCACGGCCGCAGATCGCATTTTTTCTCCCACCGCATTTTGACGCTGGACCTCTAATTAAAGATCTAATAAACTCCTACTAGAAAATTTGGGACCCATTCAAGCATGGAGTTGCCTATTGGATGATAGTGATACCAGCTGAGATATAAATTCCCATGTTTCCATGGGTAAGCCAGCTAATAATCACCTGGGTTTTAGGAACAAACTTCCCCTATGGATAAGTTGTCCCAAAATTTTCCTTTATGGGGTCTCTTGCAGCTTCCTTTAGCTGCTGGGGGAAACAGGATATTGTATGAACCTCTGGTCTCATCCAGTATAACAATTCCTATCTTCTTGTGATAAAGCCGTATGTTTTCTCTCCAATCTAAACACAGCTGCATGTGATTGATGTCTTGTGGTACAATTCTGGGACGGCACAAAGGCGCTGATCAAACAAACGTCTTTGTATCGCTTACTGTAGTGTAGTCCTCAGTTAAATGTATCCCTGTCTTTGCAGTGTATTGTCAGAATTTTGCCCCGAGCTTTAAGGAAAGCGAGATGAATGTTATCGCAGCCGATATGTGCACCAACGCCCGACGAGTCCGCAAGCGCTGGCTTCCGAAGATTAAGTCCATGTTGCCAGAGGGAATGGAGATGTACCGCACGGTCATGGGTTCTACGACAAACAGCGTCCCCCTGGACCCGGAATTCCAGCCCAACACCGCTCAAGTATTTGAGCAGCGAATCTATGCAGAAAGGAGGAGTGATTCAGGAACTATAGTTGCTTTGAGAACTAACACAGCAAATGTAGATCTAAGCAATGGATCCAGTCAGTCATTTGAACAGAATGAGGATGCCGAAGGGGCTGGCTCTGTTATACAGGAGGCCGTTGAAACAGATGCTGTGGCGTCAGATTCTCAAAGCACTCCACCACCTTTCGAACAAGGTTCCGGTTCCGCTAGCCGGCCAGCAACTCCTGCGAGGAGACAAGACGGTGCTTACGGAGGGACTTTATAAAAGAGAGAAAACATTTTCTGACCTATAAGGGATCCATAATACTAAAGCTGCTTGCATGCATTACTAATACAAAAAAATGTGATCAAGCCACTTACCTACTGAAGTGCTACTGTTGCCTGAAAAAAATGTGATTTTTATTATGCTTGTATTTAAAATTTATGAAGGAAATAATCGCATTCGTTACACTGTAAATGACTAGGTCTGTGATGACCTACTAAAAAAAAAAATTGGGCTCTTTTTTTGATATTCCTGAGATTAGTCTATTAGACTGTAGCTTTTTTTTTTTTTTTCTTTAAAGCAGGGGAGTAAAAAAGCTTGACGCTTCCCGCTGCTGTGCCACATCACCCCCACCCCATGCATTATTCAGCTCCGAAGTCAAGCCGTCATTAACTTCTTCCTCTAAAGAAAGTTTTACTGTCACTTACCAGGAAAGAAAGCTGTGTCAAGGTAGAAATCGTCTGATTTAGTCATTTTTGTCTATAAGATTGGCTCTAACAAGACTGGGGTGGGGAATTTCTTTAAAAAAACAACTTCTGTTACGTTGTCAGAGAACAGACCCTAACGTTGGTGATGTTGTAGCCAAGGTCTGAGGACACTTCAGTGTCTGTCCACTGATTTTTTTTTTTTAGTTGCCCTAACGTAGGGGTGGCCGTAGCTTTTGTTTTATATTTATGGGAATAGGGAGGACTGCATGGTAATTGCAGATTGAGACCCTGGGGGTGATATTCTCCTGCAGTACAACTACTGTCTTTCTCCCTTGGAGCTAATCCTTTTTCTTTTTGCACCCTTCTTGATTTCAGCTCCTACAACCTCACCTCCTGCTGCCACCTCTTTTGGGGCAATTATGAGCGTGACCATCAGTCAACTGGCCCACCCACTTCTTGGGCAACCTCTTGGCCGCCTCTCTAATAGGCTAATATTCCTTAATATTTGATTCAGTTCAATCGCTGAGCCAGATTGTAACAGTTTCAGAGAGAGACTTAACTGCAGAAGTGGGAAAACATATCTTGATCTAGATAGATGTAGAGATGTATGTTGTTTTTACCTTAAAACTTAGAGGCAGGGATAGGAGGGGAACGATGCTTGGAAGTAAGATGGAGTGAGCGAGCCTCAGTGAGAATCCAGCTTTATGCAGTAATGGTGCGAGTGAACTTGTTAAATGGCTTGGAGTGAGGGATCTGATTTCACATCTAAGCATGCACTAGTAACTGGGTGGAATGTGCCAGTCTGTCACATCTCCCTCACACTGAGCTGCACATGATAAAGCTAAAAACCATTAAGACTCCCCTCCGCCACCCACCTTTAAAATTTAACTGGACCCTTCAGGAGCCAAAAGTCTACAGTATCTTTCAGGAAACTAGTTTTCAGCAAGCCACACAGCAGATAACTGTGTCAGCTGGTGGGGACACACTCTGTCCCTCCAAAAGCAACAGGAACAGAAAGCCATCTCGCTCTTTTTACTCTAAGCAATAGAAAACTTGGCTCCATACTGGCTTGAAATAGCAACTCTTCCTCCAGCTATGGGAGCCTACAAAGGTGTCTGGCAAAGTCAGACTGGCCTAAGTTGAAACATCTAGTTTCCTTGACAGCTGTGACAGTCTGTGAGCTCCTAAAAAGCCCTGTGCTTTTAACATTTAAAGTATATTAAATATAAAGGGAAAAAATTATAGGTTTGTTTTCATCATTTAGGGTTCTATCTTTCCATGAAATACTTTTTCCTTCTACCTTCTTGCTCCAAATACCTCTTCATGGAAAGAGTATCCAGGGAGAAATATTTGAACACTTTCAATGCCCTTCTGGGTACCTTTTATGGCACTTGGCCTTCTTGGCCCTGTATCTAAGAAGACACGTAAGCATGCGTTATTATGCAATAATACACACTGTGCCATGTCTGACTGTTAGAACCACGTGCTAGGTGCCAGGTAGCTGGAATGTATGCGGGGATCTGTGCAAGTCGTAACGGATGTTTGTCCTCCAGAGCTGTGGTTGGACAGAAATATATGCACTCTCTCTATGTTGACATCTTCTGAGCGCTTTCCTTTTTGAAACTGAAGGTCCGACTAGATCAGGAACACCCCCCGAAGTGGCAGCTTTCCTAAAAATAACACCATCCCCAGAAGGTCTGAAAACATGTCAAGTGCAAAGCATGGCACGTAATTCCTAGGCTGCGCTTCTCACGGCCATGCTCCTTACATGTGTTTAATTATTAAGTTTGCTCTACTTGCGGAGGTGAGAGAGGATAGCAAGGTTACCCAGGCGGGAGTTAGGGAGGCTGAGTATGTGCTGAGAGCCAACATGGAGACAGTGGTGCATGTAAAAAAGGGAAATACCAGCTGCTCCTTGGTAGGAAGCTGCTCCTTGTAGGAAGCTGGTGCATGACAACGCCAAGTTTGAGTGCTTTTCTGGAGACAGGGAGTTACACAAAAGCCAAATGAGGCTTTTTCCCTTTTTATTTACAGTGAGTGAAATGCCAACTTTAACGTTAGTTACAGTTCCTTGTAAAAGCAAAGTTCGAAACGATGGATCGGTGCCAAAGTGCGCAAATAGTCACTTATAAAGGCTCGGACTGGCTATTTAGTGTTGGGTTTGGTTACTGAATTGACAGACAGCGCTTTGCTCAGGGCTTTACTCCTCTCTCTCTCTGCAAAAGGCAGGTAAGAGGGTGACCCAGCTTTCAGCCATTTTTTTCTTCAATACTTGAAGCTGTGTTTGCATCTTATTAACAAAACTCTCCAACGCTCAATGTGTTCCGACTTCCTTCGCTATTTGCCCTGAATGAAATACACAACGGGGTCTGTTCTCCCTTACATCGTGTGTACCTCTGAGTTTTGTGTGATGTGAATCTGGCTCTCTTAGATGGAATAGAGCAGGTATGCCGCACTCCCCAGTCACGTGGATCAGTGCCCATAAGACCTATGCAAAGTCGCGTGGCTGAGCTGGTATGTTTGTGTGTCAAGAGCAGGGCATTTGTGGGCATTATTTGCACTTCTGCAAATGAAAATCTTCCTCTCGCTACGTAGGAAATGTCCATTCTCTCCTACACGCGGTCCCCGCAGCTCACCCAGCATGCTTTTTCCAAGTGGCTGGTGGAATATCACACCGAGTATGTACCTTCAGTGCTGCATAGTAGATTGGTACCACTAGTCAGGTTATGGCCTTAAGAACGAATCTTACTACAGACCATAGAAATAGGCTTGCATGGGGCTGCTTTTTTTCTGGCAATTGAGCGGTCCAGTTCTTTAGCCATTTCGCTGTCGCCCGGATAAATACTGGGGATCTGTCAAACAGACTGCAGATCGCACCAGGGTAGCACACCCCAAATGAGAAGAGGCTGGTGGGTCGTCAGCATTACAATGAGTCTCTGCTGTCACTGCAAATCTTTTAGCTACTTGGTAAAGTTCATTGCCGGCCACAGCGTTGTTAAATTAAGAAATTAAATGAGCTGGGAAGTAGAGACCCGAGATTTAAGTCTCTGCTTTACATACCTGCCCACGGGGAATTCAGTCCTATTAACAGAGTGACCTTTTGAGTGCTGACTGTCCCTTTCTATATTTTTCTTTTTCAGAATGAGTCTAAAAATCACCACCTCCTTTTGAGTGGCACTTTTAGTTTTTGGTACATTTACTGAACCCTCACACTGAGATTCTCAGTTGGCTAAAGCTACTCTGGACCAACGTGACAGCAGAGTAAATGCATCTAATGCCCTGAACGGGGAGACCCAAGGCTGAATTAGCAGCGGAAGTACTTGAATAGTTTATGACTTAGGACAGAGAATCTGAAGAGAGAGTCAAGTTGCACAGTGAAAAAATATATATTTTTATATCTAGCACAACTTCCTGTCATTTCTTTCTTTCTTTTTTAATTTTTCTTTTTTTTCCTTTAAATTAGGAAGGCAAACATTTAAAATGTGAAGGGTTGAGGGTTTTCTCCTTATCTGGTAGATGAGGGCAAGCATTTTGCACTAATGTTTCCTGTGTGTGGAGGATTAATGATATGTTTGAAAATGTATATGGATGATGATTGTATTCTTTGGGGGGAAAGAATGATCCCTTTAAAATACTGAATGTAAAGTGATAACAGAGCAGTCCATTGATTGTGTGGGGCTTTCCTGAGTGCCTTAGAATTTTTTGATCATTTTTCCCAGGAAAACAGATTAAGAAAATCAGATCATAACCAAATCCTCCCTCCTCTTTGTTTACGACACCCTTTTTGAATCATAGAATTTGGGGCTGCTTTATAATGTGAATATGAAACTGCGTTCATCTAGGTCTGGTAGTACAGATCGAAGCATCAGTATTTATGGTATGTCTGCACCTTTATCGTATGCTTGACTATTAGCAATATTACATGTATATTATATATCTAAAGTTATATCAAGCACCTTTTGAAAAAACTGAATGGCATTTAAGCTTACAAGTTATATGCAGTTGCCATATGGTGTAGAACCCAGACTCTCTCCTCCGTGCTAGCTCAAATTAAAGAACGATGCCCTGATTACAGTTGCTAGATAGAAGGGTAACGTGACCTTCTACTGTATCTCTATCCACCCTGTGTTACTGCTCTGCAATTCCAGTTTGGCTCCAATCCGTAACGAAAACATTATCCGTGTATGATGGGGTTTCACAGACTGATAGGCAGTCACACCACGCACCTTCTTTCTGGGGGTTGAATCAATGCCATGCCTACAACTTACGGGAGGTTGTCCAGTCTTTCAGGGTCTGATGTCCTTCTCCCCTGCGCCTGTGTAAGTCGGTAGTAACTGCACTGAGGTCAACTGAGTTACATTGGTGTAAGTCTAGTGAAAGTCAGAAGAAAATCAGGCCCACTGTGTTTTTTCTGAGAATACTGCTCTCTACATGCCAGAGAGAAAGAGAGACAGACCATGTGATTTGGAAAAACTCATGAAGAAATTCATCTTAGGTTCTCAAAAAGCAAAAAACAGGTGGATTTTGCCATACGTTTGACTGTTTGTTTTGATACTTCCCTAGTGAGTGTAACCTTTTTGCAGCCTGTGACTCTCCTGAGGGGCCTAGAAATATTGCTGTATAAATTCCCAATGGATTCACACCTCTTCACGTGCGCTTTGTTTCTCTTTCCTCTTGTTCATTCTCCTGCATAGTGCAGTGCTTTAATGTGGAAAGAGAAACAAAGGGTTAAGCTCATCTTCATACAGTCTTTTTTTAACAGCAACACAAAACTGGAATTGTTCCCTATTTAACATATGTTTAAAGGACCATAGCATTCTAGACATGGTATTCTGCAAAGGACTGATGCATTTCCTCAGTCATTTTACTGCTAAGGTTTTGTTCAGATTGCTTATTTTTATGGAAATGTCTTGCTGCAAGTGGAGAAGGGTGTATGGCCCATTAACCAACTGAAAACGAAGAGACAACCCCTGTTTGCTTCTACTGGCAGTAAATTCTAAACAGAAAATTGAGAGTTCATAGCTGTCTTGGGCTTCAACTACTGTTTCAAAGTGTTCCTGTTGTATAAATTCGTCATTATGTCAACAAGCAAGCTCCAGACATGCATATTACCGTGCCCCAGATATTCAGGGCTTGCTGAATATGATAGTTATAAAAATGAGGCTTTCAAAAAAATGAAGTCTAAAGCACTCAAATTGGAAAACCTTCAAGTGTTCTGATCGGTTTCTTCTATTCTAAGCATTTTGCACATGACTCTGATTTCTATGTCAAAATTAAAGCCAAACTTCCAATGCTATTTTTAGCAGGCAGAAAACAAAACACACAAAAAAACCCCTAAGTATAAATGTATAAATATTTTTGACTTGAACATTCGGATGGCACTTGATTCAAATAGAACATTAATCCTTTGGACAGAATGTTTGGGAAAAAGAGAAAGTACAAGGTTGTTTTTAAAGAGTCTGTATAGGGTATTAAGTAGTACTGTAATTCATGACTGTTAAAAAAAAAAAAAATACTTTCTGTGCTGTAAGAAAAATTTCACAGTACCACTGAGTTAAGTTTCTCAACTGTCTCAGCCACGAAAGACGCTAGCTTTTTTTAATCGTGCATTATTCACTAGTATTTATGTGCTGTTATTCCGTATAGTTAAGACTGTTATTTTTTAGCCATGGCTGACACAATATATCAGTAACTAAAAAAAAAAAAAAGTAAACCCCCCAAGAGTTCGGAGTGTGCTCATAGCTGTTTTCATATGATGAGAAATCCATTTAAAAAACCCGATGTGATCATTAATTGTAAAATTCACATTTACATAATAATAAAGTAAATTAAATTAAAAGCTCTTCTGTGCCTTCTTTCACCCCTCTCTCCCTTTTGGATTAAGGACACACAGGATGGGTAGTAATCAGGAATGGGTGGGTTGGAGGTAGAGAGATGAGAAATCTATGGTGACTGGAAGAGGCTGCAGGATGGGCTTTTGTAAATCTTGACTTAGAATAAAAAATGACTGAGAGCTTGCACGGAGAGATGGGAAGGCAGGCTAGGAGTTAATCAAAAGTGCAAGTGATAATAGTGGAAGAGCAGCGAAATGACTGCCAGCTTTTTACGCCGGGTATACGTGTCTGATCCAAATCCACTGAAGTCAATGAAAAGCCCTATCCTATAAACCCTGCAGTAAGAACAATAGTTCTACCTTCTAAGCTCATCCCAGATCTTTTAGTATGCCTTTTGCTTGGCTAAATGGTCCTTTCTTAAAGTTAAAAAAAACAAACTGTCATCTTCACAAAGGCAAAAACTGCTAGTGGCCTGATGTTACCAAAATCCCAGTATGTCCAATCTACCATTGCTGTTGGCCAACAGGAATTGTATAGAGTTATACATGAGTGGGTGTATGAAACCTGCTTTGCACTATAGACATCTCTGTGGATGGATGGATGGATGGATGTAGGTTTGTTCTACGGTTTGTTTGTCATGGGAGTAACGTGCCCTGTGGCAACTGGCCAACAAGAAGGGTGTCAGAAGGTTTCAAGTAGAGATGGCTAACATTGCTCTGTAAAGGCTTACAACAGTGGTGTATGGAGAGTCTGAGGGCCCCCACTATGTATGTAGAGTCTGAGGGCCCCATTATGTATGGAGAGTCTGAGGGCCCCAGTTCCCAGTCTGATAGCCCCAGCCCCACGACCGCATTGTACTCGGTACAGTATAAAAGGGCAGTTCCTGTCCCAAGAGTGTCTGTCCTCCATAGGGACCCGAGATTGGGCATTTTATATGAATAACCAGAGCCTGCTGGCAATACTTAGGAGGATGGCCTATCTACCGCAACCTCACTAACCCCTCGCTACTCCTTAGGTGGGTCTATGGAAGGATTCAAAGGTAGAAAATAAGCAGCTGGGGTTGTGGTCAGAAGAGTCATGACCTTGACGTGTGGTCATGGCAACGAGGGTGGCGAAACTGGAGGAAAAGAGAACGAATTCCTCTTGGAGGAAGTCTGTGAGATCTTTCAGATGTTGAACGCCCTGTCCTCTGCTGACAGCTGCACGAGAAGACAGTAACTCATCTCCGGAGCTGCATTCTGCGGGGGCGTGAGTGATCTGCCTCCTACAACACAAACAGGTTTTCGTCTGGTGTCTTTCAGGACGATGTGTAGCTTGGTAAGATCTTCTTTACTCCCACCTGCTTTCAAGCCTGGTGCACACTTCATATTCTGGATGAAACTCACTTCGGCACAGAGCACCAGCATCAGGTACAGGAACCACTTCAGTGCTCCAAATAGGGCTTACGTGGGTGAATTTCACCCACCGTGCGTCAATGGGTGAGAACATTTTCCTATCCTGTGGCTTTGACCATGTCATCCTCCTCTTTGAATCTCTTCCCCCTCTGGCTCTCCCTTTTCTATGGCTTCTATTCACGCTCAGTGCCATTCACAGTCATTCCCCATGCTACCTAACATCTCTCATTCGCTATCAAGCTGTTGGTACACTCCTCTGATCTGAAAGTGGATGTATTCTACCTTCAGTCCTCCTGGAAGAGGGTATGTTCCACCGAATCAACGTGCTAGTGAGACGTTGTGTTCAGCCTCCGGGAGTGAAGCGTGAATGCTGCGTAACCCGTCAGCTGTCTTCCTCTGCCCGCCATAGCAAACCCAAGCTCCGTGTAGTCTTGCCCAACCAGCGTCCAGACTAGACGTGATGGGAACTTTCCTACCCAGTGGGCACTGGAGCAAGTCTTATTAATCCTGAAATGGCTGAGCCTTTGCAGGCTGCATCTAGCTCATACCTCTGGCCTGCTTGGGAGTGATGCACCATCTGGTGGGCAGTGCCCGAGAGGATTGCCATAGAGATGAACAGGTGTGAAGGGAGGCAGAGCAATATTGTTGGGGTTCTGGCAGCCTGGAGCACTCCCCAGGAGGGCAGCAGAGAAGAGTTTTCAGGACATTCTGTGGTCTCACTGACTTCTTTTTCCTTCCATGTTGCACCCTGTGCCTGGCCAACGGCCACTTTCCCTACTAGAGAGAAGACTGGTATTTTTGCTAATATCTGCTGCCTGCCTCCCTCCGGAGTCTGCGACTGATTCAGTGTGTGCCTGTAACTTCTGTGGGCCTCAGTTTACCCCTCTGTGAGTGATATTTCCTTATCAAACAGGGTGCTTGAGGTTTATTTCTAAAGTTCCTCTGATGGAAAGGGGTAGAAATGCAATATTGCTTTAACTTACAGTTGAAAGAGTGGCTTTTGGGTAATTATCTTCCCTGTATTCTGGTCAATCAGAGTTAAAAGTCTAAGAAAAGGGAATCCACCCAATCTGTCTGCAGCAGAACCCTTTCAAAAGACCATTAAGCGCCATGTCTCCTTGTTCATTTTCCATCAGCTTGTGTGACTGTTAGAGGTTGTTAACATTCATGGTGCCATTACAGCAACAAGAACATGTGAGAGTGCTTCCTCACGAAGGCCTAATCGCTGGCCTGGTCCTGGCCCACCTCTGGGTTTTTTCTTTCCTGAGGATGAATCACATGCAATGTCCGCTCAGGTACGATGGCTGTCCTGAATGGACCAAACACCCCAACGTCAGTTTGTTGAGCAAAAGGGAAGAGGTAGAGAGATGCCTTATTTCGCTTCAGGCCAATGAGAATTAAATCTTACGTAGAATTTTTAGGAGCGGGACTGGCTGGCTAAGGAGATTGATGGAGACTGAGCCCATCACGTTTTGCTCATGGCTTTCAGGCTAGTGCTGCTCAGCCATTGACATCTGATGACTATCTGGTGTCCTACGTGGAATGAGTTGGCAGATCTCTGTCCTCTTCCTACAGGACATCTGCTCACATTTCACATCCTACCTTGACTCTTGTTGGCTGTCTCCGTAAAGAAGTGTGAACTGGAATGGATCACGCAGAACGAACATCTGCAGTAACTGAGCACTTCACAAACCTCATTGCTTTCCACTCTAATTGCAAGAAGTATGTCCTCTGATCTGCCTTCTCCGATACAGACCAAACCCTATCCAAACAAAACCCTCCACGGCACAGACAGTTCTCCACCTGAGGAGAGGATGAGAGAAAGAACAAACCACGTGTATCAAATGTTAGGCATGTTACTTAATGCACTGCTGGAGGTGCTCAGACATTACAGTGAAAGGGACAGTGAAATTGGGGAACCAAGGACATTGAGCTATGTTTGAAGAGACTTCAAACAAGTCAACAGAAGGAAAGTTGAAGGAGGAGGAGAGAATGAATGAAAGGTGTCCAGGCAGGGAGGCCTGGGAGAGATGGTGAAAGTGAGATGGGCTAAGAAATGTGTGAGTTTGTGTTGTATGTTATTTTGGGTTAATGGGCGAGAGAGAGAGACACTACAATGGGATTGTGGCCTAGAACAGTGGTTCTCAACCGGTGGTCTGTGTACCACTGGTGGGACACAGAAGTAGTGTAGGTGGGACGCAGGGTTTTCATAACAATTACGAAGAATTCGCTCTGCCTCCCGCTGATCTGCCCTGCCTACCTGACCCACCATCATTATATATAAACCTGCTGTCATGGTGGGACCCAGGTTCTTTGACAGACTGATTGGTAGAACGTAAGATACGAAAAGTTGAGAACCACTGGCCTAGAAGGGCCAGTATGCACCAAAGGACTCAAGAGGGCCTATTTGAATTGTTGTTGACCTGAGTGAGTTCTTGAAGAGCCTTGAAGAGGGAAAAGGCAACGCGCTACGAGACCTCCAGCCATGAGGGGGCGCTTGGGAGGCAGTTGCCTGTGCTATGCAATGGAAGTAGTCACAGTGTGCAAAGTTACGACAAAGAAACACGACTTTGCAGAATAGGGACCTAAGATGATAGTTGGGAGTAAAATACCGTTTATCGGGGTGGAGGATAATATGAGATTAAAATCATAAGCAAGACCAGGAAAAAATAGTTCAAAGCTTGGCCTAGTTCTTGAAAAATGATTCCTAAGTCAAGAAAGGAGAAAGCAGAGAATTCTGTTCTCTGTTCATTTTGTCTTGATTCCCCGCTCCTACTGAAGTGGCCATAAAATTCCTAAAATGCTGCATTTCTAGTTATATAAAATTAAAAGGCACACAAATCCACTAGCATTTGGGATTTCATTTAATCTCATCTCTGTGAAGGAGAAACAAAACTTGGATTCTCATGTACAACACATACCGCTGAGTTATATAAACCATTTCAAGCTGATTTATTCTAAATGAGTTGTTATAATCAGAATTCGCCTTATGAGCAGCTTTCTTGCAAACGTCAGTGTTTCAGAAAAACCATCCTATGGCTGCTCCAGTATTTCAAACTGATTACTTATAAACACCATTTCTAAAATTAGTTCTTTGGTGTGCGTTATTGTCAGAGTGGGTGTATTATGATCTGCGGAGTATGAAAAGATAAATGAGTTATTTAACAAAGTAAACGATGTCACTGTAGAAACGTGGAGAGGGAAAAAGAGAAGGGGGGAGGACGGCCTTTTTTAAACAGCAATGTAATGTCGGTTCCATGATACTGTAGAACTTCTGTAGGCTGAAATTGCCAAGGCAGCAGTCCTTTGCCCACCCCAGATGAACGGGTGGAACCAACCCCCTGCAAATAGGGTCTTTTAATATTATTAAATGTTGGGCCTTCCTCTGCCTGTCCCAGGGAGAATGAAGAGCTGTGATCGATGCAGAGTGGTTAACACAGCCAACACTGTACCCCATACCGGGGGTGTAAAGTGAAGGAGCAGATGGCCAGGGAACCGGCAAACGCCTGTTTTTTGCATTCAGCTGCACCTGAAGGCCTTGGCCTAGATCAAAGCACCATGGAACAAGGCCTTATATTCAGATCCGAATCCTGCCAGGAGGAGCTTACAGGCCAAGGCCATGTCTACTCCAGAGACCTCACAACGGCTAAGCTATACCAGTGCAGCTGGACCTCTGTAGGATCTTGTGTGTAGCCGCTGTGTGTCAGTGGGAGAGAGCTGTCCACACCGGCTCTTCTCTCGGTGTAACTTCCGGCACTCAGGGGGTTGGTTTGTTTTTTTCACATCTTGAGCAACATAAGTTCTAGTGACAGAAGGGCAAGTGTAGACATAATCTCAGTAGACCAAGACAGAGCGGGGGAACTCAGACTAGAACTCAGGTCTCCTGGACTTTGGTCTCAACAGGGCACCCAATGCCGGAGTTGTATAAAACTCTGTTCTTATGGCTCATAGGGCTTGGGGAAAACGTCTATTTCCTTTTGCCTGGACTCGTCACCCCTTGCGTATTGGGAGCAACAAGCTGCACACACCGCCTCCCAGTGTAAATTACACTGAACCGCCATCCTTCTTAATTTAGCCCCATGGGACTGAGTGCAGGGATGATGCCAAATGGAGCATCCTCTACTGACTCCGCTCCCTATCTGCAGACCTGACCCTGGCAGGTCACCCACAGCCCGATGCGTGGCGTTGGAGGGCTGAGGCTATGCTGTTGGGGATCCTGTGATGCCCTGGGGTTGCATCACTGCCCCAAGCGGAGGGGAGGGAGCATTTGACCATTGCCAGACTTTCAAGACATTTCTACATCCCCAGTGCATCTGATCACCTTGTTCTTCTCTACTGCATGTGAAGGGTAGGAAATCTGCAAGGAACACTTCCTATCTAGAAAAGGGGATGGCTGGTCACATTCAATGAGTGTTTCCTCCTCCCTGCCTCTGAATCACACAGAATCCAGCCCTGAAGGACAAAGTGCTGTGCTCTGCTATGGCCAGTTCTACTTTCCTTGTGACGTAAAGTCTCGGGAGAGATTAGGAAGGATGGTTAGAGCAGTCCCCTGGGACTAGGAGATCAGGACGCTGTTCCTAGCCCCATCACAGATTTCCTGTGTCACCTTGGGCTCGTCACTTTGTTTCTCTATGCCTCAGTTCCCCTTTCCCTGCCTCCTTGGGATGGTGGGAGGACATGTCTATTAATAGCTATGAGGTGCTCAGCTGCTGCAGCGTAAATAAGGAAAGGGAGTAGAGACCTGATGCTAGGGAAGGGCATGGTTTAGTGTGGAATATTAGCCCTAATTCCTCCGCAGTAAGAGGGACTGGGCTGTGGAGGAGAAGCGGAGGAGAGTTGGGCAAATCACCACAGTCAGGTTGGAGGAGATGGAAGCGAGAAGAGTCCTGTGAAATTCAGGTGGCCGGTCTGAAGGCTCTTCTCTCTCCTGGTCATCACGGTAACCCCCGAAGGCTCTTCCAAGAATAAGGTAAGAGTTGATCATTCTGCACCTGCTTATGGCTGGCATTGAGTAGCGTTTACTCACCAGAGCAGGCCCTTTTTGCTCACTGAACTACCTTTTAATGCCATGATAGGAAGATAGGTTCAATTTAGTGAAGGTAAAATATTTTGGAGGCAGAAATTAAAGGCCAAGCTTTGCAAAAGAGGCAAGTGATGTTGTGAGGGAGGCGAGTTGGGACACCTTCTGGGGGACAGATTTCCAGGGAGTGCTGAGTGCCTGCCCTCTGATAAGCAGGCCTCTTTAAAGGGCCACAAGTTGGACCCCTAAAATCACTAATTGCTTTTGAAAATTTTGGCCTGCGACTCTAAGCCTACATTGGCGTTATGAAGGCCGAAGGCCCCACCCGAATGTGGCCAGCCACAGAATCAAGAATCAAGTACATGCTACTCCTGTGTGAAAATGGGGACAGAATTGATCCTACAGTAAATTTTGCAATATGTGTCAGGATTTCATTGCACAAATTCTTCCAAGCCCCAGCAGGCTACCCAGCCAGTCAGCAATGACTGGTTAGCACAAAAGCTGACTGGGATGAGTCAATACATGGATCGTTTACTGAACTAACCAGTAAGTAATAATAATAAAATGGAAACACGATCTTGACAGGATCCCATTTGGGCTTGAAGGATTTTTCTAGGAAACGCAAGCTCCTGGCTCCATAATGCTGCAGAACATTGCAAATACTTTCCATCACAATCAATATCCACATGAATATGTATGATGTCACGTTAAAATGATTCTGTGGAATAAATTAAGCCCAGGCAGATGAGTTACGAGGGAGCCTGTGTTAAGGCTGTTCACTTGCAAATACTTGTATTTCACTCATTAGAAGCTTTTTGGCAGGGACACTAGAGAGCTCAGATATTTTATAACTTGGCCTGTCCCAAAAGTTTATCTCTACGTCTGTGCAGCCACAAACTCATACCGTTCCATCCAGCAGGCTGGGTTTTATGTTTCTTCATCATAAGTTATTGCTCAGAGTTAAGGCTCTGTGACACGCATGTTTTTCATGGCACAAGTTCTTATAGACCACAAAACAGCCTCCGCACTGGGCGAATCATGTTTCAGTGTGGACACTGTGACGGTCCGGAAAGGTCATGGAAAAGTGGCTGCTTCGTGCTCAGGCACTGTGCGTATCCTGTGCAATCAGGGAGCTGTGTTCTCTGATCTCAGTGCCGAAAGTTAGTTTTTATTCCTTTTAACCCTGCAGAGGCACAATCGCTGCTGGAGAGTGAACTGGATTCTAGTCTGGCGAAATCATCTCAATTCCAGCTGCAGAATCTTTACCTTCAGGTATGCGTCACAGGTCTCCACTGCCTGTTAACCTCACCTGTAATACACCTCTGCTCTTCCTTGCTCGATTGGTGATCAGGGAGAGAGAGGAGAAATCGTTCGTGTCACCCACATGGACTACCTGAGTCTTACAAGACTTCTCCTTACCTTGTCCCACCAGCATCGCCTCTAAACTTCTTGGTGACTTGACCAGCTCCCCTTCAACGGCTGTCACTGTTAAAGAACGCTAGCCTAATATTTCTCCTTTAATCGCTTCGAGCGTCCCTTAGCATCAGGCCACAGCGGCTTCATATCAGTGACATCATCCCCTTTTCATACGGACCAACAGAAAATGACTGGTCAATCATCATGAAAAGTTTCCTGGTAACTCTTGTTTTGGTGAAAACATTTCTGACCTTTGAGGAAAAAGCAAACCTTGAGTAGACATTTTGGGAGGGTGGGTTGGTTGTTTTTGGAAATTTGAAACTTCACTGAAAATCGGTGCAGGTTTTCTTTGTATTTTGTCGTCCTTATTGAAAAAAATTATTTAGCAGGTTTGGGTTTTTTGGGATAAAACCAAACATTTTGAACATTTTGAAGAGAAATTTAAAAAAAAAAAAAAACCCTACATTTTCCAAAATTTCTTCTGCAGAATAATTGGTGGTTTTTCGACCTGCTCTAAACCCAGCATGGGTGGCTTGGGTTTGCTGGGGATGCCACCCAGGGCAGATCAGCACTAAAGCATATTGGCAGAGCTGGGGGCTCTTCACAGAACGGTGCTGCGGGTACGGGCTGTGGGCTAGTAGCGGAGCTGAGCGTGGAGTGGCTGAAAAGCCAGCACAGCAGGATTATGATGTGTTAAGAGAGGGTGTGAAGACATTTGTGCAGTGACTTCTGGCTATGCTCACACTATCCACTCCCTTTCTGCAGCACCAGATTCTTCTACAGATTTGGGGGAGAGGGGTCTTTTTTCAAAGTGCTTTGCTGTGCTTGCAGCTGATTTAGGGGAGGAAAGAGCTGAAGTTTAAAAGACCAACTTCAACAAGTCTTCAGTTCCTTCAGAACTCTTCCTGGAGGAGAGATGGAAGAGGGCAGCATCTGTTAAAACTTCATGCTATCAGGCAGCTTTGTTCTTCCTCCATATCACTCTAGACTTCTGATCACTGGCACCCCTACGGATCTATTCTGTTCAGTGTCTCTCTTTTAATATATTCAATTATGATAATGCTGTATTACAGCCATGGCTGAAATTACCGTGCACCGCCTCCCCAAGAGAACCCTGTAATTGACTAACAACTTGACATGAAAGATGAGGAGACACAGACCTGACATTGTGGAGATAAATTAGAGAGCTAAAGATTCTTGAATTTCCAGGAAAAAAGTCATATCTCATGGCATGGCAACGATGGGTAATTTCTTCCCCCATGAACCCAAAACTGATTGCCAACTGTTCCCTCCATTACAGCCTCCACTGAAGGGCAAAGAGTCTGGCTGCCTTTTCTTTCTGTACTGATGGGGGCTCATCTTTTTTCCCGGGGAGGTGCAAAATCAGAGAGCAGATTTGGTTTTTCAAAAGCCCTAGGGCTTGCCTCAGACCCAGATCCTTTTCTGTCCCAAACCTGCTATTTAGTAATATATATGGACATCCCCTGCAATCTCTCCTTGGGTGAAGAGATGGAGTAATACATGGTAAGGTTAAGCTGTGGAACTTCTAGTTCGGAAATGAGCCATGCATCAGATGTCTCCGTCCTACAGGACTGCACCAACCTAGGCCCGTGCACACCGCACTGTCCTACATTGTGCAGCTGGCAGGAGCCAGATTTCAGATGCACAGCCCTATTACACCAAAGTTCCCCCAAATCCTAGCTGAGTGGCTGTCTGGTGTCCTCTCCCCCACTTGTCTCAGGGTGAGATGTCTCCATTTGATCCCTTGTTGTCTCTAGGTCTCCCCTCCTTTCCACTCACTCCTCTGCCACGGAGAGAGGGTGAGAGCAATTTGCTCTTTCACACACTGTTGCCAGTCGCTCCCTCCCCTGATGCGTTCAGATCCCATTTTGTGTCACCTGTGAGTGATGGAGACAGCATAGCTCATGAATATCAAATAGGCCTTACCCTGCACCGTAAGTGGCCGTGAATTCTCAGAGAGCCACGGGCAGGTCCCTTGTTACATTGTTATAGATAAATTATTTATTTAAATGTGACTTAGAGACCGTCCTTTTTTTTTTTTAAATGTCCACCTGATATTTTATTAACGTACTATAAATGTCTCATTTAATCTAAATTAAATCCTTGTTTGAACCACTTACGAGAAAGTGTGAATAAATTCTATTATATTTCAACTAATGTTTATTTTGGCCCATTTCATTTCTGAGAACCAGGTTTAAAAATCAGGAGTGTCTAAAAAAATCTCTTAAAAACCTGACCTGTTATATGCTCAAACAGAAGCCAGGCAGTCAGCCTGAAAAGAGACCCAGAAAACCCCATCTTTTTTCTGATCACCGCCTGGCATCTTCCTGTAGATTTTGGAAAACACCAAGACTGCGGTTTATTCTGTGATAAACTCTCAGTTGTAATTCTCTGTACAATGATACGACTGAGAAACCACAGCTGACGCCTGATTGTGCTAAGCACCAACAGAAGAGTAAAAAAATAGAGTCCCTGCCCCAGACAGCTCACAATCTAGGGATTGTCCAGAATCAACAGGTGAGTGAAACGGACAAAGGGATGAGGATGGGTAGGAGACAAGGTGATAAAAAACAGCATTTAGCAGAAAAAGAGGTGTCTCAGCTATTGGCAGGTTAATCAATGCCAGGTAGGAATGATCAGGAGGCATCGTGGTACAGGCCTGTGTTAAGGATGGCTTTAGAAGAGGACAGGGTGATTTCTAGAGTTGTAGAAACTCTCTGGTTTCTGTAACCCTCTGTCTTAAGAGCCTGATCCTATTTCCATTTAAGCTGATGGGAAAATCTGAATTTGGCCTGGAAGTAGCAATGGAAACTTTATTTTAAAAAAATCCCTTTTTTGATCCTTGGCTGATACAAACTGATAAGAATGCTACGGAGAAGGAAAAGCTAGAAATAGTGAAATGTTAGACATACGCTGCGGTCTGGCTCCTGTAACATGCCGAGTCATTGTAATATATACATATCTGCCGTTCTTCTAGTTTATCTACATCTTTGTGGCAGAAAAGATGCAGACTTGTCTGAACAGCAAAAAGGTATCAGAGCGTCCCGGGTCGTTTGGAGAACAGACAGGAAGTGCCAGAGCCGACTATTTGTCTTTAGATACCACGTCGTGGAAGGGAAGACAGACACAAGGACAAGATAATAAACCATAAAGTCCACTAATGCTACAATGCTGGAAAGTTACATGAATAGTTTGTACAAAACAAACCCGGAGTCCTGGGGCGCTTTTACAGACTAACACATTTATTTATCGCATGTGCTTCCGTGGGAGAAAATCCCCCTTCATCAGACGCTTTCTCCCACGAAAGCTCACGCAATAAATAAATGTGTTAGTCTTTAAAAGCGCCACCAGACTCCTTGGCTATGTCCACACTGGCCAGGTAATTCGAATTAAGGAGGCTTAATTCGAACTAACTAAAGCCATGGCTACACCAGGCTTTCATTAGTTCAAATTAAGGGCTTCCTTAATTCAAACTAATAACTTCGAATAGGGTATTAGAAGTAAGGGTTAATTGGAACTAACTAGTTTGAATTAACCAATGTGGCCACGTTAATTCGAACTAATTTCTTAGTCCGAACTAACCGGCCATTGAAATGAATGGGGATCGCTAATTCGAACTAAGCAAGTGCCATGAATGGCACTTGCTTAGTTTGAACTAATTTTTTCTAGTTCGAATTAAGTTAATTAACTTAACTTAATTAACTAACTAATTCAAACTAATTTTAGTAAGTGTAGACATAGCCCTTGGTTTTTTACTGGACTAGACTCGCAGGGCTCCCCCTTTGGAAAATGAGCAGTTTGCAGTTACACCTTTCTGTAGTGCCCTACAGAGGACAGACTTCGTCAGTCCAATTCCAAAGGGGTAGCCATGTTAGTCTATTGTAGAAAGACAACAGAGTCCTGTGGCACTTTTACAGACTAACAGATTTATTTATTGCATGAGCTTTCGTGGGAGAAACTCCCACTTCGTCAGACACTTTGAAGATGGGATTTTCTCCCACGAAAGCTCATGCGATAAATAAATCTGTTAGTCTTTAAAAGTGCCACAGGACTCTGTTGTCTTTGTCAGTCCAAGTAATTGCTGCTGGCCTGTAGGTCTTGGGATTGGTTATTTTTTTCCTCTCCCCATGCTGTGATTGCTGACTGTCCATAGCTTTACTTAGCCCAGTCCTGGTTGCAGGGGTCTTGGCTCTTGATAGGGAAGGTTAAAAAAAAGATGGCTAGTTAGTGAATGAATTTTGCTTATGACATGGAGGAGAGAATGCGTTTGTTCGAAGAATCACTGAATCGGAGAAAGTGGGAAAGATTGTTTCTGGCAGCTTAAAAAAGAGCAATTACCAATAGAGAAAAAAGTATTTACTCCACATCCACAGGTTAGCCATTGGAGTAACACTGATCTATGCCAGCTGAAGATCTGCCCCTTTCAAAACACTACTGTGATAGCTGTTCCCACGTCAGGCTACACTTGCCCGCCCCTGCCAGTGTGCGGGACCCCTTGAACAGCAGGGATTCCCAAGTGGAGATTGATTCTTCTCACATCAATCTTTGAGGTGCTGCCTGCGGCAGGAACTTGCATCGTCCCAGATCTTTGTCTGCCCACTAAAACAGGAGCCATTTGACATAAAAGCTGAGGCCTTGCTCTTTTCCTTTCCTTTGTGCAATGCTGTGCATGCTGATGAGAGAATAAACAGCTCTGGGCAGAGCCAAGCATGGTGCAGGCAGATTCATGGGTCAAGTTTCCTGCGCTCAGCTCTGCCAGCGTGCTTCAATCTTGACCTTCCTCTGCCTGCTGTTGGCTCTCCTCCCTTTGCTACTCCACTTCCGTCCCACCTCTCCCCTGTCATCCCAGTCCTTGGCTTCTCCTTCGTAACTGCTATCTATTGTGCTCCATCATCCCTGGCTGAAGCGCACCCATTACAGCCTCTGGTGGGATACAGTACACTTCCCCTTGGCCCTCACTGAACTGGGGTCTGAAGGCAGGTTGCTCCAGGGAAAGGGCTCAGCCCAAATGTTCACTGGTCAGCAAGACAGACAGCAGCTTGGCCTTGTGCCCTTGTTGAGAACCTGTGTGTGGCACGGCTGGAAAGTGAATTTGCAAAGTTGCAAATCTGCTGCCCACAGTTCCGTGTTGATCGCAAGCCATATCATCTCATCGTCTCGTTTCCTCCTTTGTGCTGGAGTTCACGCAAACGTTCTAGTTTTTGTATATCTAACATGCTTCTTTAGGGGGAGATGCGGGTTTGAATCCTATGAAAACCCGTGGCTGAGGTTTGAATGTTTCCCTATTTGTAAGATGGTCTTTTTTAAAACATTTCCCCAAGACAATCTTTTCTGTAGCTGGGGTTGGTTTTTTAATGTAGAATCCATGTTAAGAGAAGCCAGAGAAGTTAAATGCCTCCTTAAATTCAGTGACCCTATTTGTGCTTCAGCATGCAAATCCTGATTGTTTAACCAGCACCATTAATAGAAATGAAAGTGGCCTTTTATCTCCTCCTCTGGAACTTTAGTATCTTGTGACACTTGGATGTAAAATCTCTCTCTCTCCGCCCCCTCCACCCCATTCCCTGAGGCAATCCTCAGCAAAATGGAGGGCAAGGTAATGTGGAACATTTGATCCAGTGTGGGAGCTCTTTTATGTAATACTCTGTATGTGCGTGTAGCAGCTGGATTTGCCAGCCCAGGAGACTGATCTGGAATGAGAGCTCCTGGTGCTAGGGAGAAAGCGTGCTGGAATTTTTTTATTTGAAATTTTTGGGGGTCTAAAATGAAAATTTCCACAGAAGATGTCTGTTTTCAGCCAAGTTTTCTGGGTTTTCAATGAAATATTGAAAAGTAAATATATTTCCATTTTTGGCAGCCAAAAGCAGATTTTTTACTGCCAAAACTCAAAAAAAAAATCATTTTTTCTGCAACCATTTAAAAGTCATTGAAAACAGATTATTTGCGGTCTGCATTTTTTCAACAAAAATATGAAAAAAAAATTTGAACCAAAAATTTTTGTAACTTTCATCATTTTTCCCCCCACAGGAACAAGAGAGTCATTTGCCCTTTTTATTATTATATTTTTACCATGAGAATCCTTTGTCTTTTTTATTGTTCTGATACTGAGAGCCAAAACCTTGGATAGTATAAATGAGTGTAGGTCAGCTGACTTTAGTGAAGCTACATTGATTTGCATAGCTGAGAAGATGAGCCCCAAATTACTGGTAAATGTCCTTCTTTTTTCATACAAGTCTCTGTTCCTTTAAAAAACTTAAGTAATTTGTCTTCAGAATATCTTGCAGCTGTGAATTCCAGAGGTTAATTTTGCATGGATCAAAATCGTGTTTACACTCAACCATTTAAAATACATTGCCTTTTAATTTCATCTCTTGACCTTTTAGCAAAGAGCAAATAGGAGCACACAAAAGGATTTTCTATTTAGTTTTCATTAGACCTCCTTAGTTTCTTGTCAGGGTTCAGCGTTTCCTACGCCTTGGTGACTTCCTGGAGCGCAGAACAGCATAGGAGTTAAACTCAAGTAATAACATTCCAAATAAAAATAAATTGAGAACAAACCACTGAAAACCTGGTGGAAATTTGAGGTTAAAAGGATATACTGGGGAAAAAGGAAAATCCATCTCTTTAAACTTCTTTGTGAACCTCATTACTTTCCAAGTTAGCAACTAGTTAACTAGGCAGATTGGCCTGACCCTGCAAAGACACCTACACGTGTTTAACTTCACTCAACGGGGCTACTTAGGTGTAAAATTGAGCACAGCATTGGAACCTGCACTGCGTGGAGGCAGGTTTTTGTTTTCTGAGAGTCTCTCTGGTTCCTGAGAGCTATAATTGTACCAACCAGGTTGTGATGTGTTCAGCAGCTTCACAGCTCCTAGCCTGAGCAAAACAAAAAACACAGAGGTCGGCAGATTTGGAGCCTGATGTCCTCAGAGATGGGCAAAGCAGCAATAAACCTGAGGGAGAGGGGAAATGAATTTTTTATTGGTGTTTATAGTACAATATAATACAGACACTATAAAAGTCAGATTGCAACAATTCGGCCGAGATAAACCACTAGATAAGCAAGACAACATCCTAGCTGAAAGACAGTGGGGGCAAGAGATCATTTGGGTGAGATCTGGCTTCTTTTCATAATTAGTTTTACAATAGCACTTAGATGCCTCAGTCCAGAGTTGGTGTCCATTGTGCACAGTGCTGTACAGACCTGCCCCAAGGAGCATGAAGTCTAGATAGATAAAGGGTGAGGCAATGTCACCCTCATGTTCCAAATGGGGAACTGAGTCTCAGCGCCTCGCACAAGGAAGAGTGACAGAGAAGGAAACTGACCCCAGGTCGCCGGCATTCCCGTCCAGTGACAATCACAGGACCAGCCTTCCTCACCTTGATATCTCTCAGCCACTTCCACGGCCGCCATTACTGCAGCAGCCGGGCCCCTCACAATCTTCTGAGTATTTCTCTTCGCAGCAGTCCTCTGAGGCAGGGCAGAGCTCTTGTCCCATTGTACAGCATGGGAACTGTGACATCTTGATGATGATGATGTGCATGTATGTGAAAGAGAGGGAGTGTTCTGCTGTGTGTCTAAGCTGAATCAAGACAATTGCTTTGCTTGTGGGTCAGAACAGGAGGAGCTCTGTGCTCCTTTGTACTCAATGGCCAAACGTTCTGAAGCCTACATGATCCAGCTGTTGAGAGAGTTCTCTCTCCTACAGTCGCAATTCCACATGTGCCGTCCTCACTCATTGACAGTTCCATGCTTCCAGTGGGACATAGCTGTTTTGGGAGACCACGGCGATGGAGAAAGATGCCATCTTTCAGATACTTAGAAACAGCTCTTATAGGGCTTTGAACATCCGAATGGAGAGCCTCTTCAATGTACTACCTAGAGACTCTTTTCAATGGGGAAGCTGTGTGTGTGTGGCCGAGCAGATGAGCCGCTTTGTTGTGTAACATCTGGAGCTTTTTCAGGGGTAGAGGATTCACTCGTAGATAAGAGCTGCAATAATCAAGGCTAAATGCCCTGAAGATATAGACCATCATTGCCAGGTTAGTGTCCAGTATGATGGGATGCAATCTTCTGGCCAGTGACAGATGGACTTGGGCATTTTTTGCCCCCATGGCTATTTGGGCAGCTAGTATCAATGACAAGAACCTAAGAACTGCTAACCAACTTAACAGAGGTCAGATGCCCTTAATAGTGGGGCATACTGTAGACCAGACCAGTGCTTTAAAGGGCTTCCTGGGACAATAAAGCATAGGCACCTTTGTAAAATGGTTTGAGAGCCGTGCAAGAAAAGCACTATGTAAATGCTAAGTGTTGTTGGCTAGATCCTCAGGTGGAGTAATCAACATTGATTGAGTGGAACTATACTGATCTATACCAGCCATGGAGCTGGTCCTATAATTATTAAGAGTTTGGTATTTTTGAGCTCTTTCCTTCTTTGCTTTCCTGCCTCCAAACTTGTCTTCTTGAGCATCCTTGTCAAACGAGGCCCAGTCATCCTTTGTACCTCAGCTCGTGGTGAACCCGGTGCCAACACAAACAGAGAGGATCCAGAGGCAGAAGCAGATGAACCTTTGACACTAACAGCAGATTATAGCCTGAGGATGTGGAGGTGTCTGCTTTCCGCTTTCCTTATTTCTTTACATATAAACGAAGTGTGAGATTTATGTCAGGAGGAAATGTGGAGCAGATGCCATAAATCACAGAAGAACTGCATCAAAGGCTGGGGATCACTTCATGGATTTCCTTATTTATATGCATCTTTTGTACCCAGCCATTTTATAATAGACTGTAGAGCAGCGCTGCGACACCAGGGATGGCTGATATATATCACATGCGTTAGAAAATACAAATAAAGGGTGTTGGGGAGGAGCTGCATCATTTCCTAACACTCACAGTCATGGAAGTTTTGTTCTAAGGCTCTGATGTGGACCCATCAAAGCCCTGAATTCGGATTGCCAAGGCTCCTGTCAATCAGCACCATGTGCCACCAAACCTCCCACGCTATTGTAAGTTTGGAATAATTAGCGATTTGTAATAATAATAGCACGGTTTGGGTAACAAATAGTGACTGTGAAACAGGCAAGCCTACAATCACAAGCCAGCAGTTCTGAGCAACCCTCCAATAACAAATGGGCCCTGCTGCCAATTATGACTTCATTTGCAAAAACAAACCGGCGAGTGCACGCGCTAGACAGGCGTTTTGGAAAGGGAAACCGATATCAGCACCAATGGACTTATTGTGAAGAGGAAACAAAAGGATCAGTTGCTAAATTATAGAACATTTCTTTACACTGTCTTTCCAAACCTGGCTACGGGTAAGACTGTCTGTTTTAAACAGCTGTCGGAGAGTAATTAATAAACATTTCCTTTCTTCCTAGCAATTCTTTGAGATGCTGAATTGAATCATGCGACGGTGCAGTGAGCATTGGATCATTTCTACCTATGGGTCTAATAGAAACTCGGAACACACACGGCATCCTAAGTTGTCTGATCTAGCGTTGGGCAGCAAGATTTTCAGCTGTGGCGTATGGTTAGTTTAAGGGAAATTTGGAGAAGACGACTGAGGTAGGTGCTGTAGTTGGAATTAGATGCACATTGTGGAGGAAAACATAGAGTCCATTGCGAATGGACATTAGCTATCTAATGATTCCTATTTTCTCCGCCCCATAGTCTAACTTTTGAGCATAGCCCAGGCCCTGGTCAAGTACAGTAGGGCTGCCAAAGCTGATGTCATTAGTTGAGGTGGGACAGGATAGTGTTCTCAAGGCGTTGAAGGGTGGCTGGGGCAGATCTCTTCCAAGAATCACTTGGGATTTTGACTTACATGCTCATACTGAGGGTGGAATGAAACCTTAACCGTTTACTCTTTCCCAAGAAATGAATGGTCTGGAATTTCAGTGACTGGGCTTTCGGAACAAAAGGAAGGCCCCCGGAAGCCTGGGCATATACTAGGCTCTAGTGGCACGTATAGGACTGCCGGCCAGCCCCATGCTAAGCGCGTCAGCTCTGTGCAGAGAGGACCTCTCTTGGTTATGCATGTGTACAGCCTAGACCTCTGACTGGGCCTCTAGCTGCTCCTGCCTTACAAATAATTAATGCCGGTAATTATCTATTGTTCTGCCCAGAATTCTGCAGACCGTTCATAGCACCCCCATCGTGCATGGCTTTGCTGGGAAAAGGAAATGCTGAAACCATGAAGCTCTTCATCAGCAATTCAAACACATTTGTTTTCAAAAGGAAACTGTAACCAGCAGTTTTGGCAGCTGGATTTAGAGAAGAAGTTTGTGTGGGAGTAATAAGGCACCAATATCATGAGGCTATAGGCAGGCCAGTTTCTTCGCCGAATGCGGGAGGTTGTGGGTGCTTAATTAAACAAAGCTAAAACAGGATGGGAGCAACTAAATGAGCAGTGTTTGAAATTCCAGATGCAACTTTTTATGTTTGCTTTAAGTCACCAGAGCAGAGAGAACAAACGAATGTGTCTTTAATAGGATTCCCTTTTACTGCTACTCAGTGCTGGTAAGAGAGGCAGCTTCCGGGGTCTAGCTACAAAAATCAGTCTGTGGTTTGCTCTTCCTCCAGCCCGGGATATTGATCCCCAACAGGAATACAAAGTCAATAATGAGAGAGTTCCTCAGGAGATGCCCCAGGAATGGCTGGAGGGCCACGTCCTCACGTAACTGCAAGAGCTGGAAAAGCAGGCAGTGGTGTGACAATAACTAACAAATTTCTGAAGCAGATCAGCCTCTGGAATTAAGGGAATTCAGTTGCGGTCTTTCTCTAAGTGTTTCACATGGCTGCTTCACAGAAGGGATTTTATTTTTAAAGCCATGTAATTTCTGGCTGCACGGGACGTTTTCTCCTCTCAGGGCTTGATGGCAGGGTCCACCAGTATTAGTGGGGAGGTGATCGGTGGGAACCCATAGATGAGAAAGCTCTATCATATCTGCATGCTCCCCTGGATCCTAATTCCTCCCGACTCTTTCCTTACTGGGTCTTTAAAAGTGCCACCAGACTCCTTGTTTGTTTTGCTGAACTAGACTAACACGGCTCCCCCTTTGGACTGTCTCAATATAGCTTCAGAACAAGGTCAGTGAAATCCATGTGCCAACTGCGGTGATCCAAGGCACCTTGGCTGTGTCTACACTAGAAGAAGTCGACCTTATTAAGTCGACTTAACAAAGTCGAAGTAACTTTTTCTAGTGTAGACATACCCCAAGTCGACCTTATTAAGTCGATTTAATGCTTTAAATTGACTTAATAAGGTCAACCTAGGCGCTAATCCCCGTCCACACTGGCTTAAGTCGACTTAAGAGAAGCCCAGTGTGGATGCGGCTTTGTTCAAGTCGACTTAAGCCTCCTTAAGTCGACCTAACTTGTAAGTGTAGACGCACCCCTTTGGAGCACGAGGCAGCGTTCTTTCTTTGCACTGTTACCCAATCCTGCTCAGCTCTCACAGCCCAGTAGTGCCCAGTGAATTGGAGCCAGGAGAGAGACATCCTCTGTCCTTCTCTTGGTTTATACACTGAGTTACTGGAGGCCAAATCCGCCTGCCCTTTCAGCCTTCTTCCTCTTCTGTCTCTTTCCTTCGGTCTACTTAACAGTCTTCGTCACCATGGAGTCCTTAATGGCTCTTAGCCTCACAACAGCCATGTGAGAAGGAGACATGCTAAAGCAGAGGGTAGATTAAGTGACTTCTCAAGGACACCCAGGGAATCTGGGGCAGATCCTAGGTCTCCCAAATCCCACTCAGGACCATCCTTCCTTCTCCCAGTTTCTTTCAATCTAACACCATCTGTGCTGCCTTGGGGTCCCCTAAATGCTGGCCTGGGCTTTGCATTCAGAGAAGGGATTGCTCGCTCCCTGGGACAGCCCAGGCGGTGGAAGGAAAATAAGCCATTCTCCAGTGAGGAAATAAAATGAAGCCATTCAGTTCTGCAGTAGAAAGTGACAGATCTGCAGAAAGAAATAGCATTTTTGTGTCAAGGATAGGACTTCAGCTGTGAGAAAGAAAGGGGTTCATCTGACCTGATTGTGTCTAAATTCTCTGTGAGAGCTGCCTACACCATGCTTTCTCTAGCACATTTAGCATTCCAAACCCCAAATGAAGTTTGCTTCCTTTTCAAAAAGAAATTAGATCAGTCTAATTCAATGCAACAGGAAAAGAAAGCCAAGCCGTAAATTAAGAAGACAGATAAATCCAGGAGGGGATGTGATCCTGTGGACCGATACAGAAGTTACAATACATAAATTATTGCGCCTAAAAGCTTCTATAATTTAACTTCTATTTGATTCACCATAAAGTACCACAATGCCCTCTGCATCTCATCGTTTGATTATACATTTGTGCCAAGACACAGCCTATGCTTAAAATAACATTACTGGAAGAGAGACGGACAAGAGAATTCATTTGAATGGAAATCAATTCGATTAGAAAAGTAAATTATCCAGAGAATAGGAGCAGCATGTTACAGTTCTGAACTAAAAAAAAAAAAAATGCCAGCAAAGTTTCTTAAACATTTTTAAGAAAGCCGCATTCAAAGCAAATGACCGGAGTCTGGCCTTCCATTCTACACCTGTGCAAAATGCTCGCGGCTCAGACCTGACTCACATGGATACATAGCCACTTTGCACAGTGTAAGTGATTCTCGAAGGGGCCAGGCCGTGGACCAGCAGGCTCTGGATATGCCAAATGGCCTGATGTCTTGTGCAGACAAACCCTGAAATGGGGATTTTTGTTGACCGTGCTGTTCTAGACCCATCAAATGACCCTTTCTCATTGAACAGATCTGCTCCCTGTGTGTAGCATAGTTAGAACAGCTGACTGGATTGACTAAAATACACTTCTAAGGCTAGAGTTTGTGGGGGGGAGGCAGTTTGCAGCAGCTAACTTTAAGGTGGCCTATGGCTGAGTGGATTTCACAGCCCCAAGTTAGGCTCCCTGTACATTGCATGGAGAGAGTCAGGCACTTAAAAAGGGGATACACTTCTAAAAGCCAGCGTGCTGAATGGGGAGCCAGCCAACAGGAAAAGGTGAAGAGAGATTGGGGCCCACTCCTCAAACGTAGTTTGGTGTGTAATTCTGGGGTAGATGCTATGCACGCACACATTGAGAGACACCCCTGGCTCCCCGAAAAGCCTGTGGTCCAATAGACAAGAGAAAGAAGGATGGGGAAACAAACTCAGGGACTGTCTTCTTCCATTCGGTGAAAAACCCTTTCTGCAGTGATCTTAATGGACTGCACTGTTCACCATGCTTTGCGGGCATCAGTAATCAATAACATTGGCTCCTCTGGTGGTGTAAGGCCATACCACGTTGTTTCATGTAGGTCCTGCTAAAACAGAGCTACTATTTTCCCTTTTTTCAATGAGCAGCTGTGAGTCTGTTTTAAAGGGGCCGTTAAACGCAGAGAGAACATAGTTCTTTCGGTCTATAACCAGTGGAGAATGGGATTCATTTAAGTTTCTTAACTAGCTGATCCTGCCTCCATAACTAAGAGACCTGTGATGTGAAAGCCCTCTTCTGTCACAGTGTTAATGATGTTGTAAATTAACAGGAAGGGGACCCTTCCTGCTTTCCATGCAGGCGTTGGGCATTGACGAGTGATGTACGACTCTCATAATCTCCTTGGGCAATAGAACGGACGCAGACTTGTGGTACAGGTAACAAGGGGAAATTTAAGTGCAGCAAATAGCAGAGGAACAAAGACTCCCGTGGAAGATCAAAGTGAAATTCACCTGCAGGTCCAAATTCTGTTCTGTGCTATCCCCATACTGCCAAATGGCTCAACGTCAGATTAATCAATGCTTTAATGACAGACATTAGTGTGTACTTTAAGCAAATAAATAAATAAAAAAGGAATCCATGCTGGGAAGACACCCTGGGGTGAGGAGCAAAGTTCTTTCCAGCAGATGAAAAGCTGCACACAGGAAAATGTGCAGTCCTCATCCTACAAAATTCATCAAACCCTTTTCTGCCAGGTTAGGTTCCTGCCGTCCCAGATCGTCAGCTGGTGTGAATCAGTCTAGCTCCCTTGGCGTCAAAGGAGCTTGTCTATCTAGATCAACTGAGGCACTCGCCCGGCACTGGTACGGCTCAGAGTGAGAGGAGAAGAGAGGCAAGTCACGCATTGTCAGGAGAAAATCACTGGGAAGCAAACTGCAGAAAAGTCTGACGCACTAAAGGAATAAGCCTAGAGTGGACTTTTTCCTGGGCCACAAAGCCAGTGTTGCCTGTGATGCAGGGAAGTGCACGACTCTGTTAGAAGGAAGCATTTCCAGCCGCTGCATCCCCACTTGAACACAACGCCATTTCACAGGGGCAGAGTAAATCCCCTGAAGACAGGGATATTGCTTGGGTGCAGAATCGCTGCTTTACTTGGTGGAGCAGCAGGTTCAGGCTGACGCAATCCCCGCTGGAGACCAGGCCAAGTCCCACACGGTTTCTGTGCTGTGCTGAGTAGCTGGGAGAGCTGAGAACCACCCTCTAAAGATTATTCCCACTTTTCAGTCACACGATTAACCACAGTCTTCGGCTGGCAAGAGGAGGGATCATTCAAGCTTTGAGAAAGATGCAGACAATGCTGCCATGTGAGGAATGGGCTCGCACAGGCTTGAGGAATCAAGTAATCTGGCTGCAGGGTGATGTATGTTCCTGAGCAGAAAGAGAACAGGTTGCAGACAACATGCGGACCAGGCAGAGTTCGAGGCCTGTGCCTGAACTCCCAGCACAGGCTGCTGTTTATGAAAATTAACCATGGGCTTTAATAGTGTAAAGAGCAGGTGATTATTAAGAGTGCATTTATTCCATGTTTGTTAGCATGTAATAAGATGGCTGAGTTGCACAGTTTGCTGAGTTGCAATATGTTTTATAAATAATCAATTGGTGCTTAAATACCATGCGGTAACTGTCTTATTAAATCTGAATTTAATGTGTATTTGGGAAACCCTAATTTAAAGTGTTTCTTCATGCACCAGCTGGTGTGCTTTCTAAATAGAAACGCAGTAACATAATTCAGAATTACATCATAAAAGTAAGTTAGAAGAGATTAAAATGCACAACTATGTTCTTCAGTCAAGGCAGCTTTTATGTTTTTTCTCCTTATTCAGACACAAATCAGAGCGGAAACATCTTGTCCCTGATTAAGTGATTTTCCTGAAATACTGGAGGGACTTTTTTTTAATAGCAAACAGGAATTCACCACAAGGAAGTTATAGCAAAACAAAACCAGACTCTTATTCCTTATGTGCTGTGAGAGGCAAGTTAAGACCTTAAACCAGCCCTGGAATTATTTTTCTCCTCATTGAACTTTGATTGCCTGGTGGTACTGTAACTGGCTAGTGTATGCATGTGTTCATCACTGCTCCACCATGTAGAATAGACCCTATACTGCTAACAGTGGAGATTCTCCTCAGCTCAGGTGGGAGGAGGGCTTTGGCTTTTAGGGTAATTGGAATTGAGTTTTAAACCATTGCCATAAAAAGAGCCACAGATGAGCGGCTCCACGCTGGCATTGGAATTATTGTTATGTTGTTCCAACCTCATTTTGTGTTTACATTAGAATCCGCTTTTTTAACTTTGATTGAAAAAGACTCCTGGCTTTTGGTCCACTCCTTTCCCTGCCTCTCGAAGAGACTTTCTCCCGTAGATTTAACACGGCTACCCCTTTGGAACTTCCCATGGTACAGTATTTCTGGACATATACAGGAGTTGTCTGCATTTCAACGATGGGTAAAGAGCACCCAATAATACAGCGTGTTAGATCATCTTTCATCCCAAAGCATTTTGAAACTCTCAGCCTAAGTGTATAAATTATGATTACATCTACATAGAGGATCAAGTCACGCATCTGAGGAAGTGGGTTGTACCCACGAAAGCTTACTCCTTAATAAATATATTAGTCTTTATAAGAGCCTCTTGATCAAGTCAAGCATGTTAGTCTAAATGTCTGAACCGTTCAGTAGCCGAGGGAAGGATGTTGTGTGAGTCCAGGAAGGGGACAGCCTTCGACCCCCTCATGGGTTCACCCTGCAAATCTGTCACTTCAGTCTTCTAACTGCCACTGTAGCAAAGAGGGGAGCTAGGAAGGATCCATTTACATCCGTTAGCTGCACATCCGATCATGCCACATCTGAACTGACTGAGCTTTCTCCAAAGTCAAAGCCAGGGGCCTGAACGGGCTCTGTCACAAGACAGGCACCAATTATCTTTGAAGCTTGTTCTTGCCACCTAATCTGCCCCTGGAATGATCTTTGTTAAAGAAAATCTTCAATACTAGTCAAAATGCCAGGCCACAGTCACTTACGGAGCCTGGAGACAAGCTAGAGTCGCCTTATGGCTGGCTCGGAGCTAGAGCAATAGGTATGAGAGTGGTAAAAACACACCCCAACTTTTCTTTCAAACCAGTCAACTATAAAACCTACTTAAGTACATCAATGATCTTTTAGAGTTGCAACAAATCTAATATCTTTACAAAGACCGGTATTTTCTCTCTATATTGAATGAAACATGAGATTCCTTAATAGAGAGAGAAATTAAAATCTAGTTTTATCACAGTTCCTGTAACTGGTATCTGAAGCTATTAATAATCAATCCATTCTTGCTTAAAAGCTAACATTTATCATGCCAGCTAAGACGAGCTGACGGACGGCAGGGGGAGGGTAGGTGAGCACAATTGTCTGCAATTACTCTTTGAAAAATGTTATCTGTGCTACTGACCGCCTGGGATAAATGATGAGAATGTGTTTGTTTTTTTTCAAGGGGGACGTTTGGATTTTTTTCTTTTCCTATAGATCGTTTAGATGCCAAGCTAATCAATACAAACCTTTGCCAGAAAGGCACTACCAAACAATGGATCTGTCCCCAGGAAAAAGATGGATGCCCATTTGAGCTGTACTGCTGACTAGAGCTGAGTTTTATCTTTGGTAAACAAAAGTGAGGGGCTTATTTTAAGGAAAGAGTTGTAGCTCTTGGAAACTGGCTCAGCTGGAGGTTACAATGAATCCCCTCTCCTGAAAGGGAATCAGCAGAAAGCCTGCTCCGAAGTCAGCCATTTCCACACTTTCGGCTCAATTCACATCAGATCAAAGCTCTCCACAACCTGCCGGCTCAGGAGATTCTGAGTGCTGGCGGTAACGTGGCTGGCAAATGATGTGCCTGGAGCAGGTTGGGTTTTGGTGTCTCCCCAGCGGGGCTGCACGTGGGATTTTCCTTTTCTGTTCCCACGTGAGCTTGTGGAAATGGGGAGCTAAACAACAGCCAGATGTGCTGCAGACCCATGCTCTGAAACTTCGCCCCACCGCTCTACCAAAGCCTTTCGCTCCTGCTACTCCCAGGCAGCCCAGCCGATTCCCGGCCCAGCCTGCAGAGCACTGTCCAGCTCCCATCGCGCAGTTCCCCAGGTGTTCCGTGCTCAGCCTTTGCAGAGCACTAATGGACCAGGATCCTGGCCTGCAACAGCTTTTAAAGCCAGACACTGCAGCTCTTCCAGTGCACTCCAGTCCTGAGCTGAATGCGCCTCGCTGGCCCAGTCCCCTACGCACACATGCTTCACCCTACGCCAGACCCCACCCTGAATGCATATCTCAGTCCCGACAGCTGAGTGCTGGGCCCTGTACGTAGCTGTTCTGATGCACCTCATTCCTGACTCCTAACAAACAGCCCTACCATTCCACCTGTGGGGCTCCCTTCGCTGGTGCCGATTTTTGTGTTGGGGCCAAAACGTTACCACGGATCAAAATATGACCATGGCACTTGTTTTCCTTGGTGAGCTGAGTGCTGGTTTCTAGTGGTGAAAAGCAACTGGGCGAGAACACAGCGTGCTCTACTGGCCACAGGATTTCCTACAGCAAGAAGGAAAGATGTCCACAGGTCGATGACAGTGGTAAAAAGTCACAGGTAGAACTCTGCAGCCCTTCTGTAAGGTCAGCATTATCAGCCCTATGAAACAGCTGGAGAAACTGAGGCAAAAAAGGGAAGTGACGTGCTCAAATGCAACAGAGAGAGTGGCTGTCAGAGCCAGGATTGGAACTCAAGTGTTCCTGGGAACTGATCTCTGGTCGCTCTCCTGCATCCTTCAGAGCTATAAGCTTCCGAAATCAGCAAGTGATTTTTCACGCCACGTTGTGGCTCCCTGCTTCATGCATGAAGGTATGGAATTAGCTACAGGGACCAGTGCTGTTCAGCGGAAGGTGGATCAGCGAACCGTGGGAAATAGGGACCCAAAGGCCCCAATCAGCCCAAGTGTCCGGTGTGGGATAGTTATGGGACACTTGCCTTGCGGGTCCCAAGAGCTCTCTCCAAAACGAGGCAGAACTCTCTCCCCTTTGTCGTTTAATGCAAGCCACAGTGGGCACTGCTCACTTACATTTCCAGCCAGGCGCTCTCCATCTGCGGCACTCTGTGAACATCCACAG
Organism: Pelusios castaneus; assembly: GCA_007922175.1. Lineage (NCBI taxonomy): Eukaryota > Metazoa > Chordata > Testudines > Pelomedusidae > Pelusios > Pelusios castaneus. The sequence goes on from ML685804.1 coordinate 12,256,461, forward strand.
ATCTGTACAGCATCAGCACTTTCTGCCAAGATCTTCAATCCTTCAACAGCTTTCTTCGCAGCTTGGCAGGCGGGAGCTGCAGGAACTCCTGGTTCCTTTGGCAGCGATGAGATCAGGTTGGCTGGAAGCACGGTGGGGGGATGTTTCCTGGGGATACCAATCACTCTCACCCGCTTCGGGAATCCTGGGCAAGGTCACGACTGCAGATGGGTTGGAAGACCTGTTACTGGCTCACTTGCTAACCTGGGCAGAACAAAGAGAAGTTGCCTGTCCCAGGAATGAGCAAGGAAAGAGACGGGGCAGGTGCCAGGCTGCCCGCTGCCGCTCATCTGTTAGTTCGCTTGCTTTAGGAAGGAAGAAACACGCAGGAGTCACAGTGCATCGTGGCTCAGCGGAGTTAGTTCTCTGAGGGTCAATAAGGGAGGCCCTTGCTGCAGTGCCTGCCTCTGGCTCCCACATATTGCCCTGGCCTTTGACGTGCTGAATTTGAAAATACCATGTTGCTTTTCCTACTGAATGGTGCAAGGATGGCGTGCATGATTCATGTGATGCTAGTACTTCAATATTGTCTTAGCGCTCATTTTAAAACTCTCTCTTTATGTGTCTACAGAATATTTTTCAGTTAACCCCCCTCCCATGTTCCTTTATCTACCTATCACATTAAAACTAAACTAAGTACACTCATTCTTGAAAGGGCCCCATTGTATTTACCTGTTATGCATTTATTTATGAGCTTCCAAGTCACTCAGTAATTTGTTTATACAGGTGTTTGTCAGCTATAGACGCAGCACCCTAAGAAGATCCAAACCCAAAGTTTCTGGCCTTTGATCTAGTATTTTACAGGGGAGTGTGTGGGGGGGGGGGGGAGGGGGTGATTGATTTGCTTGATTTAGTGGTATTAATGAAGCGTGTGACCATAGATCTCCTGCAGTGATATTCAACTTGCTTTGATAATTCTCCAGACACCAAACTTTTCAAATGAGTTTTTTGCAGTTTAAAATTAATAATCGTTCTGCCTAGAACAAGGATAATTAAATTCCTGTTCATCCTCATTATTGTCAGCCGTGTGATTTGTTGTTTTTTCTGTAATAAAATCAACCAGTTTAACTAATGGGTGCCAGAATTTGATAATTAGAGCTGAGCAAATAATTTGCAACAAATAATTTACCCATTGGCTTTGGCTTTTTTTTTCTTTTTTTAATTTACTTAGGGCAAAATTGGAAGATCCCCATTGACTTTAATAAAAAACAAAAACAAGGAGTCCTGTGGCACTTTTAAAAACTAACCAATTTATTTATCGCATGAGCTTTTGTGGGAGAAAATCCCACTTCGTCAGATGCTTCATCTGATGGAGTAGGATTTTCTCCCACGAAAGCTCATGCGATAAATAAATTTGTTAGTCTTTAAAAGTGCCACAGGACTCCTTGTTTGTTTTGCTGAACTAGACTAACACGGCTCCCCCTCTGGAAATTGACTTTAATAGATGTTGTCTCAGCCCTCCAGGTTGCCATCAGTTCCTCATGTCCATTACCTCTGCCCATCTAGCTATTTTATTATTTTTTTTACACAATAGATAATTAACCTGTGGAATTATTATTACGGGTGCTTTCCCCCTTCCTAACAAGGAGGCAGTTTGTTAAACAAAGTTTTACTGTGGCAGGCTGTTTGGACGAAGGAGGTAAACGGCAAACACTGCCTCTAGTGAAATCGAAGCAGGGGATAGAACAACCAATAATACTGCACATCAGTAGCAATGTTTAAGAACAAAGTCATATTTCTTAACAGCCCTGCTTGTATTCAAAATTTGACCATGACCTTGGATTGATAGAGCACTTTTCATCCATGTAGACTTTCATTCACAGTCCTTCACAAACAAGAGCCCCTGACTCAGCAAAGCACTTACACGCATGCTTAGCTTTCAGCTTGAAGTCAGTGAGGCGTAAGCGCATGCTTCTTAAATGCATTGCAGAATAGGGTCCCTCTTGGCTTTAATCCAAGGTAAAATAGGTGAACCCCTCCCATACTAAGACTTGAAAAAATTACAACCTTCCACTGTAAATATCATCAGGTCAATTATGATCAGTGCTGGCGCAGCAGTGTTAATAAACTAATATTTCAAACCCTATGCAAATACATTAAGAAATTTCAGTCCCTACACTTCTTTGTTACCCCAAAAATATGCTGTGTCATTAATAGCAGCGAGCGTCACACCACCATAGTGCTTTGTGTCCAGACGGTGGTGGTTGTCTTCGCTGCTAGCAAATAGTGTCTGCGCACTTTTCAGCGAGATCTTCTTGTGCAATGGATACATTTTTAAAGAGTGCTCAACCTAATTATTTAACAGAATGGAGGAGCGAAGAAGGCAAAGTGCAGAAGATACGACTGCAGATATTTAATGCACAGCTTCACATCGACCGAAAACAAAACTCACTGTTGTGTGCGGTGTAATGCATAGCGCTGCAAACATGAAACCTACCAAATTAATTTCTCATTTGGGAAAGTAAACTGCCCCGGTTAAAGACCAAGCCTCGTGAATCCTTTAAGAGAAAATTGGACAGCTTGATTAGCCAGCAAACACTGATGTCGAACATAAGCAACATCAGCAAGATTGCTCGTGTCATTTTGTGTTGCCCAAACATGTTATGCACATACAATAGCTGAGCGACTCATGCTTCCGGTGACATTAGGCTTGGTTACAAGCACGCTTGGCCATGAATTGGCAAAGAAGCTCAAAGCTATTCCTTTATCAAGGGATACAGTTTTGAGGCGTCTTAATGACGTTCGTGAGCAGCTGAAAGAAGAGTTAAAATGGTGTGAATTCCTAGCTCTTCAGTTTGATGAATCGACAGATGTTCCAGGCTCAGCACAGTTCTTAGCTTTCGATTGATATAATTCAGATGCCACTGTTGAGGAAAACATGTTGCAAGATTAAAAAAAAATTATGCCACATGCAATTTGGACCCATTGCTTCGTGCATCCGCAAGCAGTTGCTGCCAAAGGATTGCCTTCTGGGTTGCATTAGAGCTGTAGAAGTTGTAAATTTCATAAAAAGCCGACTTCTATCAGCTCACACATTTGCGCCTGTATGTGACGAAATGGCACACTTCATAAAAACCTTTTGCACACTGAGGTGAGATGATTGTCACAGGGAAAAGTGTGAAGCAGACTGTTTGAACTGCAAGCTGAAGTATGTATTTTCCTCCAGGAACAAGTGTCTCCTTATCTAAATCATTCAGCGACCCATCATGGCTTCTCCAGTTGGCTTACTTAGCAGATGTCTTTAGTCATCTGAATGAGTTAAATATGAGTTTTCAAGGGTAACACAAAATCATAAGTGTGTTGGCAAACAAAATGAAAGAAGCTTGGAACCTGGATTGCTCGGCTTCAGAGTAGAAACTTCAAGTCACTTTCCCTGAGTTGCAAGTTCATGAAATTGATTGCAGATGACAGGAGTGTGAAACAATTAAAAACACGTATGATCAAACACAGACTTGAACTGAAAAAGCAGCTCCAGGATTATTTCCCACTTGGCGATGAAGATCTTGGCAAGAGGTGGATAATTAATCAGTTCCGAAAAGAGTAATCAAGTCTGCTAAACTTTCAGGAAACCTGCAAGACAAACTGATGGAGTTTTCACCTGATAATACACTTCAACGTCCATTTCCTTCAGAAGACATGTGAAAGTTTCGGATGGCGTGTGAACATGAGTATCCCAAACTTGTAACTGAAGCTTTGAAAGTTTTAATCTCGATCACGGCAGATTTGTGTGAATTGGGTTTCTCTTCGATGGCTGCAATAAAATGAAGGCAATGAAATACATTACCTATGGAGCATGACCTGCTGTTTGACATTTCTTCAATTCAATCCAACATAAAAAAAAATTAGCTGGTACATAAAAAGCACAAGTGTTTCACTGAAGGACTTTGTAAGACTCATAATTTGTAAAAAGTGAACTTAGAGTTTGTTTCTATGTAAAAAATAAACTTTAATCTAGCGCACAAATATTTTTTTTTCTTACCTTCATTTGCAACCCCCTGAAATCCATCCCATGACCCCCAGGTTGAGAAACACTGCCCTAATCTAAAACTCATTGAAACAATCGAAAGATTTCTACGGACTTCAGTGATCTTTAGATCAGTCTCCATGGGTCCGTGGGACTCCATATGGGAGTGAAGTTCTGCATGTGTGGATCTGTTATAGTAGCAGGCCTCATATAGCTAAGTCTCGATCTAGAAAGATTACTGCAGTCAGTGTTAACAAATAGACAATAAGGATGGATTGCCCGCATGTTCCCCAAGATAGTGTATTTCACATCTTCATGCTCACTCATGCTTGCATGTTATTTGCTGCTGTTATCAACATGAATGAACTCTCAAACCATTTCTGCTATAATTAGCACCATACGTTTCAATGGGCAACAGAATACGCTGCACTAGCTGGGGACTGAAAAGCAATTAGAGCTATGCAGAACCCAGCACTTTCTGCTCACCGGGGGCCTGAGTAACTTTTATTGTTTTCGGTTAATGTTTAAAAAGTGCTTCGCAGAGGAAAAGTGCTATTGGCCAGATCCTGATGTCCTTACATTGAGAAGCACTTTGTTCCCTGAATTGATCCAGTCACTTCAGTGGGACGACAGGTGAACTAATGTGCTAATCACCCGAAACAATGGTATGACAATCCATTCCTGTATAAGTGATAAAAATTATTATTTTAACCATTAACACCCAGATAGTCAAACTCAGCCTTGAGAGAGCAGAAGGATGGTCCAGTGGTTACAGCATTAGCCAGCAACTTGAGATATCCTGGTTTTATTCCCTGCTGTCCTACAAACTTTATCTGTGACCTTGAGCAAGCCACTTAGTGTCTGGGCCTCAGTTTCCCGCTGGAAAGGGTGAATAATAGCACTGCTCGCCTCTTAGAGGTGTTGTGAGGCTAAATACGTTGAACATTGATAGTTACTCAAGTACTGCAGTGATGGGGGCCAAATAAAAATCTAAGCTAGATGCACTTCATGGATGAATTCATCTTTGCTGTAACTCCATCAAGTTCAACAGAGTTGCAGCCGAGATGAATTTGCTGCCTTTGACCTAGAAAGTGTTTAAACTTGCTTAGCTACCTCTGAGATGGTAAAAGGCCTCCACGCCACACTGCAGAGTTCTCTGAGGGGTATTTTCCTTGCAGTCAAGAGGATCTCCTTGAGTGGAGTAAGGATGGAATATGCATCAGAAATCAGTGCTGGGAACTGGAGAGGAGAAATGTGTCTGAAATGAAGATGTGAAAGTGTCAAACCACGGAGTAAATTGTCCAAAGGCTGGGGAGGCTTCCAGCATTCTGCTTATCACACTAACACCCTTACGCTGGGAACACTACTGTAGTGCTCTGTGCACCAAGAGAGAGAAGCATTATGCTGGATTTAAGACTTCCTAGATTTTCATTGCAATTAGGAGGAAGGAGAGATTAAATTAGCGCTCCTTGAATCACTCTGCCTGCCATCTTCAGGCGTCCCACCTGCAACAATAGGATTGAACTAAATAAGATTAGTGAAATAATGCGACCCATATTAGAGTTCTGTCATTACTATTCATTCATGCACAGTTTCTAAAAACAGGGGACAAGTTTTATACTTAGCCACCAAAATCTAATTTTTTCCCCCCTGGTGTAACTCCTTGATTTCAACAGAGTCACCTTGAGGATGAATATGTCCCACTTATGGTTTGCTATCCATCAGCATGGACTTTCATGAGTTTAGCAAAAGGCACCTCCTTAATTCATGGACTACCCCTCTGACAACTTTCTCAATCCTGTGCAAACAATGAAGGTGCCAGTACTCTTCAACGAACTATCAGGATTATTATCCTGTTAATTGTAAGGCATCACTGCCATTCATTCCTGTAGAACCTATATCCACATCTCATTACAGTCTCCAGAGAGATGAATAGTCAAACAACATATTGTTAGTCTGTGGCATGTCTCAGTTACTGGGGATGATCTAAATTAGATAACGGATGGTTCTTAGAGCAATCAATGCTCCTGTTCAGTTCTCTTTCTTGATGATTTTTCCAAGTAGTCCTGCAACTGGTCAACATCTAATTTCCATTTGAATGCATCATGAATTTTGCATTGAGTCTGACATTTCAGCTCAGAAAACTGACATTAGAAACATAAACTTAGCACACTGATCAAAATGGCAGAAATGAACCAGCAGAGCACCTAGGGCACCTAGGCACAGCCACTGAACGGCACTGAGATGCCTACAGCATAGGCCAGATAATTGTTTCCAGCATCAAACTCCTGAGCAAGCAAACTAAAACTTAGCAAGAGAACTTTTAAAAAGGTTACAGTTAAAGCACTATGGTTTAAGAAAGCTATCATGTATGTTTCAAAGTTCTGAAAAATTTCACGTACCAGCCCAACTTTTCCAGCAACACAAGTGTGTAATCTCTACTTGACTTTGAGTTTCTCCAGTTTTATGCCAGTTTAAATGAATCCATCTATAAATTACTATGAATATGAAACAAGGCTTGAAGATTTTGTTTTGTGTCTTTCAAGTTGTCCTATGGAGCCTTTGATGAAGTGTTAACAGATGAGTACCCAGAAGTCACTTTGAATATTTGATGAAGACCTCACTTTTGTTGAGATACTTATAATTTTTAAAATTATTTTATGTATAATCTCTGAGAAAAGAGAGTCCATAAAAGGACTTTTCACGCACAAAGAACATGAGATCAATTGCTCACGAGCTGACATTTTGTTGAATTATCAGTAGATTAGGAGTGCTCATAAGAAGTGACAATTACTCTTAAATAAATTCCAAAAGATGTTATGTAGTTACTTTAAACTTGGCAATCTCTAGGGGAGGGAGAAATTAAAATAATGAGCAACAAAATAAATTTGATCAGACACAATCTTCTAATAAGAATGGACTTTAAAATTATGGTTATTTCATTTCATAAGCAGTTAAAGAAGCTTTCAAAGGTGATGCAATTAATTTTTAAGTTTATATTACACATTAGAACACAAGAGGCCATTAACAAGGCAATGATGTTAAATTTAATGTACTTGGAAAATTAGACACGTCTCTCTCCCTACTGAATGTATTCCCAGATGGCAGATAGGGGGAATAATGACAGAGGTATAGCTCATCAAGTCAATGAGGAGTCATGGCCATTATTCTACATTTGAGGGACAGGAGTACATAACTTTGTAGGGATGATATTAATCATCGACAAACAGTCAGTACAAGTGTGGGAAATTGTTAAAATACCATCAAATGGATAGAATTCCCAGTCACCATAAAAAATAGAAGGTGGAAGCGTGGGTCGATTGCCTCATTGAGACCCCATCCAAGGAGTGGAAAGTAAGAAGTACAAAGACATTGGGATTGAACTCTACTTAGGTGTGTCTTCACTAATGGAAAAAGACACGTTCTCACCTCCTGTTCTTTAACACCTGGTAACTAACTTCATCTGCTAACCCATGTGAAAGCTACAAACTACCTGTTGTCATTAGAATTTTGCCTTATGTTAAAGACCATGCCAGAACCTGGGTTTACTTCAATCTGCTAACTCGTGTTAACCTACAACTGCCTCGTCTTCACTAGGGTTGTATGTTGTGTTAGTTACCATGTGTAAACTAATATAAGAGAAGAACACAGCTTTTTTTTCTTGATGAAGGCAAGGGTTTACTCACATTTTGAGACTTCAGGGCTGAAGCAGATAGGAACAAAAGATATGTGGTTCAGAGTGGGTCTGAATAGGAGGAGGACCACTTGGGAGCTGAAGAACCAAAGGGAACCTCAGTCAAGCCATTTTTCTTCCTGGTCTTTTGTTTGAGTGATGGCTGCAGACAACTTTTGCTGCATTAAACAAGTAGGTTCATTGATCGGTTAGTTCAGCTCTGTGTGGGAACAGGGAGAGGTGGTCCACAGGATCCAGTCAAGACAACATCTGAGATGTGAAACCACCCATTGAGTTCATGAGATAAAAGGTAACTTGGGATGTCCTTTCAAATGCAGACTAGAGGAGTGTCACCAGCAGATCAGTGGCTCGTGAGCAGAGCACTGGAGGAAATGAAGCAGGATTATGGAAAAGACAATATTTAATGAAATGATACAACAGTTATAGTGAGAGATGGCGCGGGGGAGAGAGGGAGCGATTGCTAAATACACAGCTATGCAAAGCTCTTTAGGGAAAAGACAACGGAGGACATCTGAAAGTAGAGCATCATCATAATTCAGACCATCTTGAGGGAATATACAGTTACACAAATATAAAACTGCTGGTAATGTGGGTTCTCCTTCCAGGAAAATGACAGAGCACAATCTGCTGAAAGTCAGTTCATATCCAGACGAGGGTAGCAGAGTTCACTGACTGAGTATAGCAGCGATTTTAATTTCAGGTCGGACGCCGGTAAGGAAAGGGGAGATGGAAGTTGTTGGCCATGCAAGCAGAAAGGAAAAGGTTGCAAAGACATCAAGAGGAGCCCCTGGACCGGTGGATTGTGTGATTCATATGTGGAGAGTATGGGGCACAGTGAGTCCTTGAGGGAGAGCTCAGCTGTCTATGGACTAGTTTGGAAAACTAAACTCCCTGTCCCCAGGAATTTAAATTCTTTCAGGATCACCTCAACCTTTCTTCCTTCCTCAGGCAGTTTCACGGAGTTCCATGCAACGTAGTAGAGGCTGGATCCTGAACTCTTTAGCCAGGCAGAAGTTAGTGGGGAGACTGGTGGAGTAAGGGTGTTGGAACGTAGCCTGTTGTGTGGTTATTTCAGGAGAGAACTCAAAACAATCATCCCTGTCTACTCTGCATGGACTTTCCAGATCCCAAGGCACTTTTCCTAAGACCTATATCTTGCCCCGCTTTGTCCTCTTTCCCACGGGGTTGTGCAAGACACAAGGCTCCAGTTAGCTGCTGTTTACCATTCCAGATGTGGGTCATTTTCCTTGGAACTGAATGCATCTCTGCCCACAATAATCTTCCTCTGTCGATTCTGCACAGAATTCCAGAGAACAATGGGAGCTCTGATTTGCCCATCATTTTGTGATCAGCCTTTGCCAAGGAGACATGTTGGTCAACTGCTCTACAAACATTTGCTGAACTACTGCCTACAAACCTGTAAGATGCGGTAGACTCTGTCAACCAAAGGGAAGGGGTGACTCCAGTGCTTTGAATGCCATCGTTTGCCTCATGCTACATTGTAGGTCTCACACTGAGTGGCAAGAATTGGGCTTTGCCTCCTAGTCCAAAAAAATTCAACAAGGATGACAGGTGTGTGGTGATGGCTTCTCGCAGGGCCCCTGGAGTCCATGAGTATTATCTGGGATACGATCGTTCCATTTCAGAGAGCTCCATCTGGAAACTGTCTGATCACTGTCACAAAACGAGTGCTTGTGGCTTAATTTGGTGGCTACATTTCATTTGAGTTCTTTCATCTTTAGGAAGTTGGTGGATGAAAGTGTTGAACTCGGGGATTGGCCAGCCAAATTCTGCTTTTGCTCACACCCATGTAAATCTTGAGTCAGTCCACAGATGTCAATTGAGTTACTCCAGATTCACAAAGCGGTAGGAATGACAACAGAATCTGAACTTGAGACTCAGAGGTTACATTCCCCACTCTAGAAAGCTAACAGCTGACACTGTATTAAAGGGACCAGGGACAAGAACCTAACTTCTCAACCCCAGATCTGTGTCTCAGCCTACGAGATTCAGATGAATATAAGAGGAGTATGAATTGTCTCCTACCTATAACTTTAAATTAAAAAAGCAATGTACTGTTTATTGGTTCTTGGAAGTGTCTCTGGAGCGGCAGGCTCATAAAGATGATATTATAGTACAAGCCATTATGCAAAGAGTTTACTATATATACATTTCTAAATGCTTCAGCAAACAGCAGCCTACTTACAAGCAGAGAAAGATAACTGGTTCGTTTGGGGTAACAAATGATCCTTGATTTGATTTTAAATGCAATGACAGCAAAATTTATTTCTTATTTAATCACTTGCCTGAGCTGTTGAGGATGCGATGCTATTAAACTGCACAATGCAGTATATGACTACTGAATCAGTTGAAATAGGCATAAGAATATATTATGTTTATAGGGTAGAAAAAGATTGTATAGCAATGCATATAACTAAAATGGGTATTTTTGTCATTTATACAGTAGTTTATATCATTATTTCTTCCGGCTTCCAATTTTTTGGTAATAAAAATACAGGGGATGTGATTCTCTTTGCATTACAGACAAACCATCTTGATTCTTTATTAAATATTTTTATTAATCTGAAATACTACAAAGCATTTGCACTGATAAATCAGGCTCCAAAGTCATTTCCCCTCTGCTATAGCTCTATAAAGTGTATTCATTTATGAGTGCTCAATACCAGAAAAGGCGGCTTCCATGTTCATTAATATGCTCCCCTATGTTCTTATTTTTATATTCCTGTGTACTGTTGAGAGAGGCTACTAATGAGATAGCTGTTCTTCAAAATAATATAGATCGTGGTAATCCGTTCTGTAATCCCTCCCTGGTTTTGTGTCCAATTTAATTAGGAATTAGTGTACACATACTCAAGCAGCCCTTGCTTGGAGAATGCAGTTGTTTTTTATGGGCTTCCATGCCTGGAAATATTGCTTTTTCCTTCCGTGCAGCAATCCCGAGGCCTGATGGGATTGAAAAGCCTTTGTCTTCTGACTGAGGATCAAAGCAGTCCAGTCCCCAGCCTTATCAGTGATGCTGGGCCATCTCCTGCACTGATTTTCACCCCTCATACCCAGTTTACTTCCGTTGGGTAGCGAAGAGGTAAATCAGCACTAAAATGGCCCTTCAGGGACATGTTAATGCTGGAGCCATTCCAGGAGAGATCAGAGTCCCAGTCCATGGGCTGTGTTGCACTCAATTGTATATTTCATAAGCAGAAAGGCGCCTAATAAATGGTCCCTCATCATCATCCGGATGGATCTTTGCTTCAGTCCGCCAGTCCTCTCTCTCCAGCGCTGCCCCTGGGCATGTAGCATATGGGTATTTTATTTGAGACAATCCAAATAGTTTGTGCAGGATACAGAGATGTTGACGCAGGATGGGTGAATAGGTGCCGTGGATTTCCATAGTCAGTGGATATGGGACAAGGCATTGGCTCATCTAATCCATCTGCCTAGGCAGTGTTGTGTTCACTCCTGCTGTGTCCACGCTGGTCCTGGATGGTGACTGCAGTAGTTTGCAGATAGAGAGAGGGATAAATCGCATGCACCCTGAAGGAGGGGTAGCCGCTCCAAGGAATATTTTTTTGGAAAATATCTGCCCTGTGGCGCCATCTGGTACTTCCACTGATGTACCAGTGTTCAGCCTAATACAGCATTTGGACACTGCTTCTGATGCTCACCCTTAATTCTGCAAGTATGGCCACTAATTTCCTGCAATTGGCATTGGACGTAGCCTTTGCTCTACAGGACTCTTTACCATGCAGAAGGCAGCTAATCTCACAAACATGATTTAGCATAAAAGAAACTGCACCTGTGGAAGTTTAAGGCTCCATTGACCTGATGCCCCTTCCCTTTCACATTGCCTTCTGTCTTTACTTGTTCTTACCAGCCACCCCGTCTCATAAGGTCTCCATGTTTCACCAAGTTGCCTCCTGGGTTAGAAGGCTAACAAGGAAGGATAGCTGGGCAAAATTTTTGGATGAATATTTTATTCACTGAAAAATGCTGTTGCGGGTCAATCAAAACTATTTGTGACTCCGTGTCAAGTTTCAGCTGGAGAAACTAAGAAAAAATATTCAAAACTTTTATACAAGCTTTTGACTTTTCAGTTTGAAATGACGTTTCATTTCAAAATTGAGCTAGAGTTACTTTAAAATAAAAACAAAAAGAGAGAAACAAACATCTGAAAACAAACTAAAAAGTAATTTTGTGTCAAGGAAAACGTTTCATTTGACCCCCCCCAAATTTTTTTTTTATCAGTTCGGCAGCAGAACTGAAAAGTTGGTTATTCACTCCGCTTTACTCGGGAGTTCTTCCAATGAAAGTTTTAACTCAGCAGCACCCAGCCTTTAACGGCTGATGAGTCATTAGTCATCCACGAAAGCTGCAGAGACTCACAAAGTAATTAAACCTATTTAAAATGCAGCCAGGTGTGTAAACAAGTACCAGTTAATACATGAATCAAATGGACTAAATGAAAGCTACTGTAGAAATGGTGCTCCTTGGGTGACCTGGCATTTTGGATTCTGGCTCTGTTCATGTTTACACAAACCACTAATCTGACTGGTTTCTTTTCCCCCGAGGCAACTGCCATATTGACATCCATGTCAGAAAGGCACAGAATTTATCAGTTTTGCTTCATAAGAGGTATAAAGCGCTTTTTTGCTCCTCTCTGACTCATGAGGGTTTACATGATCTCTGCAACTTGACTCCTCATGAGGGCTTTTCAGCAGACCCACCAAAGGGATTTGAGCTCAAGTTAAAATTTTAATGCAGCAACTGACTAACATTTGTTTGCTTTTTGGAAACAAGAATTGCAGAGCTCAACTAAAGACAGCATTCCTCAGGGAACGCCTGACTGCAGCTGGCACTGCATCTCATCAAGGGCAATATGCGCAGTCAGTCCGAGATCCCAAAGACGCACCATGTTATTTCCACCGCATGGGGCCTTTCTCAATGATTCTGAAATTACCCAGCATGATTGAGCATCTAGATCTTCATGCCTCTCCATATAGAACAGAACTGGCCAATATGCTTGTGTGGTGGATTTAGCCGACTCTGTTTCTGTTCACTGCACCGTTACATTTCTACTGTCTGCAGAAAGCTAAGCCGCTTTTGTACAGCACCTAGTGCAATGGAGTCCCAAGCTGTGGCTGGTGCGCCTAGGCGCTTCCACAATATAAATGAATAATAATATTATTGTGTTCAGGTGCCACCTACTATAGAGGAGTCTGCAACTCTTACAGAGAAGGCCACTCTTCATTTGCCTTTCTCTCACCATCGAATAAAGGGGAATATATAAAAGAAACCCTAGCAGGTTAGCACCACACCTGATTTAAACTCGCCTTCTTCCATTGGTTTCATTAGAGGTTTGCTCATCGCACATCAGCCGAGGACCAGAAGCAGTTTCCAGTTGCAATGAAAGGTGTGTAGACATGACAGGAATTTGAACTGACTCCTGCTGGTTCCAGTTTGGTGAGAAAGCCCCAAACGAGGCGTGTGGCCATATTCTGATGACTCTCCTATCGAGTGGCTCCATGAGGGGTCCCATTGACTGCAGTCTGAAGGAAAGTACTAAGAGGGTAAGAGCCATCACCTGCAAACCACTGGGTTTGTTCCAGACAGGAAACAGAGCTATGCTGATCATCTGCATGTGTGCTGTGAGAGGAGGGTTCAGCGCTGAGGAGGTAAGGCCAGCAAATAAATATACATTTTGCCACCATAAAACCACAGCTGTCCCAGCTCATTAGTTTCCCTCTAGTTTTAGTGCTGGCGTAAAGCTAAATTATGATGCTTATCGGCATTAGCACAAACGTTCGTCTCCGTCTTCCCCATCAAAAGCCCGGCTGCCAATGCTCTGCTTTATCGGACCCAAGAGAGTGGAACGTAAGGAGGAGAAGTTGGGTCAACTCGTGCGTTTTTGAAATCCTGGGAGAAAAAAATGGTATTAGCCCTACAGTTGTAGAATGCTACTTTTCTCCTGTAGTGCGATGTCTATGGGACGCATTGGTATCTGCATTTCTATGGCGGGTAATGAATCCCCATCCATTGTATGGTAAGAGATGCACCAGCTTTAGCAATGTGAGCATTGTTTACGCTGGATATTTTCCCAAGGCAACGCTGTAACGCATCCATGAACGCTCATGAGTAGGTGAACTGAGCAACGTGATTGGGGGAACCAGCTGTCTCGTTTTGGCCGGAACAGTCCCTTTCTTCAGGCCTGTCCAAGCCAGCCCCACTTTTTTTTGGCAAAAGTGGGCATTTGTCCCATTTTCTCTTCCCAACTCAGCAAATGGGACAAATACCAACTTTTGCACAAAAAAAAGTGAGGTGCAGAGGCACATGTGGGAGGGCAAGTGAGAGATAGTAGGAGTGGGAAATAGGGTCATCCTAAACATGACGTTTCTGTACATCAGAGGGTAAGCATGGCCTCCTTCAGCCTAGAGGTAAATTTACAGTCCTTTCATTCCAAGATCTCAACACCTTTTGCAAGCATTAATCAATGGAGATTCAGCTCCCCATAGGAAGTGTAGTGTCATTATCCGCATTTTACAGATGGGAAAATTGAGGCACAATGAATTGACAGCTCAGATTTTTCAAATTTCCCTCTGACTTTGATGCCTCAACTTTTGGGTGTCCAGCTTTAGACACTGAGTCTGATTTGCACAGATGCTGAGCACGCACAGCTCCCACTGACTTCAGCAGGTGCTGCAAGGGCTCATTCCCTTCTTAAAATCAGTCTTTAGTTTTCTAAGATAACTTACACTCCTATGCTGCTGAGATTGTGTGCACTATGCCCCAATGGAAGGCACACTTTGCAATCCACTGGGTTTCCACCCATCAAATAGAGAAACTTTTGCCCATCTCTCTAGGGAATGGTTTCCACTGGTAGGTGTGGTTCTGAAGAGACACTCAGACAACACATTTTTCTCCCTCTTCCCAGTCATCACTGTTCCTGACTGGTTGGTTGCACAAGAGAGGCAGTCGCTGCTTTCAGATACAGCCCTTCCTTCAGCCATCTCTCAGTGATTGAAGGACCTATTTTCTACTGCTGGGATAGATCCACAACATAATTTAGCCCCCATATGTGTGGCAATGGAAGATCTTTGGATGAAAGATGCTGTGTTAAGGCAAATTATTATTGGTGTCAAGTGCCCATCCATTCCTTTTTCAAGACACAAAAATGCTACTTAACACATGCTTGAAAAGAAAAGAATTTTGTACGTTTCAAATAACACCCAAGGAAATCGGCAGCTAGCAATTGTAATTGAGATGGATGAAAAGGCATCTGACTTCCCCAAAAGCGTTTCAAGCAATGTACTTCAGACAAATAGGAAATGCTGCTGCTCTCTAAAGATCGCCACACTGCGGCTAAATTATTAATGACTAGGAACGATTTCATATTTAATCTACAGACTATTAATTACACTGCAGAAAAGCAATGCACCATCCTGAGAGTCCCTCTCACAAACTGAATAATTTAGTGATGTCCCATATTTTAACCTGATGCCAAGGAAGACAGTGACACGCCCCCTTCTGTACACAAACTGATGGCATGGATGGAGATTAATGTCCCAGAGGTAAATGGTTTTGAGGACTTTAAATGACTCTCAAGAGCTGGTGTTTCCAGTTCCCAAGTGTGCTCTGGCTTCAACATAGCTATTGTTTAACCGGTCTCTTGAAATGGATCTGACAGAAATTCATCAGAAACCATCGATGGAGAAGGCCCCGTGGGTCATTTTCTTCGCCAGCAGAGGATGATTCCCCAAAGGAGGAAAAGCCCTGATCACCTCCATGGTATCGGGTTAGTTTATGCTACCTGGGAATTTAGCCAAGTCTGTTCCTAACGCTGTGTATGAGCCAAGTGATGGGCAAGGGAGGCTGCTCAGCAGGTTGATTCAGTGAAGGAAAAGCTACAATGGGTCCAAACCTATGAGAGGCTCAGTGTCCTCCTTGCAAAGCCATGAAAGTCCTCAGTTCCTGTTGAAGTTGATGGAAAGTTGAGGCTGCTCAGAACCTTGCAGGCGCTGTTCAGGCTCAGGACCCTGCTGGGTGACAATCAAGGTAAGGGAGCCTCTGGTGTGCACTGCCAAGTGGGAGATCTGGATTCAAGTGGTGTTTGGCTTCACTCCCTAGGCCCGTGGGTGGGAGGTGCTATAGAAGGTCTCTAAACCAGCTCTTCTCAAACTGCGGTCCCAGGACATCGTGCTGGTGATCTGGAGAGAGCTGGCTCTCCTCCTTGCTTCCAGCTGCCAAATCGTATGGACGGGCAGCTAAAAATGTGAGGAGCACTCCCCCAGCATTGCTTTTCTGGGAGAGCAAAGGCTGCAGTGACCACCAGGGTGGGAGGGAAGTGGTCTGACTACCAATCCAAGCCGCTGACACCTGCCTCCACTCTGCCGATGGCCTTGTCTGCCTTAGGGTTTGGATCACCTGCTCATCTGCCGCTCTCTCCAGCCCCGCTGCATGCTATCCCATGCTGCTGCATGGCAGCCAATCCCTTTTGGTTCTCGTAACTTGCCACATGATGCTCTTCTCAGGCCCCCCTCCAAACCCATCTTCGCCCGCGCCCGCAGGTCGCTCCTGTCTCATGCCAATGGGTGAGGCACGTGATGTGCTGCGGCTGCTGCTTTTCCGTTCATTCTGTCGGTTTGCCCTCCCACGCATTCCGCCTTATTTGTCTGATATCTCCCCCATCTGCCATGAAGAGGGCGAGCTCCCTGTCGCCAGGATTGTCGTCTTTGTGACATGACTGTACCGCGCCTAACACAACGTTTGGGATCCTGATCCTTGAGTGGGTTTCTCCGGGCTCCCACAAACAACAGCCTGTACTAGAGAGTAGACTGCCTAAGAGACACCCACTCTGCCCGCACATCATAGATCTTCCATGCGTTTGACAGCTAACCCTGGCAGCCTGCGAGGAGATTGCAAAGAGCTCAAGTTGCTGTCAGCTAAAAAGAGAGAGAGCGAGAACAGCCTCTCCCTAATCTGCCGCAGGTCAACAGCTTGGCGCAGCACCCGCTGGAGAGGCTGTTCCAGCTGAGTGGAGCTGGATTGATATGCAAAGAGGCTACTGGAGGAGTGGAGAGCCAGGCCTGAGTGCGCACAGACCTCTATCAAAACACAGGCTTTGCTCACTTCATCTCACTTGCAAGGCAGGAGTAATTCCATGGCAGTCAATAGGATTAATAGATTCATAGCTACAAAGGACCACCAGATCATAGCCCAATGGTTCTCAACCTTTTGTGGGTCAAGACACAGTTGGTGGCATGTACAACCCCACAAGACACACCAACTTCCCCTCTCCCCTCACGTGGGCTATGTTGCGCCAGCTGTTCTTAAAACAATCTCTTCCTAAGGTAATAAGGGACACTACTGAAAGGAGATCCTCAGATGAGAAAGGCAGAAATTGGTATAAAATGAGCCATATTAACTGGAATTCTGACTAGATAAAGCCAGCTTGGGAAAGAAAGAAAAAGAAAAATCTTGTTTAAAAATGAAATGACTATATGGTCACTGCTCAAAAGCTGGTACTTAGAAATTCCATGAATTTTAAAATAAAGACTTCATGAGATTTGAACATTCTTTGAATACACACACACACTGCAGTATCTAATACCTTCCTTGCCCTTTAAAGAGCAGGGCTGGAAAGCTGCGTTATGTTCAATACTACACTGATAGAGGAGTTAAAGAGGATAATAGAATTGTGTCCGTAAACTGGGAATCAAGGTATAGAGACCATATGTAAACAAAGCCATTACCAACCACAGTAAGCAGAGGGGGAATTTCATGAATATCTCCACAAAAGGCTTTGTATATTTCTAGCAACCTACAAAATTGTTTGGAACACAGTCAGAGGGCTTTCAGAATGATTCTGGGATTAAATATCACTGCACAAATATGTTTTACATCACTTTAGAATGAGCCATAAAGTCAGCTTTCCCTGGGGGATCTTAGTAAAAGTGGGGCTGTAACCTACAATGCTGTACCGCACTGCTGATTTTTCAGAAAAGGAGATGGCAAACTGGGCAGAGCACCATGGAGGCAAATAGAAAAGGGTTCCGAGGCAATGGCATGTGAAAAGAATTGTCTAATAACCATGGTGGTTCTTTATATTATGCTAGCAAACAGAGGTCGTTAGTGACCTGATTGTTCTGGGCCGTAGGCAAAGTTGTACAACTAGAGTGGCGGGAAACTCTTCCGATGGAATGTTTTCCCATCAAATTTCCTTTTGGAATAAGTGGTGTTTTGATAAAGTCAAAGCAGAACACGTCGACCTCAGTCAAATGGAATACTTTGAATTCTTACTGTCAAATGACTTTTTGTTTTGAAATTTATTTTTTATATTATTACTTATCATTATGTTGTTTTAAAAAGTTCAAACCAGAACAACATGTTTGGATTTTGTTTAAATGGAATGTCTTGATTGACCCAAAATGAGATTTTTTTTTTCCAATGATCTTTCATGAAAAACTTGTATTTTGTTTTGGATTTGGTTTCAATTTGGAATGGAAACAAATTTTGAACTGTTGGGATTTCTGGGGGGACAGAAATCCCCACCTGAGGATCTGGTCCACCAGAATCTCCCAGAAGGAATCATTCTGATCATCTAGATTCTAGTCCAACACACTAGAGAACACAGGCCAGAGAATCCTGCCCAATGATTCCCCCATCAACCCCATAAGAAATCTGGTGGATTCTTTTATGCTTGGGGGCCTCCATGCTTTCTCCATGTACAAAGAGTGCCACAGACTGAAATGAGCATGATTTCTGTGTGTTAAGTGTCAGCCTGCTGTTCTATTAGCAGGTGGGGTAGAAAAGCAAAGGAGAGGAGCAAGGGAGGGTGGGCAGAGGAATTTATTCTTTAGCATGTCTGAGAGCAGCAGACACAGTCAAGGACCTGTAGGGCTGAAAATCACATAGATAGAATGAATTGGCAAAGCCACCCTTTTGATTTTACCAAATGTGCCACGAATGGAAACAGGCCCTGTTTCCCCAGCTGAGATGTAAAGTTAAGAGCTAATTAAATTCATCTTCCCTTCCCCATGTTTTAGATGATGAAAAAGACCACCAAAAAAAGAGAGAGCTTTTTCCAGGCAATTTGAATGTAACTCAGAAATGGAGAAAATAATCTGGCATCTTCCACTCAGTCATGTGTCTTTAACTACTAACCCCACAGTCAAATGAGAGGGTCCCTTCAAGACTCAGGACAGATATGGGGTTTAAATAAAGTTCACAACCAACCAATAGAGGCTACTGTTACCTGAAAGTGAGCAGAGTCTCATTTATAATAGGGAGCATATAGGACTTGGCAGTGATGAATACAGAGTACATTCCTTCTAGAGGCTATTGGATCTAGGCAGATCTCACAGTTCTCTCTGGTTTCCTAGCTAGTGTTACAGCACAGGGTCACTGGGAAGGTCATATGAGAGACTGTGACTACATAACAACAGCATACAGAGATGTGCTCAGATCCAGTGGACCCATGGTACTGCGTATGATTCAAAACTACCTAGCCAGGCAACTCTGCATGCCCTGAGGAACCGCTTCTGCACAGAATTCACACTCTGTAATCGCAAGAGAT
The DNA here is from genome assembly GCA_007922175.1 of Pelusios castaneus. Taxonomy (NCBI): domain Eukaryota; kingdom Metazoa; phylum Chordata; order Testudines; family Pelomedusidae; genus Pelusios; species Pelusios castaneus. The sequence goes on from ML685804.1 coordinate 12,275,745, forward strand.
CACTGTCCAGAGCATATTTATTGCTTTAATTTCAATAAATAGGTATTGTATATTTACAAAAACTTTACTCTGCAACTGTTGCAAAATCTGAACCGAAGCCATACTGGAGCAGTTCGAGCACTATCCAAAATAAAATGCTAATTGCAATTCAGAAATTAGATCAGGGGGCCCAGGACTATTGAGGAGCTCTGAATGAAGTGTAGAGTTCAATTTATCCTATGCATGCTGTCAACTAAACTGCCAGCCTCTTCTGTGTCCCCCCTGTGTTATTTTGTCATTTCTGTACTATCTCCAATTCATCACAAAGGAAACTGAACCCTCCGATGTCCACCCTCCAGGTGACTGAGTCATTGCTACTCTATGACTTCTAAATTAAATTGTCGAAACATATTATGGAGAAAAATATTGTGAAGGAAAAGTTCTATCTAAGGAGGGAATCTGTTTGACTGGAGGAAGACATGTCTGCATCATTATCTTTTCTGCTAGCATATTTCTTCACTCAAAGCATTCAGGCAAGAGACTAAATGCTGACGTCCTAAAAAAAAGATCTTCCTGCAATAGGTCTGCATGCCACAGAGACTCCATGACATCGTGCTGACGTCCTAAAAAAAAGATCTTCCTGCAATAGGTCTGCAGGCCACAGAGACTCCAGGACAATGGGTCCTCCGTTATTTGCAAACACCTCTCTCATCTCAGACCTACCAAAGTCTTTACACCAAACACATATCTTACAGGGTATTTATCCATAAGGGATATTACGTATGGTGTCTACCGAAAGTTCATAATGTGTCAAGACTCATAATCATAGTGAGAGGTATATACAGGTAATATTTAAGGAACATTGTTTTTATATTCAAGATATGTTTTCTGAACCTGGAGTAAAAAGTACAGATTAGTCACCAGGATGCCTCAGTGATGGTCCACTTAGGCCATGGGGAGGTGTCACGCTGCCCTCTCTAGCCCATGAGACAATGCAAAGCTCAATTGCTTAACCTCATGCAGTCCTGGACTTTGAATGGGAAGCCACTGGAGGCCATGACAAAGAGTTGAGAGCACTGAGAAGTAAAATAGAAACTTTGCAGCAAGACAGGATCTGCTCCATCTGTGAATAGAAACAACAGCTGTGTCAGTATCACAGAGTGACAGAAGGATGCTCTGGATCCATTCACCGAGAAACCCTTTTGGGGAGCAGGCTTTGGAGGGAGCATTCATGGATGTGTGGATCCTCTGCAAAAGACTGAACTTTCAGGAGAAAATCAATTGTATTAGATAGGAAAGGAGCCATTGATAAGTCTAGATCCAGATTCACGATTTATGTTTTGTTTTGCCTTCTTGCCATGTGTTTCCTCCATTCTCTCTTCTTTCTAATTAATTCTTTCTTAAATAAGCCTACCTTCACTTGATCTTAGATGCTCACCTGTGAATTGTGCTTCGCAGAGCTGGGGCTTATGGTACAACTGTTAGATGGGTAGGCTGCACCTTTGGGGATGGAGGATCTGGAAATTCTGTGAGTAGCAAGTGACAGCGGCTGGATATTCCAGAGGAGTGATGCAAAGAGAGTCAGGGATTGGGCTGCACCTGTTGATACTCTCCAAGGCAGAGAAAGGCTCGGTGCTTGAGTGGCTGAAGGGCTGGCAGCATTGGGGAGCTAATGCTGAGCACCACAAGTAATACCCTCTCTAGTTGGAGGTAGAGTGTGTGGATAACCAGGGATTCACAGTCTTGGGTACCCTGAGAACATCACAATGTGTGTGTGTGCATCGTCGGAGAGGACACGAGAAGGGGACCAATTCTCACCTATCTCACTCTGACCACAGAAAAGGAGCACAGACTCACTAACGCCTTTGATGGGAGTGCTCTCACGTGGAGGACTCCCCAGCTGGTTCCTCTTGGAGCACCTGGAACAGACGGTATAGCAGGGGAAAGGAATAGCCATAGTAAAATGTACTCTTGGTATCCTCAGCCAGTGTGTGGTCTCTAAGGGGCCAGAAACAGCCTGCAGATGTTAGAACAGCCTTCACACTGCTTTGACTTGCATCTGGGGCCATGAAGAGGATGAGAGAGGAATAACCAACCCCAGAGAGCTCCCCTCCTCTCTGTTGTGATCATTATAAGGTAACATCAGAGAATCTGTCCCAAGATATGTGTGGAGATTAAGGCCTGGATTCCCATTGAGAAGCACATGGCATAGCTTGAGTGACTTGCAAAGGTGGGTGGCCTTTGCACTCCCCTCTGTACAGGTCTGGTCCCTTCATGTAATTTAGAGCAGCCTCCAAGCCAAATCCTAGTCCTATTAAATCAACAGGTACTTTGCAACTTTCTTTTATGAGACTAGCGTTTCGGCCCAGTCTGAGTAATCAAATCGATTCTTGCTGCTGGAAGCGGCCACCTAAAATAATTGAGCCAGAGAGCAGACAGGGGTTCTCAAAGGGAAAAAGACTTTTGTTTCCACCTGGCCTCATTCACACATTTGCTCTTCAAGCACAATGTCTCGGTCTTAAAAAGCAGGTGCACTGTGCACTGGTTGGCTTTGGATGATAGTAAACATATATTGTTTATTTGTTCTGCTCCAGGACAAGTAAAGCAGGTAATGCCCCTCTTTAAGCTGACTATTTTTAAAGGCTTGCAGTTCTTTAACCTATACGATGCATTATCCACCAGTAGCTAAATTGCCTTGTATTTGCAACTTTATGGGCACATTTTATCAAGGCATCGGGGCTGCACTCAAAGAATGAAAATAAACCATTCAGCTTCAGTTTGACAAATGCTGTTCATGGTCAAAACATGGCTGGAAAAAAAATAGGGTGTTTTCTGCTGCAGTGCCACGCTCCTTAGCCCTTCTGGAGAGGGGCTGTGTTTACTTGAAGTTGTTTGATGTGAGGTGCAGTTCTTGGATAAATGATAAATGAAATTGCACGATGGGTTATGTTGTTGGCTGAAACCTAGAAGAACATGTACTGCTGGGTGCCAGAGGGACACAGGCTCAGAGTCCTGGGTGCACACTCCTTCCCAGATCTTGTTGGGAACTTTGGGAAGTTGAATTTAAAGGGTGGTCAGCTGGCCTCAGAGCAGTGAGGGAGCAGGATCACAGAGGGGATTAAGGAGCTAGACTCTGATCAGAAATGGAACCACAGCCAGGCTTTTATAATGTTGGGCTTTCCCTTTGGGAGAGGGAAGTAGATGGGTTACTGACTGCTACTGTTAGTTTATGTTCTGTTTAATCTGGCTAAATAAAAGTTTAGTGGGTTTTAAAACCAGAAGTCAGAGGCATATTAAATCAGTGGAGTTCTCACAAGACCTGCAGGATCCTTGAAATAGAGTTTGGAAAAGCAGCTCAAAGCACCCGATATCCACAGGGAAGTCTCTTGAGAGGAAGCTTAGAAGGGTTAAAGGCTGTATTGCTGATTCAGAATCCAGATTTTCCGCTTCTCCCAGGACTGTGGAACCAGTACCAGTCCCATGAAAGAAATAATAATCATAATGACAAAAGTCTAATTGCTGGTTCCTTTAGGGAGGGAGATTGATTCTGTTTCTGGCAACCACAACAGGGCTTACAAAGGGTGAGCTACCGCAGCCAACTATGCATTGCTGTGTAACTGCAGGAAAGCTTCGTGTTAGTAGAGAGTAGGTGTGAAGGGTCCTATCCTCATGCAAGAAGATCAAGCTGCCTGGGAAGCCTTGGGAACCAAGCGGCTGATCTATCTCCCGTTGAAGTCAATGGGGACACTGACTACAGTAGGAAACGGATCCGCAATTGTGCTGTGACAAATGTGCTAACGAGGTGAGGGTGTTTCAGGACCATGGAGAGGGACAGTGAGGCATACACACTTCAACCCCACCCCTAAAAAGAAAATATAAATGAGCCCCTGTGGCAAAGAACTGCCCAGTAAAAAGCACCAGCTGAACCACAAATGAAACCGCGAAGTGCATTTGTACTTATTATTATTTGATTGCTTGACTGTTATTGACGAACTGAGACAAACTCTAGTGAGAGAGGATTTCTGGCACCGTCAGCCAAGGCCATCGTGAGTGAAGGGCGCTTAGCGTGGGTATGGGAAAGAGGGATATAACTCTGTAATCTCACAGTCCTCCCTTTCTTTCTTCCGATTTATTTCATTAGTCCATTAATAATGTAGGGGAACCTTGCAAATAGATGTGAAGGGAAAACTTAGCAGAAAATTCAAATAGTTGATGAGGCCCAGCAGTGGTCTTTAATATGGGAAGATGATCTAGCCATCGCCTAGGAGCTCTTATAGTCTGTCCCCAGAGTTGGTGGTAGGTGGCAAGGGATCATCTAACTTGACATTTGTTCCCTCACGTGGTCTGTTAAACTCAAGATCTCAGACCCTTTTAGGATGATGGACAAAATACATTTGTGTAAACTGACTTCGCGACTTGGGCTAATGACTGGGTGGGTATTTCAGCTCAGGAATGGCGTGCCCTACAGCTAGTAGCCATGTATGTATACAATTGAGATATGATGAGTCTTTCAAAATCATTGCCACATTTTGACCAGCCCCCTTACCTTGAGAAATAAATGTTCGGTGCAGAAATACACCAAGTTCCTAGGAGTGTTGTCCCTGACCCTTGTTTGGATTTATTTTTTCCAGAGAGCTTCATCTGCCTTTCAGCCACACATTACATTTCCAGCAATCCACCCCACTCCACTTTTTTCCCCATCTTAAATACAGTTTATTGTCTCCCTCCAATGGCCAAATTGAAAACTTCCTATAAAGTTCCCAAAATGTCAATAGGAGACTTATTAGTTACCTATACATCAGTGTTTTTTAAAACAGGAAGCCTATTTGCTTACAGAAATGGGAGAATATAAAAATAATATGTATTGTTCCACAATGTTTCAAAGCTTCTGTTTTCAATCTATTGCCAACCTTTGGGAATGTGAGACTACAAATTCAAAGCGTCTGACGAAGTGGGATTTTCTCCCACGAAAGCTCATGATATAAATAAATCTGTTAGTCTTTAAAAGTGCCACAGGATTCTGTTGTCTTTCTACAAATGTAAGGTATAACCAAGAGTAATTTCAAAAGGAAATAATTGACTGCACGTTTCCTATGTTTGTCTCATACCCCTCATATTTCTATACTTTTCATTTAATAGCCTACGTGTGTTTCTAACTACCTTTTCTTCCTAAATTGGACTGATGTCAATTGATTTAAGAAAAACAACAGAGTCTGTGGCACTTATAAAGACTATCAGATTTATTTATCTGTTAGTCTTTAAAAGTGCCACAGGACTCTCTTGTTTTTCTGCAATAGACTAACACGGCTCCCCCTTTGGAAATTGATTTAAGCTAACACTTTCTAGCAAAAAGGTATTTAGCCATGTATTTACCTTAAACTGCTTAGATGTGTTTAGAACATAATTTAACTCAGTTTAGCATATTTTTTCATCATCCAGAAAATGTTCTTTTTTTGTTTATCTAATCCATCATCTCTCTACCTCTCCAGGCATTTATACTGAGCTCATCAGCATAGTATCTGAGTACCTAAGGGCAGATTATTTTGTCCTGGAATCTGTAAAACCTAAAACTTCAGAAAATATATGGCAATTGAGTAAAAACAAGAAAGGGTGATGGTTTTACATTTATAACATCTAGCTGCTATACAGAAGCCACAGTCACAACAACCTCCATCCTTTAGAAATGAAGATAGAATATTTATCTAAAATACTTATACAGCCCCCGTTGCTGTAATAACTTAGTGCCTCACATTTTGAAAAAAAAAATGTATCTATCCTTGCAAAAGCCTAGTGAGACTTTCAAGTATTGTTATATTTTACAGGTGGGGACTGAGGTACAGAGAAACTAAATGAGCTAACTCCTAGATCACACACGAAGTCCAGGATGGGACGAGGAATTGAACTCCACCCTCCAAAGTCCCTGGTAAGTGCCCTAAGCAATGAACGAGGCTTCCTCTCTGTCTGGCAATTCTACAGATGGGAAAATGGAGGCACAAACATGTAAAACCTGGTCAGGTGGAATTCTCCTAAAAAAAAAGACACCATCTTATTTATTCATACATCAACAAGAGGGAGACTAGAAGACTCAAAGGGTGCATCTGCACTGGCAGCTTAGGTCGACTTAAGGAGGCTTAAGTCGACCTAAACAAAGCCGCGTCCACACTGGGCTTTTATTAAGTCAACTTAAGCATTTCCTTAAGTCGAAGGAAAGCTTAAGTCGACTTAATAACACCTGGACAACAGAGTCCTGTGGCACGTTTAAAGACTAACAGATTTATTTATTTGTTAGTCTTTAAAAGTGCCACAGGACTCTGTTGTCTTTCTACAATAGACTAACACGGCTACCCCTTTGGAATTTAATGACACCTGGTTTTAGGTCAACTTAAGCCTTAAATTGATTCCTTAAGTCGACTTAAAGCCAGTGTGGATGGGGATTAGCACCTAAATCGACCTTATTAAGTCGACTTAAAGCATTAAGTCGACTTAATAAGGTTGACAAGGGGCTATGTCTACACTAGAAAAGTTAAGTCGACTTTGTTAAGTTGACTTAATAAGGTTGACTTTAAGTCAAGTTAACAAAGTGGACTTAACTTTTCTAGTGTAGACATAGCCAAAGAGCTGAGTGTGGAGTCCCTCACACCTAGATCCCCGCTTTGAACCCAACCCATTAGTGGCAGGGTGAATGCCTGTGGGCTTTGTCTTGTAAAAGAAAAAAATCTAAGAGAGACATAATAGACAAAACAAACAAGGAGTCCTGTGGCACTTTTAAAAACTAAAACATTAATATAGAATAGACAGTCACACTGCAAACATTAAGCCCCCTTCTCTCTTGGTGTAATAAGTGACTGTTATTTTCCCACCTTTGTTTCATCAGTGGATTTCCATCAGGAAGTATGTTGGGCCACTGGGTCCTGTTAGCGCACCTACAGAAGTCTAAGCGACAATCAGAAGGACTGCAACACATTATGACAGCTATGTGGATGTGTTAATGTCACTACAAGAATCAGAATGTTAGTGCTAAGTCCCAAGCAGCGGGAAGGGAAGCCATCCCTCCCAAGCCTTAGTGTCTAGACCTCCCATCTAGCTCTCCTTCCCTCATCGACCTAGCTGTTGAGTTCAAGAACTGCAGTGGCTGAGCCATGGGCAAATCTCAGGGCCTGGTCAGTATGTCCCAGCCAGGATAGCTGTAGCCACTCAGCCAGCCAGCTGGTGAAATTGAGAAGGCAAAACAACAAACTCCTACAATGCACTTGAGGTTTAATTTCTAGCAGGGACTACTACTCCCAAAATGCACTTGGGCTTTTTAATTTCCTGGCAGACACTACAAGTCCCACAATGCACTTAGTTTATTGCCTAACCGGAACTACGACTCCCACCAGGCACTTGCAATTCACTTGGAAGGAAGCCCCTTGTATTTAGGGAGGAGAGAGCAATTCCCACAATGCACTTTGTAGTAGGAGGGCATGACTCCCACAATGCCCTGGGCCTGCAAGGTGTTGCTATACACAGTGCCCTTGGGGGTTCAACTCCCATCAGACACTGGGAAGCTCCGAGTCCCCATCTAATTGAAAAACTACAGCTCCCAGAATGCACTGGGATCCCTACAAGAGGGCTGCCAATTTTCATTGGGCATATTCCTGGAGGTTTCATCACGTGACATAGTCTGTAATTAATCTTTGATCCCTGGAGGGTTGTCTGGGGGGGAACCTACTGCTGCCCATGGGTCCCCCGTCCCCCACTGTATGAAGCGCCCCAGGCAGTGACGGCTCGGGTAGAGAAAACTACAAGTCCCAGAAGGTAGCGCGCCCCCACGCTTGCGGGGCGCTGTGGCAACACAGCTCCCACAATGCAGCGCGCCCCTTCTTTCCCACCTGGCGGCTGCAGAAGCGAGCGTGCGACGAAAACTACCACTCCCAGAATGCAGCGCGGCTGGGCCGCTTCCGGTGCTGTGCGGAGGGCCGGGCCCGGAGCCGCAGGCGGGGCACGGCACTGACAGGAGCCGCCGCCGGCGTGTGTGAGGCGGGGGCGCAGAGCGAGGGGCCAGGCCGGGCCTCGCTCCCCTCCCCGGGCGGCAGCGGCCATGCCCTCGGCCTGGTGAGGCGGGCGCGCGCGGGCGGCGATGTTCGTGCAGGAGGAGAAGATCTTCGCCGGGCGGGTGCTGCGGCTCCACGTCTGCTCCATGGACGGCGCCGAGTGGCTGGAGGAGGTGGCCGAGGACACGACGGTGGAGAAGCTCAAGGAGCGATGCTTGAAGCACGTAAGGGACTGCCCCTCCCCCCCGGCCTCCCCTCCCCCATTCCCTCTCCCCCCTCCCCTCCCCCATCCCTTCCTCCTGCCCCTTCCCACCTCCCCAGCCTTCCCTCTGCCCGGCCCACCCCTTCCCCATTCCCTTCCTCCCCCTCCCCTCCCCCCCACTCCCTGTTCCCCCATTCCCTTCCTCCTGCCCCTTCCCCCCTCCACAGCGGTCTCCTCCCCCCGCCCCACCCATATTCCTCTCTGCCCCCTCCCCTCCTCCATTTCTTGTTCCCTCCCCCATTCCCTTCCTCCTGCCTTGCCCCCTTCCCTCTGCCCCATTCCCTCTCCCTGCCTCCCCCCTGCCCTCTCAGCCATCCCCTTCCCGTCTTCCTCTGTGCTCCCTCCCCCTGTCTTCCCCCTCCCCAGCCTTCTCTCTCCCCCTGCTTTCTTTTCCCCACCCCCCTGCCTTCTCCCCTACCCTTCACCATCCCCTTTCCCTCCCCTTCCCCACCTGTTGGGTATTTACAGCCACTCTGCGCCCCTTTCCCCCCACCTGCTGGGGGATCTGCAGAGCACTGGCACCCAGCGTGCAGTGGGGGAGGGATCCCTTCCCCCCAACTGTCTGTAGCCAACCATGGGGGGTCACTGTAGCAATGCCCTTTACCTTCTTCCCGAAAGAAAATCTCTCTCCACTCTATTTAGTGGGAGAGATCTGGGAGAAGGAGCCCTGCCTTAAATATACTTGGATGGGATTTAATTCTTCCCTACCCTGAGTTGGGGGGGTGGGGTGGGGGATCCTTATTTGGCTAGTGGATGCCCTTCAAATTGTGAGGCTTAATAGGCTATTTGGCCTGTGAGCTTGCTGGCCCAGGGAAATGTGGTGGTGTGTTGTAAATATTTCAGATATCCATGTTGCCCCCTTCCTGCCCTGTAATTTAGGGGGGCTTTCCATTCCAGCTCCCTGCTTTGCTGCTTCGGGAGCTATCTCGCCAAAACTCAGGCATGGTGCATTTTCGTGTACCAGACAAAGACTTGTTTCAGACAGTTACGATTTTGGGGCCAGGGGGAGAGGAATGGGCTTAATGTGAAAATTGTTCTGCAGCCTTTTAACTATAGAAGTTAGGATTCATTGGATTCCATGCTATTCATTGCCAACTCTTATATACCCCGTGTTGTGTGGATTTGCAGTTACATCTTGTGAGAAATTTCCATAGGGTTTACAGATGATTCCCTATAGCGACTGCAGTATTTGGGGTTTTTGTTCCTTGGTTTTCTATATTTTCAGAAGAGATATAAAGAATAAATGTAATAACTACAAGTTCTTTGAAGTCAGCCATGGGGCATTTCTCTGTTGGAAGATTACTTTACTTTGATGCAGTAATGCTTTGGGTTTCATTTGGGGCAAGAGAACTCTCCCTTATGTTCTTCTTGCCCTCAATCCATTCAGGTCTCAGTCCTTTGCCCGTTAGGAACTGATTGCACAGTAGAGAGAATGTATAAAGGTACCATTATAGAAATTGGTTTGAAACACAGTGGGTGTCTTCATTCTGGTTTACTTATTTATCATACACATCTTCTTGGTGGCAGTCTCTGGATCTGTTGTTTCACTAAATAAATGGGTCAGTTTGTTGGAGGGTCCATTGGACTGAAGTTTTACGGTTGTAATAAATATTCTTCTTTTCCCAATAAAATGTGACAAATAATTACCTATAGGATCTCAGTACCTGACAATTTGACCCTGATTTGCCCTAGAAGGCACATTACTTACATAAGCAAAATACAAGTGCAGTGATTCCATTCTAGTTTTCTCCAAGGTAGACAAGGCCCTTGCTAAGGTACCAATGCAGCCTTTCACTGGGGCAAATGTAGGGTCCCTCTTTGTTCTAGAGTAAGTGTGGGATTGTCATATCCTGTGGAGCTCATGGAGAATTATCATGTCGCTGTCCTTATATCAGCCCGACGGAGTGACTAAGCACGAGAGCAGTAGTGTGAGGATTACCAAGGCAGAGTAGTACAATGACTTCATGCATTGTGCAAATGGGAAAGACCTTTATTTGTCAGGGAGCCTAACTGAAGAAGTGCTTGATTGTAATAGGAGTCAGGGCAGAAGACAATTGATAACTTGGCAGAGCTGTTTGATCTCCTTCTGTCTGCTTTTGAGTGATAATGGTGTGGATTTGCATGACCATTATGGATAATATATAACCGTATGAAGAGGAAAAATGGAAATGGAAAAATCCTGACTAGTGATTATAAGTATATTCTAATGAATCTTGGTAGCACCTTCAGATAGCTGATGAAGATTCCTCTTGTGATGCTAATTAATGTGTTCCCCAAAGCCCTTACAGTCACTATTTCAGTGAGTAGTAGAACATTCATTAGATAGTCCTACTTTGGGTAAGGAAAGGAGGCATAGCTCTATCCCTAATGATCTTTTCTCCTGGAGGGGTTTCTGTAGCAATTGTTTGCCTCTGCCCACAAAAGGGAAGTAATTCAGCTGGTTGAGCCTTTTCCCCCTGCTCTCTTTGAACCAAGGCCCCAGTCCTGCAGGCGGCTCTGCGTGAGAATGCGTCTAAAGCCTCGCTACACACTAACACTATGCCAACCAGAAATGGCGTCCGCTCGGCGTAGTGTTGGTGCAGTTACGGAGCTGGTGTTACAGCTCCAGTTCGGTTTTCGATTGAGCAGACGCCTCAGTCGAAAACTGAAGATCACGCTGACGGAGGCAACTTTGCTGCCATCAGGATAAACTTGCCCAGACAAAGAGGAGAATGCTTGTCAGGGTTTGTAAACACACACTGGTATTGCTGGGTACTGTTATTATCAAACTACTGGTCGTGTTTCTATGTCAATGCCAGGGGTTTTGAGATTCTGCTTTCATAATGAGAATGCAATAACAAATGCTGCAAAAATACCTTCAGCTGATCTAGAACCTTACTTCTGTTCTGAACAGTTGGTGTACTTCTAGACATAGAACACTGGGAGCAAAACTAGAGGTACTGTGAATATTTCCCAGAGCATGAAGAAAAACTAGAGAAACCGTTGTTCAGTCTAGTGGTTTGCAGCCAATACATGGACAAAGGGAAGTTTTGAGGCTAACTCTTATTGAAAGACCTGAGGCCAGATGCAAACTACGTCCCCATTTGTGTGTTCTTCTGAACAATAAGGCGTGTTCGTGGTGCTTGGTACTTGCAGTGCTGTGAGATCCTCTGAAAGGCGTGATAGAAGTGCAAAGTATGACTGTGTTGGAGCAAATAGTGATTGCTCGATTAGGCAGATGGCTCACCTTGTGAAGAAGACACCTACCGGCAGCAATGCAGCCTGTGGTATTGCGAGAATGTTTTAAAAACTCAGTTTTCTTCAGCCTTTTAACTTGAAGGCCTAATTGCTACCCTCTGAGCTTTTCCCAACTCTCCCTTTTGTCTGTGTATTGGCCCCAGTGCCCAGAGCTCTCACCCCTGAGCGCGGTGGGATAGAATCTGTTCTTACGCCAGTCTACACAGAGTTACACTGGTATATTTGAGATCGCAAGCTGGCTCACTGAATGCAGATCTTCATTAACGTCCCCTGTCCTCACTTCCAGTTCACCTGGAGGCAGCTGCTCAAAAAACTCACCTACTAAGAGTTGTTTGTTTGGCTTTAAAGCAATTTTCTTCACAAATCCTTTCTATCTTTATGGGTAGGAAATATGCTTGCTTAATGATAGGAAAAATTACAAACCATCTGCGTCACTCCCGCCCATGTTCAGTGGCAAAGTAACAGGGTGGTTTGCTCTTGATCTGTGACTGCTGAAGGTGAGGTGCTCATACTGAAATGAACGAAGAACATTACTTAACGGCTCAAAACTCTGTTCCACAGCAGTACCTATTTTTTAGAAACCCACAGAAGCTCAGGGATGCACATGAGGAAGGCAATGGCTGCTAATGAACTCGTACATTTCATATGAAAAGTCTGAAGGATTTTTTGACTCAATTGTCACTTTTTAAAGGGATTGGAACAAAATTAACCCTGTTTGATAATGTTAAAAGATTGGTCCTTCATTATGTTTTCCAAATTGCCAGATTAAATAAATTCTCATAATAAAGTATTTTACCTTACCAAATATTCTACATGACCTTTCTCTTTCCGTTTTTTGAGTCCTGATCCTGTAGCTACCACATGAATGGCCTACTGACGTCCAAAAGCCAAGTCTGTCGGCAGGAACCTAGATATTGCTTTTTTGCCATCTGTTAAATTTAATTTTATCATCATTATGATAGGTCTGAAATCCACCTTTTGGATTTTGTTCTCTTCCCGGCAGGGCACTTGGCTATGTGGAAAGATACCCAATTGCCTGTTGGCTACCACGCTTTGTGAGTACTGTTAAAGCATGACTCAAAGCTCAGTTTCTTTAGTGTACATTCTATTCCGTACATTGGCCTCCAGCATATTGTCCTATTACTTAAGCTATTAAGAGACTGGTAAATGCTGGCACAGTTCAAATGTGGAGACTCCCTTCAATACAAGGTGCAGTGATTTATGCATTAGGGTTGTTATTCCTGTCCTCTGATGCTCAGTATTTATCGTTTTCTCTAGTGTGTACCTGGGAGCTTAGAGGATCCAAAAAGCATAACGCATCATAAATTGATCCATGCTACTTCAGAGAAAGTGCTGACAGATACAAAAACGGTCTTGGAGGAAAACATTCAAGATAAAGGTAGGAGGGCTTTATGATGAAACCTCACTTGTGCAATCGCAGCCTGTAAGCCTAGAAATGTGCCACTATATTTAATTATGAGGTGCCTGCCAAACTGTGGCCTTCTTACTCCCTGTTCTGAGACAAGGACACCAATAAAGTGGCTAAAAGGTACAGGAAATAGAAATTTGTAAAAAACTTATGATAGTCTGCTTTCTGTAGCATTGGTGGTTTTAAAAAGATGAATTACCATAGCTGAGCCAGTACATTAAGTGATTTTTAAGTCTGTTTATGTATCTCACTGGGGCAGGGATTCCATGCAGCTCCAGTGGGGATGGTTATCACCGCTCCTCCCGAAACCAAAACCAGGAGGGGGTAACTTGTATATACAGTTGCAAACTGGATTTTCCAGAGACCAACAAAGAAAGGGGGTTTGGCGGGAGAAAGCTGCATTCAAACTAACTCGGACCATCTTTCTGAACCAGCAGCAGATGGATAGGAGTGTTCTGTCCATTGGCTCCAGCCGTCGTGGAAGGTTTGGAAGGATTTTCGCCCCATAAGATTGATGGATGACCTCTGATGACCTTTTAGCATGCTTATGGGAAATGTCATTGATTTTTGTTGTTGTTGTTTGTTCTGTAATGCTTTTATCTCATGAATGAAAGCGCTTGCTCGGACAGAGCAGTGCAGCAACCAAGTCTCTACCCAGGAGAGGTGCATGTGGGAGCCAGAAGCTCTAAGTGGGTGACCCTGAGAGACAGTGAAGGGGGTGGATACAGGAGCAGTTGCACTGAAACCCTGACATCCTTCATTTTACAGTTAGTGAATTTTGAGTTCTAAACTGCCTGGCGGTGGCCCTTTGCATGTTATTTCTAACATATTCCATTATCTTCTCTTTCTAGATGTCTTGTTGTTGGTAAAGAAGCGAGCTCCCCCTCCCCCTCCCAAAATGGCAGAAGTATCCGCAGAGGAAAAAGTGAGTTCACATACGCACGATTTTCTAGTCTGCGTTTTTCCTCTTTTGTTGACAACTTGAAGTGTAGCTGTGGGTGTTCGCTATTTATTTATGGAGGCAAATGCATCCTTTTAATTGAAGATGAAATAAATTCATTTCAGGAGCATTCGTGTTCCTTTCGAACTTCCCAGAGAATACAGTAAGCGTTAGAAGTGTAAGTTAACAATACTCTTTGCCTCAAATAGGATAGCTGTGCTCTGTGGAAATGCCATAAAGTTGATCTTTGAGTGGCCAAGAACAGAAAAAATCTATTATTTCAGGTCGTGCCATGTTGCACCTTCAGACGGACCAGCTCTTTAGAAAGCTGGGTCAAGCTGCTCTGTCTAATTTCTATCATTAGCTATAGCTGGTCACGGGGCCTCGCCAGTTCTCTAGGCTCATGTCTACACCAGCCTGGGTAGATAGACTGCTAGTGGGGCTTGCTGTAGCATGATCAAAATAGCTGTGTGGATGTTGCAGCGCTGGGGGGAGGGTGGGCTAGCCTGATCTGTCCCTGTTCTGCAACATCCACACAGCTCCTAGTATCACTAGTACAAGTCTGTCATCCTGAACTGGGAGGCTCCAGTGTAGTTATACTGTGGGGCACAAACAGTGGCCCTGCTAACTTAACTTTATCCCCCACTGAGGTAACAGTGGGTTGCTATTTGTGGATAATGAATTACAAAATCTGATCATGCTTCCTTTTCTGTGTAGAGGAAGCAGGAACAGAAAGCTCCTGATAAGGATGCTATCCTCAAAGCAACAGCAAATCTGCCGTCTCGCAGTGTAGATCGCAGTGTGGCCCACCATAACATGAGGGATGTAAGTATGATGCTTTTTATCTCATTTAATTTACATGCTAAATCTAGATTTCCTCCCTGATTTAACCCTTCTCTGCTACATCCATTCATCTTGAGGACTTCACTGAAACTTGGGCCCCTGTTGCTTATTTCCTTTGAAATAAGTGAAAATGTATGGTCCGTGTCTCAGGTTAAAAATAATATAATGGTGGGGGGAGTACCTAATATACCAGTAGTTTTAGGAAATATAAAACAGAACTTGAAGAATCAAATAAAGTTTTTCCCAATTTATGCTGCGTTTTACTTCTTGCATTTCTCACTGTGAATAAAGAAGGCTAGTCGTTTTCAGATTGTAAATAAAGCATTGCAAAGTTTGGTTGGAAATATTGCAGAGGGATGCTTGGTTTGGTTCGGTTCTTTAAGAGAAGTGTGATCTTCATTTCTTTGTTTTAGGGTATTCTCTCATACATGTTAAATATTGACACTGTCCTGTATAAAATATTTACCCATCTTGTTCCATGTTTATCCTCAAAGGATTCTTTTTTAAAAGTATCTAAAATTTTGTCTTAGTGGCTACCTACATGCTTCTAATAAAGATCTTAATTAAAAGACCTGTGTGATTAAAAAGTTTATTTTCTGTAGGGAACAGTTTAGGAATTCCAAGTTTCTGCTGCATTCTGGGTTACGCTTGATATTAAGGCTCCATTTATAATAATATAATAGGTGTTTTAATAAATGGTTAATCAAGTATTAGTCAGCAGGTCAGCGGTTCCTTATAGATATCTATAATGCCTCATGTTGATACGCTTATAACCATCTGACAGTCATTGGTCATGTCCGTAAAGTACTTATAACACCTATAGAGCGTTTATTAACCCTTTATAAATGGAATGTTAACATCAAGTGCGACTGCATTTTGTGTGTCTGCCTAAAATCATAGAATCTTAGGGCTGGAAGGGACCTCATGAGGCCATCTAGTCCAACCCCCTGCTAAAACAGGACCACTCCCACTAAATCATCCCAGTCAGGATTTTATCTAACCGGGCCTTAAAATGTTTCCAAAATGTTGATTATACATGGAGTTTGAGGCAGTTAGTTTTCTACTTGGCTGTTTTCAAAGTTTCAAAATGCCCCAGCATTGTGCAGCTTTCAAAATGCAAGAGAGCTGGTGCGTAGGTGTTAAATGTGTGGTCAGCAGAGACAGTGTGATTTGCTTCCTTATGTCTGAGACTGCCATGTTCACAAAGTGGTAAAACCGTGCCTGCATGGTACCTGCTGTGACATAGTCGATAAATAAAACATTTGAATATTTTTCCTTAAATGGTTCTAGATGGAGAAAGGGAAGCCGTGACACGTTGGTGTGACAAGTCTCAGAAGAAGCTGGTCTTGATTAGATTGTTGTTATTAGGAACAAAATGACACTAGCCAAGAAGGCTCCTCCCTTAATAGAAACGGTGGTTCCCAGTCCTTATCTTTTGCCCATGGACTTCTCTCCACGCAGACAAAGCTCCTTACTGGGTTGACCCTTGGTTCCATTAAGAAATAAGCTTTTTCATCCAGTGTCATTTTCTTTTGGGACTTAAAACAGTGAAAGAAAGAAATAACCCTTCCTGCATGGCAATTTTTGCTCTACGTCGCACTCTGCAGGAAACATGCCAACATATTTCCGATAGGCTAAACACAGTGAAAGGGAAGCCCAAATAAAGCAACTTTCTCTACAGGGGGCAAGAACAGAGCAGGCAGACTCTAACAATAGATGTATTAAGTGAAGATGGCTACCGGAGCGTCCTGTCTAAATGTTTTGACAGTTTCCTTTCTTGCAGTTCCAGACGGAGCTCCGGAAGATCTTAGTTTCACTTATAGAAGTTGCGCAGAAATTGCTAGCACTGAACCCAGATGCAGTTGAATTATTTAAGAAGGCAAATGGTAAGAACATGTCCCTGATGTGTGTTAAGGAGCCACGTTTAGACTAGTCTTGTTAAGAAGTACCCAAGATTGTTTGTTCATCCTATTAGACCTGTAGCAATATCCGCTGTGTGGATATCTTCATATCTTCCAAGCCACAGAGGTGGGGTGGGTCAATACGCCAGTAGGACTGTAACAGGCCACGCTCGGCTCCTCTTGTCTTCAGGCCTTCGGTCCCACAAACCACATTAATGACCACTCTTACGCTTAACCTGTGCACTCTATTGAGAGTGTGCTGCCCACCGCCATCTATTTACAACTGTCCATTCAAGCCCTGGGGTCTTGCAGTCCTGCCCAGAAGCAGCAGGGTGCACAGCCTTCTCTAGAGCTTCTCCTGCTCCTCTTCCCAGCTGCTTCTTCCTGGGAGCTTTTATTGACCTCCCAGGCCCTGCAACTGGTCTTCATTCCAGCTCATGAGCCAGCCTGCACAGCTGACTTCCTTTTCCCCCTAATGAAGCCTCAGTAGCAGGGGCTGGCCCAGCCTAGCTGCTGCACCCCGCTACAGACTTTTCCGAGGCAGACCCAGGTGCAAAGGAAGGAAGTGCTGTGGGATAGTCTGTAGGCGACACTCTTTTCCCCTGACTGACCAATCTCCATTACAGTCTTGTACTTCAGGTGGCACAGGGCTGCCAGAGTATGAGACATTGCCATGAGACGTAACCAGAGGCAAGCTCTTGGTGACTCACTCGCTAGAGACCTTGTGACATTTTTCACAAGAGCGGCAGTCATGGCCATTTAAGATCCCACCTAAAATAATATTTGGCCTCCTTAACGCTCCCTGTTTAGTTTCAGTTGGGCGCAGTCGTCATCTACGGTGTGAGGTTGCTATGAGCTGTAAAAAAGCTGAGGACTTCAGCTCTAGGTGTGCACGCTTCAGGACCAGGAGAAATGATTCTGGGCTGAATTCTAGATCCCCCTGACGTCAGTAGTACAATTCTCAGTGAATCGGGCAGGATTTCACCCTGTGTATTTAGTTTGTGTACTGGTTTACGTTTGTAAAGCACTTTGGGATGAGAGGCATCATGTAAATATAAAATCATTCCCAGTATAACTACTGGAAAACATCACTCAAACTGCAGCGCTAGGGATGGTGAGGAAGAGTTTAGGGAGCAAGGGGACATTAAGGATATATCTGCCCTGCAAAGAACAAACCCAAAAGTATATCCTTGACTCCCAGTTGGCTAATCTGCATTAGTCTATCGGGGTTAAAATAACAGAGAAGACTTAGCAATTTGCCTTCTGACTTGCTTTAGCAGCTCCGAGTAAAGGCTATGGGGGACCGTGACATTGAACTCCAACTGTTAACCTGAGTTAAAAGCTAAATTGCCCTATCTGCAGGGCTATTTAAGTAAGAACCTATTTTATGTTTAGTGTAGGCTTACCCTAAGAGTAAAGATTAAATGGAGAAAAGAGAAAATGTAGGCTGAATGTCATGGGAAACTTCCTGACTTTGGGATTTATTGAGGTCTGATCCCACCACATTTTCACACTCTCTCAGATAATTCTTTAACTTGTAAATAGCCTTATAAAAGTCACCTGTGCTGCTTGGTTTTGTTTTTTAATAGGTTTTTCTTACACTTTCTGATTTTTTTTTTTTCTTGGGGTGGGGAAGGGAAGACTAAGGATTCAAATATACCAGATATTTTCCAGAAGGAGCAGGGACTTATTTTGGCTTGAAGTCATAATGTGAATCTGTTTTTTGTCGGTAGCCATGTTGGATGAGGACGAGGAAGACCGGGTGGATGAAATAGCCCTGCGACAGCTTACGGAAATGGGGTTTCCAGAGAGCCGAGCAGTCAAAGCCCTGCGGTTAAACCAGTGAGTATATGCAATACTCAGCGTACGGGATTGCTAATGACTGAGATAATTGGACCGTATTATTAATTGGATAATAATGAATTTGTTGTAAGCAGCCTCTTTTCTTGGGCTCCCTAGCCCCAAAGCACTAGCGGAGGGAACAGCCTTGCTCAGGGTAGAGGTCCGTACACGACTCAGGTGAGGGAACACTACTCTTCTGCTATCTGTGCTGGACTTCTTCTGGGATTAAATGAAGGTCTACGGCCTGCACCCTGTATCTTTGGCATCGTTCATGAGTATTAAATTCACCTACACTCCAGTTTTAAAAAAGAAAAAACACACTCAACCCGTAATTGGCAAAAGGAACCTTTCATGCCGACCTCTAAAACAATTTTACGTTATTCAGTTTTGTCCCCACACTTGGGGCTCAGTTGCTCTTTTGGGCTCCAGGAATAAGCGTGAGGGAAAGAAGGGATGGTGTTCACCCAAGTACCATCCACTCCTGATACCAAAATTAGCTCTCATTATGTAACTGCGATATGCTTGCTTTGATTGGCAGTGAAACAGTTATCGGCGTTGACATTTAAATGATGGTCATGGTCTCCAAATTACCACTCCAGAGAGGAGAACGGGCGTTTCACCTCACTGGGCTATGGTTTCAGGTTCTGTGCAAACTTGGGCAGACCTCACATCCTTCATTAACCCGAAAACTGTGAAGTGAGAGTTTCTTCACAGCTGGCAGAGGAAGTTAGTGACTTTCCATGCTGAAATGAAACTGGGGTTCTGGTGAGCAAGATGACACCTTCAAACACATGTTTAGAAGTACTAGGTTGTGTGTCCGCCCAGTTTGAATTCTGGCTTTCCCTGTCTCCCCCTCTCTACTCTTTTCACCTCTCAGCTCAGGGGAAATTGGTTTGTGATGTCCATGGTATTGGAAAGTTGAGTCGGAGATGTTGCATCCAACTTATTCCGTAACCAAACATGAGGAAAGCCTAAAAGGAGGAAATTTGTATTTTGTGACCTCTTTGATGTAAGCTCACCAGTGACTCTGAAAGTCCTAGGGACAAAAGCCAAACGTATGGGAAGGAATGTTTTATTCATCGGCTCTGTCTACCCTGCTGCTGGGAGCAAACCCCCGGACTCCATTGGCTTGAGTGCAGAAGTTGCTGCTTGAGCTTTCAATTCCACCCGATCTCACTGGGCTGAGCTCAGCGTCTTTGCTGGAGTCACCATGTCCATCCAGTCTGGTTAGTGGGAATCTGTCCAGCAGGGCTGGAAGGCTTTCTGTACCCGGCAGAGTAGATATACCTGTTTAGCTTCGCTGGCTCCCCATAATGATTTCCATTAACTTTGTCTCTCAGTATGTCGGTGACTCAGGCCATGGAGTGGTTGATAGAACATGCGGATGACCCCATGGTTGATGCACCGCTCCCAGGTCAAACCTCGTTAGAAGCTGCCTCTGAAGCTGGTGCTTCCTCTACTGAAGCAATTGCTGGCCCTAGTTTGGAAGCTAGTGGGGAAGAGGCCAAGGATGAGCTGACGGAAATATTTAAGAAGATCCGCAGGAAAAGAGAATTTCGTCCTGACCCACGAGTATGTTTTGTGTCTTTTTTCCTTTTTACACAGCAAACGTTCTATGAAGGGGACACAGTGGGCTCCAGGGAACTGTGTTCGCTAACTATGTGCAAGCTTGGTTATCAATATCCTCTGCTGCTCTAGGTGGGTCCTGGAGCCTTTGAAACACTAAAACCGATGAGGGCTATTAGAAGACTCTCCAAGTATTTAAAGCGATACTATCCGGTACCTTGCGTGTTACCAGTTCCAGTAGCCGTGTTAGTCTGGTTCAGCGAAACAAACAAGGAGTCCTGTGGTACTTTTAAAGGCTAACACATTTATTTATTGCATGAGCTTTCTCTCTCTATATAGGGTATTTATAACAGCTCATCTGCCTTTGACAAACAGTTTGTGTCGCTTCTGCACATTTCTCAAGATTTAGCTTAAATGTTACTTCAGTAAGAGTCCTCAGGGCACAATAATATCCTATGGCCCTTCTTCACCAATCCATAATTGCATTATTTTCTCTGGCTTTAGCGGTGGGAGCAAGTCATGATTACAAAAGGCTATGTTAAGAGTTTAGCCACAACACCAGGGGCAGACCTAACAGCAGGAGTAATTTAGGCCTTATTGCAGATCAAAAAGCAGACCTGTGTGATTATTTCCCCTTGAACTCTCTAGGAAGTGCTGTTTAGAATTCAAGATGCATCTGGTTTTACCACTAAAGCAGGTGTCTGCAACCTACGGCTTTTTGGCTTCCCCCTTGCGGCTCCGGGCCCCTTCTTGCCACTGGGGGCCCCTGCGGGCAGTTGTCTCCAGGCTCCCCCTGCCACCGGGGAACCCTGCGGCGGGCCTGGGCCTGGTTCTGGGCTCCCTTCCCCCCGCCAGGGGACCCTGTGGCTGGCATGCTGGCCCAGCTCCTGTCTTCCCCCCACAAGTAGGCTACACCCATTGTGGCTCTCAAAACAGTTGGTTATCTTTCAGGTTGCCAACCCCTGCACTAAAGGCTTCTTGAGAATGATGAGATTAATCAACAACCTAATACCTAATATTGAGACAGGGTAAAATTATGTATGACTGAAAAAGACTTTGTAAAATATTCAGATGCACAAATCTAAATATTTAATGTGCACCAGAAGTAAATCTTCTGACTAGAAGTAGGAAATGCATGTGATAGCATGTGTTTTATTGGCAGATACACTCCATATCTGAGACTTGGGGCTAAGTACAAGTTGTAAAACCCCGTTTCCTATCCTCAGCACCCCAGTTATCTGGCTGCAAACCAGATGTTGGCTGCAACACTAAATTCTACTCTTTTGCACCAGTGGAAATCCAGAGTAACTCCAGTGAAGGCTAGACTTGTAGCAGTATGGTTAAGGTCAGAATCTGGCTTACCAACTCTGCTCTCTGCATCCCTTAAATCTGCAGTTGTTCTCTTGGGTCTTGCCTCCTCTTTAATATTTCACAACACATTTAAGATTCTGCTTTCTTACCTTTTTTTTTTTATTTTGCTGTTTAGGAGTCTAATCTGAATCTCAAATATTACAGGCAACTAACCTTCTTGAAAAGACCACACTTGTTTGTTGCATTCTTGCTGAGCTATAGTTCAGCTCTGTGCACCATTTAGTGTCCTAATCACTAACTAACTCAGCTCCAGTTTGTCTGTCTGTCTAAACTGTTTTCTTTCTGTGCCGTGTGGAAGGTCATCTATATATGAAATCTCAACATGCCTACATTATAGTGATGGGAAGTCGACTAGTGTCTAAACATGAGTGACATCACTATTGCCAGAATATCAGGAGTATTTGGATTTGTGAAAACAGTTAATAAAGGAAGCCGCTTAAACACAGGAGTGAAATTCTGGCTCTGCTGAAGTTAATGAGAGCTTTTCCGTTGACTTTAATGGAGCCAGGTTTTTACCCTCAGAATAGAATCCCAAGTAACTTTTGCTCAGCGCAGACTAGATTGTGGTTGGGTTTCCTCAAAGAACTGTTCCCAAGAGATGCAAATACCTTTCAACTTTTCTTAGGTTTATTCCTGTTTCCTATTTGTATGCAAACTACCTCATCTCTAGAAACCGAGAAAAGGAAACCAAAATAGCTGAAGAGGCGTACTATGGGGTAGTAGAAATGACTGATGCAAACAGCAGCCATGCATGTCCTAATCCCAGGATTGTATTGTATCTGAAGGAAACTGCGGGCTACAGCCAAATGCTGCTTGCTTACACAGTTTCATCCTGAAATCGGCCTGGTTTGTCGCTGTGTAACACAGCAAACTCTATCCCTACAAATGCCTAGCGGTAAAGGGGGAGTGGAAATCAGTTTATTCAAAACAAGTAACTTCTGTCTTTCAATACAAAACAAGTTGGGTTCAAAACTGGATGCCAGAGTTAAAGCAAACTGTCCCATTTGACTTGCAGTTTAAACTCTAACCACTTCTTAAAAGACTCTATCCTGGCTTCATACTGGTCCCAATCCCCAGTCTAAAATTAGTGCAGCAGCCTGCAAATGGTACATGTTCTATAATTAAACTCCTAATATTATAAACCTCATTAAAAATAAGGCATTCTGATTTTAACACGTCCGTATACAAGCAATTAGGGTGCGTGACAGAGAGAGGCAAGAAAGGGGAAAAGAATTAGAAGTTCTTCCAGTGCTTGTTTGATGTGTAGGAACTAGGTATGGAGAAGTTCACCTCGTGCATACAGGAGATTGCATTTCCACATAGATAATTTTGTATCAGTGCTGCTGTGTTTGACCAGATGTTCCATGGAAGTAGCAGGGGCAGATGACTGCTTCCACATGACAAGCCTCTGTTTTTGCTGGGAGTGAGAGGAATGTGTTTCCGCACTAAGTACCTGTGCTCTGGAACAGTGTAATATCTGGTACTCTTAATCTGCAGACTGCACTGCAAACAATGAGCTAAGTAGGGAGGAGCGCTCTTACTCATGGGGATCAGGGAAAACAGAAGCAACGGAGATGAGTGCCCTGCTCCTGGTGAAGATGGAACGTGTGTTAGGCGGGGGAGTTTGTGTCTCCCTCCTTTGTTGAGATTGTGCTTTTTTTTTAGAGCCGGATCCTGCTCCTGGAAAGTTTGCCACGTATTTTAATAGAACCAGGATATGGCTGCTGCTTTTTTATTTTGTTGTTTTATTTTATTTATTTGCATTGCAGAAGTGTATAGGGACTTCAGCCATGGATCCAGGCCTTGTTGAGCTACATGTAAATTGACACTGGATTGCAAACAGGCTACTTTTGGCCTTTGATAGACCTTTAAGGTCTCTTGAATCTCTGCTAGCCAGTGGTTTGCATCCAATAAAAGCCTTTTAGGAAAAATGATTGAAAGGGAGTATGCTATATTCTCCATTTCACAGAAAATCCCACAGATAGCACTTTGATGGGCATTCTTAAAACAGGCCAGTTGCCTTCTGTTCCCTTGCTGTGTGTGGAGAAAGAAGTTTCTGTACAGAAGGAGAAGGGATACGAGTCATTCCTTGTGGTGGTTGTAGCTGCCATGGACCAAGCTAAATGCTACGTGTAATAAGCTGTGTGTTTCTGATTTAGGCTGTCATAGGCTTGATGGAGATGGGCTTTGATGAAAAAGAGGTGGTCGATGCACTCAGAGTAAACAACAACCAGCAAAATGCAGCTGTGAGTATGCACTGTTGTTTTTATTCCTAATTACTATAAGGATCAGCGATCAAGAATTCTTGATTGAGCAAATGAACTGGATGGTGTGTGGTTGTATTTTTAATTGAAACTCACCTCCTGTTATACTTGCTTACTCCTGGTACCCCTAGCAGCTATTGGAGTTGAAGCACACATGATTAAATACTGTGCATCTTTGAAACTAGATACGTGCAGCAGTGGAAAACAGTCATTTCTGGGCTGGAGAGTGGCCATCAACCAGCATCCTGGACAACACTGAGCAAACTGCTTCTAGAGGGGAAATACTGAGATGGAGCACTTTGGCCAGGGAGAGGGGTATCGGGTTTCGAGGCTCTCATCCGAAGGCACTTCTCCATCCCCACAGCTAGCTGCAGGAATGCCCAGTTTATCCTCTCCTGAGGGAAGAAGGGCTGAGTTGACCTTGCTGGGATTTTGAGCTGGGAGTGAGTGAGATGAACCTCTTCTCCAGCTTTGATTTCCAGCCTGGCCTACAGAATGTCACCTTGTGGGTTTGAAAGCCAGAAATCAGGTGCAACTCTAGTCCAGCTCCTGTTCAAGGAATGGGAACCTTGCAGTTAACTTCACTAAGGGCAGGACCTAAGTGAATAGTAGTTAATGTGTTTAGTCTTTGGAATTCCACGCAGGGATGCTAAACTTTGTCTAGGATGTTCTGCCTTGTGCCTTATTTATACGGGGGATTATAGCCTCTTACGAGCTTGCGTTTTAATGGAACTAAATATAAACTTGTCATGCCTGCTGTCTTTTACAGTGTGAGTGGCTGCTGGGAGACAGAAAGCCATCTCCAGAGGAACTAGATAAGGGAATTGACAGCGCTAGCCCTCTGTTCCAAGCCATCCTAGAAAACCCAGTGGTACAGTTAGGGCTAACGAATCCTAAAACACTGTTAGGTAAGTACTGGACTGGACTGTGATGAATAAGCATTGCTCCACACCTGCTGACAAACAGAAAACATTCTGCTGAAATAAACCCAAGTGACTAAATGGGGGTGCCGCCCTGCACCTTCTTTTCTCCCTTTCGGCAGCCTGATGGCTTGCATTCTAGTCCTGTGTATGATGGCACGTGGGTAATAAGGGTTTGGAACAATCATGGGACTAGCACAGATCTGACAGTCCCTAAGGCAATGTGTCAACCTGAAACTTTCTGGAATGGATTGGCTGCTGGCTGGCGTCTCCACGTGGGTCTGGGACACACTTCACACCCAACTTGGCTGGAGTTTGGCAGGGATGATGTAGCTCTTTGTTTGGTATCTTAGAGTCTTTAGCTGCAAAAAGCATGGAAGAGAGTGCATGTGCGGTACATCTCACTGTAAGTCGAGGTCTGCTCATTGCTCAGTGGGCGGTGGTTGGCTGAATTGAACTGAACTGAAAGCTGCCAGGTAAGGACTTCTGTGCATGTCCTGCCAAGGCTGAAATAACATCCCCGGACACATGCTTCACCCGTTTTGGACTTTTGCCCTGTAGAGCATCTGTGTGTTCTCAGCCAAAAAGCAGCTGTGGCTGGGAAAGCCACTAACAAGCCCGAAAGAGACTGAAATGTAAATCTGTGGTTGATAGGTTATGCTGAGGAAATTCTTGAGACACAGAGATTTAGTGGTGTTAAAAACGTGGTCTTTCTGCAATTTATAAATATTGTGCTTAATCTTTGGCCTGTATGGTACCTGGATTTTTTTATTTAAAGCCATGGTTAGTAGGTTGCATATCAGTTCCTTTACACTTGTACGCTTACTGTGAAGTCTGGAAGGTTTTTAATAATGCAGGAATAGAATCCGCCCATCCTGATTTCTAAACAAGTGACATCTTCCTGTCAGAGGGAGGGTTCTTTGCTGCAGCCCAGGATATAAAAATAGAAAATGAAATGTCATTGTACACATGTATAAAGCTTGGATGAACATCAGAGCACGTACTGTTCTAATGATACTTCTGCTTATTGCTGCTGTCATGTGTTTAAACATGAATATTTGTATTGAATTAGAAATGCCTAGTTATTAAAAATATGATCAAAAGTCCTCTTTTAGTTCAATATATTTGTAATCTCTCACTTCTCCCCAGCAGAGGAGGAAGCATGGTCTACCAATCGAAGCATGACAGCTATATTTTATTCCCAGTTTTGCCAGGGACCTGCGGGGTGACCTTGGCAAAGTGTTTATAGTCTGCCTTTCAAAGGAATTGAGTATCTTCAGCTCTCATTGACCATATACCTCTGTGCCGGAGTTTGCCAGACTCCTACGCAAATCGTTACAATGCCCTTTAGGTGACCTTTTGAAAAGGTCAGACTTGTGGTTTGGTGTGTGTGGCCCATGATGAGTGAGTGTTGCAAAATTCAGGAGTCGAACTCAGTGGGAAGTTAGACGTCTGTCAAGCACCCTGTCCCGAGCATCTGTAAACTACTGGAGTGAATGTTCTTGTTTCCTGCTGTATTTGCAACCCAAATCGTGCAGCAATGCGCTAGTGCATGAGAACCACACAGCGGCATTGGCTTCTCTGTTCATCTTTCAAGCTGAGTGAAATGCAAAATAAGTAAACAAGCATGAACAGTCCAAAGTAAATGGGTGGACTAATCTTTGGATGGAGGGGTTAGTACCACAGGGAAGAACCACCATTTTTAAGCATTTGGGCCTAGATCATTTTTTCAAAATCTGCAAACGGAGGGGACCCTTCCCTTCTCACCCATACACACACCATGGATGTCGGGGTCTGCTGTCTCCATGGCAATATGCATGCCCTTGACTTCAGTCTGTGGTGAAAGGGCAGCAGTGAGGCCGGGGAGGAAGGAGATCGGTCATTGATTGCTGGGAGAACCTCCATGATTCTCCCTCTAGGCCCAGAGAATTTTCCCAGGGAGGAATTATAATCTTGTGGCAAAGGTAGTTTAGAAATCATGGTCTGGCCCTGCCATGAGCTCCTTGGGTGCGGTAGGGGTACGCCTCTGGTCCTTAGCTTCACCACTTATGAAATGGAGATGATGCTTTACTTCACCAGGCATCAGGAGAGAGATCTCATTGCTGGAGGCATCGAGCGACTGGTGATGGAGGCCATAGGAGTACCTAAGTAGAACAGAGCACAGCTGGTTTTTGTATTACTTCATTCCAATCATCATCAATAGCGATGGCCAGGAGGTATCCCTAGCACTAGAATGATGTTGCCAGGGAGTTTGAGGAAGAGGCAGAAGTTTCTGTATGGGTGGCTCTGGCCTCCCGAGATACCTCCATCCTGACCGAGTTGTGGTGATCAGAGCAAATCGTTATTTCCACTGCAATTTAAACTAACGTTTGTAAAACGTATATAAACTAATGTTGTTAAAACATCCAAAGTATTCAGTATTTGCCGAGTCAAACATCATTAACTAAATTTTGCCACCTTTTTCTCTTGGCAGCCTTTGAAGATATGCTTGAAAACCCCTTAAACAGCACTCAGTGGATGAACGATCCAGAGACAGGACCTGTCATGCTACAGATCTCGCGAATCTTCCAGACGCTGAACCGCACGTAGGGGGAATGCCGATCCACTGTGCCACTTCTCGCTGTCTCTAGCTTCACGTTTCCTGAACGAGAGGGAACATAGGTTTTTTGGGGGGTGGGGCTGGGGGGGAGGAGGAAGAAAAAAAGGCGGGGCTGAAGGAAGAAGGGAGTAGAGGAAGCAAAATAGCTTTTTGTTGGTTGGCTAGGCACCTGTCAAACATGAGCGCGTGTAGTGTGGGCATCCTGCAGTTAATAGCCTTGTGGATTTAGTGTTAGTGGAAGAGGTTTGAAGACTTTTCTGGGTGTGGTGGGTTTTTTTTTTTTTTAATTTTATTTCAGGTGTTAGGTTGAAAATCAAAGGTATATCCAAATACCGGAAAAGACTTTGTGAAAACAACTAAGCATCTGATTGGCGGAGAGAGTAATATGATGACATTGCCTCATGTTTCAATCTTCGTGCTCAAAAGGCACGTGACAATAGTTTTACTAACCAGTGGTTACAGCATCTGGCTAGTGTTTACAACAGGTCCCTGACCACTATCCTAGGACAGTAATTCTCCTGGTCATCTCTATACAGTGTTAACATATGTCTATATCAAAATACAAAAGGCTTTTTCAATGGACGCTTAGGCATTTGTTTTTTAAACTAAGTCCAAATGTTGAGAGAACATGGTTTTTATCCAGATTGTCTGCTTTGCATTCTAATTTAAACAGAAGAATTCATAGATGAAATTCCTTTAATTAATAAATAGCATTACTTTTTCCTGTTTATTTTCTGCATTAGTGTGGTTCCAGTCCCACATGGCTCCTATGTTTGCGGGAGATGTCATGCAACTAGATTAAAGATGCAGTATCTCTTTTTACACAAATGTAACTTGCCATTTGACACTTTGATTCTCAAGCGCTACCGTTGATAGTTTTCTCCTGTTTCAACATATTTTGGTTTGAAAAGTGATATTTTTTCCATTTCTGGATGTTTTAGGAAAGGAGGAGTTCTGTGTTGCAGACACAATGCTGCTTGCAATGTGAAAAGCTACTAACTTGTCTGGGTTTTAGTTGAAAGGATGTCTGCAAATGAAACAAATATGCGTACAAAACTATTTAGGTTTGTGTCCTTGTTTATGTTATATAAAATCCACTTGAAATGATAATACTCTCTCCAGTAAGGAATTTTCCTCTGCTTGCTTTTTACTTTAGAAATATCAGGAATGTCAAGTCCCGTCTTCCATAGAAGACTTGCTGAAGGTCTCAGATGTGCATTGTGGGCTTTATCAGGGCTGAATCTGGCACACAGATCTTTTCTCCCAGCTGTTTATGTTGCAGTTGGGTTACACAGCTATTAGCAACATTTTTAAATAGTCTGACTAAAAATCACTTCCCTTTTCAGTCAAGTTTCACTTGGTTTCTGCAATGTAATAAACAAGCCCTCCACTAGTCTGTAGAGTCCATTGCATCTTCCAGGAAAGACAGGATAGACAAGACCTGGATTTCGAATGTAAAACGTGTATGCTGAGAAAATGAACTTTTTACACCTTCATTATGCACCATAAAGGGGTGTGTGTGTTTTGTGGGAGGATATTCTGCAGTACTTTACAGGTCACCTTTTCAAGTGATCTTATTGAGGGCAGCTAGATTCCAACCTAAACCACAAAACAAGTTTTGGCCTGATCTTGGCATCTGAACTGTAATGTTATGCAGCTGAGACACAGAAGTTGCCAATTTCATGTAAATAATGGGATGGGTGGGGAAGTCAGTTGCTCAGACCTTATCTTTACTTACTATCCCAGTTTCATTTTTGGCGTTTGTAAAATCTCATTACCAGTCTATTGCACTTGAACAGATTTCTATAAGGCGCTTAGATTTCCAAATTCAAAAGTAACCATTTTCAGCAAGCTTGTTTTTCTTTCAACCTGTTCATCATCTAAACTTCATTGCAGTTTTAGTCTTAAAAATAAATGCCGAATCCTTCAGCTCAATAATTACTCAAATAATCCTCTCTGCTTTCAGTGCAGCTACTCACATGATATAATATTTAAACAAGTCTCCTAATCCTGAAGGATTTCAGTTGTTTGGTCTATCAGAACCTTTTTCCTTTGCAGTCGCCTTGAAATACTACCAGAGGATGTTGTTAGCCTCTGCGGCACTGATATCTCTGATATTCTCTCTCCCATCAGGGTTCCTTTAAATAATCGGTGCCTGTTTCTAGAGGACAGTTTTCAGCAGAATCACCATCATGAGATTATTCTGGGGTTTTTGATTGAACAAGAATTGTTCCAGACTATAGTTCTAAATGTATTGGACACGAGTTGCTTTTTCAGCGAGCGATATGGTTCACTTTTACTGCATAAAGTCTGATGCTTTGCCCTGTCTGCATGGCAGTGGACTTGAGTTAGATTGTGTGGTTTCATCACTGTCTGTTACTGAACAGGGCATATTCATTTCTGTGTCAGGTTTATCTAGGTGACACAAGTTAATCAAAACTGCACCCCTTGGCATGTCAGAACAGGTTCAACGTATCTTTTAAAGTAGCTTTGAATATAATTGCAGTAGAGAGATGGCACTAGTGTAGTAAATGCAGATAGGAATGCTCTGCTTATCTGGCTTAATAATAAAACTAATATGGCAACTCTGGCAGAAACCTTATGATTAAACAACAATGCGAGTCATATTTTTCTGTACGTAGATTAACATGGCTACCCCCCTGGAACGTATGATTAAAGAAATACTGCATCTTTAAAATACCTAAAAAGTTTGAGGAAGTGCAGTTTTAGACTCTTATTTTAGAGCTTTACACCTGTCTGGTAGATGTGTAGGAGGAAAGAGGCTGGTGGTTATTATGGAGTGCCCGCCTTGAAATGTCAGCCGGCCTCGGGTTTTTGATACAGCTTTTTCCAAAAAAAAAAAAAAAAATGCTGCTTGTCTTTTGAGAACATGCATTTCCAGTAGCCCAATCTCTGACATTAGTATAAGGTTATATGGGTTTAACGTTTTTCACCAAGCTTTAGGAGTGAATAAAGATGTACTTAACTGTGTCGATTCAAATGTACTTAGAATGCCACTTAAGGAATCAGTTGATTAATATTCATCTCTGATACAAATACGTGCGGTATGCTGTCAGTGTCTAGGGAGTTGGAAGTCCAGTGGCATATGCTGTGAGCTGGATGGATTGCTATTCCAGCAAGGTTACTGTAGCTTTTTTAATCCATTGTGGTTGCAGGTGTGGCAATTCCCCTCTGCTTGCCAGGATTCTGAAAGCCTAAAAGCCATTGCATTGACCGTTAGGCTGGGATTCAGGATTTGTAAGGGCTGGTCCCTAGGTAACATCAGGATGAAAGGACTGTAGGATCCAACTTGCAACACCATGAGTGAGTTTTACTTGTATGTGTTAGTACTAGGTGTGTGAGTACGAATTTACAGGTTTGAGCCATATGCTTGCATCTCTAAAGTCCCAATTAAAGCTAGCAAAGATTTTAGAGATGGTGCTGGCTTCTTTGCGAAGTGTCTCCTGGCATCATCAGAACGAGGTCAAGGGAAAAAGTGGAAGATAGATAAAATCAGGGCAAAGTGAAGAATTGGGCTAAGTGGGTGGATTACGTGCTGCAGTATGGTCTGCTTATAATTTTCTTACGCTAGGTCTATTCCTGCCCCATCAGTTGACACAGACAATCTCGTACCTTTTGATATAATGTATGACTCTCAAACGCTAGCTATTTATTTAAATATATATATATAATTTATAATTTTGTCATCACAAAGCTTTGATATTTTTAATAGAAATGTTCTATATAAAAGTTTGTTCTCAGGGCTTCATATTTATACTATCTTTATAGGCGATGCATTTAAAGGGATGTATTGGGAGTCAGGGGAAGCCAGTTAGCACTTTGCAGTTTAGGTATTGGTTGGTCTTGACCTGTGACACTGGGCTAGCATGAGACTTGGATGAGCCTACCATAATAGGCAGGTCCAAAGAATCCACCATCTTTTCTTCTTCAGTCTCTTGAAGGTGATGGAAATGGCCACACAAGAATTTTGCACATCTCTGACCTTCACACAGTTCCAAGGACACTTCTGTTTCGTGTGCATTGTTGGAAGCAGAAAGCTAATTCATGCATACACTCTGCTAGGAGTGCAAGAACACCCTGCTGCAAGAGATAATTGCCCCACATTTGGCCCCTTGCAGCCTGTCACAGATGTTTCCCAGAACCCTTGACTCCGTTTGCATGAAGTCAAACTTGACTTCTGGGAGTGACTCTCGGTATCTGAGAAATGGCTGTATTTATTCAAATGCTTTTTAGTTGGAGCAAATTGCAATCTTCTGGCATCATGCTCCATGGGCTCAGAATCTTTGAATTAGTGCATTGGAAGCAACTGTTCAAATTGACACAAACCATGTAATGATTGTAGCTGTGTCTGTGTCAGCCTAGCTTCCCTATTGAGCAAGCATTTGAGTTTTTCCCAGTAGTCTGAGTTTCAAATGGTGCATTTCCAAATTCATGTGTACAGAACAGTGAGAGTGTTCTCCAAAGGAAATACTTCATTTTTCTGTTAGAGTGGCATTTTTATCAGTTGACCATATTTACTCCTAGGACTTTATACAGAGCTGATGGAGTAACTGCATCCACAGCTGGGTATTCACTTCCACAGATGCATTAGATAAGATCATTGAAAAGGGATGTAAACCCTCATGCTTTGGGGCATAGCCCAACCACTAAACTGCATCTTCATTTATGAGTAGATTGTTTCTCTGAAGCATTTGGTGCTGGCCATTGCTAGACTAGATAGCAGATTAGCTCTGCCGCTAGTCTGAGCCAGGATGGCAAATCCGATTGAAGAAAAGCAAGCAGTGCATATTAAGTTTACAAATCCATGGCTTAAAAAGTCATGTTCATTTGCATCCCGACCTTTTGTCCACACAGAAGGCATGTGTTTATTAACATGTGGTGTAGGCTTAAAGAACTTGCATGCGGATTCCCCGTTTGAAGCATACAAACTTTAATAAATGTAAAGGCATTACATTCTTGTTGCTTTTTGGTTTTTTAACATCATGTTCTGGATGGGGAGAAATTGTGCTAACATCTTAAACTGAAAACCTACCAAGTAAAATGTGTGTTGTCTTGTTGCAGCCGGTGAAAGACGTGCAGACCTTTTTTTTTAATTTGCAAGTTTATTTTTGTTCTAGTTGAATGAACTGTACAAGAATGTGATTTGCTGTACAGCACTGACCTTGAAGTAGAACTAGTGAAGTTTTCCTGTAAGGTACTCTGACTTAACATTTTTCATTTCATCTGTGTATAAAATAATTAGGTACCATACCTAGTTTTTTATATGGAATTAACACTGATGTGTGGCATGCTCAGTTGTTTTTAAGATATGTTACTTTTACGAAGTTTAACTTGGGTGGATATCAACAAACCTATCGAATTCAGGGTTCATTCTAAAACTTGCTAGCTGCAGGAAGGCCGAGCAGTGAGTAGGTTAATGCTAAACGTTTGTCACCCATTTTTGCTATAATACAATGGTCTGACCAAAAGAAAATCCACTCAGCATTGTTACTAATCCGATTCCTTTTAAACAGCCAGACTTTTATCTGTGGCTATGTACTCTGGGAGGCTATCACGAGTGTTTGCTTGGTATGGCTTTGCTAGTAACTATTACCTACCGTAGTATAGCTAAGATGGACCCATGAGCATGACTAGAATGAATACTGAATCTTTGAACCTACACACGAGCACTCGGATAATGATATGGTAATGTGTGTTGTATATTTATAACATATCTTCAAATAATAAAGTCTTTTTGATTTATTATGAGCTGTTTCTAAACCTTTCGGAAAATATCATGGGGCTTCCAAATCCAGGGTCCTGAGCAGTCTGTGTCGAAGGATTCTAGAACCGTGTACCTGCAGAGAAGGGGTTTGTTAATGGACTTTTACCGACCAACGCTGCTGATGAGCAAACCTGGAAAAACCAGTGAGCAGCACGGCCTGATTCCAATAACCATTTCTGCATCTGGGAAACATTCCTCTTCCTTTCCATCTACTTGGCTTTGTCAGAGTGAAATCTACCCGAGGGTGTACGTGGAACATCGATCTTGTGCTGGCCTCTTGTACGGGGAGAATGTAACCTATTGGGGACTCTCCTGACTCTTGGTTGATTTGTGAAACTGAAAAAAGTCTTACTAAGCATGCTCTGTGTTCCCCCAACAGACTGGATGGAAATTGTGGGGAGAAAGAAATGGAGCTAGAGTAAATAGAGGTCGTTCTGAAGCGAGTGTGATCATTTGCATACAACTTACCCAAAATGGTGCTCCTATTCATGTGGCACCAGAGCTATTGTGGCTATTTGGGGGTGTCCTGTAAGACTGTTTCCTAATTTTGCCTGTGTATGGTTGCCTGGGCGGCAGTTGAGCAAGAAACATAGCGGCAATCAGTTGTAGGGAGGTTACAGATACAGATCCCTCAATAGAGTAATATCCATCTAATATCTCATTGTATGCTTGATGTTACTGTTAAATACTGTGAACCTGTGATGATAAATATCCAGAGGGCCAGAAAAAGTCAGCCAGAAGAAAACTGAGAATGCATGAGGATAATTCAGGGGTTGCCTAAGAGGGGACTGAAGTACCGAGGTTGAGCAGGGGGGAACGGGTTGTCTTGGGACAAATAAATGGTATTAACTCCTCTCCTCCCTCCAGCCAAAACTTCCAAACTTCAAATAAAACTCTTCGAAACATGTGATTGAACGTGGCTCAAATATCTTTGCCGTGGAATGTGAATTTCAGCTGGAAAATATCTCCAGAGTGTAAGTGTGAATGTGGGTACGCTGGGAGAAGGGCTGCCAAATACAGTGAGACCTGAGAACAGCCTCCAGTTGGCCGAACCCTTCGGTATCCAGTATCATTAACGATCATGTGCCATTACATAGAAGTAGGCTGGAGGCCATTTGTCATGTGACACGGGCAGGACTACCACTGGCTCCCAACCTTTTCAGTAACACGGCACACTTCATTGAAACAAACAATTCCACGGCACACCCACTTGTCTCAGCTGACTTGATTGCTCACAAGCGTCACATTTACTACGGTTACGGTCTTGCTAGAGAGGTTTGCAGAATAGTGCATACAACAAGCTAAAGAAGGATCACATGCATTAATGTTTCAAATCCACAAGAAAAAACATACACGTCATCTCAGTCTTGCCCTTTGGCCCCCTGTGTTTCGAATGTTCACATTTTAGAATCGAAAGACTATCACCTCGCTTTTAATTGGATGATTCATTTTCACACTTTTTATGAGTTGTCATTTTTCTTGGATAGAATATTGTCGAAGATGAAACGATGTTTTTTTGACATTGATTTTCATTACCTTTGTACAACCTTTCACGGCACACGTGGGCAGTTCTCTCAGCACACCAGTTTGCTGCGGCATACTGGTTGAAAACCACTGGAATAGACAGTACCAGAATATGCGTGGCGGAGGTGGCTAATGTTTTCAAACCCGAGTTACTAAATTTTGATGCCCACAAAAGGCTGTGGATGCCTAAGTAAGTGACCTAATGTTCAAAGGTGCTGTTCACCCACAACTCCTATAGATATCCCTGAGGTGTGGGTGTCAGCTCTGGAAAATCTGGCTACTTCTTTTGATGCCTCATTATGGAACAGGGGGCTTAACTCCAGGCAGTTGAGTTATGCAGTCATTGGCCTGTGATTCTGCGCGGTCTGGACTGGGCCCTAGTCATGTGCATTGTTAATAAGGTACGGTATTAACCAGATCAGTTATCCAGTTACCTCTGCAGCGATTAGACAAACCATTCCAGTTCTCTAACCTGTTTTATTAGATGACACCAGAGATTGGGCTCTCTCGTTTACTCTGCAAAAAGCGACAGCCATCAAGCTGTGAGCTTATTTAACTTCTGATCACTTGCCAGCATGTGCGCACTGCTAAAGCCAACATGTGCCCAGATCATACTTAAGATTTATTCTTGGCAAATGCTATTTAAATGGCATTAAATGTGTGTATTTAGCTTTAAATCTCTGCTGTAAATATCCCAGGGTGCTGGTTGGTGTACTCCCAAAGAAAGTTATTTCCTCAGAGATTTCCTTCTGCTACGCACAAGGTGATTGACAAAATCCATGGAGCTGTGACTGAACTCTGGATTTTAAAATTGCACGGTAAGAGTGAAGCACTTGCCCCTTCCCTCCGAGAGTGCCTTGGGTTTAAGTCTCTCATGCTCCTTTTCCTCACCACCCCACACGGGTTTTTACAATGAATTAATTTTTGTGGTACTTTTTAACGTCCATCCATACTGTTGCTAGAAGAATAGCACCATTTCTGAACAGGCTCTTTTAATTAGTTGACTAACCTGAGTCATGCCAATATGGTCTCCTATTTTTGCTCTGCCAATGTCCGTGCGGGGGCAGGAGAGGGGAAGCAGCAGTGAGAGCAGAGATTAGGACATAATTTCTGGATTCTTTGGTAACAGCATGTTTTTATTTTTCTGCCCTTTCTGTGCATTCCCTTACTTCATACAGAAAGCGACAGCTTTCAGATTGCTGTAGCCCGAAAATGTTCAATGCCAGTTTACAACCATGACTTAACTCCATGTAAAACAAACAAGGAGTCCTGTGGCACTCTTAGTCTGTGTATGGAAATGTTGTATTTAGCTGAGCTGTCCAGAAGAAAAGGGAAATATTTTCTTAGTTCAGCCCTTCTAAATTCTCCTTAAATGGATACTCCCTAGGTATTTCCAGGTTGTCAACTCCTCTTTACAGCAGTCCTGTTACATCTGTTTCTCTACACACAAGCTTCTTTCTAGGTTGCTCACTGTGACTTCTGGGTTTTAATGAAGGGCTCTTCTCAAATAATCTATAAACATATTTAGCTCTGTAAATCACAAAATACTATGGACTCTGAGCTCAGTAGGAAACCATAAAATGATGGAAAACATTGTAGCATCTTGGGCCTGAGGTTGCTTCTTTTCCCAACTGTCTTTATTACCCTGGCTGACAAGAGAGAAGAGGAGAGGTTGAGACCTGGGGACATAAAAGTCTGGAATTAATTTAGCTCATATAGATGCCAGTAAAATGTGTTAATATTTTTTTTAAATAAATTTGGGAACAGAGGACGAGATAGAAAGGAAAGAAGGCAGGCGTGCAGGCAAGCCCGGTGAAGCACACCATAGAGGATCAGTTTAGGCCTTGATTTGCAATGATCTCCACACTATTGAACCCATGTGCTTCTGCACAGCTCATTGCAGGATCAAGTGTAAAGTTACACTCCGTATGCCCCCTGGCTTGCATGAAATGGTCTAAGAGTGAGCTCCTTTATAACTCTGGCATTCATCTATGTTGAATCTCCTGAGCTAATGTTTATCGGGTTTCCATTAGTTATTACCATGTCTATATATAGCTTCCCTTTCTAAAAATAAAAGCTTAGGGTAGTTGAACAGTATTTGGTTCCCTAGCCGCTGGCTTCATGCAAAAAGATACATAGGAAAAACCACCACAGACATGGGGGGGTCATGCATGTAGGCCCTAGGGACAAGTCATTCATGTGTGCAACTCCTCATGCAAATGACTTAGAAACAAAAGTGGCTGAAATTACAATATTTCTTAAGTCAGTTTCATTGCATCTAACTAATTTCCTATCATTGCTTTACATTACATGCGGGGCCTTACACAACTTTTACTCACTAAAAATACTTGTTGCTGTCATCTCTGGCTTGGAGATCAAATTAAGCCTGTGACCTGAGAGAGAACGAAGCTTCGGTATTTCTGGTGTTGATCTTCTGTAGGAAATGCACTCCAGTATTGCTGTAAGCAAAAACTTTGAACTGCATCAAATGGTTCTGAAAAACCTTTGTGAAGGGAAAGTGAGCATTTGCTTTAGCGGCGAATGTAGGCGTATGTATTTGAATTCTTCTCTAGTGGCTTTTAGCCCAGGATCTTACTGTTTCCAAACTTAGGAACATACCAGCTTGTCCATGCATGCAGACCCTGTAGGGCCCTGCATGAGCAAGATCCTTACCTACACAGAGCAGACTTCAGGATTGGGGTTCAGATGCCTTATGTGGTCTCACAGTGAGGCAGGTGAAGTAGCTCCGTGGATTCAAGTGTTCACAAGACAAGGAGAGTCTTGCTCCTGCCGCCATGCTTTAACCAGCCAGCTGTGGCTATGTCATTACCCCAAGCACGTGGCCATCGCAACAGCTGGAACATCATGCCTCATCTGTGTTTCCAAGAGACTTTCTTTAAGCTCGGACCAAAAGGTGCAGCCACCATAAACCTGCCAGTAGCAAGTGAGCAGGCAGGCCATCACAACAGCGTCCCCGTCCTAATGAGCCTGGGGAGTGAGGTCCTGGAGTCTGAACTTTCCCCTCCTCTCTCCAGAACACAGATCAGACTGGGGCAGAGCAGGGAGCTGTTCGGCTAGTGTATGTATTTCAACTTAGAAAAATCTGGCCACTCCAGGCTGCTGTTCCCTTTGTTTGCACAGGAGATCCTCTTGAGGGGGTGTGTGTGTGTGTGTGAGCATGAGCGAGCGAGCGAGCATCTGTCCAAGGAGCTCTTGCATGTTTATGGGGTGAGGCTGCTCCCTCTATTATAGCTCCCAGCTATTTTCTCTGAAATGTTGGTTATTGAGGTAAAACAGGTGCGAACAAAACCCAGTAAACCAGTGTGTTAGACAGTCTGACTACACGTTCCTAGCACACTCATTTTCCTCTATCTTTTATGATGTCCTCATTTCACTGTTGTTCATTCATGACAGATAAAACCTGAATTTCTACCTTAAATACCCCATTGGGCGGGAGGTGGCAACTCCCTGTTAGACCTTCTTTAGCCTATCCTTAACTTTGGTCCCAGAATCCCTTGGACCGCCCCTGAAAAGCAGCATAATTAAGGGATGTAAACCCAATTTCCCTTCCTTCTTACAGGTGCTGTATCTTGATAATAAAAATGTCAATGTCAGGAGTGTCTTGATAGCTTTGCCCGGCAGGGGGAGATGTGCTAGAAGAGAGCAAAGCATAGCAAGAGCCGAGTCTGCCGAATGCTGACAGTGAAAAGTGAGAGCTAGGCAATGAATGGAACGAAGCTGAGCAGGAAGGTTGGGAAGTGATGCCTAGCTAGCCGGACAAAGACTAACAAATGTAGTTATCGCACAAGCTTTTGTGTTAGTTAGCTAGCGCTGTCATCCACCGTGCACAAGGACAGGGCAGTTTATTCTCGCCCACTGGTTCTCAACCACTTTGTCAGGACCCATTCCTGCATCGTCACCAGTGGTACGTGTGTCGCAGAGAGCCGGGGAAATGGCTGGATTCAGCCTGGGGTGGTGAGCTGCTGTGTCCTGTAGGAGGGTCGCAATATGCCACCAAGCATGTCGCAACCTGGAAAAGATTGAGAACCGCTGCTCGCGGGAGGATAAAGCTTTTAACTGTAGAGATGTCTAATGGCCTGAATTCAACGATGGCATTTAACTCCTTAGCCCTAGTTCGTAATAAATGGATCCCTTTAGGCGTCTTTCTCCACGTACACAGATGAAAAGCCAGCTGTGCTCCGAAGATGGTTCTATTAGGTATTTTAAAACAAAACACTTTAAAACCTGCTCCTTAAACTAGCCCTGATTTGCCAATGAAACATGAAGTGTCTGGGGCAGCTCACCTGCCATGGCTTCATCCCAGGGCCTGAGCCTTGTCAGTTGGGTCCTAACTCCTGGAGGCTATAACACCTCTGATCTCTGGTCTGTTTCCCTCCCACGTTAACCCAGTGCTGGTTCCTTCTCTGACCATCTGAGTACAGCAGATTAATCAACCGGGCCTTGGTTAGCTCTTGAGAGTTTAGCTGCCTGTCTGCATAACTCCACCTGTTGACTTGAGCTACCCAAAACTCATCTTTCATGTCCATCTTTTCGCTGTTTACTTCCTTGAAAAGAATATAGGGCTGTTCTTCTCTTTGGCTTTTTTTCTTCTGCAGTATTTCCTTTCAGTGCTGTTGGCCAATCACCGCTGTCGGCATCTCACTGCTCCCACCATGTAGGTGCCAGTTCTGGCACTAACTGTACCCCGGACACCTCCTGCTCCTTTCAAACTCACCCCCTCTCCGGTCTTGGGCAACAGGCAAACCTCTCGTTCTCCGAATGGCCCCCGGCTGCAGTCCCTGTGTATCAATTGCAATTATGTCAGCAAGTCTGACATCAGGCCCTGCAGTCCCGGAGCAATGACAGTGGCATCTGAGAACCAAACAGCCACCTTAGAGCAAAGCGTTTATTTGAACAAAAGCATTTCAGAGAAAACAAACCTTAAAATTCATCAACCAGGCTCCATGCATGGCTGTCTTTCCCTAAAGCTTCCTCTTCCCTAGGTCTGTTCTAGGGAAAGGTCCAACATTTCCCAACTCCTCAGAGTCTCCCCCTGGGCAGCCCCTGACATTTGACCCCACTTGTCCAGAGGACGGCTTTTTAACCGTTCCATGGGTTATTTTTAATCTCCATCTCCCAGCTTGGCAAAACAGCTGTGTCACTTTGGGCTGGAGGCTAGAATTGAACCATTGTCTTTCAAGTGTGTGTTGGGGTGGCTCTCATCTGGGGAGTCATTTCATTGCCTTCCTGTTTGTTCTTCCCAGAGCTGTCTAGTAAGGTAGATGAATGGATTCACACAGGCAAGCTTTATTCCCCACATCGCAGACCAAGTCACATACAGTGTTAAAAAATGATTACATCTCAGTATGCTTAGATTATCACATGGCAGCTCCCAGTCCATCTCGTAGACCCACCGATTATTATTTGCCAGTTTGCTTATGGAACTAGCTTCTGTTAAAACTACTTTGCCTGCTTAATTATAAATTGTTCAGTTACAAAAGAAATAACACTACAGTGTATTCATGATTGCACTTACTGTACAGCACCTGGATACATAGTTATCTATACACAGAAAACAAGCTTAGTTCCGCTTTGGTAAAAGTCCTACCCAGGAAGAGTATTTAAGATGTAATTATAAAGGGTTGGTGTATTAGAGATACTTGTATATTGGTGAACAAGCAAATATTACTCCAAGTAGGTTTGTATTATTACGGCTAGTGTGACTCTTAACTCTGGATTTGCATGATGGGCTAAAATCTTTCAGTGCTTCATTGGGAGTTTTAAGTGTAAATGGATTGCAGGATTGGGGCCATAAGTCACATGTAGGACACAGCCTAGGAAATGGTCAGGAAGAAAATGGTAAAATGTGTCACATGGTGTGACATTCATATTTACCGCTGAGATCAAAAGGATTTCACAGCTCTTCCTGTGCAAAATGATCTGTAGGGTAGTTTCTCATGAAAAAAGATTTTTAATCCTCCTTCATTTTAATGTCTGCTTAAGGAGCGATTTATCCTTGGCAGGGTTTACCTAAAGCACTCCTTGTTAATGTTAAATCTTCCCATTCATTATGAGCACTAATAAATATTTGATGGTGAAATTCACAGATGAGGTGACCGGGGCTCAATAGATGACTTAGTTATTTCTCACCCCCGAGGGCAGAAATGTCAGATTGATGGAATCTGTCCTGAACAGATGGCTGTTTGTCTCCACTCAATCGGTGAGGGAGAGATTATAACCCACAACCCAATGTTATCAGGCTTCTCATCCATTTATCTCCTGTTTGCACTTCATGTTTCTTTCCTCAGAGGAAATGAAGGACCAGGATTTTGTGACTTAACATGCAAGTCCTACAGCGCTCAACCCTGGACATGCAGTGATCAGGCTGTTAACAGTCAGGCCCTGAATCACAAAAAAGGAAGGAGGTAGGTTGATGGGTTATAACAAATATCTTCTGTGTTTCGGTGCTTTCTCACCCGTGGGGGCTGGAATCTGAGCAAAGGGAGAGGAGCATGAACCAGTGTATCCATTATTGAGAGGTTATCATTGCCAGGACTGCTAGGAAGCCATCAATAGTCAGAGGAGGGAGGGCGGGCGTACAAATAAAACAACAATAATAGTAAGTGTTGGTATCAACAAGGAGCTGGCATAGGACTAGCATGTATCCAAACCCCTTCAAGACATAGTCAGAAAACCTGGGGCCAGTTTTTTTTCCCATGAAACAAAAGCCACAGAACACTCTTTTTGAAATGTCAGAGAAGAATCTTATTATTGGACTTGCGGTTCTGCTATTCCTCCGTAGCCAAGCGTTGCGCCATTGTGCAAGCACGTGGGAACCAGAGAGGAAAACTGATGAGCCTATGCAGCACCCAACATAAGACCTTAAAGTCTGTGAGAGTGGTGGAAAAAGTCAAACGACTTTTTAAAACTGTTTTGGCTGCTGCTAACAAACTTGGTAACATAGATAAGGGTTAGACAGAAAAATCTCCTGAATACACCTAAAGACATACAATATCCTACTTCTTACTCCTCCATCTTAATCCATTCGTTTCCCAAGCTATCACTTGTTTGAATGGCTAGAGAGGTGGGGGCAACATATTAATTTTAAAAAAAGCAAATTATGATCTGATATGCATTCCTTGCACACCTGAGCCCTAGTGTTCCTCGGGTAGCCAATTTTACTGTGCACAATGGGTGTGAAACATACCGAGTTTGCACTGTATTATTTGTAAATGATGTAGGGCAACAGAGAATCAGGCCCTCAAATTATAGTTAAATGGAGTCAGTGAGAGTTTGGGCTTGCCTGGGGAAATTTCCCAGTATTATGATACTGATCTAATTACATCAGTACACTTCCCCATAGGGGCAGCTCGGAATATCAACGGTTTTTTTTCTGTATAAGAAAAACCAATATATGGATAAGAGTGTCCACATGGGGAGTTATACCTATATAATTATACTGGTATAATAATGCTGATGAATTTCCACACAGGGATCAGCCTTTTTGTATAAGGAATGCAGAGTTAGGCCCTAGGTCTACAGAGAAAATAGTCTGTGACTTTGTCTATACCAGAAAGGTGCCCTGGTTTAACTCAGTTGACTTAACTCAGTCCTGTTGCATTATTTGGAGACACTGCTCTGTCTGAAATTATGGATCAATAAGATTTTCATTCACACTAACAGCTAAGATTTTCTCCTTTCTCCACTAGGGGATTCAGAGAGTTCCAACACGCCACGCTTTCTAGCGCTAGGGTTTGCAATTGTTAAATCAAAGTAAATTAAGGGTTAAACTGATTTAAGTGCATTTACATTTAAGGTTAGCACCTGATTAACAAAACTAATTTTTAAACTGATTTAGTTACACCCCAGATGAGGCCTAAAACCATATATAAGTGAGAGATTATTTTGATTGGTGTTTTATGGGGGGTCTTCTCTCCCCACCCCCCAAGTTATAGACAAATCAGATCTGTTTCAGTCAGAGGCCCTTCAACAGATGATCTGTTATGTCAGCAGGGCTTGTATCCTGTTTTCTGTGGAAAACTAGAGGCTGTACCATTTGGATCACCCCTGCTAAATTCCGCCCTGGAGGTGGACTCGATAGCAGATTGAAAATATCATCAGGAGGTCAGCTTTTGTCAAAGAACAAAGCAGAAATTTAAATGGATTCAGTCATTCTCCGACCATCCTCATTATGCAGATGCACACAGAAAATAGAAATACCCTCCGTGCTCCAGGAACTGGCTGGCAACCAAAATGTTACCCTGGGGGAAGAAAACAGAATTGAAATGTCTTCTTCAGACATAATGTTCCTACTTTAATGAGCAAGGGGAAAAATCCCACCTAGCCACTTGCTGTTTTCATCCTATCTTGACTGCAAGTTGATGCAGAGGGCACTTCTCTGTGCTTGAAGTCTCCACTGTATTGTGTGTGTAACAAACACAGATTGCTCTGCCTGGAAATACTCCACCCCCCTTTCTCCCAGCCCCTTTCGCTTTTTGTGATGTCACCTTATAAAATGATCATGATTCACTTAGCTGTTGCCATGGGGATGCTGGCTATACTCATGTGCTCAGATTCACATTTGCAGTAGCCCCTCACTGGAAATGATTCAGAGAATGTGGGTTGGAGGCCAAAGCCTGTGTGGGTAAGGAGCTGCATGAAGCATCACAGAGAGTGGCTATATTTGCTTCTGCAGGAAGTCACTTGAGTAGATGCGATTAAGGAGACTGCAAAGATTCAGGTAGAAAAGGCCGAACGTGCAGTCACTTCACTTCCAGTAAGGTAACACTTCAGGTGATCTCACTTTCTACAGAGCTTTCCACCCTGGGTCATCGAGCACTCACACACTCCGCTGTACCCCCCATGTAAGATGGAGAGTATTACCCACTTTTTGTAGGCAAAACAGGGCCAGTGAAGGCTGGGACATGCCCCAGCTCTCACAAATGGTGGGGCATAGCTGGAAGCAGAACACGGGTCTTGTAATTCCCAGTGCTGTCTCTGCTGCAAGAAAGAACAGGAAGGAGAGCTGTGGCACAGGGGGAAATCTGTCATTTAGGCCTTGGTCCTTCATGCAGTGCCAGGTGGGTGGAAGAACTGGGAAGTCAGTGAGCCTCTGTATGGGTGCTGGGGTCTAACTGCCTGGTTCTCAATGCAGGATAAAGTGGTGACTTTGCACCTGGTTTGCCTTCAAACTTTGACTTCTCTTTTTTGATCTTTCCCTGTCCTGTTAAAACAA
Source organism: Pelusios castaneus (assembly GCA_007922175.1). Classification (NCBI taxonomy): domain Eukaryota; kingdom Metazoa; phylum Chordata; order Testudines; family Pelomedusidae; genus Pelusios; species Pelusios castaneus. The sequence goes on from ML685804.1 coordinate 12,319,475, forward strand.
ATCAGTGGGAGGAATGGAGAAGGGCTATTCAAATAAATCCAGGGTGGGGAGGGAGAAGGTCTATTCTGACTTGCTCAGAAGGAAGTGTTCTTGTTTTTAAACGTAACCTGATGCCCACAGAAGTGAGGGAGCTAATAACATGCGTGAGGGGAGGGTATATCATGAGTAGATGCCATTCTGTCTTCCTTCCTTTAGCTCTGCCAATTGCCTCTCAAGTTGGTCAGGTGCAGCTTTCACCAGGAATAGACCAGAGGCACTGAGAGGGGATTATTTCAACAGATTATTTCATGGTGCTTCCCAGACCAATGTAAGACACAGTCCTTGCCCTAAAGAGGATCTTCTAGAAAGGGCAGATTCCTCCATCCCTTTCAGAACATGCAGAAAAGTCAATCAACAGAGTCATGCTAAAATCTGGCTTCAAGGAGAAGCGTTAGCCAGCACTGAATACATGAACACTGCCACTTTTACTGTATTAAGCAGAAAAAAACCATATTCGCAAGCAGGATCCAGACACCAAAACTAAACATGTAGAAATAACAATAAATGGAGATTCCAGTGGAAGTAGGCTAAGAAAGACCTTGGACTGCTCCATATTTGGCTTTGTTATTAGATGAACATGCAATGACCAGCATACATTCAGATAAGCACCTGGATGCAAATCTGAAAAGAACCAAGGTTCCCTCATTCCTGCAAAAAGTCCCTTAGATATTGACGTGTTCTCTGTTTGGCACTGACCTGCCCTTTGTACAGTACCATAAACACAGAGACAAAATGGGTGAGCTTCTCTCTTTTATTGTATGAATGTCTTTTGGTGAAAGAGACAAGCTTTTTGAGCTACATAGTGCCCTTCTTTGGGTTTCATATACATTTACAGTACATAATAAATGATTGCTAATGAAATCCCGGGTGTAGTTAACCCAGAAGGTTTGCAGACATTTTTGTTTCCAAAACAAATTAGTTACCCAGAAAGGAGAGCTCACAACTGACCATTTTGGCCAGATCCTCCTGTACCAGTGAAGGCAAAATTCTCAGTCACTTCAGTGGGAAATTTTGCCTGTATAAACCTCACAAAGACAACAGAGTCCTGTGGCACTTTTAAAGACTAACAGATTTATTTATCGC
>ML685804.1:12320996-12392657 GCA_007922175.1 Pelusios castaneus
TGAAGATGGGAAACTTACAAACTTTCTGTAAGTTTCCCATCTTCAAAGCGTCTGACAAAGTGGGATTTTCTCCCACGAAAGCTCACGCGATAAATAAATCTGTTAGTCTTTAAAAGTGCCACAGGACTCTGTTGTCTTTCTACAATAGACTAACACGGCTACCCCTTTGGAATTAAACCTCACAAAATGATATTTTGTTTATAGCTGAGCAAAACTGATTTTTTTTTTCTACTTGAAGTTTCCTGCAATGAAGAAACTCCATCTATTCCATTGCACTTCAGTAGGGGTTAAAGTGATACACACCTCAGTAGTCTTCAAACATTGGCGTAATTGCTTAAGGAGTGTTAAAAGTGCATCTTTTCATGGGCCTTTCCCTCAACATCTTTGTATATAGTCTGGCTGCTTAAAAATGGGGAGAGGAAGGCATTTAGTTAAGATTTAGCTACAGAATTTTATTTGGTGGTGGTCAAGCTCTACGATGAAATGTTTTTAAGTACAGAGCACTCTATACATCCTATAACTAAGAAGATTCTTGTAGTACTCTGGACACGGACAAGCAAAAACTGATACGTCTTAGTCACTCGGTGACTAATGTATGTTAACGTTTTTCTGTGGCAACAAATGTAACAGCATTGAAACAGAGCAGGTAAAAGTTGGCAGAGTGTCAACTGTCAAGGTTTGATTCATTATAGTATTTATTTTGGCACCATCTAAAAACAGGATGAGATGAGTAGCCAGTGGAGGGCCAAACTGTCCAACTGGTTTGGGACTGGAAAAATGAGAACATAAACAAAAACAGGATGCTAAAAAATATCTTTTATGGAAAAGAAAACCAAATTGGTTTGTAAGTGCTATTGTACCATTATACTCCTGAAAAACCAACATGGTGTAACTCGGTAACTATAAGAAATTCATGAACTGACTATGTGAGGTATTTTTAATTAATACTGTCCCATGTTAATGAAAAAAAATTAAAACCACTGACTTAGAATCATGGAATCATAGGGTTGGAAGGGACCTCACGAGGTCATTTAGTCCAACCCCCTACTTCTCCACTAGCTGTAATTATTATGTACTATCACAATTCTGAGTGAAAAAAAATCACGAATTCTTCACATTTGGTAAATGAAAAGGGAGAAGTAGAAGAATTTGGTGGCATTAAAGGGAAAAAAAGAATGGGAAAGAGAATAGCCTCCCTGCCAGTAACTGATTCATTAATGCTTCTAAAGCTCTCTGAAGATAAGTGCTTAGTCGTAATAGTGGTATTACTGTGAGTAAGATGTTGATCATGTTAGTGCAATGAACAACTAATTGGTAGGATAACCCTTTCTGTAACATGTTGGTACTCAGCACCACATTCCTTAGTCACTTAGACGTGACATTAACGCTGTTGATTCCAATTAGTTAGCATACAAGAGGAATGCCAGAGTGGACCCGCAGACTGCAACCTGTTAAATGGTGATTGGAAGTTCCACCAGGCTTAAAACCAGTGAAAATAGTTTTAAAATAATAGTGCTACTCTGACACTCTGAAATCCCACACACAGTTAAAGTGAGGGAAAGTAGCACACATCGAGATAACTATATGGATCCCATCAGTGTACTATATGGGCTTTGCTTATATTTTAGATCTTAAATAATTATTAGATAGGTTAGGGTATAATTTGTGTTTATTTTGTCTGCACTGTTAATACATCTTCAATCTATTTTTTTTCTGCAAAATAACCTATTTGTATGTGGTCTACTCTTAATTTCCTAATGCATAAAGTAAACACTATCATGTATTTCTTGTGAGGTTTGGAACTGAAGCTAAGTAATCACTGATAACTGCATTATGTTGTAGGAGCTGTTCCTGTGTAATTGATAATTATCCTGACTGTTCTTGTATTACTAAGAATATTATTCTGGTCTCACTTGGATACATAATAAATTGTCATGACATAGGATTTTGTAGATAAAAAAGACATTTTAAAACTGTCAAGACAACAACTGAATTAAGGTTCTACCTAATTCCTTATTTCATATTCATGGCGTAAAGGATATCAGTCCCCATCTGCCAATGTTGTGTCTTAAATATCATCTTACTTATTTAACATTTCCAGTAAGACAATCATGCTGTATAATATTTTAATTTTAAGAGTGATTTTCTAACTTGATGTAGAGTATGTTTTAGGATAATAGATAGTAACATGTAAAGGCATGATGATGGAAAAATCTGTTTTACTGACTTTTTCCTACACCACCTGCAAAGCATATAGGCAAGAACAGTTGTGTAAAGAGGAAGACAGGGATACAGTTAAAACAACTTCTCAAATAAAGCTAGTGACCCCCTGAAGAAATAAGTGGATTGGCAGGTGCTCTCCACAAAAATGCTAATGAGCCACACAAGTGGCAGACAGCTGATTCCCTGAAGGATGTGGGTTATAAACCACCTGGAAGGAAGGAAGAGCTGGAGTAGGAGAGACCAAGGTGGTTTCTTCTTGTTTGCTCAGTGGCCAAGATGCCAGCAGCAAATCAACCTTTCTTTATACCATTTCTACCTTGTGTATGGAAAACCTGGGTATATTACGGACAGTGTTTGAAGGTAGGGAAGGGGGAAGCTTCCCTGCTCTGCTAGTGACTGACTGGTTATTTTGGGGTCTGTATAGTTCCTAATCCCTAAAATAACATTTAACACTCACCTTGGGGGAAGTCCTTTGAGAGCTTCATGTCATAACTGTGCTAGTTCATGTACAGCACTTTACATCAGTAAATTTCAAAGCACTTCTAAAAAGAGGCATCATCATCCCAGTTTTAGAGTGGGATACGGGCATAGTGAGGCATCAGTTTACGCAAGGTCACTATATAGAGGTGTGGGCATAGCCAGGAATACAAGCCAGGTGTCCTAAGTCCAGTGTTCTGTCTACCGTGTGACAGTGCCTCAATATAGCAATAATTTAAAAGAAAAAAAAACCCTGAATGGGAGCAGAGTGTTCTTCTGTGGAGGTGAACTGTATATGGTGCAGCTGCCACATTTACTAGCCAGAGTTATCCAGTGTGACAATATCCGTATCTCAACTACTCCTTGCCCACGTTTGTGAATTTACTGCGTGCTAAAATTGCCTGACAACCCCAGACACTGGAATCTTCTACTTATGCATAGAATAAATGCAAAACAGACCATGGCAATGTAAACTTTCCATATAATCTCCCACCAATATGCCTCATCTCTGTCCTGCAGGGATCTTTTGGAGTGCTGAGAGAACGTTAGTACCCCACTGCCTGTTCAGTTCTTGGCTTTTCTAATAAGTCTCGCAACAAGGGTGCCAATTAGTGTCAATGGTGGATGTCGTCAATTCATTCTGTTGTTGCAGCTGAATGACATGTGACAGCAATATCTAAGATAGTCAGTGTGGCAGAAATACAAATTTGTTGTTTTGTGAATTTACCTGTGTGTCTCATTGGGTTGCTAGAGCTTGATATTTTTGCTCCAGAAAGTGAAATTCCAAGCATTCTTCCAAAAAGGCAAGGAAATCAAAAGCATAGTTTTAGCTGCACCCTTTAGAATATTATTGGGAAAGGTGCCATATTTTGGTACTAAGGTAGCACAAACTAGATAATTATCTCTGAGTACTGCTGAAAAAATGAGTTGCACAATATTCTTCAGTGCATATATACACCCACTCTGACAAATGATAAAAAAAAATCAAGAAGAGTATCACCATAGAAAAAGCAATAAATTAAGCAAATTTTTCAGCAGTTATACCAAGAACTCTAGCACAGGATGGGGTTGGAACAACTGGTATGTGAATAATAAGAGTTTGCTACTACTGAATGCAGCAGAACATGGGATAGTCATTAACATTCTCATGGCAAAAGGAAACACGTTGAAACAATTCACTCAGATCCCTCCCATTTTAAATACAGCTTTTCATCACTTACATGGTTCTGAGGATGCCAGTGTTACCAGAACATCAGGCAGTGTTGAGTGCTTGACAAACCACTTAATCATCTCACCCAAAACTTGTGCAAGCACCAGTCTTTGTTTCCATGGAACATAAGTCCCCTAAGTAAGGCAGTTAAAAGATACTACCATGCAGGAAGAAGTCCTAGTACATTTTTGCATTAATAGTGGAAGACTGCAAGGATAAAAATGTGGTTGACTACAAACTAATGGTAGGGTAAGTAGAAATTCAAGTAAGTTATCTTCCAAGCTACAGCATAAAGTATTAGTCATGCCTGTACAACTTGACAAACTTTTTATTCCTGTCGTTAGCTTTCTTCTCAGGTTTTTGTAGTCTTGAGCCAAAAGTTTCCATTGATTTGTCCACAGAGGTGCCTGGGGTTTGGTTGAGATACACGTGTCTTCTTATAGGTAGTTTCTGTCCAGTTTTTAGAATATGCTTTATTATTCCTGAGTAATAATGGCAGTAATGATTTTTTACCTCTTTACACAGTGCCCAAAAACTTACTGTAAAATAATAATTGATAGCATAGTAATTTTAGTGAGAAAAGCCAAAACAGTATTTACCTCTCCAAATTTTTGTAAAACAATGAGAAGATTTTCTATCCCCACTAGCAAAAGGCCTATCGCATAACAGAGCATAATAAATAATCACATGTGGTTTGATCTGCAAAATAACATGTGTCTATATCTGTGTCCAGACTGTACCAATGTTTCATGTTCTTGTTGGATTTTTCCATTTCCTTGCTGCTAGTTTGATTTCTTTCATTCTCAATTCATAGTGAATGAATGAAAAACAATAAGAGAATCAACAGATGACTCCACTTGCCAAGCACCACTCCTTTCTATCCATGGCTCTGTGATAAAAATTCATGTTCAGGTGAACTGAGTGCAGAACATGTCATCTAGTCACCAGTCTGAAAAACGAGTCACCCTTGACATTGACAGATCATGAGCTCGCTGATACATGGCACATCAAAATCAGTACAGTAAGAAACATTATTCTAGGTAAATAGCCCGAGGAGAAAAATATAAGGAATCTGATCATTCCAATAGTTCTCTGTGTTCCATTAGAAGCAAGAGACTTAGGTCTTGAATCTGCAGTTAGGTACCTGATTTTACTTTAGTGGACTAATTGTACAGTTACATGTTTTCAGGCTCATGCAGTAAACCAAGGAAGGGACCAAATGCTCAGAAATAGACATCTTGAAAACATCCTGACCATTTAAAAACCAAGTTATAATAGGTGGAGATGTTTGAGTTTAGCAGGGCTGTCAGACCAGTGGCCAAGCAAACAGTGAGCTCTTTGTGCCTGCGTTAGCATTCCAGCACCCGCGAGTCGCCATTAGTACTCTGACTCCGCAGTTGGATCTAACAGAACAGATCCCTGAACCCAGGCAAACCGCAAAGTGAACTGATTGCAGGGTGGGGCCTTATTTACAGATCCCTTATTATAAAAGCATAGACAGGAGCAAGAGCACAAAATGTTCAGTTCAATACTATTTATCAACCTATTTTAGCTTCTTGCATTGAGACAATTATTGGCTATAGTCATTTTTTTTTAAACAAAACAATATTGCTAAACCTACGCATTCAACAATCATGAGTCTGTTTCCCAACATCATCATGTTGGCTTAAGAATCATGCAATCTAAAAAAGAAAAATGTCTTTTCTTGCATTCTGGGTTTTGAGCAGGTGGAAGTCACATTTTCTAGCTTTCCCCAGCAGGCCTGAGAGCTGGAACTATTTTTGTCCCCGTAACAAGCTGGGGCTTTAGAAAACCCCCCACCAACTATTAATGAAGTAGGTGACGGGGCTTGGCTGCACATGGGCCATGTATCAGGTTGGACACGTTCAGTTTGGTGGGGGAGTGCAAACAATTCCCAGAACCAACTACTCGCAGAGCGGGTCCCTCTCGGCTGCACAGGTACGGTCCAGTGCTACGAGCCCCTGCTTGGGATGTCAACCCCAGGCCCTTGGGTCCAAGCTGCAGCAGAAACATCCACCCCAGGCACCTGCTAAGGGTCACCTGTGGGGCTCCATGGGCACATGCCCTGGGTAATGCAGCACCTACCACCACCACGGCTCAGCCAGACTCAGGAGTCCCCCGAGCAGGCCTTTATATACCACCCCCCACCCCATCACTAGGAGACGGTTGCTCCGGAAGACGAGCCATCCAATGACAGACGCTAGCCCTTGCGCTTGCGCAGTGTAAGTAGGGGCGGCAGCAGCAGCGGCGGCGGTCCACGTTAGTGCGCGAGCGCTGGTCCCGCTCCCTTTCCCCCCGCCCCCCCGCCAGCGCGGGCGCGAGCCGCCCCCGCCCCCCCCCCTTCCGCGCCAGCAGCGCGTGCTGTCTGCCGGGCTCGGGGAGGGGGCCGCGCGCGGCCCGGAGGAAGGCGTGCGCGCGCGCGCGGGCGGGTCAGCAGCCGCCAGCCCACCCCCCTCCCGGGGCCGACGGCGGCTCAGTCGGAGCGGCGCGCGGGGACCCGGCCTCCTCCGCCTCGCGCGCGCCGCCTGGGTCCGGGGCGCGGCAGGGGCATGAGGCAGCCGTAGCCCTGCGAGGTGAGGGGGCGGCGGGGCCTACAGGCGGGCGAGCGGTGGCCCCATCCGGCGGGGGGCTCCTCAGAGTGGGGGCGGGGGGCTCCTTGGGGGGAGTCTCCTCAGAAGGGGGGCGAGGGCCCCATCCGGCGGGGGGCCTCCTCAGAGTGGGGGCGGGGGTCTCCTTGGGAGTCTCCTCAGAGGGGGGGAGTCTCCTCCGTTGGGTGGGGCTGGGGTGGGGGGGGCTGTCTCGGCTCCCCTTTATGAATGGCTGGGAGGGGGCTGGGTTTGGGCCTTGTTGATGGGGCTGGTCACAATGGGGGGGGGGGGGGTAAAAAGAGCAGCTGGGCTTGCCTGTCTGTGGCTGGGGTGCATTTTAACCCCACAGGGGTCGATCCACTCAAAACCTTGCCAGGCCTGCAATATTGTGCCTGGTGGGATGCCTGGGACGGATCCATTCCGGCAGCTCGCTCTGTTGTGTGAGGGGTGTGTTTTTTCTCTCTTTTTAATTAAATGTAATGGCAAGCCTGGCCTTGTTTTTGTTTTAGATGGGGGATGTCGACGTTGGTGCTGTTGGAGGCAGTGTCAGAAGAAAAATGGATGCCCTGACAGAGAGTGCAGCAGAGATTGTCCCTTTGGAGCTTTATGATTCAGCCCGAGCGAAAATAGCTGCTAATCTACAGTGGATCTGTGCTAAAGCCTATGGAATAGGTAAAATCACTTTCGTCAGGCAATCGTTTTCCATCCCCCTGCCCCCACCACTGCAGAATTAATTAAATCAGGCTTCAGTCATCTTTGTTTTAAATATCAATCGTGTGTCAAACCTGTTCCTTTGTAATGTTCTAGCGTCTCGTGATGCATCGAATAGGAATAAAGCAAAGAATCAGAATAAACGGGTGTATCAGGAAACCTGACTGTGAACACAACCCTTTGTCACTGTGGATGATTTGTACTTAGAGATGTATGAAACCCTCTTGGTTTTTAGTGAATAGGACTTTCCTAAACAGAACGGCAAACCTTTAGCTTTTCTAGGCCTCTAAGGCTTTATCAGGATTCCTTGTCTAGTCATCTTGGCAGATTGGTGCTAGGACCTTGATGCTGGGTTTTAGCAGATTGGGTTGTTAACTTGACATCACTTTTTATTTTAATTTTATGCATGAATCTACTTGTAATGCTTAGCAGACTACTCCCTCCCCAAATATGAACAAATGTATTAATTTGTGAGTTACAAATGCATTTATTTAGATTCCAGAGTAGAGGAGAAGTGATAATGTGATAAATGAAGAGGAGATACCTCTATAAACACTTCTTTGTTAGAAACCATTGCAGTCAGAGTTTTCTTGTGGCAAAGATTATGTTGGAATCTTGCAATATTTTCATAGGTATCTGAATATACTGATTTTTATTTTTTTGCATTGCAATAGACGTGTTTATATATTGTGAATTTTTGCTTGCTACCATTTGAGCATAAATAACTATGCTGAATATAAACATGATAGAATACTTGCCTTTAAACAAAACATAACAAAAACATGCAAAATCCTGTTTTGGAAAATTAGATAGCCCTGTTAATCTAACTCTGATTTGCCAAACTCTAATATGCTTACTGGATTAACACTAGCTTATTTTGTGACAGAGCTGAGCAAAGCAATACATTCTTTCAGTGAAATATTTAGTCTATTTCAACAAGAGTTTTGCTTTCTGTTAGTGTTTTCAGAACTGTCGATATTTTCTGTCACTTTTATATTTTTCTACAATGGAAAGTAGAAAGGGGATTGTGATCTTGTTACTTTAAAATGTATTTTCTCTTCCACAGAGTATGAAGGTATTGCAATGATGAGTGGATTAAAGGGTAAAACAACAGTAGGATAATTATCGAAATAAAAACATTCAGATGCAGCTTTTGGGAGTGTTGATGTAACTTAAATGTTGACTACTGCTGCTCCTAATAATAATTGGATAGTCATGAAAACTAAATAGTCATTGTCCTGCATGAATATATTTCAAGTGCTTCAGTTGTTTGTAATGCCTCATTAAAGACATTTTTACTGAGTAGAAATAAAACATGCTTTGTAAATGATAGAGGTTCATTGTTTATGTTTTGGTTTTGTTTCAAAAGAAGGACCTAATCCTGTATTAGGATCCATTAGCATGGATCCTTTGGTGCAGAGGAAAGATGACTGTGTGCCTCATGTTTACATCGGCATTGACCTCTGTGGGACTCTGTAGGCTCAGGCATCTTTCCTTATGTCTTAATCCTGCATCAGTTTGCTAAATTTGTAGTGAATAGTGGTTAGAGAACTAGCTGCAATTAAATCATTGCCAAAATTTCTCCCCTTTATTAAAAAACAACACAACATTGCCAGTGATAGACATGGTGGGGACACTTGTGTAGAGAAGACTTCTGTGGCTGCTGGCATTTTTTCCTACTGTCATTTAGACCTGCTTGAATCAAGTTTAAATAACAGTTAAATGTTAGCAAAAGCAAGAGCATTATTTTGAGTAGGACTTTCCTTGTTGCAGCCCATGGGACTATTTGCAGTGTGTTAAGTTGAGCACATGTAGACATATTTGTAGGATTTGGATCTGAGTTAGTTTTAGTTTGGTTTTGCTAAGGTCTCAACACTAGTGAAGATTAAGATAATTTTTTCACAGAATTATAACTAGTTTGGTTTTTTTTGTTTTTTAAATTGATAGGCTGAAACACAGCATGCAGAAACTTTGATCCAGTGACAATTGTGTTTTCACAACACTTCCATGGCAGGATTATTAAAAAATAACAGTTTCGGGGGTCTCTCCATTTTTTAAAATTGAATATCCTTTAAAACTGAATATTTTAGATAACAGATTTGTGTCTTTTGGGTACTGCTTTTACTTTGTTGGTTTTTGAAGGGAAGTATGGAGAGGTCAAGATAATTTCATAAGTACTTCATTATATGGATCCGATTAGTATATTTTACATCATTCGGAGCAGTTTTTGTCAATTTTGTGGAAGAAATAAACGGTTTTTGTTTGTAGAGCTTTTATGGTCCTCAAATCACTCAGTAAACTTCCTTCAATTTTTTTTAAAATGAGGATGTAAGGAAAAGTTGTTGGGTTTTTTCCTCTGATTTCTTAACTGATTAGAACTGAAGCTGTGTACAAACTTGTTTAACATCATAGGCCCTGATCTTAAAAATTCTCATGCACGTGCTGAATTTTATGTGCATGAGTAAAGTTTAAGCACATGCTTAAATTTTTGTAGGATTAAAAATTTGAAATTGAATTCCAATACTGATCATGTCATTTGTCAGCAGTATTCTCATAAATAATACTAGTTGTTTTATGTTCCCTTGTTTATTGCACAGAGTGAATTTGAAATGCTTCTCTTAAGCTAAGTTTTGGTATTTATAAAAATGCTACTTATGAAAGATGAAAATAACTTTGGGGGTACAACAGATGATTTAGTGTTCAACTGTGCCTTTGTGCCTAAGTATTGGGTGGATTCTGGATTACACCCTCTCATGAATTATTTTGTGATGTATCCTCTCTGGAGTATTCTTTTCACTGTTCCCCTGAAATGGCCATAGATCGTAGCAGCCTAGGCACTACAGTAATACTGCTGCTGCTATGAATAAGAACCTCATTCTCCCCAACTCCATGTATCTGAAGCAATTGTGGGGAAAGGACCCTTCTTTCTGCAAAGGCCAAAGAGCTGACTTGTTGGATTGTTCTAACTGCACATTTTATAGCTGCACCTCACAGTGAAATTTAGACAGAGGAGATGGGGCTTTGGAGATAGCATGCATTTCCCGTGTTCCAGTTATGCCTGTTCTCTCTGCCCTCCTCACAATTAGGGGAGCACTGTCTGTAAGAAGCCAAGATTTGGGTATGATGATTCAATAGTATGTCTTCTCTGCAGAAATTCAGAGGCCTGTGTATGAATCTCTTGGTGCTTTCTGCCAGCAGTCCTAAAGGATGCCTTGTCTAGGTATAATTCAGCAGATCAGGGATGGAGTTTGAGCTGAACTGAACGCCCTTTTTGGCAGTTGAAGCCAAACATTAAAACTAAAGTTGTATTTTGTATACCATGCCAATGATTTTATTGAGATAGGTAACTTTATTTCAGGATTAGAATATAAAATCTGTTCATGGGTCTGCCTATTTGAAGATATTTGCCTTCCTCTGTAGCATGGAGCATGACTCAACTGCTGGTGAATTCTCTGTTTCTTAAAGTCTTTAAATCATGAATCGAGAGCTTTAATAACTTAGTCAGAAGTTAGATGTTTATTGCAGGAAGGGGCGAGGGAGGTTCTGTAGTTTGCACTGTGCAGGAGATCAGACTAGATGGTCATATCGGTCTGTTTTGACTTCAGAGTCTGAGTCTATATTTTGAAATGTGCTAGACATTACAATTTGAAAAGGGTTTTCTTTTTCAACCTGTTGAGTTTTCCCTGTTTCTAATCAGATGCTGGGCACCATATTGATGAAGCTTAAAGCCAGTAATGGATCTTTGTCTCCGTATGGTGATACAAAAAAAGTTGCTTTGAATTTTTTCTTGCATAACTTTGTTTTTTCTTTCCTAATCATGATGCATCTTTTTCTACATTGTCTTCAGTGACACTTGCTCCGTGGCTTTATCTCTTTCCTTACATGATGCTTCATTTCTAATTTTTACTCTATTATCCTCTACTCTTCACTCTCATATGTATATTATTTATTTGTGTTATAATGGCCCCCAGGGGCCTCAATGAAAATAGACTCCAATCTGCTGGTGGTTTAGAGATACACAGGAAAACAACATTCCTGCCTCAAAGAGCTTAATCTTAGGGCTTGTGTACATGATGGGGTAATGTGCACAATAGGATTGTGATTTCTAGAGCACACTGTTTTGCTGTGCATTAATTGGACTGTTAGACCTTGCTGCTGCATGTTGAAGTTTCCTTAGTACACTTTAATTTAGTGTCTGCAAAAGCACTGTGTTAAAATGCACTAGGAACCTTCAGTGCATACCAGAATGGTCTACTCCGTTCAATTAATGCATAGCATATCAGACCATTTATTGTGTGTTAGAGAAAACCCTGCACTGCACATTACCCTGCCAAACTGACAAGCCCTAATAAGTAAATGGAACAAGAAGTTGAGAGCAGGCAAGTAACAGTGATAGGATTACACTTTTTTCATTCACATACATGGAGCTTAAAAATTTTCCAGATACCTACTTAAACATTATGTAAAAATAAAGAGAGGTCTTGCTAGCCAGAGGGCAATGCTCTAGGTGGAAGCCATGTCCCACTGCCAGCAAGCTGCTGAGATTTCCGTTGCTGTGCTGGTGTGGTGATTCCGGCCTTGAGATTTTAAGTTTAATGTTAGACTGACTAGTAGGTGTCTGATAAGGTGGAAGTGCACCAACAGCCCCCTCTGGCTGTTGGAAGAAAGGACCGTTTTCTCTTATATGCCAAAGCCACCGAGTGACTGTGGGGACAGACTTGTGGGAAAAAAAACAAAAACATAAAACCAAGAGCTTTCAGAAGAAAAAAATACTCTGAAATAGCAGTTCAAAAGCAAAAAGAACTGAGTATTTACATGAGTATAATATTTGACAACTGTGAGTACTAAAAAAAGCTCTCAATTTTGTGTGCATATCAGCTGTAATTCTTCAAAAATATTAAAAGGAAGATGTTCAGAATATTAAGGTTCTTGTTACGCCTGTTAGTCTTGTTAGGAAATGCTAAGCACTGAAGGGGAATGGGTGGAGTCATTTGTCTTTAAAGGGTATGGCTAGTGGTTAATAAACTGTCTTGAATGTTGAGATGCATAGTAGATGGAGTTGTGAACTTTTGTAAGGGGCTTGGTTTACTAGAATCTAGAAAGGTCTGGAAGGTGGGCAGAACATCTGGCCACTTGTTTTATATATACAGTTGGTAAGGTTCTCTTACTGTGTTGTTCTTTTGTTTTAAATTCACAAGGTGATGACTTCTCAATCTAACTAGTAAATGTGAAAGCTAACCATCAATATTACAAATGGGTGATTAATGTTTAGTGATTACCAATTGTTGGTATATGAGTGTAGCTTATTTGGCTCAAACTGAAAGAAATGGTAGGAGAAAAATGCATGTACTGAAGTAATGAAAACCTAATTCTCAAGTAAAATGTACACAAGAGTTAAGTAGCAGGCTAATACAGAGTTTCGCTCATCTGGAAGTTCAGGAAATCTTTTTTCGGCTACCCCTTTGGGATTTTTTCATATGCTTCAAGATCAGTTGGGCTGTTGAATGAAACTTGTCTGTTTTGGAGGTGGAAGAGCAGAAAGTCGATTAATTTGTTCTGCAAGAGATTCATCTTTATGCCATTGTCTTTAAAACATAGTTGCGGTAATTTAAACTCCTATCTTGGGTTTATCATCATCATTCAGGAGCAGTCTGTGTTTATGCCTTAAACTGAAAGGCAATGCTCGAACTTAATAAGAATTTTTTTACATTTGTTCATGTTTAGCCCAAAAGGAGCAACTAGAAGGAAAAAAAAAACCTAGCAGAGTACTTACCCCTTGATATTCTCCTCCAAACTGATTTAAGCTATCTGGACTACTTCTAGAATAAGAAATAGGAAAAACGAAAGAAAGAACTAATAGAACATACACTGACATTCACTGGTGGAATGAGGAATGACCTAATAACTGCTATAGGCATCTGTGTAAAAGGAATGCATTGCTATTTAATGCCATTGATAGTTTATTTGAAAAGAAACCTTTGGAATAGTGTAGTGCAGTTGCTGAAGATGCCATCAAGAATGTAGAATAGAATGATAAGGATATCTTTGCTATTTAAGGCAAAGTAGTGCAGTTTGCAGTTATCATAAACTTCTAATGTTTGGGTGTTCAACATATTATTTTAACTTTGAGAAGCACAAGTTTCTAACATAGCTCTAAAGCACAAAATGGAAACTCAGAAATTCAGTTGTCAGCCTCGTGGTTAGTTAAATGAAAAAGGATTGATGCCTCAGCTTCATGGAATCTCTAGGTGTATATATGTGAGATTCACCATATTTTATCAATAATCATATTTGTTTTGTTTTAGCATGTTTGTTATGATGGTACTGAAAGGCCAACCAAGGGTGGGGCCCCATACTGCTAGATGCTACAGAGTAGTAGATGTCCTCAATCCTGAAAAGTTTACAATCTTAAATAAGAGTTTAATTTGTACCGAGTGAAATGACTGATCAAAATGTAGTACCAGTGGTTCTCAACCACTGTGTCGGGACATATAACTGTGTCACCACACAGCAGCAAATGTGTTGCGAAGAGCTGGGGAAATGCCTGGAGGGAGTGGGCTGGTGTGTCCTGTAGAGTTGCAGTATGCTGCTAAGTGTGTCATGACCCACAAAAAGTTGAGAACCATTGTTTTAAACAATAAATAATGCTGATGACAGGCCCTTTTGGAAATCTCAATTCCCCCCTTAGTGCCTAAGTGACTTTCAGTAGGATTTGACTTCCTACATCACTCAGGTACTTCTGAAGATCCCACCCTTATTTTCAAAAGCAATTGAAGCAAGTTTTAAAGGAACTTGACAGGCTGTGTGTTTTTGTTGCAGAGTCACTAGAAATCTAGCTTGATTTAAACCAGGACACATGCTGAAAAATGTTTGCCAAGCAGAGTGAAATGGGCCTGATCTTTGTCAGTTTTACCGTTTCGTCTTGGGGTTCTGCAAAGCTATAGTCAAAACCGGTCAGTTTTCATATTGCTGAATCTGGAAAAACAAGCAGCAATAAAGGTATTATTGGAGCTCTGCTGGTTTAGTAAGACAGTACTGTATCATTTTACATATAGAAGGTTATCTTCATAACCCTGAAGACTAGAAACCGTTTAATTCTTAAATGAAAACTTCTACAAAATAAGTGGAAACTTTCCTGGATGAGTGCCTACTTTCTATAGCCAAGTGTCCCATATCCCCCCCAGTCCCGTCCCCCCCAGCTCTGGCCTATAAAAATCATTGCCTTTGTTTAAAAGAGGGGGAAACAGCACCCCCCCCAAAAAAAAAGTTTAGGAGTGCAGTCGTTTGTTGGATTAGTCATAGAACTGAGGGTTGGGGCTTGGACCTGAGTTCTAATCTTAGATCTAGTACTAGATGATGTGGTTTTAGGGAAGTTAGCGTTTGTTTTCTGGCCTGTGAAGTGACAGTAGTATGCATATACTACTAAATAATATTTTATGTTGCTTATGATAGGGGCAAAGTATTACTGGCAGAGATGGAGCATTGGGTTTCCAGCCCTATGCTAAATATGCCAGACCTTTAAGCTTCAGGTGTGGCATCTTTTTTTTTTTGAGAAGCTTTTTCCAGATTCACAAATGTTGGTCTTCGCTGTTTTGCAAAAATCCTAGTAGCAAAACATAGACTTTGCTGAAAAATTGTGAAATTACTACAATTTCATTCAATTTTTACAACCACTGTCTTAAAGTATGTTGTGTATGGGCAGGAAGAATCTGGAAAATGTATTGCTAGCTGTTGTTAAATACGAAGTTATTTTAAAAGTACGTAGACTGAGTGATAGATTTACAACTAATACTGTTCCCTTTTGGAAAAAACAGAATTTATTAGCGTGTGTTATAATAGAATAAAAAACATTCTGATAAGGATTAATGCCAATTTGCTTTTGAGTATTTCCTTTTCTTTGAAAATAGTTGTCAGGTATCAGCTAGACTCTTTGGAACGAGAGCATTTAAAATATTATACTGCTGAGACTTGAATGTTAAAATAGACTATTATCTCCTTATAAGTCCTGCTGGCACATCAGTTAAATTGAGTGATATCAGTGATGAGGATCCTCTTTCTGTAGTGAGTTGTCTAGCAGCTGGTCTATACAGTAATGCAGATAGGTTTCCTCTTGTGACGTTTGCATAAAATCAGTGTATGAGGGAAGTCAATAAACTCTTATTGTTAATGTATAGGACCCAGTACAGTTGGCGCCTCACTGTGGGTGAGGTCTCTAAGTGTTGTTGAAAAATAAATAACAAAACATTTTTAGACAAAAGGATGTTTGTTTTTGTTTTTGCTTTTTTTTAAGTAGACAGTGACCATTTAAAAAGAAACACTGGAGTGGATGTGAAATCAAGAGGACTAGAGTGAATAATACTCCATTCTTCCCATCCGCAAAAGATTGTAGTAAAGAGCTCTGTCTACTAGACTTCTAGAAATAGCATTTGTTCTTAAGCACAAACATCTGAATTAATGTGAAGTTTTTAACTCTGGTCACCTTTAGTATCAGGATTATCCAGCTTTTAACTTCTTTCCTCAGAAAGTATTTAAGAACTATGTAATACGAAAAGCCAATAGTTACACTGTTTGTTTACGCACAGCACAGATACTCAGATTTTTAAGAGTATACATGTTATGAGGTATGGATAGTTTGCAAAATCAAAACTGTTTGTAGTTAATATTTAGTAAATATAAAAACTACAATAGTGTGGTTTTTTTGTTTTTGTTTTTTTTGAGGGGAAAAAAGCATTGGTTATTTCTAAAGAAATGGAAAATTGAGTGAACATAAATATGTGCAGACAAGTACAGAAATTCTGGAAGGTTTGAGGGTATACAGTTTTAAAATTGACTGGTAACGTGAATATAGTGGGGCAGTCTTCAGAGTCAATAAAAATAATATGAAATACAATACATATTTAAAATAAGGGGATGCTTGACTGACTAAAAAGCTTTCAGTGTTAGAAATTGTCTTTTCTGGGACTGAAAGCAATCACCGTTATTGGCTGGCTATATGAAAGTAGTTTGCATCTGGTCCAGTGAGCCAGATTTAAGTAGAATGGCTTAAAATGGCATATCAGAAACATCTGTTTGATATTATTACAATAGCATAATTAAGACTGTGTGTGTAAGAATTTTTTTTTCCTAAAATTTCCCTCCTTTACTGTAACTAGTTCATGTCCATTGTTTGGTGGCAACACTAGTGCCTGGTCTACACTGCCAGCAAAATTCGGCATCAGTCAGCTGTGTAGCTTGCGTAACTCCTGTCAACTTCAAAACTCCCCTTTAGCAAACCGTCTTTCCTGAGCTGCACTGACAAGAAATGTGTTCCCATTGACATAGTGCTACGCCACTTTAGGGGGTTGTTTTATGAAGTCTGTTTCTAGATCAGCTGAGCCAGTCTTTACTAAACACTGAATCAATCTAGAAACAACAACAATCTGATGGGAGTGAATTTGTCACTATCAGTGTAGACATATCTTAGGAGTATTAGAGTAGACAGAGCACCAGGTGGCTGCCAGGATTTTAAACACAGAGTCATCTAACCCTGCCTAGACACAGTATTAAAAATATTGGTGGTCACTAGTGCTTTGTCTGTAACTACTTCACTGCTGCTATGGAGCATTGGTAGTAGTAAGTGAAGGAAGTTTTAAGGGAAAAAATCCTATTGTAGACAAGGATTTCTGCACCCGATCATTTAAAACATATGTAAATAACTGTTCTCAGGGCCTCATGTTCAAGTTGATAAAGATTTTAAGATGTGATTAGAGGAAACTCCATTGCTTCATGAATAAGACAATGAGGTGAATATTGGGAATCCTTGTTGAATAGCTCTTCATATATATTTACACTTACATTAAAAAGTGTTTCAAGAGCAGGATTGTTTTAGCTTTTGCATCTTCATTGTGTTGGGGGGAGGTTGGGGGGGGAGGTTTAAAAAAAAAATGCCAAAACTAAGACTAACCAATGATGTGAAAGCTTCAAAGAGAAACTGCAGAACTCGAATTTATATGCAAATTCGACTCAATTGCCTTGGGGTTAAACCGGCTACAGATTTCTCTCTTATTACAACAGGTGATTTGGCCTCATTTTCCTCTATGTGCTGTTTCCCACTGTTTGAATCCTAACATCAGTTTTGATTTGCTGTTACAGCCTGACCTGATCCTATGTCATACACTTCGCTGCTTTTAATTTCCTCCCATTCTGTAAACTTCCCATCTTCAAAGCATCTGATGAAGTGGGATTTTTCTCCCACAAAAGCTCATGCGATAAATAAATCTGTTTGTCTTTAAAAGTGCTTTTATATAAAACAGCAGAGATTTTTGAGCAGATTTTAGACTTTCTTGGTAACTAGTGTTATTTAAGCTTTAAATCTTTCCCTTCACATAACCCTTTATTCTGGTGTAAACATTTTGATCCTCCTCTTTCATGCAATCCTTCTTAATAAATGAGCACTAAAATAATTTAGAGTGAAGTAGAAACCTCTTTATTGCCAGCAGATGCTTGCGGATGGTGCTTGAATTAACCTACGGTTTTGCTTTGTAACCATGTATTTTGTACATGTACTGTAATCTGCATCTGTAGCCTGGATGCTTAGAAAAATGATGAACAATGTTACTTTTAATTTTACTTATAACTCTCTTATGAGCTATCCACCAGGTACAAGTTACACCTTGTACCTTCATTGAGGAGAACCACCCTATTAAGCATGTGTTTGTCTTAATTAAATCATTGGGATTTACATATGTGCTTAGGTGCTTTCTTGAATTGAGGCCCTGTTGATTTATGACAGCTAGAAATGAATTGGATTTCATTAACATGTTGTGTATAGAAAGAGGGAATGATGTATGTTACTACTTTAATCAATCGCATGCTGTTAAGTATAATTGAAAACTGTTTAGCATATAATACTATAAACTTCATTTTTTCCCATTCAATATTTTTATATTTTGATTGCAAAACAAACCACCTAGTTGATTTTCAATGTATGGTATTATGTATATTCTCTCTTCTTCATATTAGCTTTCAATTCAGATGCAAGGTTTTCACTTTTACTTAGAACTGAGTCCACTTGTTTAAGAGCCTTCCTCTTTGTTTCAGATAATATCCCAGAAGAGCTGAAGGACCCATTTTACATAGACCAGTATGAGCAAGAACATATTAAACCACCTATCATCAAGCTGTTACAGTCCAGTGAGCTCTACTGTCGTGTCTGTAGCCTCATTCTAAAAGGGGATCAGGTGGCCGCTCTTCAGGGACACCAATCAGTGATTCAGGTTCTGTCTCGGAAAGGGATTTACGTCATGGAGAGTGATGATACACCTGTGTCTGAATCTGATCTCGCCTGTGCGCCAATCAAAATGGTTAGCTTAAAGTTCAGAGATGGACTTAATTATTAAATCTCATCCTTGGCTTCGAGGATTAGCTAATGGAGTAAAGAGCTTTTCACCTCTGGGTCACTAGTTTCAGCAGTATTGTAAATACAGTTAGACTATGTAAAGGTGTTTATTTCTTGGGGTGTTTGACTGCAAATACTTCTTGATTTTGCTCCACAGAGTTCTCATATGGCAATGATTGATGCGCTGATGATGGCATACACTGTTGAAATGATCAGCATTGAAAAGGTGGTTGCTAGTGTCAAACGTTTCTCTACATTCAGTGCCTCAAAAGAGCTACCCTATGATCTGGAAGATGCAATGGTTTTCTGGATTAATAAGGTAAAACGGACATTTAAAAAGGATTGCTTGCTTCTAATTGTAACTTCTAAAACTTTTATTTAAAAGGGCTTTATCATTGCTTCCTCTCCATGTTTTGTATGGATTCCGCTGCTAGTCATGGCCTCTTCAGATATGGATGAGAACTATTTTTAATTACTTTAGAATGTCTCAGCTCTCCACAGTGGCAGTTAGCCAATCACCTGCGTTCCTAGAGTTGTACTGATAATAGTTACTGCTTCCCTTTTTGCTGACCTGCACCACCTTTAGATTTCTTCCCTCTTGGCCTCCTCATCCCCCTCCAAATGCAAATCAGTATTTGCTAAGATGAAAAGGGCAAGACTAGTAAGGGAAATACTTTTTTTATTTATTTTTAATGGCACAGTAGTGGATTTTGTTATCTTTTCAGTATAAAGTCCTGGCTAGTTCTCTGAAAACATCCACTCATTGTGCAGCAGCAATAAAAAAACAAACAAACCTAACAATGTTGCGAATTATTAGGAAAGGGATAGATATGATAATAAGACTAAAAATATATTGCCTCTACATAAATCAAGGTATGCACACATTCTGTATACTGAGGGCAGAATTACTTCTCAGATTTGTGCAAAAAACCCCAAACTTTTATTTAAAAAAAACCAAAACAACTTCTCAGGATATTAATTCACAACCCGTTCTAATAACTTTTGTGTTCTGCCAGAGTTGTGCTTTGTTGCCATTGGGGAAGGTGTTCACCTCTATAGAGCAGGAAGAGATGTGGGGTCTATTTACTGAACTAACGAATACCTTATGTCTGCATATATTATATTTACCTATTCCAGACTTTTGTGTGATTTCAGGGGAATGTCAGTTGAATTTACAGGCAGAGTAGGGGTCCAGCAGTGAAAAAGTTAAGATGACTTTAAATAGGTGAGACTTTAAAAAAATAAAAATAAAAAAAAATCAAGGGTATTATGAGTTGTTATATTTCTAGAATGGTGTGGAATAAAGATTGACAATTTTGTTAATTGATATGCAATTGCATTTTTCTTTTCTCTACTATTTTAGGTGAACCTTAAAATGAGAGAGATAACAGAGAAAGAGGTCAAATTAAAACAGCAATTACTGGAAAGCCCGGGTCACCAAAAGGTAAATATATTTTACTTTTCTTAATAGCTGAATTATGGACATTGTCAGTTAAAACTGAAATCCTGCTGTGGAATTGGCTATAAATGAATGATGTGGGTTGGTTTTTTTAAAATGCAATGGATATGAATCATCCTTTCCAGTGAAAGTCGTTTTAAATTTTGTGTATTCAATTTGTTTTCAGTGCCCTTACTTACCTTTAATCCTGTTAGTGCCTTTTGACTTACCTTTTTAAGTTTTGGTTAGTATTGAAATAGCTTATTCAAACTTTGAATGCTATGATTTTGGTAAATACAGCTTAATTTCAATATCATGAAAAATACAGCATATATTTTGATGTCCTTTCAGGCACAATTCATTGTGCATAAGATGATAACGGAAAGGAAGTTCAGGAGGTTAATCTAACTCTAAAAAGCATGTTCTAAGCATTCAAATGATATATTTGTGTATGTGTGCAATTTTTACCTAATTCCCTTTAACTTATGTCACAATGCACTAATGTTGCAAAGATAAATACACTTTCATTGCTGGAGACTGTAAAATGGATTTCCCTAAAATATAAATGAACATAATTGGTAATCTCAATTTATGTCTTAATGAAGCATATAAAAAAACCTTTCCCATGCTTATACCTCAAATTGGCATGGTTCAGTAAAGGGATACAATTGTAACATGTATAAATGAGGAAAAGATCTTTGACTTTCCATACTGATGAAAATTTACTATTTTTTTTACATCCTTTGACACGGAATAATATGCTTCAATTTTAAGGGTTTATGAGTTGTCTTGAGGGCCTGCCCTGTTAACAATTTGACTATCAGTTGAACATCTTGGATTTCACTGTAATGCTTTAAAACTGTTCTTTTGGACTAAAATCCCTCTAAAATATGAAAGTGATTATTGCTGAAGTGCATTTACATATTACTGTGTATAACTTACTCTGCTGATGTTCCTCTCCTATTCCTACATTCCTTTCCTTGCTTCCTGAGCAGTCTCCTTCCAAATGGTATTGGAAATTAGTACCTGTAAGTGAATTATTTTTACACCAGTTGTCATCCACAAAGCCATGGCTTTTAAACTTTTTCAAAGTACTTGCTTCCATTAAAATATTGCGTAGACAAAAAAACTAACTATTTTGCTTACTGTTTTTGGAGATAGTTTAGTTTTCATAACATGATTTTACATACTGTACATACAGCATAATCATCACTAAACAGGATTTCAAAACTTCTGAATTGTGTGAAAATATGAGTGAGGGATAGAGTGAAATAAGACTATAATAAAAAAAATTAGAAGTTGCTGGAAAGATTGTGCTTTTTGTTCACAGTAGACAATTTATTGCAGCACTAAAGTGATATAAAAACTGGTCAGTTTAAATTTAATAGATACTTAAGTTTTGTAATTATTCCTTAGGTAAGTTTCTTGAACTCCACCATATAACACTTTGCAGCTACAACTTTGCTCTAAAAATTCAAATTATTTATTAACTTTCTATCTATTTAACATTAATACCCTTAGATTTCCTAACTTTAACAGAAGGCTTGAACCTTTCATTCCTGGTGTTTACTTTATTGGTGACCCAGCAAATGTAGGACACCATTGTCCAGTGAGGTGGGTTAGAAGACTTGATAGTAAAATATTTGAGCACTAAGTTACTGCAACTGGTAGAATTGCATCCTTGGTGATTTTAATGAAAGTAGAGACAACATACTAGGGAGACACACAACAGGGAGACTTTCCTTTCACCTGTTGGTACAAGTAACTACATGAAAAAGTGAATTTTTAATAGAATTGAACTTACATGATACATACCTACTCGTTTTTGGCTGGGGTGTTAAGTTTATGAACTTTGTGTTCTCCTGTTTTTCAGCCCTCCCTTGGCTTTAATATCTCTTCCCCTTCTATTACAATGTTGACTTTGTTCATCATTTTCTAGCTTGGAGACTAGGAATCATTGTCTTGGTTATAAACTAGAAAGAGCACCAAATTTGGGAGGAGAGGGCACAGTAAATGTAGTTGCTCATCCCTCAGTCACTTCTCTATTTCATCAATGAACTGCTGGTTTATTCAGTCCCATGCACACTATTCCTATCTTTTATTTACTTGAGCCAAATATTTGGTCCAAGTGAAATCTTCTAAATGGCTGAAATAAAGAAACACATCACCAGGAGCCAAAGGGTGGTCAAATCTGTACTTTTGTCCCACACCTGCGAATTGTCTGTCTGAGTCACAACTGACACTAGTCAGGTGTTTACCTGGGGCTTCATACCAGACCAAAACAGTGATACTTCAAACTAATGGCTCTCTTTGTTTTGAAGTGGCCTGAAAAGTAAACTAATTTGAAAGATCTTAAAACAGGAAAAAGTATGAAACTGTTAAAACCCTAGTGCTGATCGTGTCTACAGACAATCCTTAGCTTTCCCTGACCTGTGCCCAGAAGACTTCCTGGGCTATGTGATCTGGTCCAGACCAGAAGTGTTTGATGCAAGTCCAAAGGAATGCACAAAGGTGGCTGTGAGTTGTCTTTCCCCCTTCCCAACTCTCAGTCTCCCAGGCTAGTTGCTGACAAATTAGAATGGCCTTTAGGATCAGCTGAATGAAGGGATGCACTTCATTGGCAGCAAGGCATAGGAGCTGAAAGAGTGGGAACCCTGTTCCATGTAAGAATTCCCAGATACTGTGGGAATCCTTCAGTGTCTGGGTATGTTGCTCAGTGTTGCTTTGTGCTACTAGACTTCACAAAACAGCTGGACTTCATAGGTCAGGGTTCAGGCTCCCCTTTTTTCCTATCATAATGATGTTGCAGTCACCAAAAAATAGATGGAAACCCTTTTCTATTAATCATTTTCTAAATATTTTCATTTTAGGGTATAATATTTCATGCTTAATAGCAATCCAAATGGGTCTTTGAATGTAAATGTGCTTATCTGAGATCCATGCTCTGCTGCTTTGAGTGTAGTTAAAATGACTTTGAATTCCATTAATACGCAAAAACACCAACTGAGGTTCGGGCCCTGTTGAGCAAGGCTTTGTGCAAACATGTAGTAAAAAACAGTCTCTGTCCAAAGGCATTATAGTTTACATAGTCAAGACATGAAAAAAGTGTGTGAGAAAATAGAGGCACAGGGAATGGAAGTAACTTACCTAAAGTTGCAAAACAAGTCAGTGGCAGAGTAAGGAATAGAATCCAGGTCTTCTTGACACCCAGCCCAGTGCCCTGAACCACCCTAATCTGTGCTGCCTCCCATTATGTCACTTTCAGTGCTTTAATTTTATAACTGGGATACTCTACCTTAGAATGAAAGTAAACAGTAGTTTCAACACAGAAGAAACAGGTTTAAGAGAAGAATAAATTGAAAATAATGATTTTGACTGGAATGGGGCTTTTGGACTTTTTTTTATTGTGGATGTCATATTTCATTCCAGTAAAGAAAATGAGGAAGCCTGTAGTTTGTAGTCCGAAGGATTGCTAATGACTGGCTCAAATTTAATTTAACAAATTAATTGGGATTATATTTTAAATGGATATAAATATTTCTCCATTTTAGTAATCTTAGGTTTAAAGAGAAATCTTTGACGTTAATCTTTCAAGTGGTTAACTCTCCAGAAAAATGTGTAAACAATACATTTTTAAACTAACCAGATCAGCTTAGAATAGAGACTTATATTTTTATGTGCATTTCCAGTGCATAATGGATGTTGATAACACATTTGATTGTTTCGTGACTCTGATTAATCACCATCATATATCTTACTATTTCTTTTTGTGTAAGCCTGATCTGATGCATGCCCTATCGCACTGCATGCTGGAACCAGTGGAGTATGCGCGTGTGGTACAGTATGATTAACATTACATTACATATGTATGGAGCGCTCCAGGCTGGGGAAAAAAACAAATCTGTACCTGGTAAAGAAAACAAATGTTTTACCCCAACATTAAGGTTCCCTTGCGTACAGTGTAGCAAATACTGTTTACCTCTCTTCAAAAAACATAAATATTATTTAACAGATGTAAAGAGCTACATATCTTTTGCAAGGGAACTTAAAGCTAAACTTCATGTATTTGTAGAACATAATTTGAAATATGCTGTCATTTAGCTAATTTACTTTTTAATTTGTGACCTTTATTTCACTGAACAAAACTTTTCTCAGCCTGTGCCATCCTCATATATATATATATGCAGAATGACACGAGTTTCGTAAGCTGTCTTGCAGAATGTATAGTATCATGCAGAAAAAAGGTTTTTTTAAAATAAATGTATTTTATGTCCTATATTTAGTATAGAATATAGTTGCATAGTAGACCAGATTATAGTATCAGAATAGTTTCTCAAATGTAGATTGTTTATGCACTTCAAGTATAAATGAATTTTTTCATTCTAAAAATGATTTTTACTAGGATTCATGTTGTGTATTCATTTGTGATGTCATTTCATCAGTTAGTTAGAACTTAAAATGCACACTCTTAAACTGCTGGGGTACCTTTAACCAAGCATGTGGCTTTATTAATAATACTAACAGTAAATAATTTTTACTTTGAAAAATTGCTTAGCAGTGGTTCCAAAAGCTTTTATATTTATAGTTGGTTGACTTTGAATGATCAGCTTCTGCTTTCCAAAATGTTTAGGGTGCTGTTTTCAGAGGTGCTCAGTATTGACTTAATTTTGCTCATGGTGAAATTCCTGGGAGTTTTGCCATTGACTTGAGTGGCTTCTAACTTTGCTGCTATAGCTGAGCACTTTTGAAAGTCCTATTCCCAAATTGCTTTTCTGCTGCACAAAACTATATGTTGGTGCAATTGCCTATGGTATCGTCTCTGTTCGAGAGGAGTTTGACTTAGATGACTCGTCTGTGACGTCTTGGTTAATATTGGTGGGGGACACATTAGAAGCTGACACCCTGGCCATGATTAAGTTTTGTATTGGCTTTTCAAATTTTAAGTGGGTTTGGCCTAATCATCTCTGTTTTTTGGATTTGAGCTGTTGCACTTACATCTCTAAGGGCTTGTCTTCACTATGGTGCTAAATTGGTGTTGCAGCCCAGTGCAGTGGCATTGATTGAGTGGGTTTTGGTAAAGACAGGAGAGCTCTCTCCTGTACATGCATCACGGTACTCTACCAGAATGAGAAGCACAAATTAAATCCACTGGAGATTGCTCTCCCGTCCACATAGTATTGTGAAAACAACATGGCTAGTTGATGTAAGGTATGTCGACTTCAGTTATGGTACTTACGTAGCATAACTTGCGTATCTTTCATCAACCTGGCAGTGTAGTGAAGAAAAGCCCAAAATGGAGGGAGTTTGACTTTAATCTCCTTTTTAGTTTCTAAGAATATATATGTTAAATTTAATGTTGAGGATTGCTTCCAAATGTTACGGAAAAATGTTAAGAAGTAAGTATAATGATATTCAAACTTGACTTCCATTAAGGGAAGAGCATAACATTCCAGACAATTATCAAAGTAGATATATCAAATCAAAACTGAAGATGCACCATAAGAAATGTTGGTAATTATGCAGTAAATCATTGCATTTCTTATAAGTGTAATCTGACTGCCTGTCTTTTGTTTAGGTGCGTTATCGACGAGACCATCTTTCAAGCAGGCAATTACCTTATTTCCCATTGCTTGAAGACTTGATGAAGGATGGCAGTGATGGTGCTGCTCTTCTAGCTGTGATACACTATTATTGTCCAGAACAAATGAAGCTAGATGGTATGCAGTGAAATTTTAAAAAATTACGTTAGTTTAAAAAAAAAAAAAAATCTACTGAAAACATGGCCAGATACAAAAATGTATAATTATTATACTGAGCTGTAGTATTTGTTATTAAACAAAGTATAGCATAACCCAGTAATTAATCTGTTGTCCAAAATTAATGTCAAGTCAGGTAAATTCAAATTTTTCATAAAATCAATATTTGGTGTTTCATAAAATTTGGTGTTCCATAAAATCAATATTTGGTGTTTCATAACCTGCTACAAGCATCGCTAAAGTCCATCTGCCTGGTAGATTGTCACAGCTGGTCCATAGGTATCCTGTCAAGGGGTTCAAACAGTCTTCTGAGTTGGAGTCTCCTGCATCCCTACCATGAAGCTGGGGTTTCACTTTTTTCTGCATGTATTGTTTATAGTAGCTATGAAACAGACTGTGAACCAGTAATCAGTTCACCAGGATCGTTTCAATAATACTTGATTTTGTGTTTCCCCACCAGATATCTGTTTGAAGGAGGTTACCTCAATTGCAGATAGCCTCTATAATATTCAGCTTCTGAGAGAATTTGCAAATGAGTATCTAAACAAATGTTTTTATCTTACATTGGAGGACATGTTATATGCTCCTATAGTTCTGAAGGTAAGACCTATGATGGAATATACATTTTAAAACAAAATTTAGGTAAGCCACTAAACTAAACTTTTTTTTCTTTCCCCCTCCCCTCCAGCCTAATGTTATGGTTTTCATTGCGGAACTATTTTGGTGGTTTGAGAACGTCAAGCCAGATTTTGTACAGCCCAGAGACATTCAAGAAATAAAAGATGGTGAGATATTTTCACTTTTGGCAAATATTAAGTCTGCATTTTATTTGCTTAAACAAATATAAATTAATTAAATTTCTTGATTTTACTACATTGTTCTTGCCATTGTATTGTTTCCACAAAAATATTTTGTTCTTTGAAGTTCCTTGAAACTTTTAAATTTTTTTTTTTTAAATTGCCTCTAGATCCACATGTGCTTTGAAAGATGTGTAATTGTCATCTGCTACCATGGTTCACATTCTTTTAATAGTTTTCCTGCAACTTCTAGTCCTCAAATGGGGAAGACTGTTGAAACATTTTCTCATTAAGAATTAAAACTTCATATAATCATAAAATGAGACACAATGAAGATAAATTGATCATTAGATAATTTTCATTTGTAATTATGAGTTTACTTACAACTTTCTCTAGCTTGGGGTTTTTTTCCTTGCTTTTGTTGTAGAAGTACTAATGGCACACTTCTCTTCATTTGAAATTTAGGAGTTAAACTGTAGTAAAAGCCTCACATTTTAAATGGTGCAACAAAATCCTAATACAGTTTTACCAAACTGCAGTTGAAGATTTATTTCTGTCTTTTTGAGATGTTTTTCAAAGGGCAAAGGTGAATTACTTTATTCATCATATCATGAATCCTCTATAACTGAAGACATTAAAGTCTCACTTCTTTACTAGACTAATCTGGATTTGTGAATTCATCTGTTAGGTCTCTGTCATGGAATCTAAATATCAATGGAGTAAAATGAGAGGTTACTGTATACCATCTGCTTAAATTTAGACCAGAGTTCTTGCTTTAGGTAATGTCTTCTGCAGCATTGGAATTTTCCCATTAAAATCTTGTTAGAATATTCTGATAAATCAGCCATCTTAAAAACACACTTGAAGTAATTAAAAATAATTAAAATTATTAAAATGCTGCAATAGCAGTTGTATTTTTATGTTGAATTCTAACAGAAAACTTGTAAAAAGATGTTACACACCTATGCCTTCTTGCTGCGTGTGGTGTTTGCATAGTAATCCGTTGTTGTGTGGTATAGTTCACAGTAACCTGGACCGGGCTTTCATTCCCCTAGCAGTTTGGTACAGTATTCGTATCTGTTTGGTAATGTTTGTCTGTACTCTTGAGTAAGAGCTACTCTTCATTTCAAAGTGGCTATATTTCAGTAAGAGTTGAAATTATTACTGTATACAAGGATTGTCAGACTCAAGACCCATGGGGAAGATTCAGCCCATAGGACATACTTGAAATTGTGCAGAGCCTCAAATTGAAATTGTGCAGAGAATCAGCTTTCATTTTAAAACAGAAATAAGCACTTAGCACTCATGGCTGCAGAAAGTCTTCCAAATGTGAACAGAACGTAACTGATGTAGTCATGGTGAACTGAATGAAGACAGCCTGAAACAGTGTCTCAGAACTGAACTCTTCATCCCCTAATCTGATTGGAATATCAGATAAAAAACTCACTGGTGACATTTTATTGCCAGCAAAGTCATGTCTTTACTGGTCACTTCATCAGAAGAGTTGGGGGAGGAAGTGTAGAGATAGTGGGATTGCAGTTATGGGGTTTGGGAACTAGAAGGTGCTGCAGGGAAAGACATGCAGAGAAGAGAACAGAGGAGACTCAAAGACAAGGCACAGGGGAAGAAGCACAAAAGAGAATGGGGAAGCAAAAATAGAAATAGCAGTGGGCCTTAAAAAAAAGCATACTTTCTAAATGAGTCAATTCAACAGTAGGACATTGAATAAATAACTAAGTTTTTTTTTTTTTATTACATAAAAGCCATATTCCCTCTTTGATATAGAGAGAGCATTCTGCTGTATATTACATAGAGTATATAGCTCTGAATTTATATCTCTGTAGTTAAAACATGAAATTTGACCACCTCTTCTGAATGAGTTTGACACCCCTCGCTGACGTATGTGGGCATTAAAGCATTTGGGCATCTTTTGGGATGAAATGCAATATATTAGTGGAAGGTGCTGTTTTAAAACAAATTTAGAAAGTTTGTGTCACTAGTTACATATGTAACTTCCACAGATATTAATTAAGACAGTGGAGCTCTTATCTTGGTTGTTCGTTGTGTTCAACTATTACCTGGAGTGCTTTAGAATCACACCACATTATAAAATGCTGCTTCTGAGTTTCATAACTTCTTTCAAGTAACACTCATGTGAGCTTGTTTTCACTAACGTATTAACTTGAGGTATAATCAAGTGTTGCCCACAGCCTGACTCGTGTTCGTACACTCAGATCTCTAGCTTGAATTAAGTGGTGCTTTACACTTGAACCAGCTGTGCATCGGGTGGGGGTGTTCGAAACTCAAATCCTGCTGATGCCCAAGCTAATAATGCCGTGGGGATGTCGCTTCAGGCTATGGCTTGAGTAGTCTCAGCTCATCAACTGCCAACCAGATCAATCTATAGCTTGAATGTTTCACAGTATGGCAGGGCTCACTTGAGCTAACTTGCAGTGAAAATGAGATGAAAAATGTGTAAGGAAATGAGTTATGGAGAATTTTTTTGGTATGCTTAAAACTTAGAAGCTTGTATAGTACTTTTGCCCCTAAAGTCTTGGATTTAACTTGGCATGTGACTTATGTACGGTGAGTTAGATAACAAGTTCTGGGAGCCGGGTTAGTCTGTGTACAGCAAAACAATGAGAGTCCCGTGGAACTTTAAAGACTAACACATTTCTTTGGGCATAAGCCTTTGTGGGCTGCAACCCATTTTGTCAGAGGCATCTGGCAAAGTGGGCTGCAGCCCATGAAAGCTTATGCCTTAAGAAATTTGTTAGTCTTTAAGATGTCACAAAACAAACAAGGAGTCTGGTGGCACTTTTAAGACTAACACATTTATGGTCTTTAAAAGTGCCACCAGACACCTTGTTTGTTTTGTGAACTAGACTAACATGGCTACCCCTTCGGAAGGTGGCATAAAATGCTTTTTTTTTTTTTTTAAGTGAGTTAGGTAATTAATCCATACATATACTTTTAATTAATTCACTGTTCAATTTGCTCTAACTAATCTGACTCCTGATTTCTCATCACATTCTCAGTTTTCGTATCTGTTATACATTTTGGTTTTTCTGTATTTTTAACTTTTCTGCACCACAAATGTTGCAAAACTAAAGTGAAACTTGACACATTCTGATGTTCTAATTCTGAACTTTTGCAGTGAGGCTGCAAGATGTCATATACTTTCTAGGATTGTTATGGTAATTTGAAGTAGTGCTAATACTTATACAAATATGTGCAGTTAAAACAGCGTTGCAGCAGAAGAGCACTCGTCCACCTGTTCCTATTTCCAATGCAACTAAACGAAGTTTTATGGCTAGTCCGGCTAGTACAACTCCAGCAGACCTTCAGCCTTCAATTCAACTCCCCCCAGAAGCTTGCAACAGGTATTACCTGCACCCTGAAGAATCTGACTATCTGTAAGTCTGTCTTTCTGTCTCTAGAGTCACTATCTTGCTTCTATTTCCAGTTTGGTAATGTAGGAATTTCTGTGACTCCTAAATTATCTGGTTTTATTATATATGTGAATTTAAGCTCTTTCCACCCAGTCTCTAAAACATGCACAATTCTCAAGTTCAAGGAAATATTTGACAGTGGTATGTGTGATCTTCATGGCATGAGTTAAAAAACTTTAATCTCTACAGCAATATCACTGTATTAGAAGTTGGACTAATTTCTCTGTTAAGCAAAATGTAAAAACTGAAAACTATTCTGGAATGGCAACGTTACTGGTCATTTCCTATGAATAACAGTATAGAAAATAAAGCAAAAAACCAAAATGAAATCAGTCCACTTTATGACTAGATGAAGAAGAGAACAGTAAACAAGAAAAATATTTTCGCTAAGCCACCTAGTTTGGATCTCAGCTCTAACTCTGGCTCTCCATGCAGATAAGGACTGGAAGTGTTCTAAGGTGACACTCAGCTCTGATTGTGGGGAAGCCTTTTTTGCCTCAACAATGGCAGCATATCTAGCTGCTGTTCTTCAAATGGTGGTCTAGCTTCATGATTCCTGCTCTTTGTAGAGGATGGGGACAGTCCTTCTGGTGGACTGCTCTTGGGTGAGGTAGTAGCATTATCAAGTAATTAATGGGAAGGAGAGTGGCTTGAGGAGAGGAAGTTACCCATACTAAAGCCTAGGAATGGTAGCTATTAGTCCAAATGAAGTGACGGAGTACTATCTTTTCACATGATTGTTGTTCAGGACACAAAAAGAGAGACAAAAATTTTCTTACTGGATCAGACCATTGATTTGTTTAGCACAAGTATCGTGCCTCTCATTTGCCATACAAGGTGCAAGAACCCTGAGCTGGGCAGTTTACAATAACCTGCCCACAGTAGAAGTTCCTTCTTGATCTCCTTAGAAGTTGTCTTGTGCCCTGTTGCATGGGTGTTTATCTACCTTCAAACTGTTGTTTTATAATCCTGTGTAATGCAGCTATGGGTGTTCTGAGCATTCATGTAAATGCCCAATCTTGTACATTTTGTTAAGCATTTGGTCTCAATGATATCTTGTGGCAATGGACCCCACAGATTGTTGTGCAAGTGTTTCCTTTTCAGTTTTAACATTGCACCCTTTCAAATTCATCAGTATTTTTTCATGTATAATGAAAGGGATAAAAGGATCACTGTTTATCTTCTCTTTATTTTATGTCCCCATTTGTTTGGCTCCCCTAAACTAAATGGTCCCAGTCTTTTCAATCTCTCTTCTCATGGACACTTTTTTTTTGCCTCTAATAAATTTTATTACTGTATCTGAACCTCGTTTATTTCTGCTGTGTCTCTTTTCATGTAATCTGAAAGGTGAGGGACACCAAAAGCATATTATTTCCAGTGTTACTTTCAATTATAATCTTTCTGCAGCCTAACATTTTAAATTTTTTCATCACTGCTGCACATAAAGCAAGGGATTCACTGAACTTTCCACAATGACAAGCAAGTCTTTCCCCTGAGTTGTTAGTTAATTTATAACCCACTAAATTGTATGGAAAGTTCAGACTATCTTTTTTAGAGAGAACTATCCATCAAGAAATTAAGGTGGTAGAACTGTGGATGGTTGCACATTAGGAGCCAATCTATTCTTGCTCATTTTATCCTTTGATGTAGCAGGCACAAAAGTTTGCTACACCATAGCATTTTGCTCTTTCTTTGTAACCCTCTAACTTTCGTGACTGATTGCATCTATATTACTTGTACATATTTCTGACAGTAGAATTGACTTTGACACATCACATTGCAGATAGGCTGTTAGACTGAAGCAACTCTTACAGATATGTAAAATGTCTTTAACTAATTGAGTTAAAACTCTCTGGGTTTCTTTTCTGATATTCTGCTTTCTTTCAGATTTAATCATAAAATTAAACTAAAATCTTAACCCCAGGTTACTTTTGAAGAGGTGTATTAAGAAATTACTCAATCTTCCCTCTGTCCTCTTTTGCTATTAATTGCATGTGTGTATGTCTCCAGAGTACTGTTTAAATAAGTTACATATTACGATCATTGAATGTAAAATAAGTAAAACGTCGATTTGATTTCCATTAATAGTCTGAAATCTATACACTATATCTGAAATCTTGATTTTAATTTTTCATACTCAACTTGAGAATAACTTTCACTGGTTCTTTTATTTAGTGATATATATTTTTGGTTGGCAATGATGTTAGGGTGTCTGCTGTCAGGTAACTTTCTTAGAATGTCATTTTCCTTCTGCCATTGTAGAAAATTTTTTTCATGTTAATGATGAAGTTGTTTTGTTTTTTACTTAGTGGCAAAGGAAGCCCCGCCTTTAGTCCATCCCATCCATTGCTGCCATTGAGACAGAAGCAACAAAAATCATTGCAAGGGGAGGACAGCTCCAGTAAGCCTTCCATCTTGAAATTTATGACAATGTAAAGTGAGCTTTCTGTATGGGTCACCTCTCCCCAAATACGGGACACTATCTGAAAATAGTTTTTCTTGATTTAGAAAATCTAAATTAAGCCTTTTATGAACATTTATATTTTTAAGGAGTTGATAGAATCCTTTGTATACTGCAGTATTTGCCTTAAACATGGATAAATGGAGGCCATATTGGTTCCTTTGTGTTTTTGAAAGGCTTAAGGTCAATTGATAATACAGTATTCAGAGAATTTTAAGAGACTTTTAAAAATGTAGACATACTGCAAGCATGAATTCTCAAACATGCTGATGTTGATTATTTAGGTAAGTAGAAATTTCCATTTTGGCTGTGGATTTAACTTCAAACATTCTAAATCAGAAGAAATTTAAAGATAAAAATTACTCACATAAGCAAATTCAGAGGAAAGGTGAAGAGATGAATTGCATTTGTTACTGTACGTGGTTCGTAAGTGAATAACCTAACATTTAATTCAGCAACAGCCAGTCAATCTGCAATCACTTACATATTTATTGTGTTACAGATTGTTTCAGAATTTAACATTGACAATATACGTTTCTTGGTTTTAAAGGGATTTTCAAGATTGCTTCAAGAAAGGGATATTACTTTGCACTCTTAAAATATTTATCATTTGTTTCATAAGTGAGCATGATCCTTAGTTAAAGATACAGGAAATAGAGGCTAATAACTTGAGTTTCTTGGCACTAAAAGACAGCAGTAGCAGCATATCAAAGTTGTGCAGAACTTTAACAGAAGTGTTAGGAAGTAAGATGGCTGTCATTAAAAACAAATTTCCTCAAGGTTACAATATGTTTTACATATCTGACTGTGTATTCAGAATTATTTAAAAATATTGGCTTTATGCAAGGATCAGATTCAGCATTTATAATTAAAACAAATGCTAGATTACTTGTTTTATAATCTTTGATATCAAGGATTTCTTTATACTCATATTTTCTACAGTCCTCCTAAAACAGATACATTTGTTGCATGTTAGCTTTTACTTTTCATAGCTGTTGACTTTAACTGTTGAATTTGCCTTTATTTAATTTTTTTTCTGCTTTAGTATGTTACAGTTTATGGGTTTTATGCTGCCATCTCTTGGTGATGTAGTTCATTGTATTTCAGGTTTTAAAATGATGATATAAAGACATCACTTCCAAAGATTTCAATTAACATTTTAAAAATAATTTAGGTCATCGACATCGTTCTAACTCTTTGACACGAGTTGATGGGCAGCCACGAGGTTCAGTTCTTGCATGGCCAGAGAAAAAACCCAGGTAACTCCTATTTTTGATGTAAGAACTTCCTTTATTGAGAAGAGGGTGAGATTGTATGGCAAGTTGACTGCAGTAGTGTGTCATCTGAATTGTTTGGAGCCAAGCATATGTAGGGTATTTAACTTTATTTAAACACATTGGGCTTCATGTTCAGAAGTGATTATTGATTTGGGTGCCTCAATCTTTGCATGACAATTTCAGATTCTTTAAAGGGATGTGATTTTTTTTTTTTTCCTTCTTCTTCCAGACAGTGCCAAACTGCCTAGTCTCTCAAAATCAAGGCCTCCCAAATTGCCTCCCAGTATCATTAGCCTTGATACAGGCCATTCTTCTCAAAATAGAGCACATAGACTTTGGTTTTATATGTAGTAGTCACTATATGTTGTAAATTCTAGCAATTTTTTTTTTAAAACTTTAGCATCAGCAGATTCTTTTTAATGGCTCTGTCTCTTCTAGGCCTCTGTCTCAGCCAACGCCATTTGCTCTTCATCATGCCACAAGTAGTGATGTGGACCCTGGTTCTGGTGATAGCATTAGCCTAGCTAGATCAATCAGTAAAGACAGCCTAGCTTCAAATATTGTCAATCTAACTCCAAAACACCAATCTCATCCTGCATCTATGAAAACGAATGGTAAAAACTTGCTAAACAATGTTGAAATTGAGGATGAAGACGAAGAACTTATTGCAATAATCAGATCTGATGAAATACTGGACCATGGTGACCCTGAACTGCAGTGTGCGTCATCCAGGGCACCAGGCCTCGTTGCAGCTGCATGGCCCCGAAAAACACAAAGTGAGGCCACAGATAGCAAACCAGATAGTTTTTACTTAGAGCCTTTAATGCCTGCAGTCCTAAAACCAGCAAAGGAGAAACAAATAATCAATAAAGAGGATGAGTGTGGTGAGGGGAAACAAAGGAGCTTCACAACAAAAAGACTGAATGAAGGACATCTCCCTATGTCCCGTAAAAAAGCAAACAGCAGTCATGGTGATCATGATATCAATAGGACTTTTACTCCAATTTCTAGTTCTGATTTCACAGCAGTTGCAGATCCCTGTACTGCAGATTCAGTGACACTCTCTGAGGCAGGATTAGAAGTTCCTAGACCTTTAGCTAGTAGCAGTTTAGATCCTTCATTGCAAGAGCAATCCACTGGAGGATTCTTTCTTCATGCTGCCAAAGCTGAAGAAGATATAACAAACAAAGTCAATGTGAGCTATGCAAAAAGTGCTAATTCACATGTTTCCAATACCACATGGACTATGGTGAGACAAGATTCCGATTCAGATCTAGACTTAGAGGTGGCTGAACAAGATTTGATGGGAGTAGATGACCATCCAGTTGTCACTAAATATATAGGTGAAGAGGAATCTGCGAAGCTACAAGAGGATATGAAGGTAAAGGAACATGAAGACAAGGATGATGCTAGTGGACGTTCAAGTCCATGTCTGAGTACAATTTCTCAAGTTAGCAGTGTCTCCATGACTAGTGGGAGTGTCAGAATGACTAGCTTTGCAGAACGGAAGCTCCAAAGACTTAATAGCTATGAAACAAAATCCAGTACAAGTAGTTCCCAAAAGACCACACCTGATGGGTCAGAGAGTTGCCCAGCACCATTAACCACCTGGAAACAAAAGCGAGAGCAAAGCCCCAGCAGACAAAATAAAGATAATGTCAATCTCTTGGCTTCTGAACTGGTACAGCTCCACATGCAGTTGGAGGAGAAGCGAAGAGCAATAGAAACTCAAAAGAAAAAAATGGAGGCTCTGTCTGCTAGGCAGCGACTAAAACTTGGCAAAGCAGCTTTCTTGCATGTTGTTAAAAAAGGGAGAGCTGTTGATGTTCCACAGCCACTTAAACCAGAACACTTTCCAAAAGAATACTCTCGGAACACTGGGGAAGATTTAGAGGATGTTTCTTTGAGTTCAAAGTCTGAGGAGTTTTTCGTAAAAGAGGAAGAGAGAGAAGAAATGCTTTATGATTCACAAGAAGTAACAAAAGTGAAAATGCAAGAAAACATAGCTTTTGTTGAGCTACACAAACCAAAAGACTCTGCCGCTATGAATGAAATAGATAAAAGCAAGATTATTTCTGCTGCCCTTTTAGAAGATAATGGTGCTGAAGTGGTGGATATCAATGAATGTGACCTATCCATTGAAAAGTTAAATGAAACAATCAGTACACTTCAGCAGGCTATCTTAAAGATTTCACACCAGCAAGAACTTCTCATGAAATCTCCAACGGTACCATCACCAAACACAAGAAATAACTCGCAGGACCAAAAGGTAAAACCATCAATTCATTTTGTTGATCCCCTCTCTCCACCTGGAATGAGCAGTCTTCGTAAACCACCTCGACTTGGTCAAGGGCGAAGTCCTCGCTCTGGAAGGCCAGTTGAACTGAAAGTTACTAAAGACAGACAGCAAAACTCAACACGTATTAAAACTCCAACGCAAAGTATAGAAACCGTACCACATTTAAGACCATTTCCATCTAATAATCCATCTAGGACACCAACAGAAACTGGTTTTGAAAATAGTCCAGATCATGGAAGTGGCTCTCAAGATAATTTTTTCTTTCATAGCTATAGACACCATGATGAAAGTAATCAACGAGCATTTGTTCTTTCTACTTCCAAAGATGCAAATATTATTATCTCTGAAATGAGTAAAGATGTGAATAGCAGCTTAAAAGAAGGAGGGTTAAATTCTTCAGATGGCTCAGGAAAAGAAAATGTCCCAGTAGATGAACCACTGAGAGGCAAGGTTAATCTCATTGAAGTAGACCTGTCTGACTTAAAAGCTCCAGATGAAGAAGGGGAAATTGAAATCCAGGATAGCTCTACAGACATAATTAATGAAGGCGATCAGAAGTCTGGGGTAGGGTTTTTCTTTAAGGTAAGCCCAAGACATTTTCACTTTCATGTGCTTGAAGTATCATTAAACATGTGTTTCGTTTTAGACTCTAGTGTCTCTCTTTATTCCTCAAACTTCTTAGGCTTAACTCA
The DNA here is from genome assembly GCA_007922175.1 of Pelusios castaneus. NCBI lineage: Eukaryota > Metazoa > Chordata > Testudines > Pelomedusidae > Pelusios > Pelusios castaneus. Next base: position 12,357,776 of record ML685804.1, read on the forward strand.
CCATAGTAGGGGTGCAGTTTTATGATAAAGCCTGCATCTGAAAAGAGTTTCTTGTAGAGGAGAGAGATTGTTAAGTTCATGGGTGAAATACTATCTTTATTGAAATCAATGGCATAACTCCAACTGATTTCAGTGGGACCAGGAATTCACCCCATTTTAAAAAAATTAATCACCTTCACTTCCTGTGCCTAAGATATGTTCAGATGGATTTATTCTCTACTTTTAGAAGAGAAATGCAATAGGAAGAATACATTGCTTGTACTGCATATATACTTTACGAAAGTAACTTGCTGTTTTACACCCTGCTTCCAAAATTTGGGATGGAAAAATGTGATTGGGTGGAATACGCATTTCACTTTTACTTATATAGTCATTAGATGGATTTTCATCATGTGATATATGAAGCTGGATCCAATTTCAGCAATCTGTTAACTTCATGACTAGATTCTATGCTACTGGAGGCATATTAAACTGTCATTTACTTCTGGTGATTGTTCCACACCTGATACTCTTCAGTCTGTACAACTTCAGCCGTAGTGGTAGAAATAATGGGAACAATAAATAAATATTTTAAAAGCCTATTAAGTTATATATTCTAAAGTTACATAAACTACATTCTGCTATTTAAGGTTTGTTGTGGGATACATGAAAATGTCAAAGATGAATAATTAAAAATGACTTTTGTTAATTTGCATCCTGTCAAATTGGGTTCTCCAGGAGATGATTTTTTTACGATAACTCTGTCACCACCATTTTGTCGTGCATCGTGAGACCTTCAGGAAGCATCTTAAAAGTTGCAAAAATACTTCATCTGCAATTTTTGAATAGTTTGACTATCTAGTTGGTGTTCTCAGATAACAGTAACTTGAAATATTTACCAGACACAAGAAAGTTGCAAACATACAAAAGATGGATGTGGTGGTTGATAGTTCCCGGCAGATGCAAACACACACACCAGTGAAAATGTCTGTGCGCCATATGCACTGCTGCTGGATAATGAGAATTTTGACATTGTCTGATAAACTTTTATATCGATGTCCTATTTCCACTGAGCTGAGGAAGAGTAGGAGCTCTATGTCCTTTCTCCAGTCCTTACTTTCTTCCTTACACAGGCTACTGGAAGGGATGGCAGATTACTTTCCTCCATCTACTACCTGGTATTAAAAGAGAATTTTTTCCTTTATTGTTCTCTTCTGTTCTACATTTTTGGGAGATGTGTTGTTTTTTCCAAATGTGTGCCTTTTGAAATCATAAATTTTGTTTTGTGTATTGAATTAGTGTCTCTGCTGCTCACCTGTTGAACTGGGCAGGGTATAGATGAGATATAGAATTATTTGTATAACTGGTCATAAAAATGGCTTAATAGCATTTTTGTTCAGAATTAGCCTATTCATCAAAATTTGAAGCTTTTGTCAGGATGATATCAATACAACAGAATTCTGGCAGAATGCTGCCTGCATGGGTTCCCAGTTACCTGCCCAGTGCCTCCACAGCCCACATGGTGGCTTGGATTTTCAGATTCCCAGCTCCTTGGCAGTTTATGCTTCCATTCTCCTGGCTTAGAGGCTATGTGGACTGCCACAGAGTTTAGGCTTCCCGGGTCCTCAGCACCCAGTAGAACTGTAAGGAGAACAGTCATTTCATTTCATGGACAATTTAGAAATGTCTAGGTTTTTCTCCCAATAGGAACAAAATTATCGTTTGAAATCCTGAAATCCTCTGCTAAAAGGAGTTACTGTTTTCTAGGCAGCTCTAAAGATTTGTATTGTGGTACTGCATAGGAGCCGCAGTCTTGGACCAGGGCCCAATTGTGTAAGACTCTGTGCAAACATATAAGAAAAAAAATGGGTCTTGTTCCAAAGATATAAAATCTAAATAAGGTACTAACAGGCCTTCGTTTCCTCACTGGATCTGGAATGAGGACGGGCAAGTTATTAAAGTTGAATTCTATTAATGCTGTGATACTTAGACAAGCGTTAAATATTTTTCAAATGTAATGTTCTTTGCACCTGTTAAAATTCAAAGAAACTACAAAGATATTGCATGTTTGTGTTTCTGTATAATATTAATTATAGTGAGTATACAAGCGTGGCAACTTCAAAACATCTTTTTAAAATCCTAGTTTCATTAGTTTGAAAGAGAGCTGTTTACACCTTAATTTGACATCTGCCTTTTTATATAGTATGGTTGGTAGCAATTTATTCGGTTAAGTACATTCATAGGATAGAATTATTGATACAGAGCCAGTATGGGAATGACACTTCATAGTGTAGTTTGCAGTTTTAGATGTTTTCTGCATTATGTATGTGTGGTGATGAAATTATACTAGATTAAAATTCAGAGTGATGTTTCCCCCTTGTAGCTTCATGGACACTAGATTTGTATTTTCATGAGGTTTTCTTAGTGAGCAAATTTCTGAAAACTTCTTATGTAATGCACAATTTATTATATTGTGAATTCTGGAAAGTGTAAACTTCACTGGATATTTTGAAACCATTCTACACCCGTAAAGTAGATTATTGGAATGTTTCGTATACATTCCACAAGGTACTCAGAATAGAAGTGACATTTTTGAAGTTTTTACTTATGATTCACGTAGTTGTTGATGTTCAGTTTCATTTCTCTTCTCTAGTCTCCAAAGTTCTGTATCTTACGTGGAATTTCAATTCTACAGGATGAACAGAAAGCAGAAGATGAACTCGCAAAAAAGCGTGCAGCATTCCTTTTAAAACAGCAGCGCAAAGCTGAAGAGGCTCGGATCCGAAAACAGCAACTCGAGGCAGAAGTTGAACAAAAAAGAGACGAAGCCCGGTAAATGTACCATTTCCATTGTACTATGAGAAGGAATAATTTTACAACCTAGCCTTTTTCTAGAGAAAGTGGAAAGTTACTAGATTCTGAAAGTAATATTTGATTTTTCAGTCGCAAAGCCGAAGAGGACCGAATACGAAAAGAGGAAGAGAAGGCCCGAAGAGAACTCATCAAACAAGAATATTTGAGGAAAAAGCAGCAGCAAATTTTGGAAGAGCAAGGACTTGGAAAACCCAAATCGAAACCCAAGAAACCCAGGCCCAAGTCAGTCCATCGAGAAGAGTCGTATAGTGATTCAGGAACTAAGTGTTCTTCCACACGTAAGTAGTTTTTCATATCTATTTGAGTCTGCAATCTGGTTTAACAAAATCATATTACATGGTTTCTTTTTTCTCCCCCTATAGCTGATAATCTAAGTAGTGCTCAGTCTGGTTCCAGCCTGTCTTTGGCATCAGCCGCGACTACTGAGCCTGAAAGCATACACTCTGGTGGCACTCCTTCCCAGCGGTAAAGACAATTAACAATAAATCTTACAGTATAAAATAGGACTGGGATTAAATGTTGATGGTGTAATAAATAATATATATATGCATAAAATGGCATGTGGATGGTGTTCTTCATCTGTTTTGTTTGGATTGAGAATTTTAAATAATATACATTACTTTGTATTAATCTTTTTAACATAGGAATGATAGAAATTGGCCGCCTTTTGGGAGGGACAGTATGTTGGAAAACAATTGCTTTCCTCATTAAGAGAAAATGACTGGTGAATGTGAAATAATCTAGTTAACAAAAAACTCAATCTGGGGATCTCTGCTTTGCTCCAACAGAGTGGAGTCAATGGAATCCTTACCAATATTGAGCAGGAATCCAAGCAGAAACACAGAGAGAGATTGGGAAAATGCTTCAACAGCATCTTCAATTGCTTCCGTGGCAGAGTACACAGGTAAATACCTCCATTTTAGGTTAATCATTTCTAACTCAGAAGGATTAAATAATAGCAAACGTTGTAGTGAATTGTGGTGTGATCCGTTTTTGTTTCTGGCAGCTCTGGTGTGTCAGAATGCTTGAATGTTTCAAAAATGTCAGTGATTTAATTTATATAGTGGCTATTAGATACAGAAAATGCTTCAGATGTGTTTCATTTGGTAAAGATATTACTCTTTGCTATAATCAGTGCAAAACCCTTCAGCATATGGACTTGCTACTATAGGTAGGTAGTCAATCTTGTTGTGAGATGTTTGGGAGAAACTTTTTGCTAATCTGTCCTGTAAACACAATGCTTAAAGTCTTGGTAGTTAGTTGTGAGCTTCCTAGTTGTTAGCTGCTTAGCCATAATGTTAGTTCCATGATTGAGCTGCTGAGAGAATGAGGAAAGGGTATTTAAGTAGAAGATGGCCTCTCAGAAAGTTTCAGGAGTCTAAAATTCCAAACACTACTAGGAATGAGGAACTTGTCCAGGATTATGCAGTGGAAAGAGAATCCATGTGTAACTGTTGAGCTCCTCAGTATGTATAAAATAAATTGTATTTTTATTTAAAATCATTTTTACCTAGATTTTTTAAAATCCCTGTTGCTTCCTTAATAAAGTGGCTTTGCATCAGAAATGTATAAGCCATTGTTCCCCTCGATTTGAACCTGTGCTACTCTTAGCTTTACATACTTATTTAAATTTTTAAGAACTGCTATTAAATTTTCCTAGTTATAATATTCAGTAAATAACTTGTTTCTTATCTTTCCAAGGTCCAAAATTGTTTAAAGAACCCAGCAGCAAGTCAAACAAACCAATTATTCACAATGCTATATCCCATTGCTGTCTTGCTGGAAAAGTGAACGAACCACATAAGAATTCAATATTAGAGGCAAGTAGTTATTTACTAAAATGGCAGTGTTATGATTGTACCTTAGTAAACGATCATCTGTAATGCTTATTTCATAATTCCATTAATATCCTATTATCTTGAATGCTCTTCTTATAACATACATATGAAGTCAAGCAAGTTGTTTTCATAACATAGCAGACTGGTGTTCCTTCTCCCTCCCAAATGACACCAGCTCTCCAAAATCTGCTTATGGAATAATTTTCTGCATGCTGTTACTTAAAGCATTATAAAAGTTGAAAACTAAGTTTAATTTTGTCAGTGTGGATGCTTCCACTGGCAACATGTGTGCTGGGTGTAAATCATTCATTTCCTGGGAGGTGGTAAGTGATGTAGAGTTTGGCAGAAGTGCCAGCCCCACCTACCACACCCTGTGCAGGGAGCAGGGATAGGAACTCCTCCCTGCTGGCCACGCTCTCCGGCTACGGGGTGGGGTCAGCAGGGGACAAGAGCCGTGGCGTGCACGCAGCTCTTGTGGCCTCAGGCCCCGCTGGGGGTTAGGGCCAGCAGGGGGGAGCCTGAGCAGCGCCGCATGCTGGTCAGGATAGGCGTGCGTGCCAAGTTTGCTGACCCCTGGGTTAGTAACTGGGAGGTGGCCATATAGCAAGATTATGCGCAGTTTACATCCCTGTAGCCTAATGTAATTATTGTATCCAATCACTGTATCTTAAACAATATATTAATGAAGTGTAACATTTCTAAGCTGTTAATGTCAAATACAAATTCAGTTAATTAGATCCCGTGCTCTCTATTCGTATTGTGTCTGGAAATCCCAACGTCTGATGTCAGAGTGCATGAAGGAAAACAGCAGAAAACACTATTTTAAAGGTTTAGCTCGTCAAGAATTCTGAATGAATAAACTTTGACTTTTTGTGTCTTTAATTTACTGAGTACCCAGTATCGTTTGAGAGTTTTCATTATGAACAGTCTAAGCACTTTTTTGTTTTTTAAAATATAGGAACTAGAGAAGTGTGACGCCAACCACTACATTATTTTGTTCCGTGATGCTGGCTGCCAGTTTAGAGCACTTTACTGCTACTACCCTGACACAGAAGAAATCTACAAGCTGACTGGGACAGGGCCAAAGAGCATCACCAAGAAAATGATTGACAAGCTTTATAAATATAGCTCAGACAGAAAACAGTTTAACTTAATTCCAGCCAAAACCATGTCTGTCAGTGTGGATGCTCTTACTATTCATAACCATTTGTGGCAAGCCAAGAGACCTGCAGTGCCAAAGAAGAATCAGACTCGTAAATGACACTAAATGTTGGTGGAGAAGATTGCTGAATGGGATTACATTGAAAGAAGAAATGTTTACCATTTTCCTCCAGTTGGGTATGAAATGTGCGGAACCATAAACATTTTTAAGAGGCTTCTAAACAAAAATCATGGATGCAAGTAAATAAGAATGAAGGAACAATGCCAGTGTTTTTATGAATGAAAAAATCTGCTGTTACTCCCACTGCTAACTACTGAGGCTTTCAAATGAGAGACTGCATGTAGCAAGATCTTTTAATCAGTGGATTTCCTTTTACTTGAAGTTCTTTGTTGGTACAAATTGGGAATAATTTAGTTTGCTTTTCTCTCCACCTCATTTCCCCTATCGCTCTTAAAGTTGGCAAGCTCTGAACTTCAGTAGAAGAATTGAAAGCAGATCTAAGGTAATAAGTTTTTCTTGAGAAATGGCCTTTAGGGAAAATCATCCTCTGAGAATTTTTTTGAGGAACTGTGTAATGTAACGCATTGTTGTACTGTATCTGCTGCCAACCTTAAGTCCAGCGCTCAGATTTCCAAGAAAGCCCCAGTTCATGCTGCTCAGAACAAAGTTTACGTATGGTAACTGTTCACTATAAGCACTGAAAAATTGAAAAGTCTGTCTTTTTTTAAAAATAAAGTTTGCAAACTTAAAGGCAAATATTTCTGGACCACAATCATGAAGAGGCATAAAGGTGCTACTAGCTGGAATATGCCTAATTGAAACTCGAGGCAAGCTGAATGGAGCACAGTTATCATTATTTCAGTTCCAGGTAGTCCTAAAGATATGTTTGCTTGAATAAAGATAGATTCTGGTAGATGTTGAACATTTCCACTGAGCACATTACTCCTGTATGATGGTGCACTTGATGATCACAAATTTTAATGTTTTGTTAAGTCATGAAACGTAATTCTACTTTCTTTGTCCTGTCTTTATCTGAATGAGCAGCATGCTCTAAAATGAAGAGTGTGTACATTTTTAAAAAATTTTGGTTGATATATTAATATATATATATTAAATTTGTTTGGTTTTTTTCATTTAAAAGCCATTTTTGAACAGAAATTTGCATTTGTTTCAAAAGCCCAAATAAGTCCAATGGCTTTGATTTCTTTTCATGTTGAAATATTAAATCTTGAGTTATGACCTTAAAAATCTTTGTGGTGTTCAGCAGATCAAATTTTTATTTGGGTACAAGGTATATTTTGCAGATTTATTTAAAGGCTCTCATTTCCCTTTGATGCTCAAGCTTTCAAGCAATTAGAGTGCTCTGACTATACAACATAACTTATCCGTTAGCATGTTCCTACTACATCTTACTTGACGCTACTACCTGAGGACTTTAGAGGTTTATAACTTTGGTTTGCACATGTTTACTTTTATTTGAAGTGTTACTTGAATATATGTCTTGTAGTGCAGAGGGCACTATATTCCAATACCGTATAAGCTGAAGCTCTAAAATACAGTACATTGTAATTATTAAATAAACTCTGAAAATTAATGGGGGTAACAAACTGAGTTATGTACATAAGGGGAAAATAGGGTACCTGATAAAATGCTAATGAGAGCAAAGTGAAGGTCTTCCATAGCAGTCTTCTCAACCCCCACCCTCCTGATACTTTTTAAATAGGCTGCTGCAACTTTGTAAATTTTGTTGAATAGCTGGTTGCCTGTAAATAACTAAAGGCTTTATGATTTCTAAAGTGCTAAGTATTAAACACTGCTATGAGTATACTTTTTCTGTTATCATGCTTTTCATGCTTGTGCTTTATTTCTCACTCTGATATAATATACCATATTTATTTTATGAAAGCACTGAAATTTAATAAAAATCATTAACTGATTTCCTTTTTTATTTCATGTGTACTTTTTGTTGCACTACGTCATCCAGTTAAAGAACTAATCATAGGCTTTAAAGATGTGCTATTCTATGTTTACATCTAGCTGATGATTCTTGTAAGACAGAAGTTACTATAATAATTTATTAGAACAGTATCATCTGCTTGATCTTTTTCTAAATGATAATGTTTGGCCAAACTCATACAAGGGTCTCTAACAAACCAAACAACCATTTTTTAAAAATTTCATACTCATGATGTGTTTTATTCAAAGTACTTTATAAATAAGTTTAAGTATTTTACCAGATACATATGGCAAGACTAAGACCCAGACGTCAAAGTTGCACACTGAATCAGTGATAGAGCTACAGATGAAATATTAGGTCTCCTGACTCCGTCTTGTCCCCTTTCTACAGGGCCTTGTTGACTCCCCAAATAGTTCAGGTTTTTTACCATAGTACAGATTCTCAAAAGCCACTAACATTTTCCCAAACTGGGCTTTACTGTTAATCTGTGAATTTATTTTGAGGCGCCAGTTACAGCTCCGTTATTAAGGTAGGATTCACCTCTGTTTGGCATGAAAAGTAAATCCTAGCTCTCCAGAACTACAGTGTAGAGTGAGTTTTTTTGAGACTGTACAGTAAATCCATTAATTAGTTTAGGAATTAAAATTGAATTAAATTTGGAATTAAAAATGGGTCCTTTCCAAAATTTAATATCATTGTCGAACCTTTTAGTTCCTCATAATTTTAACAGTTTAATATCCATACTTGTCAATCTATACTGGACCTAGGCTGGATAAAGACGAGAGTCGGTTCTATAAAATAACTTAGCACTACAACCTACTTTTTTTTTTTTTTTTTTTTTTTGGCTAATATGATGCAGTACAGGTTGATAGAAATCTTTGAAACTACATATTTAGTCTGGCAGTTTTGTAAACAATTGAAATGTACATCTTTAAAGTGTCTTTATTCATGTCATGATTTCTTTTTCAAACTTTCACGTTGTTGCATTATGTATTTATATATTATCACCTTTGTAGCTGGTGTCTTGGTTATCCCATTTCCATATTGTGTCTCCAGTACAATGAGTTTTCTTGAATAACGGCAGCAATGAAAATACTGGAATATGGTTACAATACAATATAGCTGAATTACACAGTACAATATAGCCTAACTGTACAGTAGGCAGCAGAGTGGTGAAGGGTGTGAGCTGAAAGTTCAGAATAACCTTTTTTTAAACTTTGATCTCATGGAACCCAGAATGTGTGTTCCTCAGGTCTGTAGGGGGTTCTCACCTTCCAGGGACAATGATCGTGGAAATACAGTAATCCAAGAATGTTCTGAACAAATTCATGGGATTTAAATTATCCATTCATTCTGATTCACAGTGACTTTCATCTTCATAACCCCAGGTTTTCCTCTCCATCTCAGTAGCCATTTTGAAAGTACAGTCATCTGTGATCAGTACCCGAAACATGTTTAATACAAAAACAGCACCTTCCTTCATTCTAACTACTTCAGGGAATAGAGTGTCCGGGGTATTTCCTTGCTATGGGACCAAACACTCACCTCTGCAGATCATTCTTATCTCTGATTTTTCCAATAAAAACATCCCTGGCTGAGTGCTGAGTACCAGCCAACCACCCAGTCTAGACTTCAACAGTAAGGTAACTTAATTGTCAATGCCTACTTAAGCAGTGTTGTGAAATGTAAATATGTTCTTGGTATGGTTGAAGATGAGAGAGAGAAATTGCAGTGTGATGGATAGTAGAGGTGGCCTTTGGCTATTGAGAGCCGTAGGCGAAGGCCCTGGCTCCCTGCCCCTGACCGCCAACCCCGCCTCCACAGCCCTGGCCACCACCTCCAGCCTCGTCCCACCGCCAGCTCCAGCTCTCTGCCACCAGTCCCAGGGGCCAGCTACTCCTCCTGCTGCCAAGCGAGGCAGACACCGCTTTTGGGGCAGGCGACGGGGCCCCTTGCTGCTCGGGATCCTAGGTGTGCGCCTGCTTCGCCTACCCCAAAAGCCGCCTCTGATAGATAGTACTGTACCTACAACTGATTTTGGCATTGTATAGTTAAGATGACAATGAAGATGTAAATTACAAGAAATTAAAGGAAGAACACAGATATTAAAAAAGGAGGTTGAAATGTCTATTAACATCAAGACATTGTCAGCAGATATTAAGGTGACTTGAAAGGATTTTTTAAAAGATTGACTTCTGCCCGTTTTTGCTGCTTTATAATATACAGAGAGTCTGAAAGACTGTCATTAAAGTTGTTTTTTCTCTTTTTGACAAGTGGACATTTTTATGCACTTTTCACGAGAAGTGTTTGATATGACTTAATTTATTTGTGTAGTGGAACCAAGCATTGTTTTAGTGTATAAAAATAACCTAAGTTCTATGTTAATCGCAGAAGAAGTCACGCTATTCTTTCTGTTACGGTTTTGGTACAAATTTACATCAGAATGTGTTCACAAGCTATAGTGAATTTTGGTTAATTATACAAAACATTTTTCTTGAAAATGAATAATGGTTAACAAACCACTGGTGTCAAATGGATTCTTTTCATATTGCACACTACTTCATAATGATTTGTTTTAAACTTCAGTGGATTTAGAAGACTAGACATGGTTACTATATTATACCACGAAATAGTTAATTATTATTGTCAATGTGACAGATCCATGGAGATACCATGCAGATACACACTACTGGTCATCCATGCGACTGCACTTTTAGCCCACCACTGTGATACCTGAGGGAAAGTAAGAAATGAAGATAATCTAACAGGTCTTGGCTTGTCTTCTGACAGAAAAATACCACATGCATTCTTACGCTTTTTTATCCCATGCAAGCTCTCAGGCAAAAGTTATTAGCGTTCCAACAAGCAAAAGTTGACCATACCTTTTTAAATGAAAGGAAGAATTTGTACATCATGAAATGTAAGTAAATTCCTCATCCTATATTAAAAATGTTCAGTAAACTTAAAGCAGCATTCAAATAATGGACTTCCATAGTAGAGATACTTTCTGGGAAAATGTTGAAATAGCTGACTATGAATCAAACTCAGCAAAAGGTGCCCACTGAATTCAGTAGGGTTAAGATTTCTTGGCATTGCTTTATGAAGCCAAGCTTTTGATTTGGCACTGTGGAAGGAGTTTGCCTTAAATATAAGTAGAGAAATTTCAAGTCTTGATCCCTTATTCATAGTTAAGATATTTAAAAAATTTTGAACTAGTTTCTGCTGAATTTCTTAAGTTTGTAAAATTTTTTAAAACAAAGCAAAAGTATTGGCATGAGTTTACAGGTGGATTTTGCATGTAGCTATGTGAAGTGCTTCTTATTTTAAAAAATAATTTGAAATATTTCCTTCATGATTATGTTTAAGCATGTGTGTCTTTGCAGTGATTTTTGAGCTTATTTTGATTTGGGGACTAATGAAAACTTCCAGATTCCAGTGTGTGCTAGAAAAGGAGTTTTTCTGCTCTTCTATTCCAAATGGTAAGAGGTTTCTATTTTGATTACTGAGAAGGTGAAAGTCACTCCAAACATCAGATACGAGCTGCAATGTTTGCTGCTTAAAATTTCTGGGTGGCAATGTGTTTCATTTCTAATTTATGTTCTGGACTCAAAAGCTGATATACTATTTATCAGCTTGGGTTTATTTAATTAACTTAATAGTAATGAGGCAGGCTATGCTCCTTAGTCCTCATAAGAAATGTCTAGTCACAGAACGATTGCAGATAGTTTTGGATAGAACTTTTGTACTAGAAATGTAATTGAAAAAAAATGTGAATCAATAAAGTGAATAGTCTGTATTGCACCTTCACCCTATATTTGAGTTCTTTATTTTGCTAGTCTTCTGTATGAATTCATACCACTATGATGGCTTTAAAATATTTCAAAAGAAACCCACTGATCGCTGTATGCTCTCTTTAATTTGCTTTAGAACTTTACTGCTACTTGAGGAAAGGTAATTGGTGCACAGTTAACAAATTAGTGATTAAAAAGAACAATGTGCAAGCATATAACTATTTTTGTGCGAGTGTGAACTATGTATGCTTTTTGCACAGGTAATTTGAAATTAGTGCTAGCAAGCTTTATTATGCTATCCATGTGCCACATTTCACGGAAAATATTTTACAAACATTTAAGGATCTGATACAAAAACCATTGATGTGAATCGAAATCTTTCCATTGATTTAATTGACATGATCTTTTACCTCTCCACATTGTGACGTGAGTTGCCTTAGTTAATAAACATCTAATTGCAGAATAATCAGAGAATAATTAAACACTTAGAACCCTAATGACCTAGAATAATTTTTCTGTACATTAAAATAACTTGACTTTTAGAGACTAATCTCGGGTTCTGGGTTAATAGAAAGTGCTGTGTCCTGTTAGGAAAAGGCGGAGGAAGCTATCTTTTCCAGCAGTCTAAACCGCCTTCATTATCTCTACAGTGTTGTAATATCAAACGTGCTCTTGGTTCAGAACCAACTGTTGCCAGTCCGAAATCTCAAACCAGTGTAATTTTGTTTGTTTAGCTAATGGGAACATAAAAGTGACTGAAGCTGCTTAAAAGCTTTGAAATGTTAGAATAAGTTGTATTGGTGGAAAATCAATGCCCAGAGTGCAGGTGAGTTGGTCAGAGAAAGATAAATGTAGTTCATTACATCGCTTTCCAATTTATTACATGGATATCACTGATATTTTACTGCATTTGTTGAGTAAAAGCAACATCTAGCCTTCATTTTCCAACTCCTGTTCTGTAAAAGCCTTCCCTTTATTTATAGATAAATAGTTCTAAAATAAAAAGCATAATTTTAGTCTTAATATCAAACAAGGATTTTATTTTCAACTATCTACCACTTTTAGGGGCACATATTGAGATCAAATTAGGGCTTCCTCACTCATTCTCATTTTAAATCTTGAAGAAGAGTTAAAACCCCGAATATGAATGGAACTTTTATTAGTCCTTGGATATTCAAGTTCATTTTTTTCTATTTTATTTCCTAGATTTTCCAGAAAGTCTGACCTCTATTCTATTTGTTGTAACGAAGATTGGGGTTATCAACTCAACTGTATTCAAGAGCCCAAACTTGAAATCTGTCACCAGCCTTGCTCTAGCAAACAGTGGCATCACAAAAATTGAACCTGGAGCCTTTTATGCTTTTCATAGTCTCACCAAACTCAGTTTATATCAAAATAATCTGACTACAGTGATGGCTTCTTGGCTTTTCAAGCCATGGTACTTAGAAAACCTCACGGTGTCTCAGAACATCATTGAGGAAATAGGACCGCACACATTGTCAAGTTTCTCGAGCCTGAAAACCCTTAATTTAGCAAGCAACAGAATTCATATGATTGCAGATGGAAGTTTGACCAATTTGTCTAAGCTAACTTTCATTGATCTATCTGGTAATAATTTATCTACCTTATCAAGAAATGTGTTCAATGGGTTAATATCTCCAATAATGAAACTGGGGGACAATCCATGGAATTGTTCCTGTGAACTTCAAGATTTTGGAAATTTTTTGCAAGGTAATTGTACAGCGTAATTTCAATTATACAAAACAGTTGGACAACTCCAAATAAGTTCAGATAATGAGAAGTCTAGCTAGATAGCTATAGAGAATTCTTAAATTTGTTGGGAGTACTTTGTAATGCATGGTTTGGCGAGTAGAGATTTGGGTGCTCAGGTTTTCACTGCATTTATAATAATTTTATACCCCTTCAAGTATGTTACCATAAATTATTTCTGTACAGTATTATTTACAGTACTAAGTATTAAAGTTGGGGCCACGTTCTGTTGGGCACAGTACTGTAGGTTTATTTTCCTATGTAAGCATGTCCCCTACAGCAAAGATTTCTTTTTTTAAAGAGTAGGAGGAATAGTTTAAAATCCAAGATCATACTATAAAAACATAACAAAATTGAGAGAAAATCTGAACCATAAAGTGTTAATAATTTGTTTTATAGTATCAGAAGTATGTAAAAAAGGGGATTGTGAGAAACTCTGCAAATATAACATTAGGTCAGTGTGAGGAACAGACTGCATTTTCACTCTGGAATGAAGGTTGAATCAGTTGCCAAATTCTTGGTTCAGATATATATTTTTTCAGTTAATTCATACATTCACATCTTCTGATTACTGGTGGTTCTTGGCCTACAGCTTTAGAGACACAATCTTAAATGTTGGGATGGACCTCCTCAGCAGAACACTCCAGTGTTCTAATAGATCAGCTGAATTATGTCTAATGCAGGTGGAAATAGAGTCGACAAAAACAGATGCATTAAAATTCAGGATGGGAAGACTTAATAGTTAATCTAAACCATCCCTCTCTGTCATGGAAGGATCGTTTCCTTATGATACACTTGAGATTAAAATCAGAGGTCAAAATGTTAAAATTTGAGTGCATAAAGCAAGGAACCTAAATTATTTTAACCACTTAAATAAGTAGCTTAGTATTCAAAAGTGCTGTGCACCTGCAGGTCTCTCACTGATGTTAGTGGAATCCGTGGGTATTTTAACAAGTCGTGGTAAGAGCCTGAGGTATTAAGTAGTCCTAGGTTACTCATTGTCTGTTTGTTTGTTTTTACAGAACTGATGAATGCTTCTGTGTTGGAAGATGCTTCATCTGTGCTGTGTCAAAGCCCACCAGGCCTGAAGGGAATTCCAGTTTGGAACATCTCTGACTTTAACTGCCCACCTATTCTCTCATCACCACCACTTCAGAATGACTTCTATAAAGTTGGATTGCCATTGATCCTTCTTTGTTTAGGTGTGTTATGGTGCAGTTTTCAGCATCTTATTTCATCTTGTCAAATGAATTTCACACAGTCCTTGAAAACCTATCTCTCTCCACCCCCCCCCCCCCAATTACAGCAAGGGGTTACACTATCATTCTGTAAATCTCTTTTCAAGAAAGGTTGCCTTATTCAATAGGATGTTAATATGTAAGACACACACCAAAGCCTGTCAGTTTCATTGCAGAAGTAATGACAGTGTTTTATTAATTATCTTGTCTGTTCAGAAAAATAATTACTTTCAAATGTACTTTGAACGTATGTCAGTACTTAATGCAGTAATATAGACACTCAGTGTACTTAATAGTGTGTAAGGGCACTCATCAAGTGTGTAAGTTATTATTCCAGAAAGGTATTCTGTATGATACTAAGCCATTCATATTATCAAAAGAGTCAAGCATATGTATTATTCCAGATAATAAACAGAGGCTTGGGAAAGTTTTTAAAATATGAGACCTGCTGCAGGTGCAACTTATTATTGAATATGTTGTGGAGGTTTAAAAAGTACATTCAAATAAACCACCTGAAAGATTTGTTCCATAGAAGATGTACACAAAAGCAGAATTTTATGTTTCAAATGAACTTTAAAAAATACAAATTTTGATGGGGGGGTGATTTACAAAAGGAATAATTTTTCTCTCCTTTATTAGCTTTGAGGAAACCATTCCATTTTTATTAACACAAATGGATGTACAATAAAATTTAAAAATGTTCTCTGTTTTTTCAGTTTTGCCACTAAATCAGTGTGTGCATTTATAAATCACATTTATACCATCCTTTCCCAATCTGGAATGAATTAAATATATAACTCAGTTCTGCCTTTAGGAATTTTTGTCTTTTCCACAATTTTATTTATTTATTTTTTTAAAATTGTGACTGCCTGTCAGTTTTGGTGAATTTTTAAAGTATTTGTTTGAACTATTTTTGCAGTGGTGTGTTCATTTCTTTTACTGCTTCTCCTGTTCTGGAAGGTGAAACAAGATAAAAAGCAAGTGCTGCCAGGTAAAGAAGCTATTGTTGAAAATAGGCATGAAAAGCTAACAGGCAACATTAACAGGATGACTGAGAGACTGAGCAGCCGAGGACAGTGTGATGAAAAGAGACAGAAGAAAATGAAAATTGACAGAACCCAACAAAATAGAATGCAAAAAAGTCGTGCAAAATCTGCCTTACCAATTATGTTGAGAACTGAGTTTCAACACAGTAGTTCTCAACACCATAGACCAACTGATGGAAACCAGGAACAATCCAAAATCTCTTGTACATCAATAAATGAACAAACCTGCATGAAAAATGAAGACTGCCACAATGTTACGGAACTGTGGTATCTTAATGGCTTTCAAGATTGCAGTAAGACTATGCGAAGTCACAATGCAAACACTTCATCAACCAAACACAGCATAGAAATCCCTAAAATGGATAGTTCAGAACTGTTAAAGCAGTCATCGCAGGACCAAGGTTTATCAGAAATGTGTTGGGATGATGAAACCAAAGGAAGTGGTAACACAGAGAACTTTGAACCTCTGTTGTATTTAAGTGTTGCTAGTACAACTGAAGAAAAAGGTGCTGTGAGCAGATGTGTAAATATGAGGCAGTGCTCTTTGAGAAGAGTTCTTACTTGGCCATATGAAAAATGCAAAAGGGACCCGGATAAAAACATTTTAAATTATGAAGATTTCTTCAGGGCACGTTTCTCTATGGCCCCTAATGATCCTGGCGTGCCAGCAGCCACCATGGAAACAGAATTCAGAGATGAACAAAATCAGTATGGTCTCCATCTACACACTGTAAAGGAAGAAAAGGCAACTCATGATTACAGCACTGGTAAACCTGACTTAAGGAGAGAAACAAAGCCAGCAAAGAAATTAGTATCTCCACTTAAGAACGGATCTAAGCAAATAGACACAATGGAAAATGTTTGCAGCTCAATGCCTGGAAAAGGATTCAGAAGTTCTGACAGTATAAAAGAGAATAAGAATAACAAAGACACACCTTCACAGGCTGGATTCTGTGATGGCAATCTTCACTCCCCAGCATCCTCAGACAAATCTGGTCACCCCTGCTCCCCATGTGATAACACATTACTGGAAAATAATGAATACACTTTCATTGATCTGTTGCATGAAGTTGTGGAAAATCGTGGAAGATGGACGAGGAAGAGATGGAAGCAGACCCATCAAGTGCGAATTGCTAGCCACTTCCCAATGAATGCAAAGTAAACTCATTGCACTCAGTTTAAAAATGTTCCTAGTGCTATGGGCTGCCTGTTTAACCAAAATTGTTATATAACATTTCAGTTGTGGTGAAACATGCCAGACCTTGACAGCACTGAAAGCTGAAATTCCTCTATTATAGATACTACAGGAGCAATGCAAACTACTCCCTATTGACCCTCCAGAATGCCTTAACTGGGTTTTCAGAAAACCCACTTCTAGGGATGAATGGAAAGTTCTCCATGGCCTGGTCAATTCTTGGTGCTAAAAAGGGTGATACATGTCATGAAGGTTTTTGTGATATGGTCATTTATTTACATGGAGCTTGATTGAGACCCACAAAACTCATTTCACCTAGGGAACCTAGCAGTCTTTGGATGAGTAATGAGTTTTGATCAGTAATCATCATGGGTAAATTTTCCAAAAATGCCCAAGTGATTCATGTACTGAAGTCCCATGGAAAATAAATGACTTAGGTACCCAAACCAGTTAGCACATTAGATAACACTAAGATGGTTTTTCACCACATATGTAGAAGATGCCAAAACCCGCTACGCACCTTCCTGAAATAACCCATATCATTACTCTCTTTGATTCAGGCCTTCACACTAAGCAGGCAAAGTTATGAATTAGCCCTAGAATTTTCCAGGATTTGCAAAGAAACTGATAGTTCATGGAGTATGGGACCTTTCCGTTTTGATGACTGACTTGCTTTACTCAGTCTGTAATTAAACAGACCATTCATGTGCCAGAGGTGTCAACCTGGCATATTTATGAGCACTAAAAATTATTGCAGAATTTTCACTTTACTTGCATAAAAAAGGAAATGTTAACTTGTATCATGTCATCCCAGTGGGTTACGAAATGTTGTTCATAATAATGCAAAAATAGAAGGCTATAGTAGTATTTTATATGCTCAACAAGTCTTATTGATAGGCTTTGCTAGGTTTTACACCTTGTATTTCAGTTAATTTATAAGCCATGTAACTAGAAATATTTGTCTAAGTGAACCATTATCTATGGCTGATGAAGTAGGATTTTCTCCCACGAAAGCGTATGTGATAAATACTTTTTTTATTCTTTAAAAGTGCCACAGGACTCCTTGTTTGATTATCTAAAGCTATGTCCTGTAACATTAGGTCTTTAACATCTGTAACATTAGATCTTTCATGGATTTCATACAAGTGAGAACTGCTGATTGTTAGTCTGTTTGCAGTTAAATCCAACAGACACCTGCTCCATTTTTATGCTTGTGTTATTCTGATGGCAATTCACAAAGAATTTATTTTGCATATGTGATATTGTAATTCCTTCTTATATAGCTAGCATTCCCCCCCTCCCCCCCCCGCCCCCACACACACTTGTAGAGTAAAGATTTTGATTAGGCTAGTTTTACAGTAAAGATGTTTTGCTGTCAGGCTCACAAATACCTTAACTCAAACTCACCAATCTCGTAATAAACATTATTACTATTATTCTTTAAATTTTCATTAATGTAAGTTCTGTTCTTTTTTTGTAATCGCCTAGAATGTGAATTTAATACCAAGAAACGGGAGCCTCCATTTGTATGCTGCTTACATGGCCCTAAGTGAAAAATGCATCCTTGTACAGTTTGTTCATAACGAAAAGCATTAACTTCCACCAGCCCTTATTAAATATGCATTTTCCTGTGATGTTGGGTATGGATGAAGTGTTGAGTGTCATCTGTGGTTTTTGTGTTGTGCTTTTATAACTTTTTAAAAATGTTATCACTAAGTTCTTCATTGTTAAAAGTCGTCTTTATTGAGGAGTTTTCCTGTTTGAACCTGCCTCCTTTGTTGTTAATCAGTAATGAATCTTACCGTGCATGACTGGTCCAATTAGTGAACCATGTTTTCATGCAGCATAAATACTCTGAAAAGTGACAGCTTACTGTACTCAAGGGAAGCTGCAGTTTGTAACAGAAAAGTCGAGACAATTTCTGAGGATGAATTGTAAGTTGTTACAACTTTTATTAATTCTAGCAACAAACATTTGGATTTAAATTGTTCCAGGTATTCAGTGGTAAATCATACTTGTTAGAAAGAAAATATTACATAAATTTTCAGGCAGTGGTCAAAATTTATTCAGTTGCACTTTCTGTAACAATAAAGTATTAAATGGGAAACGAATGCTAATGTGTATAAATGAATAGTGTCTGATATGAACCGAAATTGTTAGGAAAAAATAACATTGTAATCTTAGAAATGGGAACTCATGTAATGCAAAAGGTTGCATGTCATATTTATTTAAATATTGCAATTGTATATGAATCCATTCATCAGTTTTTTTCCAAGTGTTCTAGATAGGAAACATCTCTTTACTCCTTTGGGAAATGCATTCCGATTTGTCAGAGAAGGGGCATTTTTTTTTAATTAAATGCACAGTTAGTGTGCTGATGCTTGTAATCTAGGTAATTGTTCACGTAATACGTAATGTACCCTTTTATTTGTGGAGTTGCAGTAACCCTCTACTGAAATTTGGCACACAATTTCCAGTTCAATTTTTTAAAAATTAGGCTGACAGTCTAATTAAATTGTTTTAATGAAAGAACACATACATTTGCCGCTGCCTGAAATTGAGATTTACTTTCCACAAGACATTTTTGCCTCTTCCTTTATAGCTGCCCAAAATTACTACTATAAATTCTCATCTAACTACTGATTTAAAGAAGTGTTTAATCCTGATTAGGGCATACTTTGTTCTTGCTAATGTGTTAATGATAGGGTAATATCTGTGACAAGTTAAGAATGAGTTTATAACCACTGCAAATAAATCCCATGCCTGAACTCAGTTCAGTATGTAGTCAGGTTATGCACACAATTGTGGCTGTTTATGGTCCCAGATGCTGAGAAAATGTCAGCGGTGTGCTTTGTAAAGAACATTAATCAGCAGAATTTATAGCAGTAAGAGGCGGTAGACCGCTAGGGAGTGGGCTGCAAGATTGAAATTGGTCGTGTGCATTAACCATGACCCCACAAATAAGCTTAAATATATTTAGTACAGGCTGAATGTTTCGTAACGAGTTACAGAAAATTACAAAGATACTTAATTGTCAAATCAGTGTGCCTCATGCATACGTGTGAACAACTTTTAATAAAATGTCTTGTGGGCCACAGATTGCCCACCACCAATTTTATACCTTAAGAGAGTAGTTTTCAAACTTTTCCCCCCAGGACCCAGTTGAAAAAAATCCCAACAATTCCATCTTTCAGCAGTGCATTCCAGTCTTCAAACCACTGAGTTGGTCTGTATTTGCCCAAGATGTTTCTTTAGTCATAATAGGGTTAGTACTTTAATATATGAGCAGTGAATGACTCCTCAAACGCTGTCTGATCTGTCTCCTTCATCAGAGAGAGTGCCGCTGGCCACCCTAAACGACTGGTATATGTCAACAGGTGCTTTGAGTTTCTTTAATTCAAAGCACCGCTGCTTGAGGAAACTGATGTGATCACTGGAAGATCTTTAAGGAAAAGATCCTCATTGTGAATGATATTCTTGTACCCACTCGACTCCTGCGCCATAGCAAACCGTAATTAAACACATGCGGCTGACATTTTCACAAATGGCTCCTCAGAATTAGGATAGCAAATCCATATGTAGACAACCAGACTATTGAGTCTCTTTCAAAAACCTAACTTCTTTAGCTGTTTGGGGAGGGAGGGAGCGGAAGAGCTGAACATCTATTGTCTCCTGTTAGTCAGTGAGAGTTGCTGGGTGCAGGGAATTTCGGAGCAATCAGGCTGGATCGGCCCGTTGTTGTGGGCTGAGGGGGAGGGCAGCTTGCTGGTTCTGAGAGCCCCTGAGGCTCATTAAGGTATGTGCTGGAACAGGGGATGGTTGGTTTTACAGAATACAATTTGGGAAATGAGGTCATAAAATAGAACATGTTTAGATACATCTATATATTTTCATGTTTACTGATATGGTAACTGAATGTTTTCTGCATCAAATCAGAGAACACACTTTTTTCCAAGCGAAATGATGTTCAGGTACAGTATACACAACCCCCATTTATGATACATAGCAGAGCAAGCCCCATAGAGATGGCTAGTTACATCATATCTACCTTTTTACTAACTGTTACATTGCCTCAGGAGCTAAAAACACATGACATATTTTCTTAATATTGATTTTCCATGTAAGCAATTATTGTAATTGTCATGGGGAAATGGAGGGGTAGGTGGACCACAAGGCAATTACTCTATTAAGAAACCATTCACACTATATAATTGAAAAAAACCCTGCTCTGTGTGTATCATTTAATAACTTGCCTATGAAGAGTGATATTTACTGAATAAATAAATACCATATGGTAGTCTACAATATGAATACAGAAACTTTCATAGAAACACCATAACTCATTACATTATCACAGTGCCTCAGTCAATAGTGTGTGTCATCTTGATATTGCAGAAAATTGTATTAATTTCAGAGCAATGTTTAAAAAACAGCCTTTGTTTTAAATTTTCAATAGCCAAGAGCCCTTTCTAATTACATAGCTTTTGTAAATAGTAAATGGTTCTAAAAGACTCTAAAACACTGTGATAGTGAAATTAAAAAGTGACATGCTCTCTCCTATTAATCCTAGTTCTCCAGTAGATACAGATCAACTATAGGAAGTCAAAACACGCAGATTTAAGATCCTGAAAAAGAACTTTTTCTGGAGCTTGTGTTTGTAACTGGATTTTGTGTGTGTAAACAGGTCTTTTAGCTTTTGCCAGTTTCCCTCTGCTGATCTTCTTGGAAGTAGCCCTCTCTTGTCCTCCAATCTGTAAATACTGCTCCACGGGGCTAGCAGAATGTGAGCAGGTCTCCTCATTCCAGGAAGGTAAGCTTTGATTTCCCCTCCCTCATTCCTCTTGCGGCCAGTTCACAGATGAGAATAGTGGTTTTTGGAATTCTTAAATTACACATGGCTTCTAAATAATGGCGATATTATATTTATAACAAATAAGTCTAGAAGTAAAAAATATATGCATGAGGGGAAAAAAAAAGGTAAAACTACTGTTGAAAATAATCACGAAAAACTTACAGGCAACATTAACAGACTGACATCGCCATATAACTGGTGCATTATCCAGTCCAGATTGTGACGGGACTTAGATTTCAGTAGTAGGCCGTATGCCAAGTGCAAATGGGAGGTTATTTAGCAGAGCAGCACAGGAAGCTCTGTCTTTGAGTCAATGGGGTCAGATCCTCCGCTATAGCCCTTTGTTGTTTCTCAATATAGTCCCATCCCAGGGTTGAGACCCAACTTAAATTAGAGCATCTTGTTGTCTTCCTGTTTAATTTCTAACACCTTTTTTTCTATCTCAGTGCTATCAGGTTTGCCAAACTCCACAGAGAAAATACTATTACGGCATGGAAACCTCAGCAAGATACCACCACTGTCTTTCCAGAACTTCCCTAGTCTTCATTTACTCTCCATAACTGGATTTCTGATCTCTTCACTTGCGAATTTGACCTTTGCTGCGAAGGATGGCAGCAGCCTGAGAAGTTTGGATCTGAGTAGGAACTGCCTGCTGAGCTGTGGCATTGAGCATTTGGCTTTCTCTGGCCTTGGAATCCTCGAGGAGTTAATTCTGGCAAATAATGCTTTGGATACACTGAAAAGTTCTTGGTTCCTGGAGATGACCCTCCTCACCAAACTGCTCCTCTCTGACAACAAAATTGCATATCTTCCGCCAAGGACTTTTGAGAGTTTGACTAACCTGAACGAGCTCACTGTGTCTTCCAATTTCATTCGGTATCTTTCCTTGGACACTTTTTATGGGCTAGCATCATTGATCAAACTGGATTTATCGAACAACGAGATCCTGTTTATTAATAATGAGGTTTTCCAGCCTTTGCAGGTACTGAAACATCTGTGGTTGTTTAGGAATAAGCTGACGGCGCTGGCCAGCATTCCAGACTCTATTACCTCCTTGTCTCTTAATGAAAATCCTTGGACCTGCAGTTGTCATCTGGTGCACACCGTACAGCTGCTGAAGGAGAAAGTTCAGACACCCCATGACATGCTTTGCAATAGTCCTCCAAGCCTCAGGGGGCACCCTGTGTTGCGTGTTGGGCCCGAAGTCTGTGCCTTTCCCACTCCCACAAGAAATCTACCACGGGATAGCCCTTCGAAATTTAACTGGCTTTATGGCTTCACAGGTAAATTCTAGCAGCATGTGTTTGGAAGCTGTTACGTTAATTACGTTTACTTTGTTCATACCTCAGGTTAATCTAAAGGGGTAAGTATTACTAAAAAAACCTTCAGTGTTGTTTGGCTTAGCCTGCTTTGCTGGACCTTTCTCCTGAGCAAGCAATGGGCAGTCCTTGGGCAAGAGATCCCCAAGCCAGATGTAGGATGCATTGGAGAGCCATGGGGCCGGGGGACCTAGAGGCCCAGATGGGGATGATGCAGGTCTTTAGTGAAAGTTCAGGGGGTGTAGCTGGACTATTGGGTGGTGCGACAGAGGAAGACTGAGGTGCTTTGGAAGAGCTGTCTAGTGAAAAACTTATATGAAGTATGCCTGCCGAGTCCTAGGAGAGACAATCATTAATCTCAAGCACCAAATTCATATATAAACTTAAAAAATAAAGCCATCAATGTGTTCTGACCCTCATCCCATCTCCTGCAGGAGGACTTCTCTTCAGCTTTATCATGTGCCTAACTGTCTATTTCATCATGAAACACTGGAAGTATAGCAGAGTTACTAATCAGACGGAAGATGGACACGTCCCACAGAAGGACTCCGTGGAAGAGTGCCCAAGGAACATGTCTGATGCCCCTTCCGTAATCCCACTTCCCCATTGCTGTGTGGGAAAAGCGGATAGGACAGCAGGCCATCAGGAGGAACGTGAAGCGGACACAATAGAAAAAGCACTATGTGACCATTTGAACGTGTCCAAATCCAGCAGAGCGCATTCAGAAACCAGCTCCCCCGTGAGGATGCCTGGAGTGGGCCTATGGCCGGCTCTGAGTCACACAGGTAAAAGGATCACAACGATCTGCAAAGAAGAAATGGAAATTGAAAGATTAACTGAATCTCTAGAAAAAGCCACAAGCTCAGCTCTCCAGCAAGTGGGCAACAGAACCATGGAGAGCGCCGCTGACATCCCCAGATGTGTCAGCGCCCCGGGCTTACTTCCGAACGCGGCGAAAGAACCTTCTGCAAAGAGGGACTGCGATTTGCATTGTCCGTCGTTCCGCCATGAAAACGCAATGCAGACGAGGGAGCAGCTGGAGAATGGGGAACCTGGTAAGTTCGAATAGAGAGCAAAAATGAGGACTCAAAAGTGGTGGTGGGTTTGTAGGGTGGGGAGGTTGGGTGTCTGTTGCGTTAGAGTGGGACTAGGGCAGGTAGCAAAACAAAATAAATTTCTAGCTCTCATTTGTGTATCTTGCTACAGTTGCCATCGCCGAGAAGCCCAGGGCTCTGCGGAGTCTCAAGGTGCCTGCCGATGAGTGTAATGGAGACTGCTAGAGAACCAACGAGTTCTCAGTGGTGGCTACTGTATAATGGGCATGTTTATTCACTGAACATCTTCATCTTTCTATCAGGATGTGTGTATTTCCTTGCACAGTATTAGGGTGAAGTTGCTTTCAGCTCTCCCAGTGAGGCATTACTGGAAGAAAAGTTTCCACTTTAGAAGTATGCCCTTAGTTAAAAGAACATGATCTTTTATGAGTCAATTAATACACACTTAAATCCCTGTAACAAACCTCCTGTGCTTTCGGCATTTAGCTTCTGGGCCCCATTTCCAGTTCAAGTAGGGGGTGCATGTGTTCAGTCCACGCACTTGGGAAGAAATGCCACTCCACTAGTTGGCAAAGGATTTTGTTTCTATGTTCTCTCTCAGTGGAGAGAAGTGGTATTTGTGTGGATGATTGCAATGTATCTTTACAATGTAGCTGACGGCCGCCTGTCAACTTTGTCCCCACTCTTTTACAGTGTTGGTGAAATATTTTGAAACCCACTGGGGAGAGCAGGCTTTGAATTCCATTACGTGGCTTGGTGGTTCTCAATCTTCCAGGACTTTGGTAAATGTAGTTTCTCCAGCAGCAAGCACTGCACAGATACAGACGGACAGAGACGGCATTCACGCCGCCTCTAACAAGAGAAGCAAATCCTGGGGTCCCTTTAACTTCACCTCCAGTCATTTAACAGATGCTCGTGGAGAAAGTGGGTCTAAAAAAAATGCCAAGAATGAATTTGAGGCCAACTCAGTGCATGCAACAAGAGACGACTGTGAGACTTTGTGTCAAGACCATTTTATAAAGAGTGAGTCCACAGATACTACTGAGAACAGACCCAGAGATCAAGGAACCAAAGAGCCAGACATGCAGAAAGACATCTCGCTCAAGAACTGTTGCCTTGTACAAAATGAAAGCAACAAAGAGAGAGAGCCTAGGAGCCTAGGGGATCCCAGCCTCACTCCAAAGCCTGAAGCACCAGCCAGCTCTCCACTTTCCGATTTAGCCAGCCCTAGAGAATATGCTAGGGCCAGCAGCCCAGATAATAAAGGCATCAAGCCTGCAGCGAAGGGCAAATTTGTTAACCCCTTTGTCGGCAAAGAAGGGATCCAGCCCCAGGTTTTTTGTAATAAAGATAGATTGGGAGAAGAGAGGCCTAACTATGGAATACCCAGGAGTGAGAAACTTGACGCAGAGGCTTCCTTAAAGAACAATACATTAACAAGAGAGAGATTTTGGAAATACCATACCAATTGTTGCAGTGACCACCAGCCCTGCCCAACCGCTCAGAAAGCATTAAAGGAGCTGAAGGCTGCACTTCTGAATTCGAGAAAACAATTCGATCGCTCAGCGCAGGCTCCCCCCTCTGATACAGATCTTCTGAAAGGTAATGATAGACTCACCATTAACCTTTTAGTTAAACTTTCCCAGAGAAGGGAAAAGCAGAGGGTGAAAAAGCAGCCCTGGAAATGATGTAGATGAATCACTACCATAAAATGTAGCCATGATGCCCTGCAACGTATTCTGTGCCCTGCTGCTTTGGATTAAATTTACACCGAATTTTATGAAGAGGTTTTTGCCTTCCACAGCTAGTGAGCGTCAGTTTATGAGGCCGCCCTTGGGGCAAAGGGGGATATGCGGGAGCTAATGCCAAGAGACAGGCGTGATGCTTTGTGCCTGCTGACAAATAAAGCCCGGGCAACCATGAAAATAAGGGCATTCAGACTTTTCACTGCTTAACATTGCCTGGCAACTGCTGCAGTCCAGCAAGTGCTGGTGATACGACTTGCCGCGTCTAACACCAAGAGCAGCAGAAATCATTTTTAAAATACCAGCTATTAAAATTTTCATGCCGTTTAGCAGATGTTTTCCCCCTTTCCATTCTTTCCCTGCGGATCTGTCCATCATTGAATGTTTCTTTTAGCACCTTGAAAATTTAAAGCACCCCACAGGGAAGTTAGGAGTATTTCATCTGTGTTTTTAATAAAAGGTAATATATTTTACATTCTTCGGTATGTCATCAGTTTTGGGGAATGATAACGCCCAGCCGACAGCCTTGTGAAACTCTGTTATGAAGTACATAGATGAGGATATCTTTGGTGTGATCTGTGGTAAAACAACAGGGATTAATCATCACTATAGTTCAGTTACAATAATCCTCAATTAGATGCAGGTAGAAAAAGACTATTTTGACACTCAATTTGAAAGGGTTTTACATCTTCTGAAGCATCCCGCCCTATCTATTGCCAGAATATTGGTGTACCAGCATGCTTGGCACCAACCTGTAGAATCTACGATAAGGAATTTTTAGCAATATTTGTAATATGTTATGATGTTTTGTATTTGTACTAAATCTTACAGAACAAGAACTGACCACAGCTTTGCTTGCCCTGTGTAGAAACAGTGAGGAGCCATTATCAAACACATGGGAAAAGGGAACCTGTAGCACTTTGCCAAATGTACACACTTCCTTTGCTCCTGATGGAATTTGCCATCAAGAGTTGCCTGGAGATGACAGTAACATCTCTGGTGGACTTCCTCAGACAATAACTGTGCAGCTGGGCCAAGAAACTGATATATCTCACCAAGAAACTGGTGTGGAATGTCTGTTTCTAAGTAAGCCAATTTTTGAACCCATCAGTGAATTTCAGCAGGACACTAAGAAATGCACTGTAAAAGATCAGAGCAGGGTGGTGGATCGTTCGGAGCAGCTGCAGTTCAGAAAGGTCTCTGGGGGCACCAGAATGAGTGAAAATGGAGGCAGTGCATGTGTCACCCAGGAATGGAAGTCTTTGGGTGCAGAAACTGATCCAGATGCACTGACACACACATGTAATGCCATCAATGAGCACGTTGCAGGAGGTGAAAAAGGTAAAGCTACTGCATCTCCAAGTGTTTTGCACAGAGAGCTCTGCCACGCTGTGGCATCTGTCTGTACTTGCCTTCCTCTCAGTGCAGATGAAAGGATCCTGACTCCCAACTCTAGAACGTCCAGTCTGGATATTAGTAAAGTTTCTTTATTGGATGTTCATGGAGTTGCAAGAAAAGGGGTAGCGGACGGGGATTCCAACCATTATTTGCCAAATGAGGCTGTTCTGGTTCAAAAAACGCATATTTCTCCAAATGAAGAGAAAAACATAGGCAGACTGCGAGATGAAAGTGCTGCTGATGAATTCTTGCTTAATGAAAATGTGGAAGCTCCATCTAATATCAACGAGGAGAAAAGAAAGACATTTCAGTCTGACTGTACAGAGCACAATCCTTCTGAGTTAGTGCAAGCTATTAGCTCAAATGACACAGATGATCAAAAGGATACTAGGGACCTAGTAACGCCAAGTGACAATTTGAGGATCAGAAGTAATTCCTGGGATAGTACAGATAACAATCCTCAGAGAAGCCGCTTGGAAAATTCCTGGGGTTCTCTAGCAGCCAATTGTAATGAATGTGATAGTGCTGGGAGCAAAAAGGAAACTGGCCATGAGCTTCTCTGCCAACTTGCTGCATCAAAAGGGTGCAGCTCCTCCTCCAAACATGCTCTTATTGTTCATGAAGGTCAAGTAGAAGAAATCAGTGTTGCAGGCCATGATGGTACTGTTTCTCAGTCATGCCAGGCCTCCACTAATAGACAAATTCAGCAATTTGCTTATAAAAAGGACATGTTTGAGCTCCAGAACATACAGGTTAATCCAAAAATGGAGAATGAACCAGATAACGCTAAATACTGCAGGTTAGGAGCTGGTAACACAGATGTCAAGCTGTGTGTGGTGGGAGACATCTCTGCCAGTCCATATTTAGAAAGCAGAGAGCCCCTGGAGATTGGACTACATTCTAAGACGATTTCTCTGCCAGGGCAGTCCCCCAGGTCTCTTCCACAACAGGATTCTGCACTTTCCATCCCACAGAAAAAGGAACTAGAACAAAACTGGAATGGAAGTGCATCAGCAAAACCACTCAAGAAAAGATATTATTCCATTTTCAAACTACCAACCGAAGGCTCGTCTTTTGGGAAGCTTTGCCAGAATTTAGACTATACCATTGAGCTTCCTGAGCTGAATAAGAGTACATGCCCCACCACCACATGGACACCAGCTCCATGTTCATTGGGACAAGAAAGTGAAAGACTTGCAAATGGAGAGTCTTGGACATTCGATTCTCAACTGATGGATGAAACCACGTATTTAAGTTGCCTTTATAATCCAGAGACACCGAAGAAACAAGCAAATGATCTAAGTGTACTTTCAAATCTCCGCTATTGTAAAATTTCCGCAGAAGTATCCCTCAGTGGAGAGAAGGGAGCTTGGAGTCTCAAAAAAAAAATCCTGACCCATTCCGATTAACAAGTGACCATCAATGTTAATCTGCTAAAAAAGAAGTTACTGCTGATAGCGACGGATATAATATATTGACTTAAGAAGCCCTAGACCTTGGTAGAGTTGCACACAGCTAAAATGTAATTAACTTGTAAAATGAATGGATTTGTGTATGTTAATGAGAACAGTCAAAAATGGATCAACAAATACCATCACTGTACTGTGCTGCACTGTAGAGAGAGGCGAGTAATAGTTTTCTATTAGATTGACCTTGTAGATTACTCTGGTCCTGTGTTTTCAGTCTGTTGCCTTTCATTCAGAAATATTGTTTCAAGATACCTGTGTGTATAATTTTTGATCTTGAACTAATCAGAAGCTGAATATCTCATGGAAAATATCTAGTGGCATGCAAGTTGAGGCCCTATTTTTGATATATTTTGTGTAATAATAATGTACCTGAGCCAGGCAACCTGTTCATAGATATTTTGGAATTAACAACACTTACCTGTTTTTAAAAAGGAAATGGTAAGGCTTCAAGATGGTGGTGTCTTTTTTCATAATATTTAAACATTTTTGGAAGCCTGTAATTGCAAATGCTTCCATCTAGTTTTTTCCCCTCTCTTCAATCGTGGGTAGGCAGTGCTTTGAATGGTCTGTCAGACAGACTTTTCTCTTGGTTTTGAAAAAGCATTGAGTGCTTTTTCTCGGTGACAAAAAAAAAAATCCAAAGACTTTGCAAGTAGGGAAAAAATAGGCCAAGTTGGGTTGGACCATCTAACACCTGATAATGAAATGAAGCATTTCTTTATCAAATGACTGCGACAAAATCTTTTTAACATTTTAAATGCTAACTTTAAGGATTTTAATATTGTTGGCATTTGATGGATTTGGGCAGAAATTGGCAGACATTTGACTGGAACTCAATAGTCATACAAAACATCTTTGGGTTAGCGTTAAGGGATGGAGTTTTGAAAAGGTTTGAATTGTTTTTTAAAAAAGCACAAAACGTATCACAATTTTAGAGTGCTGCAAAATGTGCTGCGTAGCCCAACCCAGGTTAAGGATTTTGGAAGGAGATTTCCAACTGACTTTAAAATAACAGCTCACATCCCTCTCAAAACATTGACCGAAGTCTCCAGTGTTGCTGCATGCAGCTATTTTATTTTAACTTTATTTTTTACATACCAGTGTGAAGCATCTTCACATATGTTTGTACAAAGGAAAATCCCCAGTTGGCTGTCTACAGTGTCTTTCAGAACATTTCACACAATTGGCTCCCATATGTGGAAAAACCTGGAATTTTTAATGCGGAATTGCTGATAAAACTGCATGCACTTGCTTGGCTGGAGGGGTATGAATTCTCTTTTGGGAAATGAAGATGCGACAGATTCTCCATACACATTTTACACATTTCGAGTCAAAAGGGGGTTTTAATAGGAAACAGGTGTGCACTGTAAAAATTCTTGGCTATTCAAATTTCCCCTTAAATTTTGATCTACAAACTTTGTCCATAATAGGCTGTATAAAGCAGCAAATGGATATAGAACATGAAGGATGTTAATTTGTCACACTACCATTTCTTATTTTGCTTATTTCTGCCTTTCACCCAGATTTGCTGGTTATGTTCATTAAGCACAAATACATTCTTCAGAAAGTAGGTGTGGTGGTTATATGCTAGAGATCAGCTAAGCTAGTTCAGTGAACTGCAGAGATGCTTTCTTTCCCACACCAGAAACATTTAGGTGACTGATGGGTAACCAAAAGTCATTGCCTGCGGTCTTTCTGGCAATATTTTACATATGTGTCATTTCCACTGCAGTGGCGCTGTTCCCAGAAGTGCGTGTGTTCTGGAGTTCATGGCATATAATGTTGAGAGTTCCTATCTGTACCATCTGACTCTTCTTTTCTGTTACTTCTGATATACCAAGTCCCTAGACTTACCCAACTCATGCAATTACTCCCCATCACTCCCAGCATGGTTTAGACATGAGCTATTGAAGAAAAGGAAATTAACAAGCTGTCCTTCTGAGATACCTACTTTCCTAAAGACTGACAGTATTTCAGCCTTTCTTATAGAATATAGATTGTGTAAGAAAATTCAGAGCTGCTTTCTAAGTACATAGATTACTTAATTCCTCATTTAATCATGCAGGTACCTTATCCTGTGACATGGTATTTTTAGAAAGATGGTCTTTATATAAAATTGTGTCTATGGCTGCCAGCAACAGAGGTCAATACTGTACTTAGTGGCTGTTGAATACATTATTTTTTCTTTCCTCAATATTTGTCTTCCAAATTTTTTTAATCCAAAAGGGAGAGAGAATAAATTTCTGCAGCTTCTTTGTAGCGGTGTTGTTTCATGCCTCAAACACTGGTTTGTGGCCAAGGCCACTTTGAGTATGGAATTTTTATATTTACTGTACACCCTGCCCATACCACTGTTTGTTGTTTTCTAAACAACCAAAAAGCATCTTGGAGCACATTAAACTACATAGGAAGTTGAGACTTTGCCCAGGATCCCCTTCTATGACAGCACTTTTTTAAGTGGACATAGAATTTTCCCTTTGATGCATTAATGTTTTCAGGAACATTAAAAAAAATAAAATATTTTGTCTTTACATTAGTCTTGTAACCATTCTAAAGAAATAGAAAATAACATTTGATCTTAGAATTTCATCAGCTGTAGCTAAATATCTACAATAGATTTTTATCTCCATTTTACCATAAATGTACACCATAGAAATCTGCAAAATTTTGATTTCTAAAAAGTCAACATTTTTTAAAATACATTTCTATAGTAAACAAAATGAAGTATTGTCAAAGTACCACAGAACACTTAAGTTTTTGGTATCATAATAAATCATGCATATTCTACAGGTGTTGGTTTGGATTTTTTCTTGTTAGTTGTTTTTCTTATGTTATTGAGTATATTTATAACTTCTGATAGTCTAACTTACTGTTCTGCCACTCAGCTGAGCTAACCTTAACACTTTGCCCTTTAGCACCTTTAAAATGTGATCTTTAATTTGGACTGATCACTCACTCAAATACAGTACATCTTTTTTCAGTGTGCATCATAAGTTCCTATATAATTGATCATTCTGAAAACTTACAGTACAACAAACCCTTATTATAGAACAGAATACCCACACATTTGCATGCATTGGTAAATAATGCCTGTACAACAGGCCTGCTTGTGATTGCTATGTGGTACTGCCAACTAGATTTTAATGTTAAAAACATGCAGGGTTTCAGGAAGTGCATTTGTTTGCACTGTCCCCACATAAACTATATAGTACTTCTCTCTATTTATAGGATCACCTCCTCTTTACATATCATTTGAACACAGGGAGCCAGTCAAATGACAAAGAGAAGAATGTATGCAGCTTGGAAGAATTCGATTTGTATCAGTAAATGTCAGTAAACATCAATTTCACCAACGACAAAATCTTTCTGTGGTTGGTAACAGAAATTTACAGGTAGAAAAGTGCTGGTTGAGAACTTAATACAGTTTGAGTTCAGGATACTTACTTTATATATCATGACATGATATTAATTTGTGCTAACAGATGCAAACTTTTAACTTTTTGAATCAAAGTCTACTGTCATTAATGTTCGTCTACTCCAGGGTCCTGCAAACGTGAATGTTTAAATCAATAATAAATGTAAACAGTACTTAAAACCAGTGATATTTTCCATCCAAATTATTTTAAATAAATAAATCAAATTCTGCCAAACCTAAAACTACATAGCAGAGGCAATGATATATAAATTTTCCCTGTTACACTTGTGTCTAATTATGGCTTTATTTCCACATACCCTGAGTGAAAAACTAGGGCTTAGGAAGCTTCCAGAAGTTGGGGATTTAGCCTTGGGTAAACACATTCACAGTTTTAGAGGATTATCAAAACTATTTGAACCTCTTTGGTCTGCAAATGACTTGTTGGCCCCAGGAGAACAGGGGGTGGTGTGTGTGTGAGAGAGTTCTATTCTTCCTCTCAGATAGTCTGTGAGGAAATCCTTTCTTGGACACTTCTGGTACCAGTGGGAAATAAATGGAAACTTTTTTACCCAAACATTTTGAAACTTCAAACATGGTTCTGTTTGAGTCTCTGTTTAAAAATGAGGGAAGGTTCATGGGAAAGCTTACTACTGTTTACATTGCCTGCTGTAGATCCTACAGCCTTTACCTGTGAACTCTGAAAATTAACTCTCTTCACCATTGCATGGATGAAACAAGTGAAATGACCAGAAACGTAGCATCATCGCTATGGCCACATAGCTAGATACTCAAATGAAAAAACCCCCCACAGTTGCCGAACACTGGCCACACTAACTGCAGGTTTGTTTTTCTTGAATGACACATGATGCCAAGCAGGAGATGAATTTTGTTACTGTCCTCACTGTTTCCAGGAAACATGAGACTTATAACATACTAAAAATTGCTGTGATTTACATACAGAAGCCTCTCTCATGCCAATTTTGATGTGATAGTTTAATTGGGTTGGAGAATTATTTTGTATATTTATTGGCTGTTTAAAGCTGCAGTTTTAAACACCACGCTTAGCAAACTATTTTTATTGTGTGTGTCACTGAGAATGAGGGGCAGCGGGCTGTGAAAATAAACAAAGCTGCCGTTTCTATGAGTCATCCAAGGCCTGGTCCACCGAATGTCACGCCAGGGGCAGTGTGCGTTAGTGTTTTCACAAAAAGCTCGTACTTTTTTGAGCTGAATTTAAATGTATATAAAGTCAAGATGTTTGTCAGTCGTGTGGCATTCAGATAAAACTATTTACCTAGCAACAGTTCAAAGTGTGCAAAAATAGATGAAAAATACAGCCTGGGTTTCTGCTATAGAACGGTCTCTACCATTTAGTCAGTGCAACAGTTACTAGGAGTCGGCTCGCTTGTACAATGCTCGCTAGGCTGTCAATGTTATTTACATCATTACTGTCGGCAAAAGCTACTTGCACCTATATCTTTACCCAATTATAAAACTAGGTAACGGAGGAACTGAGCTTTGCCTATGATGCTCATAACAAAGATGGTAATATTTGTAGTACCTCAACCTTGAGCGAGCCTGAACAAAGGCTGTTACCAGTAAAGGTAGAGATCATCACTAATCAGTAAACAATGCAAGGAGAATGACTGGAACGATCTGTCATAAACGTAGCATGCTTTTTGAGGATGAGAGACATTACTACTTCAGGGTGCGTCTACACTTAAATAGTGTCACCTTAAATTCACACTAATGGATGCATAGGGGCTGGCAGTAGATTAAGCATCCGTGATAGGAAGGGCAAGGTGATTTAGAGGGAAGGAAAAGCAGACTAGGAGGTACTGACGTGATGTTAACCAACTTGGCCAGCCAGCTCTGGTCTGTGTCCTCATTTGAC
Organism: Pelusios castaneus; assembly: GCA_007922175.1. Taxonomy (NCBI): domain Eukaryota; kingdom Metazoa; phylum Chordata; order Testudines; family Pelomedusidae; genus Pelusios; species Pelusios castaneus. The sequence goes on from ML685804.1 coordinate 12,391,773, forward strand.
CCCTCTACCTGCAAAATGACCTCTCCGTGACCCCACCAGTCCAAGCAGGTGAGCTCTGTGTCCTCATTTGACCCCTCTACCTGCTCATTGACCTCTACGTGACCCCACCAGGCCACCCAGCTTTGGGCTGTGTCCTCATTTGACCCTGCTACCTCCTAATTGACCTCGCCGTGTCCCCAAGAATTCAAGCAGCCCTGCTCTGTGTCCTCATTTGACCCCTTTACCTGATAATTGACCTCTCTGTGACCCCATGAATCCAAGCAGTCTAGCTCTGTGTCCTCATTTGACCCCTCTACCTCCTAATTGACCTCTCCATGACTCCACCAGGCCAGCCAGCTCTGGGCTGTCTCCTCATTTGACCCCCTTACCTGATAATTGACCTCTCCGTGACTCCACGAATCCAAGCAGCACTGCTCTGTGTCCTCAATTGACCCTGCTACCTGCTCATTGACCTCTCTATGACCCCACCAAGCCAGCCACCTCTGGGCTGTGTCCTCATTTGACCCCTCTATCTGCCAATTGACCTCTCCGTGACCCCATCAGTCCAAGCAAGCTAGTTCTGTGTCCTCATTTAACCCCTCTACCTGCTAATTGACCTCTCTGTGACCCCACCAGGCCAAGCAGTCTTGCTCTGTGTCCTCATTTGACCCCGCTACCTGCTAATTGCCCTCTCCATGACAGCCCCACGCCAGCCAGCTCTGGGCTGTGTCCTCATTTGACCCCTCAACCTGCTAATTGACCTCTCCATGACCCCAACAGGCCAGCCAGCTTTGGCCTGTGTCCTCATTTGACCCCTCTGCCTGCTAATAGACCTCTCCGTGACCCCATTGGTCCAAGCAGGCTAGCTCTGTGTCCTCATTTGACCCCTCTACCTGCTAATTGACC
>ML685804.1:12412657-12427020 GCA_007922175.1 Pelusios castaneus
TCTGGGCTGTGTCCTCATTTGACCCCGCTACCTGCTAATTGACCTCTCCGTGACCCCACGAATCCTAGGAGCCCTGGTCTGTGTCCTCATTTTACCCCTCTACCTGCTAATTGACCTCTCCGTGACCCCAGCAGTCCTAGCCTGCTAGCTCTGTGTCCTCATTAGACCCCTCTGCCTGCTAATTGACCTCTCCATGACCCCATCTGTCCAAGCAGGGTAGGTCTTTGTCCTCATTTGACCCTGCTACCTGGTAATTAACATCTTCATGACCCCACCAGGCTAGCCAGCTCTGGGCTGTGTCCTCATTTGACCCCGCTACCTGTTAATTGACCTCTCCGTGACCCCACGAATCCTAGCAGCCCTGGTCTGTGTCCTCAGTTGACCCCTCTACCTGCTAATTGACCTCTCCGTGACCCCAGCAGTCCAAGCAGGGTAGCTCTGCGCCCTCATTTGACCCCGCTACGTGGTAATTGACCTCTCCGTGACCCCACCAGGCCGGCCAGCCCTGGATTGTGTCCTCATTTGACCCCTCTACCTGCACAAAGGCTACACAACGTAGCAGATGATGTGCCCCTAAATGCCCCAAAAGGCAGCAGACTGCCACGTCCGCTGCAGTGAGGCAATGTGAGAGGGCCCTGAGTAGGGGGTCTTAGCTGTTGTCCGCCCACCGCACGCCAGGCACCTGGTGCCTAAATCTGGGCTGCACAGAGGTGCCTAACTCTGCTCAGCCACCTCCTGTGTGGCCTGCTAGTGGAAGAGTTACAGCTTCCCCTCCCCCATCGTTAGGCCAATGGTTAGTGCTGTGGGTCACCCCCAGGGCCAAGTGTCCATTCCCCCCCCCCACTCTTTTAAGCGGGCAAAAGGAGGTGAATGTGGCTTTTTCCCCTGTGCAGGAGCAAGCTCCTGGAAGTGTCCCACATGCCTATTAAAGCACAAGTCATTTCCTCTGCACCAGTGATGCTAACTCGGCGGGGGGTGGGGGGGCAAACTGTTTGGCCGGAGAGCCACATCCACTGTGTGACAGACCACATGTGGTGGGGAAGAGGGGGGGCTTGGTGGGGGAGCGGTGACTGCTGCACCCGTGTGGTGGCAGCGGGGTGGGGGAAAGGATGGGCTGGTGGGGGAATGGCCACTGTGCTCCAGCCTGTTTGCCACTGGGCCCTGTGGGGTGGAGGGGAAAGTGGGTGCTGTGCCCTGCCAGGGTGTAGCCAGGCCCACGGTGGGTTGGGTCTGCCATGCTCGGGCCAGGACACTGCTGGGTCTACATGGTTCCGGGGGGAGGGCTGGAGGGGGGGCAGCTGCAACGGCACCCTGGGTAGCCAACCAAGTCCAGTGTGAGGCAGATGGAGGCTGGATGAAAGGCTCAGGTGGCCCGTATATGGCCCATGGGCTGTCGTTTCCCCACCTCTGCTCTCAAATACTTATCCAACATGGAAGAGCTTCAACAGCAGCGCTTGCAAAATCCATCCCCACCCCGTCACACAGTTCAGGGGCCAGAGCCCCCGGCAGCAGAGCCCTGTTTAACTTCTTTCTCCCTAGCAAGCCGAAATGGGAATTGAAGGTGGATCACCTACGTCTTGGGTGTGACCCACGGAGCTATAAAGGGCCTCTGGCCAGGAAGCCATTCTGCTGGGCGACCTCTCAGCACACCTACCACCTGTGAGCAAAGCAGGGACTAACTAGTCTTCTCTGGTTTTTGAATAGTTCTGGGGCCCAGGCACCGAAAGTAAGGCGACCTCGCACAGTGAAAATTTAGGCACCGAGTGGGTTGAGGCACCTACTGGAGTAGGCAGCAGCTGACTGGGAATTTTGTGAGTGCCTGGGTAACACATGTTGGCCTTTGCTCCTAAACGGGCAGTGAGCCGCCTGCACCCTGGGTACCCACCCTCTTCGGTCAAAGCAGCGTAGCTCCTCTCAAAGCTGAAGCAGCAGTTCTACTGAGCACCAACACGAATCGGTGCCAGCCAGCCGCAGCGGGGCAAAGAGATCTGCCGCTCCGAGCCGATTCAGCTGGTAATAAAGCTGTACTTATGCACCAGCTAGTTAAGAGACTCTGCAGTTATCCTAACCTGCGTGTTAATTACCTTCTTTGTATCATTGCCTCTTGCTCTCCATGACACTTTAATCCCCAGCGCGGGCTGGCTAAAAATAGGCCTTTCCAGTTTACATAGTACAGTACTGTGTGCCATCCAGCATTGCTGTTTAATACTCTGATGATGTGGCAAATTCTCACTGTGGGTACAGACCAGGAGGCTCAGAAGCACTAACCCGTTGAACCCAGGTTTCCAGGCAGCCCCGGGCACAGACCGGCTGCTTTCACAACTTTTGGTCCCCATTTTGTCAGTTTCTGAGCCTTTAAAAGGAGTGCTGGCTCTGGCCCAGCCGTTTGGCAGAACAATCCATTTATAAACTTAGAATACTGTACGTCAGCGACAGCTGAGGCAGCTAGCCACTGCTCCTAAGGATAAATTGCACACGTCCAACAGTCGCTAGTTCCAGGGTTTTCATGCCCTACTTTAACAGCTTGCTGGAGCTTCCAGGGGAGAAGATAGATCTGGATTATCACATCAGGGTTGGCTCAGTTATCTCCCTCCCACTCCCCATCATCTCGCTCTTTTCCCATCCTGGAAAACAAGCCAACAAATGCTGAAGACCATTAGTGGAGAAGATAGGAGGGTTGGGGAGCCTGTAATGGGAGGGCTAGCACTGAAAACAAATAAAAATGGGTACATGATAACACTCCCTCTTGCTCTGACACTGTCCCTTTCACCTGCAGTGTTTGGGGATATTTTTCAGCATGAGCCATCTACTCAATCAGGTTTTATTTGTAGTCTTTGTTCACCTTCTGCCACGACTGACGAAGACTGTTTCACTAGTTGCGGTATATATTTAAAAAAAGTTAAAAACAAAGAAATGTATGAATCCTCCAGCCTTTCATTTGGCCAACTGTCTTATAACTCTGAAGGTTGAGGAGCTTCCTTTCAAGGCATTTCTAAGAAGCTTGAATCCCGATTGGAAATTACATTTTCTTAGTGCAATGCGGAGTAATCTGCCAGGGCATCTGAACACACAGGCAATGAGTGTTCACTGAGGTTTTTTTCCTTTTATGTATTGTATGTGGAATCCATTTTTGTCCCCAAAGACACCATCCCCTTGGGAAATGTTTATAATACTCTTTCAATTCCATGCATTAGCAATATGAGAAGACGACATGTTCAGTGGAAAGGTTGTCTAGAGCTGTGTTTCATCTCTTGTTTCAGGATTGCCTGCGTCCAGCTTCTTACTACAGCTGCTCTTTCGACTATGAGAGTCATTGGATACGTGAGCTAGAGGGTCAGATCGTATTAAATACCTAGGAGAAATAAAAAACAAGCCATTGTTACATTATGATGGGAGGTACCTAGATTGCAAGCCATTATCATTTCAAAGCACACAGGCTTTCTTGGGAAAAGATACACCAGGCTCTCTGCTGTCGGTTATGCCCACGTAAAACTCTGTTGCCACTAGTGGAATTATTCCAGATTTACACCAGTGTAAATGAGCAGATGTGAGCCAGCGTCATCTTCAGAGCAGGGTATGTGTCTAACTAGCTACACAAATATAAAAGTACTGTATCAATTTGACTTAAGGCTTGAAATTGCTGCATCATTCTACACGGATCAACGTAGCAGGATTGACTGAGCCGTCAGTGGAGACCCCCTCAATCAATCCCAGAGGTGCTCTCTGGTCAACTCAGTAACTCCACTCTCCAGAAAAGAGTAATGCTGCATCAAACGGAGAGCATTTCCCATTGGCGCAGCTTAGTGAAGATGCCACAGGAATGGAGGGTAAGTCAACAGAAGATATGCATTCTACAGTACGCAGCTTGCGTATCTACTGTCAACCCAGCATGGCAATATAGACCAAGCCATAGTCATTAGACATGGAACAAGACCTTTGTAAGGTAGTACATAGCTTCATCCAGTAGAAGACATATCTAGTATTAAGTTCATTGGCCAGGGACCCACACTTTTTCTGCATTGTGCTTTTGTTCATAAAAGTATAACAGCCTTTAACATAATTGTGTTATTTTCTTGACATTGAATAGCAAAGAAAAAGGCAAATACAACCCATTCATTGTGTGTGTGAGAGAGAGAGAGAAAAAAAAGCGGGGTAGGATGTCTAAAATGTTTTCTAGAGGGAAGCATAGGCAGGGTCTTCAGAGCACGAGACTGACTCTAAAATGTCTGATCTAAAATGTCAAGAATAGAAATATAGCTATTCAGAGTACATTTAGCAATCCCCCCACCCCCATGGTTTTGCACTGCCCTGCAAAGTTTGTGTTCATTTCATACATACACTATATCGTTGAGTTCCAGTCGCGTGTCTGGAGGTGGGTTAATCAGGACATAGGATAATGTGTTCTGATGGTCATTCATTTCATCTGCAAGGAGGGAAAAAGGAAGTTGTTATGCAGATGGCTGGAATGATCACTGGTAAGTCTTGGCTGGCTTAGTCAGCAAATATTTTTTAAATCACACACATGCCTGAAAATGGGGAATCATTGAGACTATTGGACAGTTCCTGGTTCTCCCCAACGCACTACAATTACAGAAGCAGATGTGCTGAATAAGAAGTGTGAAATGGTGCCCTAAGATCACACTTTCAGTGTGCCTACTAGGTGAGTGGCCTGTGCTGTATGACAAATCCTGCTACAGCGACTGGGGACTCATGTCTCACACATTACCATGTTTTCTTGGTTCACTCAAGCCTAGCTCTAGCCAGTTAAGTAAAAGCAGCACTTAAAAATATATGGGAAAGAGGGGCCCACCCTGATGTACTTTTGTACCTCAGTGCATCCCATAACACAAGCTAAAGTATCACTCACATGACACCCAGGACCACAAAAATGGGATTGTGAGGAACATCAAGTTGCAGTGTGGGGGCTCGAGGTTGGATAGTGAAGCACTGGAATGGGTTGCATAGGGAGGTGGTGGAATCTCCATCCTTAGAAGTTTTTAAGGGCCAGCTTGACAACTTCCTGACAACCACCTACACAACCTGTCTGGGGCCTTCTTTTCCCCTCGACCCTGCAGAGCGTTCTCTCCTTCATGCATTCCACACAACCCTATTTTCAGTGATCCCTGTGCCAACCCTGGCCAGGCCCCTGAGTCTGCAGAGAAGGCCTCGTCATGCAGCTTCCAGTCATATGACGGGAAGCTAAGTGAGATGCTCCAGTTGCTAGGTAGCTAGGGGAGCTGTGTAGGAGGAGGGAGGTGGAGAGATGCTATGATGAGGCCTGATCTCTCTCAGGGCCATGAACATCTTCCACGTCTGATAAGAATTCACTGGTGGAGCAAGGCCCTGTACTGGCTGCATTCGTTCACCTGCACGTTACCACTGGCTCCTCAACTTTCAAAGCACCCAGTGGGCCAGGCGGCTTGAGCACATGTGAGTATCTGAAAGTACTTGGTGAACGCCACCCAGCTCAGACACCTCAGTCCTGGACAATTTGAGTGCCTCCGAATTTCATTAAAGAAAGTAAAGAATTGCTCTTACCTTATTTTAATGCAAAGAGAAATGTGAGCATCTCACAGAACTATATGCACCACACACGCTTCAAAATGTTGGCCAGTATGGCTAGAATATGCATGGACTGCTATGATTTTGGTCACAGTCTCAGGTTTCCCCTTGTTGTTCATTATTGTACTGTTATCTCAGCAGCAGGATTTATTTACATGATTATTTCTTTATTCTATCCAAAGAACACTCATTGTTTCAGAGCATATGGGACTGTAGCTAAAGTAGGTGTTTAATGATGACAGAATTCAACGACAAGGGACTGAGATATTGGCAAGTTCACCAAGAAATATCCATGGTCATCAGTATATGTGTATCATAAATTACCCTGTAAAACATAATACTCCATGGAACGAGCCTCATCAGTGTTGACAGCAAGATCATTGCATGGATATATTTATCTGCATGGTCTTTATTTACATCATGTTCGTGTTGCACAGAATAAATATCGATGTTCAGAATGGTGGCTCTCTCTTTGGTTTTTAAAATAAACGCGCAACAGGACCATGAGTGAAGTGATGCGAAGACATCTGTTCAACAATCAAAAAAATTATGTTGAGAAACGTGTAGTGTAAGTGTAAATGGATTGGGAGCTATCAAACAATTAACAGGTTCATACAGTCACTGACAAGATGCATTATGTACAAAATGGAAAAATAGTATGACAGGTTAATAGAGAAGTAAGTCAAGGGCAGAGTAAGGAATCAGACAGTTACATGAAATCACTATAAGGCTTTTCACTGGGACCTCATCTCAAATATTCATCAGAAATTCTCCGTCATGACAGAAAACCATCTATTGTGCTTATTAGATTTCTGCACAATATTTTAAATCTTTGTCTCAGAGAAAGTGTTTAATGGAACCACAATCTTGTTGGCTTGCGATAGTGGAACTTCCCTAGACAGAAGTTGTCTCTCGCATTTGTTTTCTTCACTTTACTGTCTCTCCCTCTATGCCTGGATCTCCCCCACCCTCCCCACTCTTCTCAATTTTTGATACATCTCCCTTGGTTTTGATTATTCTGATGTAATTGATTGTTCCTTTACAGTGTGTTCCCCACTGGGACTCTAGAAGATACTTTACTAACCAGTTTTTCCAGAATGAGACCAAGATGTCTATAAAATCAAGTCAAGCAAAATATGCAATAGATTTGCCTGAGCAAGAGGCCAAATGTGTACGCAAAGCTGCCTAACCAAATGTTCGTTTGCTAGCACAGCTGTGCCAATTGGATTTATACACATAGATACATTCACAGCAGCTTGGTCCCACCAGGTCAGCACAGAAGCACTGCTTGGGATTGCTCAGTCTGCAATTATTCCCTCTTTGGATGTTGGGCAAATTGATCCCTTGAGGGAATCTGGTTATGATGTTGCAGATTCTATGTTTGTCACCACATATGCCCTGCACATTGATCACGGCTTCAGTGGCCTCCAAATGGATATATGTGTACAACCCATAGCTCTTGAAGCTAATGGAAAAATGAGCTAAGCCATAACATTCATGCATTACCTGCTGCTGAAAACTGGTATCTAGTTCATAGACTAATCTACAAACTGATTTGTATAATTACACAGACTAACTATTCGTAGTAGCATTACTAACTGTAATTAGTAATTAGCATTACTAAAATTTTTAAAGTCTCTAAACCAAGCAAATTCTTTTTTTTTTTTAAAAAATCTCTGCATTGTTATACGCAAAGAATGGCCCTTTCACTCCCTCTGCATTAAATATGGAGCTTGTGAAAACTCAAAGGTTGAAGTGTTTTATGGCGCCCCACATTTCAATCATATAAATCAAATCCCTCCTTCCTGACCCTTCTCTTTCCTTCCTTCCATGCAAAAACACAGACCCATGCAACCTGCCTGCCATCCCATGTCATTGAGGTATCTCAACCTCTACTGTCAAAGAGAACCAAGAAGTGTACCAGATTGCCACATTTCTGCCAGCTCTGGGACTGTATCATCTTTTTAATAGTTCACACTCCAGGTGATTTGAGAGAAACAGCCAACCTTGAAAATGGCTACACTTGCCCCCAGAATTGGAAAAGCACTGTACTTTTATTTCCACAGTTTTTGATCAGAGGAGTCTCTGAGGAGCCAAATACATTTGAGACCTGGACAAAGGGTATTGCTTAAAATGGGAGTCTAACACAGGTCCTCATCGGTGTATTAGTCCCCTCGCTCCCCCAGAAACACAGCGAGCCGAAGCAGGAGCAACTTCTTTAACCTTCATCTGGCCAAGAGACAGCATCCTTTCCTCTCAGGCACAACACAGCTGTCTCTGCCCCTTATCTCACGGCTACCGCAAAGCACGCTGGCTGGGATTAGCCTGGTGGTAGGCCACGCCTTCAGCTAATCCCTACAGACAGCCATTCTACATGGGCATCTTTCTAATAGGACACACTAAGGTGAGCAGGTTACATGGAGTTTCACTTTCTACAGTGGCTGCCAATTGACATTTGAATGGAGCAAATTCCCTAAAGCCCTAAGTAAGCTCCCCTACCTAGCTTCCACCTGCCAGCTCCTCTCAGCCTCACCATGACTGCTCAACAGGAACACGTCAGCTATCTGTCCTGAAGGCAGAGCCAATGAAAGCCAGAGAGGTTCCCCGCCTCGATCCCACATCTGAGCCCACAGCTGGGCACCCTCGGCGCATGATGAAAGACATCGTTCTTTCTTCCCATTAGCGACTGCCCTTGGGGTCTGCTGACCATGTCCCTTGGGATGAAGGAAGATGGAAGGTTGTGAATCGAGCACTCTTTTTTGGAAAGATACTGTTTGGTACCATTCTAACCTATGTCCAGAATACTACAGTGATGAGCAACTGATCAGTATTTGTAACTAACTGACAGTTGGATTTAGCTGGTGTTCTAGTATTAATCACATCCCAATGCTTAGCCTTACAGTGAAAAGAGAGCAAAAGAGTAGTAATGTTATGAGAACAGGGCTAGAGACATTTAAAACTTCTTGTATCTTGGTTATTTACAGATGCACAGTTTGCCATATGATTGGGGAAGGAATGGGGATACCTTTGGTAGGGGCAGGTTCTCCTGCTCCATGGAAGCAGCTTTTCCTAGCAAAACCATGCATGAGATCAAAGCATTGCTAACCCATCAAGTATATTGCCATATCGTCTTCTATGGATCAGAGAATCTGTTGCATTCATCTTGCCGCTATAGTCCAATTTAGAGCATGTCCAGATACCAACTTTGTCTTCTGACTAAAACCCTATGAGCTCATAGACACATATGGAATTCAGAGTGGTTGAACAGCCAAAAATTATTAACTTTCACAATTTTTTCCATATGTATATTTTTTATTTCTCCTGCCTTATCAGGTTATAAGCATGAATGCATAGCGCTCTGACCATCTGTGTTGTGGAATCTCCATCCATATGGGATAATAAATCCAAGGAGCTTCAGGCAAGAAAATGTTGCTGAGGCATGGATTAGCAAAAATAGACTGACTAGCTGGCAATATACTGTAACTGAGTGGGACTTCCATGAAGCCACCTCTGGGGCCATTTCTCTGATGAAGCACACAGTTTATAGGGAAATGCCAACTTTTCACCTTAAGTGTTGTTGAATGTAGGCCTGAAATTCAAATAGTTTAAAAAAATCTTTGCTTATCTTTTGTTTGATTTAAAAGGGCCTTGACAGAGAATTGCCCCATAAAAATTTGCTTTATTTTTTGTTTTGCTGTAGCATCAAAGTCATATGAACTTTGATGACAGTAATCTGTAGTTAAAATCCCTTCCCACATTTACATCTCCTTAAATGTCTGAAGTTCTTTCAGCATGGCCTGTTTTCTACTAAGCTACACAGCATGGGCATGCTTCGATCTGTTTAACCCAGTACGAAATTAAGTTTCCACTAAGAGATCTGATTCAGGGGATAATTTCAAATAAATGCCTTCAGGCTGGAATGTGACTGTCCACATGGAGACTAAAGAAGGTGCTCCACTGACAAGTAAATGTGGGGACTAACAGAATTTAGTTCTTCCTCCTTGGAATAAAGTCAAGAACCACAGAAGGCTTGGGGTTAACCATTAAAAACATATAAATAGTTAACCGTATGAGATTCTCCCAGAGGAGTTTTGAAATGAAACAGCAAGCAACAAAATCTAGAACAAAGCACTTCTTTAAAGAAATGAAGCTAGGCTGCTAAATTTTTATCATAGTGCACATATTTTAAAAGAACATAATGAAATATTTGCATTTCCATAGTGGAAGGATCCAATGTGCTTTGTAAACTGTCTTGGACCCTATCTTTTTTGGCAGCTGGAAGAGCATACAAGTCTGGGGGTTGTTAAATCGAACAGTGAGGCCCATATTCCATGGTTTCCAGATAGGGCACAGTTTACCCCCAACCTGCTTTATTCTGCCCAGAGGTTTCAAAGATATGGATCAAGATGCAGTGACTCACAGTGGAAGGAGGGTTTTTAAATCTGTTATAGTTTCCTTGAATATTTTCAACTAGCGGTCACTGAGTTTTGTCTCTGTGACTTTCCTGAATTTTCCATTTGTGGTGCAGATACGGGATGGGCCTTTCCCAACCCTCTCCCACAAATAAGAACTTAAAAGTCTCCAATCTGTCTAAGGTGAAAACTGGCAAGAAGGTGGGGGTTTGACTTAACTGGCATGATCTTGTTATGTTGTGTGCGGCGAGTCAAGCTTGACTCCCAGGGAAAAAGAATTACCTTGCAAATATCCAAGGTTTACCCGATTCATCACATCACTGGCTGTTAAATTTGCTACATCCTCTACAGAACATACAGAGAAAAGGTACAGACATAAACAAAGAGAAAGAGAAAGAGAGATCAGCAAGCAGTGATTTGGCAAGTATTAGAGACAAGCGTCCGAGCTTTCATGATAAAATGGGCAAAAAAAAAAGGAAAGGGGAAAGAAGGCGGACTGATGTGTTCTGTCCATGAGATCATGGATATTCAGACATCAACAGGTGATTATGCTGAGAGAATGTATTCAGAGGACTGTACCAAACACGACTACTCTGTTGACACCTCACGGGGACCGAAGGAACCTGAGACTTCACAGCACGTCAGCAGAACATTTTCCCCTCCTCCTCTTTTATTCCTCTCCAGGCTTTCTAAACATCTTGTTGAAATGGCTCCCCACTCTTCTCAAGCCTGGAAAGCTAGCGTTACAGCTGAACAAGGCCTAGAGTCCAGCTGGGCCTAGGTGCTGCAGAGAGTTTGAAAGAGGGACCCATCCTACATTCATGTATACTGAGGTATCTAGTAATCTGTGATAAGAAGGGTACCATAAACTTCCAGAGCTAGCCCTTGTCCCCTCAGAAATACCACGCACAGTTATTTGGATTTCATTCACCTTCTGAGATATGACATCCCACCTTGAGCTGTTGGAATCTAATGGCTCCCACTGTGTGATAGGATCTTGCTTCCTGTTCTAGTTTACAAGTATTCGTCCACCTAGACATTTGGCTCCATGTCAGAATGCCTGTCCGGCAAAGGCTAGGGAGTCATGCAAGCCCATAGGAGCCAAGCTGCAGAAATTCACAAAACCCCTAGAAATTTGCTAAGAAAAGGCAGATGTGCAAGCAACAACTACCTTCAGGCAACTCTAACCTGTGAGACTAGCTCTTGGATAGCCTGTATCTCAGACTCATTCTGGTTCTCGGTAGCTTTACTGGAACAATCTTTTCATTAGGACATATAATTTTTCTACTTGTCTGAGATTCAAAGAAAAGGCATTCTCTTGGTTCTCTTATTCCACTACTTGACAAAGGCTCTTGCAGTCACTCAGATAATATCCCAGGGCATTTTTATACTAAATCCACATCAGTTATTACGCAGCTGCACTGAGCACTCCAGTGCTCTAGTACAACGGCCAACAACCAGCGAGCATCTCCCACGGTAATTCTTCGAGCGTTTGCATGCGAAGAGGAGGAGACGGCAGCGTCTATGCTCCAGACTTTGAGCTACGGTTGGCGGTTCGCTTGCAATTCAACAGAACAAGCAGCAGAAGCTCTTGAGATGTTAATAGTGGGGGGGGGGGGAAAGCAGATTGAGACAGATATAATAATCCAACGTATTCTATCATGCTAAAATGGGTGTCTTTCCACTGATTTCCCTGGATATGGGATTTGTTAGACACATCTCCGCTGCTCATTCAGGGAACAAACTTGCTGGAGGATGGACGTTGGTTGTAGAGGCTCCGTGATGATGCATGTTACTGACACGGTGCCAGTGAGAGACTAGCATGGACACGATTCACCTTTCCTACGGCAAACTCTCCACTCACACCCTGCTGGTTCCCGTATATAAAATGTGAGATCTCGTATGCAGGGAAACCAATTGGCAGAGTCAGGCTGGCCTATTAGACTCTAGATTCACTTTGAGTGACAGGGCATGAAGATCAGGATGTTGCTTTGCTGAACTTCCTTTGTTAAAATGGTGCCATTACACGGTCAAGCAGTCTTAGTGGTTTCTCTCAGTGTTTCTAATAGCACCCTGATTCAGAGGAATAACTGTCTGTGCATTGTAATCACTCCGACTTTACTCTGGAAGGCTCTGACCAGGCCATGCTTTCAGAGAGGCTCTATAAAGCTTCCAAGTGTGGTCAGTTACAGGACTGGAGCCTAACAAGCCATCCCCTCTCCTCTCCTTAATTTGATTAGGTACCGGGTAAGTGAAACGAGCTCATTGTCCCATTAGAACATTGTCCAAAAGGAGGGAGCAGAGGCACAGAAGGGAGAAATTCTCCACTATTCTACATGCACCTGGAAAACTCTCCTGTTCACGAAGGGTCCCCCGAACAATATCTTCCTTAACTAGGTTTGTGGAACTGGCTGGTGCATTTGGCAAATCTTTGCATCCTTGAACCCGCCCCCCAGCCCCAACTCCCCACATTTATTTCTGAGATCTTTTCCCTCTCTTTCATGTGTCGGAAATGTTGCAATAATGCACACAACTTAGAGATCAGACACCTAAAATCCCTCCAGAAATTTATTACATGGTTCACAACAGTTCCACCATCCCTCCACAGTGCCCAGCAGTTCTGGCCTGAATGCTCCAGTAATATGGCTCTCAGTTTGCATGAGGCTGGATGCCCTTTGGAGTGTATGTAGGAAGCTGTTTACTGAATGGGAAGGGTAGAAGCTTTTCTAGCATGGAGGCAACAGGCTGCAGCAGAGGATGGCTTAAAAGAGAGAAAAGGAAAAAAAAATGCAAGAGTGCTGTGGGCTAAAGATTTAATCATAACCAAGGGATGTATTATTCTCCAAAAAGGGTGAGAGACACTCATGGGTTAACATCAAATCAAAATACTTTAGAAGAAATAATCATAGCATGGACAGATTCTTACATTGTGCCATACAGTACATGCTCTTCTGAGAGTTATGAGATAAATGTTTTATTAAGTTCTACACACATACAAGTGAACCATTCAGCACTATAGCTTCTGAAGAAAGTTTCTAGGAGAGAATTTGCTGGAGGATTTAAACATATAATCCTAGAATATTGCACCAGCCTTTGAGTTCTTTTCTTCCATGCTTTGCCAAGGGGATAAAATTCTCAGACAATAGCAATAGCTACTATTACAAATGGATATTTTGGTCAGCTTCATGATAGAGTTAGAGTCAGCATTTTCAACCTGTCCTTAGCCAGCCAATAATTTAGCAGGCACAAAGAATTAGTGAGTGAAATTTTGCACCTGTAATTTAGGTCACTTAGACATTTATTTCCCACAATATGCCTGGTACTTAGACATTCATTGCACTTGGAAATAATTACAGATATGTCCACAATTATTTGTGACTGCTGAAATAAAGGCCAGGGTCTGAAAAGAAGCCTTTCTCGCCTCAGTGCTGCGGGATTTACAAGGCAAGAGAACTCCTGGCTGATGGGACTGCCAAGTGTGAGCATACTTTGCAGAACTAAGAATAAGTTAGAGGATGAGGCTTCATTTTGGAATTTTTTATACCCTGAAGTGTCTGGTTTGGCTTGGCTGGACACTAAATTACATGCTTGTGAACGGGGTGTAACACTGCAAATGCCGTTAACTGTAACAAGGGAAATCTACTTACCGTACCCAGTTGTAGGTAACCCCAGATGTTTCATTCGGTTTTTGACAAGCTCTGAAAGCTCTTGCCTCTCCGACCTCCTGTAGAGACTTAGCCTCTGCTGGCTGATCCACTCTGCTGTTTTGCTTGTGTGCTTGTTTCCTTTCCTACTCAGTCTGCGCGCCCACTGCATGCTTTTGCGCCGTAGCAAGGGGTGCTCAGACTGATCGCTCGAGCAGGAGTTCCTGTGATGGCTCGTCTTGATGTTCCAGTGCTCCTTCACATCTTTCGTATCCTCACAATCCTCGACATTGATTGAGATCTGCGACTGGAAGTCCCAGCAGTACATAAGGGGATGTACTAAACACCTTTACATGTATGCCCACCTCCTCATAGGACCAGGTATCGCTTGAACAATGTAGCAGGGTGACCAGCTACCCATACTTAGAAAAGGAGCTCACCTTGGTGCACTCCTTGTCATTGTCAATGGGCAATCAATCAGCAATCCCCCATCATTATGCATGTTAAGAGAACTACCTCCTCGAACCCAGGATGCTGGGTGGATCCTGACAGTTGGATGGTGAGATTTCATTCTCCTCATATCTGGTAATGTTCCAACATTCACACCCTGGGACCATTTGCCTAGTTCTGAACCCCACCCCCATTCCAAAAAACCTCTAATACTAGAAAATACCTACATGGTGAATTTGGAATTTATTATAATAATAATAATAATAATAATAATAATAATAATAATAATAATAAT
>ML685804.1:12427030-12498140 GCA_007922175.1 Pelusios castaneus
ATAATAATAATAATAATAATAATAATAATAATAATAATAATAATAATAATAATGCAATGTACCATGTAACATCACTGGCACAGAAATTTTATGGAATAATGTTACCCCATGATGCCCAAGAAGATGAACTTCCATGGTTCTCCCTTCATCCTCATGACAGATAAGAATGGCCACCCTGGGTCAGGACAATGGTTCATCTAGCCCAGCATGCTGTCTTCCGACAGCAGCCAATGCCAGATGCTTCAGAAGGAATGAATAAAACAGGTAACCATCAAGTGATCCATCCGGTTGGCCACTCCCAGGCTCTGCCAAACAGCAATCCCTGCCTATCCTGACAATATATATCCATTATTAAATGCAAACCCTAAAAGTATGTATTCATTTACAGTGCCATGCTTCACAGCATGTCGGACAAAGAGGAAGATTGGATTTAACTAATTGTCAACCTTCCGCTCCCTGAAGCAGTTTTCTACATGGCTTTCCATTTATATTTTTCATGCCAATGTGGGATGGATCCGGATAGTCATTACCTTGCTGAAAATTAAGTAGGACACTAAATTTTAAAGAGAAGCAAAACTGTTATCAAATTCTCCCAGGTTTAATACAAACGTTACTCACCTGAGCTCTGATGTCATGAGGCTGCATTTGAAATAAAATAAAATAAAATAAAGATGCAAGATGTGTTAGTGGTGCATATGTAAATTACCCATCACATCCCAACTCTTTCTAATTAAGTCTCCAGCTCTGAGCCACTGTTTAAGGTCTAGAAACTTGTCCACAGTTTACTACCAAATAAAAACACAGCTTCTGTAGCACTTCCCCAGTTGAAAGCCTAGCAGAAAACATCACTAACCTCCCCAAGGTCACATAATGAGCCAGTCGGAGGGCTAGATCCCAAGATTACCCAACTCCAAACTCAGCATTCATTACTTCCTATGCGAGTGCTTACTACACCTTCGCCTTGCCCTGTAACCCGACTTCAACAGTGCAGACCCACAGAATGTATGTGCTTGGCACAACTTTTACAAGCGGGCTGGCCTGGCCTCAAGTTCTTGGTTTGAAACTGGAGTTTTCCTTCTCCTAGGTGGACTGACTGCCACGGCTGATGAGCCCCACCTGCCCTATTTTTGGGCCAATATTAAAGAATAAAGCTAAGAAGAAGGTTTTTCAGATGTGTATTGCGGGAGTACCGAAGAGCACCACTCCCAGCACAGTATCCCATTGTGCCAGGTGCTGTACATACACAAACACCTCTGCCGTCCGTATATTTGTCTTTAAACAAAAGGAACGCCTCCACATAACATTTGGTTATGTAGAAATTAAAACAGAAGCCCATGGAATCCATGAGCAACCTCCTTTTCAGTATGCTTTCCCATTCAATCCCACTGCATGGTCACCCACTCCAGTTAATGCAGGCCCCCTTCAGCTGCTGGCAATCTGTCTCACCTGGTCCTTTGTTAACAGAAATGTTACTCCATCAGCTGCTCAGATGGGATTTCTCATTGCCTGGCTATCCGGTTGTTTCTATAATGCAGTTCACTAAAGACTATGAAGTCAAAACGGACAGTGCAAGGGACCAGAGTGACTGATGGCATTGCACACATTTTGGAAGTATTTCAACATGCTATCCAGTGACTTATCTATGCTGGGATCTTTAACGTAAGGGCTGCAGCCTGTAAGGTTTTCTGCACACTCTGACACCTATTTTTCTTACCTCGGAGGTTGAGAACATGTGCGATTCAGTTCTGTAGATCCCAATGGGAATTTCTGCACTGGAAGAGCAAAGCTTCTGGAAGAGACGGCCATACGTCCGGATCCACAGGTCGTCCTCAGTGATTTTCATCTGATCGCCAGAGGGAAAAATATGTCTCTTTGCTACCATTGGGGGGCCTCTGGGCAACAGGCTAAGGCTGTATTTATAAGGTCCAAAGCTACACAGCTTGGATCTTATCATAGAATCATAGGATTGGAAGGGACCTCACGAGGTCATCTAGTCCAACCCCCTGCTAAAAAGCAGGACCACTCTCTCTAAATCACCCCAGCCAGGGTTTTGTCTAACCGAGCCTTAAAAATCTCCAAAGATGGAGATTCTACCACCTCCCTAGATAGCCCATTCCAATGCTTCACCACCCTCCTAGTGAGAAAGTTTTTCCTAATATCCAACCTTGACCTCCCCAGCTGTAATTTGAAACCATTGCTCCTTGTTCTGTCCTCTGTTACCCTCGAGAACAGCCTAGCTCCCTCCTCTTTGGAGCAACCCTTCAAGTAGTTGAAGGTTGCTATCAAATCTCCCCTCAGTCTTCTCTTCTGTAGACTAAATAAGCCTAGTTCCTTCAGTCTCTCCTCATAAGTCATGTGTCCCAGCCCCCTAATCATTTTTGTTACCCTCCACTGGACTCTTTCTAATTTGTCCACATCCTTTCAGTAGTGGGGAGCCCAAAACTGGACACAGTATTCCAGATGCGGCCTGACCAGTGTCGAATAGAGGGGAATTATCACATCCCTCGATCTACTGGCAATACTCCTACTGATGCAGCCTAATATGCGATTGGCCTTTTTGGCAACAAGGGCACACTGTTGGCTCATATTCATCTTCCCATCCACCATAACC
Organism: Pelusios castaneus; assembly: GCA_007922175.1. Classification (NCBI taxonomy): domain Eukaryota; kingdom Metazoa; phylum Chordata; order Testudines; family Pelomedusidae; genus Pelusios; species Pelusios castaneus. The sequence goes on from ML685804.1 coordinate 12,429,642, forward strand.
CCCAGGTCCTTTTCTACAGCGCTGCTACTTAGCCGATCGGTCCCCAGCCTGTAGCAGTGCATGGGATTTTTCCGTCCTAAGTGCAGGACTTTGCACTTGTCTTTGTTGAACCTCATGAGGTTTCTTTCGGCCCAGTGTTCCAATTTGTCCAAGTCTCCCTGGATCCTGTCCCTGCCCTCCAGAGTATCTATCATTCCCCCCAACTTGGTGTCATCCGCAAGTTTCCAACTTTTCCAGAGCTCAGGTATGTTGAGACTCAGCTTTGGTTTGATCCCCCAGGTAGGGCAGGGATGGCTCCTGGGATTCCTATCCAACTTTCTTGGGATGGAGGCTGCTGTAAGGTTCACCTCTACCATTTACTCTGATTGCACCTGATACGGGAGGAACCAAAACACTGGCCTAGTCAGTGCGGTTTTTGTCTCCTTCTGGAGGCTGGTTCCAATGACCACAACAGCCTGCTACTCATTGACAGAAGGAGGAGTTCTTTATTGTGGCTCAAGAGGCTTGTGTTTGGGGCTGAAAATCCAGATCTGATCCCCACACACAGCTATTGGGTGCATGCTCGCGTGCAAGCCTGCAACCACGTTGCAGTACAGCTGGGAACGGATACAAAAATGAGCACTTACAGCACAGAGGTACCCAGAACCTGGAGTGGTGTCAAGTCCGAGGAGCAATCTCGTAATGGTGATCATGTAGTCCTTCACGAATGACTGAAGGACAAATTCAGAGAGAGATCAGAAGGTCAGAGAAAAGGTTTTCGTTCTTCAGCTGTTCACTTTAATGTACAAATGTATTGACAAATTGGAAAAAAACAGAGATTATAGTCTATATTCTTTTTTATTGCTTCTTATACTGTGCCCACAACCAGGCTATCTGAGCACCTTTCAAAGATGTATTGAGTGATATGACTATCATCTATCAAATGTGGCTCTTGCCTTCTTTCTCTCTTGGTCTCCAAAAGGGGACAACAGCATGTGGATTTTAGTTTTATTTATTTGATTTAACTTTTGCTGCATCAAGGTTGTTTTTTTTAAAAAAGAAATAATTCTCTAAAATGCAGGAAGCCAATTTAATTGCAAAGAAGAAAGTAAAAGATGGCTTGAAGAGTGGTATAATGTGGGCACAACGTATGATCCAAACAGACTAAGGTCCCTAACCAGGGATTAACAATTGACCAGACCATACACAGAACATGGGGGAGGTCACACTGCTTTAGAGATGGTTACTAATGGAGTGGAGAAAGTGTGTGTAGAGCAAGGAGGCTGATGAGGAAAATGGAAGGTCCCTCTTGTTAAAGTGAGGCAGGAGATGGAATGGTTGGGCAGACAGTCTTGTCTATTCTCCAAATGTCCCCATTTCAATTTTGCTTTAAGTTGGCAGATGTTCCCTTAGGAAAGGAATGTGATCAACTACTTTGTCATAACTCACCCCACAGAGGCTCTAGCCATCTGCCAAACAGGGTCCTACGGATGAGTCAGATTGTAATGAAAGTCTGGAGAACCACCGGGAGGTTTTACCCAAACCTTCTCACACAGAAGACTGAAAGGAGGGGGACCCTACTGGGGACTCTAGCCATTTTCCCCTGGCCAGGGCAAGGCCTTTCTTCAAAGGGGAACCCATTTCAGATAGATAGGGACCTGGAATGCCCATTCAGCAGAAGCAGTTTACCCCTTTCAAGCATTCACAGCAAGAGGACTGATTCCTTCAGCATGTTCTGACCTGATAGAGCAACGTATCCAACATGCTGATGCTGAACACTCTGCCGGCAGCAAACGGGAGCCGAAACATGAACGCCAGGTTGGAGCCATTCTCTCGCTCTTTCTGTGGACAGAGAAGACCATGGAGATGAGACGGTGGGGGCGATGATGCTGAGAGGCACTGAAAAACCAGGAGGACTAGCTTGCAGTGAGTTCCCAGTAACAAGCCACACAACAACCCTAGGTCTTGGGGATTCCAGCACGGGCTCTTCTTTCTTTTAAATAATGCTGTAAAATTGAATTTAGTAGAGAGATGGTTGACATGTTTTCATCACTTCACTTTTTGGATGAAAAATGGCCTGTTGATCAAAATGAAACTTTTCCTTTTGGTTAGAATTCTCCAAATTTTCCCACTAAAATACAAAAACTGGAAACCGGAAAAGTTTTGGTAAAAATTTTAGACTTGCGGTTTGCAGAAGCCATTTTTGATAACTTAGCACTGCTTTTTGAAAACCATTGATTTGGTGGGGTTTGGTTGGATTTTATTTTCATTGAGACACTGGGGTTTTTCCTTCCTCTGTAGGAAATTTGGGAAAAAACAAATTTTAAAAATTCCCATTAAAAAAATTGATCTACAGCCAACTCTTGCACATAGGTTGCATGGGCCTGGCTGGGAGCTGTGGAAGCTCTAGTCCTTCACTAAGTCCCAGAATGCAGCAGGGACAAACAGACCCAATGGCAATGGTAGGAGCTCAGGACTAGCAACAAGCAATGCGTCTGGATTGCTTTATCTGATGTCGGATCCCGTTCTCCAGAGGCTGCTGAGAATCTACACTGGGTGCTCCTGCAGCCACATTCTGCATGAATGCATTCCCCTTAGCAGATCTGTAGGAGCACAGCTTCCCTGCTCAGTTCCTGCCTTGATCGTTGGCCCAGCATGGAACACACGGGGTTGGGTTCTATGTACTCATTACGCACACTCCTCTCCCAGGATCAGTGAAACAGAGGGTGCAGGGGAAGGTTGGGAGAAAGATTTTTCCCTTAAGCAATATAGGCTTAAATGCAGTCACCAGATCAGCCTTTATAACCTGACACACTCAGCATCTCAGACCAAATTTCCTTTCCAGGGCAACTGAAGCCGTATATTATAACACAAAAGCCACTGCCTCCCCCTCTTGGATACCACCATAGACAGACAACAGGCCAGCTCTGGCATTTGCTGACCCAGCTGTCTTGCAACTGAACTAACTTAATAATTACCTTTTCCTCCGTGGGTGGCAAATTCTAGAGCAGGGTGACAAATTTGCCTCGCTGGCAAGACCTTTCTTAACACTGAGGCCAGGCAGATAATTATTAACCCCAAATCTCAGATCTTTAGACTGTTCCTGGATCTCCCAGCAACAGGCTTCGAGTGCAACTCAAAATTAACAAAAGCCACTCTTGAATCTCAGCTGTCAGCTAGGGAGGGAAGAAGGCCTCTTGCACGCGGAGTACAATGATGGTCTAGAAAGGCTGAAGTGGGAGAGAATCAAGTTTCTCAATTCATCCTAGTGAACTCTGGGGCTCTAAATACTGGAGAATTTAGCAGCATTACTGGGTCAACCTGCCACTAAATTAATAGGAATTTCATTCACTCCATTTGTTATTTTAAAATAAAAAAGTCAGCGTAAGTTCCTAACCCTTATTATTTATACTGCTGTAATATCAATAGACCCCTGTCCTAGGGGCTATGCAGACTCAGAGTAAGAGACAGTGCCTGCACCAAGGAGCTTACGGTCTAATAGACAAGACAAAGCTATTGTTTCTATTGTATCAGTGGGCAACTGAGGCTGCCTGGTAATATAGCCACTCTAGCATGTGCTCCAGCAATGAAATACGATTGATTCAGCTCTTCCTAAACCATTCCCCAACATTCTTTTGTGATGGAGACTCCATTAACTTCCTTTGGTGTCTAGGTCCATTGCTGAGCTTTGGGTGTTACTGTTTCTCTTGAAGTTTAGGATGAACATTGAGGCCTTGCCTACTTGTCCTGTTCTCTCTGATCCCTGCACTTTATTTATAATGCTTGCAGAGTTAGGGCTCTTCTCTGTTGGAGAAGCTGCTCAATAGAAGCTGGATGGATGTTCCATCAGCCACAAGAGCAGCAATGTCCAGCAAGGCAAGGGCAGCTTATCTGTGACAGATCTTTATGAATAACTCCTGGAGCCCTTTCAATTCAGAGACCACCCTCAGAGATCTGTCCTTAGGATGAAGTCAGGAAAAAAGAGAGAGAGATGGGAGGAGGGGGAAATATAGTTCAACGTTGCGTTTATGCTGGTTCTTATTCTCTTTGAATTGGTTCAACCACCCTCAATACATAACACTGTGAATGCAGGAGAACGTATGCGTGTTTGTGTGCGAGAGAGAGGGAGAAACTAAACTCTTTTACCTTCCCCTGGAGAGAGGGCAGGGCGCGCAGACCATGCAGCAGTAACAGATGTCACCTGTCCTAGTTTTGACTGGCATATATTCAGCACAAGCCCATGGTTTTTTCATTTGTTATGGATGTCTGACCAGCTCCGTGCAGCAGTTATATGCTCACACAGGCTGCTTCAGTTATTCCTTGAATGTTATTTCTATCCCACTAAAATGCCTAAGCAATATGGAACATAAACACTGAATATAATTTGATCCAGAAGTCCCTTCTCGCTGAATTGTTTAACCACAGCAGCGTCTGGACCGAGTGACTAAAATCAGATTAGTAGCAGGAAAAGCTTTGAAGACTGCAAATGCTAGTCACGCTAAGAAAACAAAGAGACCCAAGAGGTCAATTGCCTGCCTTCTTGTGGGTCTTGGATTATCCCAGGTGGATGTTCATTAACCAGAATGCCAGCAATGCACAGCAGGAGAGCATAGGAGTATGAAGAACTCTAACTAACTATTTGTTTCCACACCCTTCCTTCAAATACTTGCAAACATGCCTGTGAGAAGAAGCATCAAACACGTCTGTGAGAAGAAGCATTAGTCCCTGCCTGGAGGAGGGGCTTCCTTACCTTCTCAAGCTTGGAAAGGGCCAAGGAATAGCTGTCCTTTGCTCTGAACTGCATGAACCTCATGTTGGACGGGTGCGTCAGCTCAGTGATGATGCTAAGGCTCGGGAATAGCCTGGAACGGAAGGCAGAGTGGTCAATGTCTGATGTTTGCGCATTCCAAGGGAGGTGGAGAGGAACTTTAAGCTTTGACATAGGGCCACATAAAGAGTGAAAAGGCCCTTGTGCCCCTTTGAGATCAGAAATAGGGTAGAGTTTGTACCACAACCTCTACAAGCAAGTCCTTGCTTGGCTCCACATTGCTGGCCACCATGATAATTCTATATATTAACCGTGGTGATGATAGGTACATACCGATAGCATGGCTGCCCATGGGAAAAGCTGGGGATAGAGTGCAAAAACGCCTCCTTAGTAATGAGTATGCCTGTGTGCAAGGGCAAGATACAGTCCTTGTGAAACACAGGAGCCCAGCCTGGCAACCCAGACGAATACCCACAATAGAATCGTTTCTTGGATAACTGGCTGTTGAGACTTGCCCATGTGCTCAGGGTTTAAGTGATCGCCATATTTGGGGTCTGGAAGGAATTTTCCCCCAGGGCTGATTGGCCTGGGCTCTGGGGGTTTTTCGCCTTCCTCTGTAGCACAGGGCATGGTTCACCTACCGGTGAATTCTCTGCATCTTAAAATCTTAAAGTCCTTAAATCATGATTTAAGGAGGTAAATAACTCGGTCATAGGTTGGTGGCCTATTGCTGGAGTGGGTGGGTGAGGTCTTGAGGCCTGCATTTTGCAGGAGGTCAGACTAGATGATCGTACTGGTCCCTTCTGCCCTTAAAGTCTATGAGTCTATGAGTCTATGCCTGGCTCTGTAAGTCCTCTGTGTGCAGAGTTTCCCCTCACGCCAAGGATAGTTCAACCCATTGCAAAAAGAGTCAGCTAAGTTTGGGACCTCCTATCTGATAACTGGTACCCCATGTGCTCCCAAATCCCCAGGTCGTTCTGAGTCTCTTGTTTCCATTGCGACAAATAAAATACTGTAAGAAGAGAGGTTGGTGCAAACGACGGAGCTGAGCCCATAGCTGCTTCTTACCGGAACATGGTCTGGACATTGACAATTGTTTTTGCATCTGCCATGTAATCCTCCTCTGCACTCATAGTGCTCTCCTTGTCCACAACCACCAAGTTGTCAGCGTAAATTATCCCGCACTGCAGCAAACTGTCTAGGCTGGAACAACGCCCAAAGACAAAAGGATGGTCCATTGGAAATTAGTTTGCAAATATACCCATGCATTGGCACAGAATAAATGCCCCATGCAATCCTGTGCATTCTGAAATAATGATAACCGTGTTCAGCGCAGGCTAACAAACCCTAGGAGGGGCAAAAACTTGAGATGAAGCCCTACGTGTTCTAGAGCGGCAAGTTCTTATAATGTGACCATCTCCCAACTTTAGCTAGGCCGCTGAGAGAGCCCAAGGCATCAAATGTAAATGTCTGCGAGGTGCGAGAGTCTAACCTAATTCTAGATGGTTGTGCCCCAATACTACAGGGATGGGGATCCAGATAGCTATTCAGACAGACAGAGAAAAATAGTGCTAGTCTTGGAAGTAGAGATGGGTCCAAAGGAGAAGACCATAGAAACTTTGGGAAGTTTAGCTCTTAATCGAAACTTCACTGGTGCTGTCCATGTCTGGAACATGGGGATCAGCTAAGCACCACTGAATAGGAAGCCAATCCATATGGTAAGTGCTGGTCCCTATTGCTTGTGGATACCGCGTGCCTGATATTGGCAGTACAGCGTCGCTTTGCGTATTTAGGTTTTCTCGGCAGAATCAGGGCTATTTTCTCCCCTGTTTTGCAACACTTTGTAAGTAGCCATATTGGAAAACAAGGCACTTACTTATCAATTGTGCCTTCCATGTAGTAAACCATGGGGAAACAACAGATGGCTTCCAAGAAGTGGTTCTCAGGCCTGGAAGAAGAAAAGCAAACAGCAAGAAGGTTCATAGATGTATTTTCTTTTCCCCTTGCTTACTGGTATAAATCAGGAGTGAATGAACAGAAGTCAATGGTGTAAAACAGATGTGACAGGAGAATCAGGCCATCAAATACACTACATTTTAGGTGTTACATTAGAAAAGCAAAAATTTTCCACGTACTTCCCTCACCTTCCATATACACACAATATGAAACGTCAGTTTGAATGCAAGAAAATATCTGATGCAATGGAAAACAACTTTGGAAGAGTACTTGCTTGTTGTCCAGTAGCAATACAATTGGGTTTAACTCTTTCCGGGATCTATAGTATGCACGGAGAGGGACGATGAAATTATACAGCCCATTCCCAGCAGTCTCTGCTGAAACGATAATCAACTTGTTCTTAAAGCCATAGGCCTTGGCGTCTTCGTAACTGTTGTGCTTGCAGCCCTGTGCAGAGAGAGGAACGCACCGTGGCTCAGAGATCAGTCTAGATAGCTGTCCATCTGCACTGGCATTAAGCATTAGAAAATTAACGATAACGTCTCTGAGTTTTCCCCCAGGGAAAGGGGAATCTTCTAACATTCAGAGGTGGCAAAGCGCTGTCCCCATTCTACAGATGGGCAGTTGACACACAGAGAGATTTAGTGACTTGCCTGAGGTCCCATATGAAATCCATGGTGGATCTGGGAATTGAACCTTGGTCTCTTACATCCTGGGTTTGTGTTCTAACCACTGGAGGTAAAACGGGGATAAATAATGCTACTCTACCTTGGGAAAGTGCTTCAAGCCCCTTCCATGAATGCAAGTGCAAATAACATTAAATACGGTCCCAGCAGCCTCTTACCTTGTCCAACCTCAGGCAGCAGAAAGGGGCTTTTACAGGTAGAAGGTGGCACAAAGTGGGAGAACTCCCAATGTAGGGAGAGTTAGGCGGATAGCCTTTCACATACCTGCAGAGGAGACAACGTCCATCAGTATCCGGGCATGCGTATATTTTTCACACACACAAGGAACCGTTATTTGCCATTGCAACCCATTTGGCCACACACAGACTGCTTAGAAACATGGAAACCTCATGGATTTATGCAGATCACAGTAGGATGTTTTATAAGTTCTTCCAAAATGATCTGGGAATTTTTCAAGATACGTTTATTTTCTTGTGCAAAGTTTCGCTGAATATCTTTTAAAGACTTTGTTCTCTTGGACAGCCAGAGAGAGAGCGCGAGCTGGTGGGACAATTCTGTTAAGCCTACTGTTTAGTGTTTCTAGCCCAGTGTGACTTGTTCAGAGGGTCAAGGGATGCTGCTCTGAAACTGTTAGCAAGGAACTGTGAATGAGGCAAATCTGCTTCACTGGCAGTGTCTGGCAAGTTAAATATTTGGAACATACAGAAGTGACCACACGGTGTTGCTCTAGCACCATTTTATAAACATAATGTCAGCTTGGCTCAGCGTGTTATTGCTGATAACATCTGATCACAGGTTCCCCAGAAATATAGCGGAAGCAGAGCTAAAAACTATTAATGGGAGGTTAATTTTGCAAACAGGATTTTCAGCAAAGGGTTTATATGTTAGGTTTTTTCCACTCCACTGGACAATGCAAAATACCAAGATGAGCCGTGCTACCTATTTTAATAGACAGCACAAATCTGAGGAATTTTCCCAGTCCTTTGTGTGTTTCCTAAAGGTGTAATTAACAACCAAAGCATATAAGTGGAAGTAACAGGAGAAATTGACCGAAGGGTGGCAAATCCTCTGTGTAGTCAAGACATTAGACTATAGAATGGTGACTGAAGCGAAGTGATGGAAAACCCAATGCCTGAATCAGCTGAGCTAAACCAGACAAAACAGTCAACAATACACTGTGGGGAACAACTGTGCACTGGCCAGGAGTTGGAGAAGACAACCTGCTTCTCACATCTTCTCCATCCCTAATATCTAGTATTCAAGGAGCTGCCATATCACATCATTTTATTGCTGTACCTTTAACTGATGCATCACTTGATGAAAAAGAAAAACTCCACATTCAGTAGCCCAAGTTGCAAGTTTGATTTTGTCCTATAACTATTCCAGATGGGCAGGACTCTAGGACTGTATCTGAGTGAGGGCTTGTATCTGTAGGATTCCTCATTCTTTCTCCTTACAACCCTGGGGTCGATCAAATAACTCAGTGGAATCATACAGAGCAGTGCCATTCAGCGTAGGATCTTTGTTTTTAAAGACACATGCTCAAAATTGGCAGCTTGGTGTTTTTATAGCTCAGATATAGTTTATGTACCATAAATATTTCAGTTCTTCAAAGTATTTGTATAACTGCCTTCTGCAGAGTTTCCTGCTCCTTCCTCTGAAACAAGTGGCGCAGACTGCTGTCAGAAACAGGACCCTGATTTGAGCCAGTTTGGTAATTACCGTTTTACTAAACCTCTCTGCTTTTAATTTTTTCTTTCTTCTGAACAACCTGCAGCATTTACTGTAACTCTAACAGGCTTTCAACTCTGTTCAATTTTCAGCAATTTCTGATTCTCTCAAAACTTTTTTTTAAAGAGAATCTTTAATTCAGTTAAATTGAGATTTAGATGAATGCATGTATGCCTGGTGTTTTGAAGAAGGAAGAGACTAGATAAATGACAACTGATGTTACTAGTTTTAGGGATGGGTTTGTGTTAAACCCAGATGAATCTTTTACACCTAGTTCCAAAGGGGCCGTGTTAGTCTAGGTCAGCCAAACAAACAAGGAGTCCTGTGGCACTTTTAAAGACTAACAAATTTATTTATCGCATGGGCTTTTGTGGGAGAAAATCCCACTTCGTCAGATCTCCCATGAAAGCTCATGCGATAAATAAATTTGTTAGTCTTTAAAAGTGCCACAGGACTCCTTTTACACCTAATTACTGTGGCTTAACAAAAACGTAAAGAATGCATATTTATTTTCAATTACTGGGTGATGTCAACTCAGAAATGCAGCTCACAATAACTCAAATAAGTCATAATAGGCATTATTACAGTACAAATGATCGTCGCAGCAAGCTGACCAATTTTACACATTGTGACTGGGGTTTTCGAAGGAAGGTACTTAGCTTGTTAGCAATTTAAGGCGAGTGCTGGTTTGGGTATGTGTTTCTACAACACCTACCATCCTCATCCATAATCAGGACTTTTTAGTCACTACCACCATAGAAACAAGCACATCACCATCATAGTAATAATGGAGTTAGTTGGAAGACAAGGGAAAGTTGACATATCTAAGTTGAAGACAAGGGAAAGTTGACATATCTAAGTTGAAGACAATGGTAAGTTGACCTTAAAGTCTTTTGAATACCCCAAGCCACATGAAGTTGACTGATTACACTGATGCAGTGATGCTAAAATGAAGAGATGATACCCTCATATAGCAACTCACTCTACAACAGTAAGTCCTTCGTCATCTGACTGAGTCATCTCATCTTCTGACTGGTCACTGAGCAGATCACAGGGCAGGAGGGAAGAGCTGTCTGCTAGCTCGAGGACTGGGGCAATGCTGGGACGTCTGTTACCCGACCCATTTTCGGCTGGCAGGGCGAGCTTGCTGCTGTTAACAGGGCGGCACTCTGTGTTTTGCAGGTCCATGGCTACTGTACCTGGAAAGGAAGAGGAAGGAAGGACAATTGATTGATCTTTGACTACTGGTGGTGGAAATGCCAGTGGCCTAAGAAGGGAGGGTAGATGGGGGTTCTGAGTTATTACAGAAAATTCTTTCTTGGGTGTCTGGCTGGTGAGACTTGCCCACAGGCTCAGGGTTTAACTGATCTCCCTATTTGGGGTCGGGAAGGAATTTTCCCGCAGGGCAGATGGGTTAGGGCTCTGGGGGTTTTTCAACTTCCTCTGTAGGATGGGACACGGCTCACTTGCCGGTGGATTCTCTGTATCTTAAAGTCTTTGAATCGTGATTTGAGGACTTTAATAACTCATCCTAGGTTAGAGGTTTATTAAAAGAGTGGGTGGGTTGAGGTTTTGTGGCCTGCATTGTACAGGAGATCAGACCAGATGATCATACTGGTCCCTTCCGACCTTAGAGTCTATGAGTTTATAAATAGCAATAAATAAATGTATCAGCACCCGTCCTGTTCACTTTCTTATTCATTGGCCAAAATGGCAGTGCAGGGCAGAATGAACAGGAGGACCATTCAGTCACACTTCGCATTACAGATCTATTAAAAACGATCTACAAAATCAGCTAATAAATGGCAAAAAGACGGTATAAGCGTATTACAGACATAAGTAGCACATATTACTGATGGTTCTAAGCACATTAGCATAAGGTTCGAAGCAACCTATTGACCCACTGGATTCTATAATAATTGCTTACCTCTTTATTAAGACAACTATAATAATGTATAAATGGAAGCTTGATATAAAGGATGGCCCAACACTTGTGTCCCAGGCACTAGATGAGGAGATTTCACTGGCTCTGCCATATTGATAGGATTGTTTACACTCTTAAAGGGTAGCATGTGCGTATGTTTTGGACCAGAGCCAGAGGTGCTCAAATCCTTACAGAATTGAGCCCTTATACTGACAGAGGTTTGCTATAAAGCAAAACCGAAGCTGCATTCGTCAGGGTAATGATCAATTTATAAGGTGCCCCTTTCACTGTAATGCTGGGAAATAATTGTATTGTTCCTCTAGGGTTGACACATTCAAAATGAGATCCAAAGCCCCCGGCAAGCAAGATTTCCATCCTTCTTTGGGAATTTATAAAATTGATCTGATTTATTAAAAACTTGGGAAAAAAACCATCTGCCATAACTTGAACCAACCTCTTCTGAAAACATGGGGTACATTTACATGTGAGCTGACCCTCTTCAATTCCAAGGGGACATTGCTCTGAAGCCGAACTATAAACATGTAAACATGCAAACGAACATCTCTGCTTGGCAGCACTCACAAGAAAAGCAAGGGATGATCATATTGTGGAGCTCCATTGTGAGTGATTATGGGGGCCAGAGCTGGATTTGTGGGTGAGCCTATGAGGTGTAACTTCCTCCCTCAATTTGACCCATTCTTATTTGTGATTCTAATCCCTGTTTTTCCAACTCACTGAATTTCCCGGATAGCACTCTACATTTTCTTGCAATATTTGAACTAAAAATAACCTCTATTTGATTGGAACATTTGAGGACAACCATTGTCTCCCACCATTTAAAAATGGGAACATTCTGTTTGCTTGCATGGGTTGCAATAGCCAATATTCTCCTGCTTGCAAACATTCTAGAGTCAGAAAAATCACATCACAATGTACAACGTGACAATATCACCGCATGGCAGCTGCTCCCCACCTCACGTGGCTTTGTTTCGAGGCAGCTCTTCAGCAGATCTCTGTACTCCTTTGGATGCTGATGCAGTGACCTTACCTTGGCAGACTGGCATTACAGACTTTAATGAATAATCTGCAATATTCTTTGTCTGCAAAGTCATAGCTGCAGAACTCCAAGGCCTTTGATCACCTCTGTGCTTATCATGGGGAAGATGATCAGAAACACCAAGGGATTTAGGAGCATAGATCCGGCTGGACTTCAAGTCCCTTCAAACCCTTATACATGAATTACACCCTTGCCATCTACATTCCTCACCAAAGACTCCTCAAGCATTTGAGTTTAGAAGAAAAAAAGAATGTTTAGAAGCTCTTATTTTCTTGCATTCATAAGTAAGTTCCACATTCCAGGTTCACTAAGCTATGGCCAAGCTCTTGTTAAAATGTAGGTACAGTTTTCCAGAATAGAAACCAGAGCAAAATGGCTGAAAGTGGGATTTCTGTTTTAAACCCATGGAGTAGTCATAATCAAAGGAAAATGAAAAATTCTACCCTTTTCCCCTGCCTACTTGGGCCAAGATGTTTGGAAGTGATCCTGAGTGCCTCCATTTTTTGGATGCCCAACTTGAGACTCCTTAAAGGTCCCTGATTTTCAGAGAGCAGGGCTTCCGTCCTTTTTGAAAATCAGTTGCTCTTAAGGTGCATCAAGTGGGGAAATCAAAATCAGTCGTCATTTTTTGAAATCACGACCATCAGTTTTTAATGAATCTTTGTCAACTGCAAAGATTTTTAAATCGTAACAAAAGTGGTGAAGATCACAGTGAACAAAGCATCAGAGTGCGGCTCCCTCCCCCTTATTTCTAGCCAACTACCTGAATGCACAGTGCCCTACTTGCAGAGTGCAATTTCTCTCTCTCTCTCATCTGATTTCTGAAAAAGCTCCCACTGAGAACAAGCCAAGTTCAGTGAGGAGCTTTGTGTCTTGCTGCTGAGAGAATCTGTGCACGTAAATGGATGAATTTTTTTTTTCTGAAAAAGTCTCCTATTGTGCCTGGACTTCTCCAGACATACCCCACATTTTAGCCTTCACAGAGGGAAGCTGGAAATAATTATTCATGACAATTTGGAGAAAATGCAACATGCACTGATAAATTTATGGAGGGGATGGTATGGTGGGATGGTCTAGTTTGGCATTTGATTGATTTTTGACTACTGGTGGTGGAAATGCCAGTGGCCTAAGAAGGGAGGGTAGATGGGGGGTTCTGAGTTATTACAGAGAATTCTTTCTTGGGTGTCTGGTTGGTGAGACTTGACTACATGCTCAGGGTTTAACTGATCACTATATTTGGGGGCAGGAAGGCATTTCCCCCTAGGGCAGATGGGTTAGGGCTCTGGGGGTTTTTCACCTTCCTCTGTAGGATGGGACACGGCTCACTTGCTGGTGGATTCTCTATCATAACATCTTTGAACCATGATTTGAGGACTTTAATAACTCATCATAGGTTAGAGGTTTATTGCAGGAGTGGGTGGGTGAGGTTTTGTGGCTTGCATTGTGCAGGAGGTCAAACTAGATGATCATACTGGTCCCTTCTGACCTTAGGGTCTATGGCTGTGTCTACACTTGTAAATTAAGTCGACTTAAGCTTGCTTAAGTCGACTTAATTTACCCTGCATCTACACTACAGTTTTCTTAAGTCGACTTAAGCAGCTGTGAGCCAGAGGGGAAAGCAGAGGCCAGCTGCATGGCTGAAAGAGAAAACACTTTAATAACCTTCTGATGGCATTTTGCCTCTAAGAACAATTTAAAAACAAACTGGCGTTCACTAGGGGAAATAACAGGAAAGCTATAATCGCCTGCTCTGTCTCGGCGGGCTTTCTCTCCTCTCCTGCTGTAGAAAGTGGATGGGCAAGACTTGTTTTTCTTAATGATTTCACTTAGCTGTTTGCGGGGCACCAGCTGCTTTTCCCAGCAAGAGCACACATGATCTTGCACCAGCAGTTCAACGACACGGATGCTCCTATAGATCTTTCCCTTCCCAGTAGCTGTGTTCCTACTTGTGCCAAAGACAGGAAACCACTGAGCAACATGAATGCTCAAGAAGTCACTTCAGGTAATCGCTTTGTCTGTTGACAGAAGTCGAAGGCCGGGAGTAGCGTGTACAAAAAGATAAGAGAAAAGGGCTTCCATTTGTTCTATAGCACGTGGTTTGGGCCATTTCAAAAGGGGGAATACACAGACATCTGTCCTGTGAAGGGCCATGTGGGATTCCATCGTCAGCAATATTGTCAACTCTTTTTTTTCTCCCTGCCTCTGTTTTCTTTGTAATAAGCCAGCGAGACAGTGCTACTGGCTTATTTATTTTTCATCTGGACTGCCCCAGAATGTGGGACATCCTTCAACTCAGATTAAAACAAATTTGCCAAAGAGAAAGTCATTCCATTTCTCCAGAGACCGAAAGGGGTGGTGCTGCATTGCTTGCAGCAGGAGAAATGGCAGAAAGTTAATTTCCCCTGTGATTTTTTGGCGATTGAACAATAGGTAAAAAGGCTGGGGGGGGGGGGGGGATAAAGGGGAGAAGAGAAGCGTCATGACAGAAGAGCGCGGATCTCTGCAGTGAAGGGGTTCTGTTAACTTGGAAGGGAGAAGGGAAAGGGAGAGCATCCATTCATTACTGTATGTATGTAGCAGAACTGTCCACAGCTTGCTGTTAGTAGCCCGGACCTTTGATACGATCAACTCATTCCTGAGGCCAATTGTGCTGAGAACTCCCAGTGAAATCAATGGGAGCAGAACATGCAACTCAAGGCAGCCTTTCTTCCTACTCTATCTGGAAGTAGTACAATATCCCAGATCTCTCATATTGCTTTGACTAGCCAGAAACCAGTTATTAGCAATTAGCACAACCAGGAAATGCTTAATAGCGTGATCTCCTAGCACTTAAAGCTTTTTGCAAATATTAACTAAGCCCCAAGCTCTCTGAAAAGCAGGTGGCGTTATCCTATTATAGAGTGGGGGAAACCGCATCTGTGCTTGCAAACTCCACAGCCACAATTCTCCAGCAGTACAGCTCTCCCCAGGATAGCAATTGGAGGCGGTAGAGTACATAGGTCTCTGAGCAGGATTAGACAACAGGATGGCACAAAAACACAACCAAACTGAGCCTTGGCCATCGTGCAGCCTCCTCTGCTGCTGTCACTGGAAGACCAGCACTGGAGGTGAATAACCGTCTTTGCCAGCAAGCAGCATATCTAGATCAGAGGTGTTAAGTGACTTGGCTGAGGTTACGCAATGCACAGTGGCAGAGTACAATCCAACTAACCTGATCCCCTCCCCCTGTGTACTCTAACCATTAGACAGAACTACCTGACTGTTTTCGGTTTCCACTACAGTACAAACTCAAGCTTGGGTTTGGGTCCTGGTTTCAGCCAACCAATACAAGCTGGCTCACCAGCAAAAGGACCGCAGAATATGTGCGCTTGGCTGGGAAGGTGCCCCACATCCCAAGGGTAGCATGTGGGCCACGGGCTCATTACCAGACATCGACCACTCACAAAACTCCTTTGAGCAGCAGGCCTGCTTTTCTACCAGAAAAGGAATTGCCCACAGTGGACTCAATAAGAGTTTAAGAAAACCACCCTGAAGAATGGCGTGAGGTGACAGGAAGATATTGTCCGCTCACTCAACAGGCTGTGCTCCATGCTATGGCTAGGACTCACCCATGCTCGCAATGATGCTGTGAACAGGCAACCTGGAGGGGCCATCATAGATCCCTCTCCCCGCAAACCCTTTCTTCTTTTGCTTCTCCTCCTGCTTAAATATAAAGGCAGAGTTCTCCTCCTTGGTGATGTTAATGTAGAAGCAAGTGTCAGATGCCGTCATGATATGCCGTGGCCCAGGGTTCAGCAGGATGCTCTTGTTCTCTTCCCTCCTGATGCCGATCAAGCAGACCCCGTACCTAAGGAAGAAGGACAACGTGGATGTTCAAGGCCACTCACTAGAGAAAAGTGTTGTTTGCAAAGGTCCTGAATAGCCCTCAGAGAACGTTTCATACCAGTATCCCTGCCCCAGCACACGGGCATGGAAGCAAATGCAAACTCAGCTCTTACTTCACAACTATCCAAGCCAACGGCGGGGGAGGAATTGAATGAACCCAGTCCCCACAGTCCGACTATTTGCCCAGAGCATTCAATGACTGCAGCACACGATTTCATTACCCAAAGCCCAAGGGATCCCCACACCAGGGCTTCGAGGCACCGTGCTGGGCAGGTTCTCACTTTTTGTGTGCGTGGAAGGCAGCGTAAGTGAAGCTTTTCCCTTCATATTCCATGAAGAACTTGCTGTCCCCCATGCGGATGTGGTATACTTCATTGCCTGAGCAGCGCCCGTACATCCTCTGCCACTGCTCCGGGGACTCCTGGCCTTCTCTGTAACCAGAGGAACAAAATCCTGCTTGTTAGGAGCTTGCTGTGCTCAACTCCACCCCCCAGTGTCCTCTCACTAGGGTTTCCCCCACCACCAGGGCACCTGGGGCAACATGGGGAGCCTTGTTTAGGTTAAAGCTATTCTTGTAGCAATTATGGGCCCGGCGCAGGCGGTCCCTTCCATGGATGCTTGTGTCAGTGGGGAAGCTGGCAGCCAGGAAGGAAACTGCAGGGTGAAATCACGGAATCATAGAATATTACCTCACAAGGTCATCTAGTCCACCGCCTGCTAAAAGCAGGACCACTCCCGCTAAATCATCCCAGCCACGGTTTAGTCTGACCAGACCTTGGGGGCCCTAGGTGAAAGCCAATTGTGGGGCCCCCTACAGGCCCCCATAGGCCCGTGGGGCCCCCTCTGTTACCTGCCTCCCCCACCACCCTGGCACTAGCTCCCCACACACGGCCCCGGCCCCCTGGGCCAGCTTCTCCTTCTGCTGCAGACCAAGGCAGACGTGGCTTTTGGGTTACGTGATGGGGCCCCTTACAGCTCAGCGCCCTAGGCATGCGCCTGCTTCGCCTACCCCAAAAGCCGCCTCTGGGCTGGCCCAAGGTCACACAGGGAGGCTGTCGCAGAGACAAAATAGACTCCCCCCATTGCTCCCAAGAGTCTGTCCTGTCCTTTTAACACAAACTCATCCTTTCTCTCAGGGCAGTTGTAGGTTGTTATCGATCCAGCTCTAACCGGGGTAACTCAGGCCCAATCTCTGCTTTCAGTCCAACACAAAATTTAAGAAGACAACCCAGAGTGAAGAAAGCACTAAAGCATGCAAGCAAGCAGGAGGCGGTTCACGAGTAAAGCAGCGTGACTCACTGGCCCCTGGACGTGTGAACCAGGAGGGTAATGAGCGTGGAGGTTGCAGGGCAGACGCAGTTCAACGCCAGCATGGCGTATTTGCATTCTTCTTCACAGACCACGTGATCTGAAATGAAACGGACACAGCAATTACTACCCTCTGAGCAGCACTTTCATTTTTCTGATTTACATGTCTCCTACCTCTCGTAATGGCCTTCGAATGATTTTCCAGCTAGCCAGTTGCTACACATGGGAGGATGGAGGGCATGCATTACTTTGGACACTGGAGATTGTTTGTGTCCCAGTTCCCGTGAAGTCAGCTAAGATCGATTGAGCACAGCAGGGGGCCGAAGGGAAAAGCATCTTGTTTCCAGTACGCACCATAAATGTTTTCAACTAATCAGAAACTCACCCTGGATGACACAGGGTGGGGTAATGAAAACGAGAGTCAATGCAGGGAGGAAAAATAGATTCACAGAATGGAAACCTGCCAAGCAAACAGAATCCAAGCCAGACCCCCTAAGGCAGGGGAAGGGGAGAGAGCTGAACTTCAAGCACTAGCACCTGGCACAAATTCAGTCTCAGAAGGACGAGGTAGTACCTTGACAGACTATTGAGCTGCATTCAATCTCAACTGTCCTCTTTAAAAGCAAAAAAATTGATGAGTGCCCTACCCCTCCCAAATCTGGTAACATACTTGAATTTAGGCCACTCTTCCATATGCTAGTTTGAGAGCAGAGAAAAGGCAGAATTCATGGTCCAGATTACATAAGTGGAAGATCATGGGGCTAAACAGATGCTCAGACGATAAGAAAAGCTGTCTCACTTCAGTGTAATTGCCCTGATCTCAGATTCTAAACTGCTCTGTACGTCACAAAACCATAGAACCCACAGTGCTATCTCAGCAGGCTCCCCATGAAAACCCTTAAAACAAAATGACCACACCTAAAAATATAAACACTACAGTCTTTGCACAGAACAGGGGAGTTAGAGGAATTCACCCTGTCTTCTCCTAGTCACAGCTTCTGGCAGTCAAGAGGTTTAGACACATTCCAAGCATGGGGTTGCATCCCTGAGCACCTTGGCTAATAGCCATTGATGAATCTATCCTCCATGAACATCACTAGGTCTGACTGAACCCTGTTAAACCTCTGGCCATCAAATCATCTCATGGCAAGGAGTTCCACAGATTAATTGTGCATTTGTATGAAAAAGCATTTCCTCTTTTTCTTATTAAACTTGCTGTCTATTAACTGAATTTTGTATGGTGGGAATGGGTGAATAATACTTCTCTAGTCACTTCTTCCAAACCAGTCATGGATTTTATAGACCACTAGTATATGCCCCCTGAATCATCTTTTTTCTAAACTGAACAGTTTAATATCTTTAGTCTTTTGTATTGAAGCTGTTCCATACCCTTGTTCATTTTTGTTACCCTTCTCCAAACGTCTTCCAGTTCCACTATATCCTTCTTGAGAAGAGGCAATCAGAACTGGACACTGTATTTAAGGTGTGGCTGCACCATGAGTTTATATAATGACATTCTGTTGTGTTCTGTCTTATTTTCTATCCCTTTCCTTATAGCGCCTAACTTCATTAGCTTTTTCGACCACTGCTATGTAACAAGTGAAGTTTTCAGACAACTTCAGAGTCCCCAAGATCTCCTCCTTGAGTGGTAACCGCTAATTAAAAACCCATCATTTAGAACCCGTTTGTGTAACTGGGATTATTTCTTCCAATGTACATTCCTTTGCACTTACCAACGTTGACGTCTATCTGCCATTCTGTTGTCCTTTGGTGAGGTACCTTGTCTAAGGCCTTCTAAAAAATCTAAGTGCCCTGTATTGACTGGACCACTCTTAACCTCATGCATGTTGGCACCTTCAGATGAATTCTAACAGAACAGTGAGGCATAATTTCCCTTTACCAAAGCCGAGCTGACTCTTCCTCAACAAATCGTGTTTATCGATGTGTCTGATAGTTCTGTCCTTTACTAGAGTTTCTACCAATTTGCCCACTACTGAAGTTAGACTTGCTGGCCTGTACCTGCCAGGCTCGCCTCCAGAAACCCTTTTTTTATTAAATTGAATTCCTGTGCGGCAACAGGTGGAGGATGGATGTCCTAAAAGAACTGCTAGAAGGACCAAGAAACTGGAGATCTTGCCACCAGTGAAGTGGATTCACGGGGAGCGAAGGGTTCAGACTCACCACTGGAACCCATTAGTGGTGAGTTGCCATGAATATTCAGGAACTTCCATAGACTTCTGGCAGTGTTCAGCAAAATGCCTCCTGGTGGGGCTCCCTGTGTGAGTAAGGCAAGCAGATCTAGCCTGCAGGGGGAGCCCAGATCTGCACACACCACCCAGAACTCACCCGCAAACTTGACATGAAACTTGTTTTCAGGCTTTAGAATCTGAACATATAGGGGGCAATTAGGAGCAAAATCCTTCACCGCCCAGGCTCTCAGGATGGTCTGATGGTCCTGAGGAAAGAGAAAGGCAAGAGCAACGTTATGAACATTCCTTGGGCAGTTACAGCACCTCCATAGTTTGAGTTTAGTTCACAAGCAATAATGCCCTGAGGTCACAGAGAGACAAGTACAGGGAGATTCCCAGCAAAGACCTAGTCCCCCCAGGAAGCCCATTAGAACAAACATGGAGGCTTGAATTGAAACCGTAGAGATAAAAGGGGTTCGGTCTAGAATTTGCAAGTTTCCTTTGGGGGTCTGTGAAGACCCCAGCCGTAGCCTCCTGGGATCCCAGTGTGCAACCGTAACTATATGCACTGAACTTGATAAAGCCACACGTTCCAGATATATGTTGTACTCTGGACTGTCTCAATGGCATGGAGGGTTCCCACCTGACTGCCTGCCCCATGGGGTCTGATGGGAAGATTTGCCTGAAATCTTGGTAACTAATAATTCAATATGCTGCTGTCTGAGGAGTGCTCTGAACTGATGGCGTCACACACACTTCAATCCACTGCACCTGTAAACCAGCCTGTGGCTTCACTGTAAATCTCAACTAAAACCTCTCTCCAGTCCCACGGAACATAAAGCCACAGGAGCCACCGTTCACCAGGGACGTTCTGCTCTTTCCACCTGGAGATACAGCACATTCAATCTGATTGTGAGAGCAAAGCTGTGGTGCAGAATAAGAACGAAAGAGAGGAGAAACATATCCCGGAACCACGCAGAGCCCTCTGTAATTGAAAAACTGGCACAGCTGCAGTTTGCGGCTCGCTGTCTCCCCCAGCCTATCTGGAAAAACTTTGTTCAAACTGTACGCATCTCGGTAAATACGCACCAGTCAGCGAGACAACCTGACACACACGGACCTTCGTGAAAGGGGCAAGATCAGCAAATAGGAACAGGGGAACATTTTCGGCGACATGGACTAAGTCCCACGGCACACATATGAACACTGAAAAACACCACGGCTGCAGAATGCCACCATATTTCAATGCAACAGTTCTCATCCTTTGCCGTCCTAGGACCTCCCTTTGCATACCAGGACACCACCACCAAGGTCTATCCCTCTTGTCCAGCCAGGACCTCTCTCTTATTTAGCACTCGCGGGAGGGTCGAGTGAGTTATGACCGCCTGATACCTCTTTATGACTCATCCCTGAGTTGAGAACCTCTCTTTTCATGCACCTTGGTGTGGAGCGTGGCTCTGATTCATTCTGTTGACAGACATTGGTGCATTCAGCCCCTCTCTTCTCACAACCAAATTGGCCCCCAACCTCTCCTACTGCTCCTCCTAACGTCAGTCTTCTGTTGATGGACCATGATCACCTCTTTTTGGGGAAGTTCATTGGACAGCAGGTTCGCTGCTTGCCACCCCGCTCTTCTGGCGCACTCTGGATCAACAAAGGATGCGTGGACTCACAGATTTGCCATCACCTGTGGTTTATTTACTGCTTGTGTCTTTAATTCCCACCACCATACAGTGCCCTGCCCAAGCCAGACCTTGCAGGGGCTGCTCAAGGCCAGGATACCAGGCAATCCTTCTGCCCTTCCTCCGACTCCTTTCCCCCTTTGTCTTCCCAAACCCTCTAGCCTGGCTTATAAACCTTCTAGGGCTTCTCTGATAGCTGCCACTTGTGGGCTAATTAATCCTGAGCTCATTCGGTGCCTCTGTGCTGTTGTCTTGTCTCAGGCAACCACCCTTAGCCCAGGTAATGGCTCTGCTGGCCTTCTGCAAGCCATGTGCGTGGGGCTCACCCCCCAGCACCCTGTCGCACTTGCGTTATGTAGGAGGTCAAAGTAGATGATGGCAATGGTCCATTCTGGTTTTAACAGCTGGATCTACAATAAGTCCAGCCCTGTCTTACCGCGGCCGTGCGGTCCGCCTCGTTCCGACTGCTGAGGATGAAGCAGGCCTCTCCATTATCCATCCTGCGAACACAGAAGGTTCCATGAATCACACACAGCCAGGGACCCTGTGTGTCTCACACACACTCAGCTAGAGAGGCTCCTGGCCTCTGTTTCGGAGAGGTCATCAGAGACGACACATGTGGACACTGCTAAAATTTGCCAGGAATCAGGTCGCCAGCCCTCCTTCCCATCCCTGTCACATCACAAGAAGGGGCAGAGATACCCCGCTAGGCCATTTCATGCAGCTGTTAGAAATTCTGTAGCAAAATAAATACACCAAAATGAGAAGAGCAGCGATGTTAGAAATGACCTGATCCTGAGCTGAACCAGAGAAGCTGAGTGCATTCTTCCCCCTTTGTGGATGGCTAGTGGCAATTTCTGGGAGCGTCCGTCAGTTCAGGGCTGGACACCACAGGGGAACTCCTGAAGGGGTGTGCAAGGGTTGGTGCGTGTCTGTCAGCAGCCTGGGCAGACAGACGGTTTGTGTAGCTGGTGGTTTCAGGGAGCGTAGCCACAGGGACACAAACGAGGCTGTTTCACATCCAGGGCAGGTCGCAGTGAGTTGCCTCACAACCCTGAGCATCTTGAGGATTGTCACAGCACCTCGCCGGCTGGACTGCGAGCCAATGGCTGGCTCTCTGACAAGCGGCTGTGAGTGCCACAGAAAGCCAGTTTTATTTCAGTTGTGGGAGGCCCTGGCACGGCTCAGGTAATTAAACCATGGAGTTCCTGGCTCCAGCCGGTGACAGACACGAAACACTTTGTAAAGAGTGGAAAGTGGCTCTCACGGCCGTATGTCACGCCCCTGCGTCTGTCTATTTAGAACGCAAACCCTTCGAGGCAGAGCCGGCGTCACGGGGCGCGTCTTCACTACCGAGTTACACTGGGTGATCAGCACCCGGGTCAGCGCCCCTGTGTTGGGTTAGCCCCAGTGTGGACAGCCACCCTCACTCGCGTGTGCCTCCTGACCTCGTCCGCACTGCATTCCCTCCTGGGAGCCTATAGGACTTTGGGGCCACATCCCACAGCTCTGCAGAAAACTCGGCCACTCCAGGATTCTTTCCCAGTGAATTGTGGGAGTTGTTTGTCCTTCTGTGCACACATGTGGCATGGGGAGGAGGGGTATTTGGAAAGGCACTGGAGGAGTAGCAGCACTCAAGTGTTTAGCCTGCAGTTGAATTGCAAAGAGGGCAAGCTACCCTATCACTTGGGTGTTAGCTACCCCACAACAAGCCAGCTAGTCGGATTGCAAATAACTAACATGCTCAGAGGAGAGAATCGTGTGTGGACAAGAGACAAATAAGCCCCCTCCTCTCCTACAGCCCAAGTTAACTCTACGTTTGCATAGTTCCTAGCAGAAATAGTGCCTGAACTCCACCAGCTCTTCGCACAGTGGTCCTAAACACGATTAATAATAAACGTGCACCAGGCAAGGCAGTGAGGATGAGTCAGTATGATCTTCAATGGTGCTTGCCGCTGCCTTTGCAGAACAATGTCATTGTAAGGAGAAATTGTCTGACCTCTGTGTTACCCTCTCTTCTGCTCCAGTGACCTGGATTTAAACACGATTTCTCTCTCTCTGGTTTTAATTAAAATGTCATCTTCCCAAGGAGACCGCAGCAGACACGGCAAACAACATAAAACGCATTTACTCAGTAGGAATTTATAAGGCAACGGAGAGAGAGAGACACAAACAGCCAGGAAAATAAAAGATTAGTTTCACTCTTTTGAGGGATGTGTCAACTGTCCTGTGAGCTGGCAAATACACTCTGAGAATTGAAGAGGCAGGAGAAAAAGAAAAGGAACAAAAAAGTGAAGTAGGAGAGAGAGCTCTGTGGGTGGGCGGCGGGGGACTGGGGTTTGGAAAGTGTTATAGGACGGGAGGGGAAAACAAGGCCTTGTCTACACTGGGATTTTGAGCCTCTCGTATAGCTGCGCCCGTTTGAAACTGGGTTGAGCTGCAAATCATGTTGCGCTGATATAAACAATAGGCTGGACTCTCCACTTTGCTAAGGATGCAGCGGGACAAAGCCTCATGTGCATGGGAGCTCTGCTGGAGGAAATCTGGCGGAGGTGGCTCGCTGTGTCCCATGTCTCCCCCCGAGTAAGGCAAGGAGAGACCCATCAGGAGTGTGCTAGGGGTGGGGCAGAGGTGGGACATGCAGAAGCAAGAAAACAGGAGTGAAGCTCTTTCCCATTACTCCGCTGGCATCAGGGCCCCATGCTGCTGGCAGCCCTGAATTGAGCAGGGGCCACATTTCACTCTCACCAGCAAATGTTTCCTAGTAGTTGGAACGGGCTCAAAGTTGCCCCTCCTCCACTCCACCTCCCCCCTTACTGCTATCTCACATGTGACCTGGGACAGGTTACCCGAAAAATGTGCATAAAATTCATTTTCCTCTCAAGGTTGCTGCAAGTCACGATTCATGTTTGCAAAATGCTTTGCGAACCTCAAAGCGGCTGACGAAGTGGGATTTTCTCCCACGAAAGCTCATGCGATAAATAAATCTGTTAGTCTTTAAAAGTGCCACAGGACTCTGTTTGTTTTTCTGCAATAGACTAACACAGCTACTCCTTTGGAACTTGATCACACTAGAAGGGCAACTATTATTATTAACAGCTTCTTTGCTGTATACAGTTAATAAAAGCAGGTTCTTTGGGGGGGGAGAGGGCGTGTTCTCCTTTTTTCCCCCTCTGGATCCTGGGGGAAAAGAAGCATTGGGCATTCAGGCTCTTGCATTCCACAAGAGATGATAAACCTGGGTTTCTGCAGCTCCCGCCACCAATTTCTGTTACTGGCTGCTGAATCCAGAAATAAGAAAAAGAATTAATCCATTATTCTGAGCACCTTAACAGCCAGCTAAGTGCAGAGTTTCTTAAAAGAATTCTGCTGTGGTAGGTCCAGATTCAAAAGGATCTAGTAATTGGCAGCCTTTAAAGAAATTTTAAAGCACCACTTTTACTTTTCCAGTTCATCCCTTGCCTTGTTATCCACAAAACGAAGGACGCCTAGCTGGAGTTCAATTATCTCTAGTTTATTTTTAAGATTTTTAAAGCAACGGCAGAGAAAATAGATATATGTGGCACATGAATCTTTTATGACTGTTTAAACTGGGGTCAGAACAACCTGTTACCCTAGGAGGCTGTGGTGAAGAATACATTCCTCCATTTGGTATCCAGTGCATTTTAAATGCAGACTTTGCTGTTTGCAACAGTTACTAATGTACCCTGAGCTGCCAGCCCTTAGATGGATGACTTTAATAAAGGCGTGTCTACACCTGAAATGCTACAGAGGCAGAGCGAGTCAGTGTAGACACCACCTATGCCGACGGGAGGGGTTTCCTGTCAGCATAGGTAATCCACCTCCCCAAGAGATGCTAGCTAGGAACCACTGACCGAACACTGTATCCACTTGGGGTTAGGTGGACTTAAATACACTGCTCCGTGATGTAGATATTTCACACCCCTGAGCAATTAGCTAAGCCAATTTAATTTTCTAGCATAGACCAGGCCTTCGTAAGTTGCTTTTCTTCTCGGTATCCTTTCACCTTTGTGTCTGGCTGATGGGAACTGTCCAAATCTTTAGGCAATAGCATACAAATAGCATTCATTTTAACCAACAATGGATTCTAGCCACAGACTGGAGCTTTTTACTGAAATGTCCGGCATCTTCTTTTAAATCTCTGGAGCTTAGACTGGCTATTGGAGCCGTCCGCCAGGGAGAGAGGTGTCCCTGCTGGAGTAGTTTGACTCGCTCATGCTTATCTAGGAAGATGTATAGCTGTGTTATCGATGCTACCGTATGGGCTATTCGCCTCCCCTGCACCCGTGTCTCTTGCTATGAGGTGTTCTATACTCACTTTGCTCTCATCAGATCCTGATCTTTCAGTGCGGAGCCCTGAAGATATATCACTCGCTGAGACCACAGAGGAATCTGAAGAACCCGCCGAACTTGTATATCCATCTCTGTCGGACAAAGTATCACTACATAATAATCCTGAAAGAGAAAAAACAATGTTTGCTGGTAAGCCTCAGAGTGCTAGGGTCTGTATGTACACGCCAGCTGTGTGAGATCGTTTCACTGACTGTTCCACACAGGTTCCGGCGTCTTGCGATTAAAGCCATGAGATCACACTGCACCAACTTTGGGACATGGCATGTGTTTGGAAGCACATCAATCCCCTTTGCACAACAGTGCTAACCCAGGGATCTCTGATTACAGGGCTGCCTGTTCGGATCAGAAAAGTGGGGCTCTGTGTATTTAACAAAGTTAGCAAGACTCAAACAATGAAATCTACGTCCAGCCAAGGCTGACGATGGTGACAGCGAAATCTTGATTGGTTCTTGAATTAGCTGAAATACAAGATGCACGTGAGATGTTCTTAATAGTAGTGATTCGCCGATTAGACTGGATTATTCCTTTTGGAGCTGGCTACATCTTTCTGGGACTTAACCACCAAACATTTGATTTATGTAGAAGGCATTTAATTCAGAAAACACTTTCTAGGAGAAAGAAAATCACATCTGTATGGGCACGTTCAATATGCTGAGATGCTACAGCAACTATGTTGTGTCACTGAGGCAGGTATGTACTGCAGGCTACTGAATCTAGTAGGACCACTATGATATATATTTCTTCTGTGCTGTTTCCCTAGAGTGATGTGTGCATTCTAGTCAGTGAATTGAAACCCACTGCTGCATTATGCTGAAGACTAATCTGGCTGAACTAATATTTTTTACCTCATATGTATTCCTGTCACATAACCTTTGCGTTCCCTCTTCCGTGTGCTCAGTGCACTAATATTTCCTATTATGTTGATGAATATCTCTTGTGATGGGGCATGGCTGAGATGCATTTTTGCATATGGCCCTTTCTGACAATGTCTACCAGCACCAGGGCTCAGGAAGGACACTTGTTTATCTGCTGAGAATGGTAGCCTGGAAGTAAGAGGCCACTGCTTTTACCTGCAGCCGGGGATGGGCATAGAACTCATTCAGGAAGTCCATCAGGAGGTCGATCTTGAGGGAACTGACACAAAGGACAACGTGCTTCTCTGTCTGTGCTCGGTGGCGGCTGTAATTCCCCCCTGATTTCTGGCGTTCCATCCAGAGGTACACAAGCTCTTCAAACTGCAAACAAAGGCAGGTGGCTCATTTGTGAACGTGGGATGCTGAACACATTCAAAGATACAGAAGACTTTTACTGCTACAAACTGCCAGCCATGGAAATAATGGTGGGCCACGGTACACTTGGGCAAGGTTAAGGGAGGCGTAGGCAAAGAAAAGTCGACTTTCTACACATACATTGTTGTGTGTAATACGCAGGGGTGTAATGTGTGTGTTATGCTATGGCAATGGCCATCATCCAAATGCCTGTGATAGAGAGAGAGAGAGAACGGAGAAGACACAGATAGGCTAGACCAGCGGTTCTCAACCACTGTGTCAGGACACATTAGTTTGTCACCACACGGCAGTGTGGCACAGAGAGCTGGGAAGATGGCTGGATTCAGCCTGGGGGGAATGGGCTGATGTGTCCCGTAGGGTCACGATACACTGCCAAGTGTGTTGTGACCAGCAATGTTGAGAACCACTGGGTTACACAGACACATTCACATTCACCTGTACACCCTGCTGGAAATGGGTTGCTTCATTTCCAGAAACATTAAATGACAAACGTCCTGAGATGTGCATGCCCTGTCCAGGGCAATCTATTCCTGTCCTGCAATACATATGTATACTCAACACATATGAATACATGTTAAAATGAACATGCATCACAAACAGCATAGCATAGGCAGAATATTTCCTATCATGTTGATGAATATCTTCTAATGGGGCAATGGCTGAGATACATTTTTGCATATGGCCCTTTGTGACAAAATTCCCCCCCGGTTCCCTCTTAGCCATCTTTGGGGGGTAACTGCAAACTGTGACGTGTTTTCTAGCAATCCTGCTAGTGTGCTAGAAAACATGTCACTGTGCGTACATGCCCATCTACAGTCTTTTGCTTGTTCTTTTTAAGGGCAGTTTGGGAAGGAAATATACTTTCAATGCTCAATCCCAGAAGAATACCTTTTCTAAGCACATTTCCCTATTCCCCTCACCTGACATTAGGCAGTGACAGAAAGTGAAAACTTCAGGCAATAGGCTGTCATCGCCGCACCATGTCGATGGCTGGTGGAGAAGGGGCACCGGTTTGTTTGCTCCCAGATGTGATGCATCAAATGCCATGGCTCAGTGGCTTGTTGACAGCACCTCAACAGAGCTGAAACTAAATTCCCTCTGTACCATGGGTTGAGAATTCCTCTGTCTCCTCTGGAAATCTCAAATCATGTCCCCACTCAACTGGCTAGTCTGATGGAACTCACCCTCCCACTGGTACTTCTCAAGGGCCATGATACAGCAGAAATGTTGCCCTGTCTAATGTGGGCTCAGTGCACCTTTCTTTTCACGACTATGTTGCCCTTACCTGGAGGGGTAGAACAACCAGGGCAACACAAATCATTATAACCACCAGGAGCTGTGAGGGCCAGATCTTTGGGGTCACGTCTCCATAGCCCACGGTGGAGAAGGTGACGATGCAGAAGTAGAAGGACTTGAAGAGGGAGAGGTTATCACCTGCTCGTTCTAAATGCTGGATGCCACAGGTTCTGGAGGGAGAGGGGAAAGGGAACATGTATGCATTAGGCTTCCACACAGCACTCCATGTAGCATCAATGTATAATGCCCTCCGCTCCTACTGAAATCAAGGGGGCTGTAGGCCCTCTGATCCTTGCAGGAGAATGCCCTAGAAGTAATCTACTAGATTCATGGGCAGAATTTGTGCCTGGTGTATCACCAAGTGCTTTCAGCAGAGTTGTATCAGGGATAAAACTGACCAGCCTGATAGAACTTTTAGTGTAGAGGTTCACTTTGGTCCAGATAATCCTCCCCATATATTAATATGCTCATCAGAACATTAGTCCAGACTTGAATTGTCAGGTCGCATATTCATAGTGCAAGGATATTTATGTAGGTGGCATGGAGCCCAAGGCCAGACATTTCCTATGAGCTAAGTGTTGCAGAAAGGTAAAGAGGAAGTTCACTCGGTCCTGAACCCCCTCCTTGACGTGATTCAGGTGACATGAAGGACACTCAGTCTTACAATTGACTTCAAATGAGATTGCTATTGCATTTTATATTCCCCCCCCCCCCCCAACACACACACACCCCACCACCTTTGGGCCTCTCTCTGGAAAACAACCCCTCTGGAACCAATTCGCTAATCTCCCCAATAATCAGTCAGCATAACTTTAAAAGTTTAAAACTCATCTTGGCTAACAGAAATAAGACATAAGTACCTTGGAATTTAATTCTAGTGCCATCAAATAGGCCAGGAAATATGTGTAGAAGCACAGAGAGCAAATGTTGCTAAAGGCTAAGTGTATTGACTACGTAAGAAATCAGATCAATGTGAGGGGCTTGTTTTTATTTTAAAAGACCTGTCAAGATGTTTAGACCTATGGTGCTCATCAGCTTCACTTTCTGTCCACTTACAGATTAGTCCAGACTAGAGGAGATGTAAGATCCAGACCAGTAAAATCTATTTACATCCAGGACAGGGGATATGTAAGAAAATGCCAAGTCTGACTAGACTCTAAATATCTAAAAGAAGTCCATGTTATTTTAAATGCACAGAGTAAAGGGTTCTGTTAATTAGCAGATGACTTCATGGCCCATTAGACAAACGGAAATTCAGCAGCCATGGTAACCTCCCAGAGACAAACAGCATATTTAGGAAGTGCAATGGACCTTAATGTACAAGCCATCACCACTGAACGAGTGTCCAAAAACATCTCCCCTTTGAACATCGCCTGACTCAGTCATGCCATTACAACAATTATTGCCCTGCTCTTAGCTATATTCACTTAACAGAAGGCAGCTATGAACCTGGGATGCACCAGTTAAAATTTTTCTGTTAAGATCATGTAATTAGTGATGATCATTGGCTCCTATAATAGGAACTGATCTGCCTGAAGCTAAATGTTCAGGAAGACCAAGCCAGTTAAGGAGAAGCTGTGAGTCAGTGGAGCCAATCTGATTCTTTTACGGGTCACCAGCACTGTTGAGGAAATAAAAAACAAACAAACCCTAAATATTATAAAAACATGTTCTAAACATTTGGGGTCAGTTCCGTCTGGTATAAACTGGTGTGGCTCCATCGAAGCCTATGCTGAGTCACACCAGATACGTACTTTAATTACAGAAGACTAAATACTGATCCCCTGATACCATTGATGCACCCCATTGAGTTCAATGGACCCAGAATTTGGCCCTGTACAATTTATGACGGATGGACATAAAAAGGCTTGCCAGTTCAATTTGGTTTGGATAAACAGCCCTAAAGCATAATGCTTTTCTCAGTATATAAAGAGAGTCCTCTCCAGGACTCTACGGAATCCAAGAATCAGGCTGGAAAATTTCTGCTGTGTGCCATTGGTAGACAATTCTGCAAGTTTCCATGGGGTTTTGGTGCACTCCTCCAATGAAAGCCAAGGGGGGTCATGTGGTTAACCCCTCCCCGTGAGTGGCATGTAAATTCACTCTCCACCATTCTATTCTTCTTTATTCTGGTCAACAGGAAACAGCACCAGCAAAGTGCAAATGGTAACTTTTAAAGTCTCTTTTGTTGACTTTTTCATTAGACCTTTGAGAGCAAGACAGCCTCTGGTATGGATGACCCTTCAGTTGTGCTCCACCTCCCCGTGTCTGTGTGTAGGAGGAGGACTCTTTGTCCCCCAAGAGCAGGACGTAGGAGGGAATGTAACCAAGAGGGCGTGAAAACATCATTAAATGAATGCTGCTTTTACTAAAGAAGCCTCTGTCTCTCCCTCCCTGCCCAACCTCCAATAACAGAAGCAGCGGTCTGACTGAATCTAGTTAGCAAACACATGACTGGTTATCTGGATGTTGATGGCTTTGTCATTCAGACGTGAATATTCCCCCCTACTACTTAAAGAAGAAACAAATCTTTTTGCGTGGAGATGAAGAGAAGGGAAAGGAGTCAAAAGAAATCAGTAGATCAACCCTTCTGACTGCGGGCAGTGCAATCTCCTGATGACTCTAAACACCGCGAAGAGCACTTGGCCTCTGACCATATCCACAGAAAATAGCAGTGTAATTGATCCATTTTGTATCTTGCCACATGTCATCATCCAACGGACCAGGCTTCAAAGTGTAATTGAAGAACTTGGCTGGGTTATAAAAAAAAAACCCCAAACCGAAGCAAAAGGCAATGCATCACACATTCAACAGGGGTTTTTATTTTCTCAAGTGACATCTACCCCCACGCTTTAGAGGAGAAAGCCAAGGAACTTGAAGGGCTGATGTTCCATCTATTAGATGGATAAGGTGTGTGCCAGTTTGGGCTTTGAAATTATACAAGCTTGCATCTCTCACCTTCCCAAGGTCAGAAACCCAGAATAGGAGCAACAGAAAAGTAATTATGTTTGAAACAAATATGGGAGTTGAGTGCCTAATGTGTAAATGAAATTCTGTTAACTGGGTGTGCAAATTAGGCATGTAATTACAAGCAGATATTTTCTCACATGATTCTGAATATCTGGCCCTGAACTACGTTGCCAACCAATAATATATTTGTATATGGTGCTAGTCACTCCAATGCTATAGTGCTCTGATTCTGCTAACATTAATGGAGTTAGAATGAACCATTTGAGAACCTCAAAAGGTCTGGAATTCAGTTAATGTTCCAATGAGCAACAGAAGTCTAGAAGCTTCTATGAGTTTCTGGCCTGGAACTCGGGAAAGGACATGAAAGGAACAGATGAGATACAAACCGAAAACTCTGCAAAAGGCAGTTCTTTAAAGCCTGTAATAAACGTATGGTTCTCTTCACTGCTCATTTGCGCTAACACCTTAGCAAATTTGCTCTCACCTTGGGCCTTTCCTCTTAAGAATCACAGCAGTATTATACAAACAAAAGCCGTTTCACTGAATATGTGGCCCTAGAATGGTGAAGATCAAAGCAAGGGATCAAAAGTCTTTCTAGGAGTTCTCTGCTCCCACTGTCCTGGGCAGCTCTTCTGACTTATGAAGTGGCTGTGGCTGTGTCATTGCACTTTGGGCTGGAAACTCAAATTGTATGGATGGGAAACTTCCAGTCTGCTATGCGGCTTCCCTACACAACTACCTGCTCCAGAAAGCTGGCTAACCTGTCTCTAGAATAGGATCTAACATGATTTTCTCTGCCAGCCAGAGAAACAGGATCAAAATAAGTGACACACACAGGTGATCCAGACAGAATAAAGTTCTGCCTATCACATTTCAGAGCCCCACACTCCGCGTCATGTTGGTAGGGCCCAGTCTTGCAAAGTCATGTGCATGCCGGGACTCCCCACAGAGTATCCTGATAAGCCCATAAATAAATCTTTGCAGGGTCAGCTTTTCCCTCGATCGATATCATCACTGCCTTAGCTCAAAATATTTATTTCCTGAATGAGTATGTCGTGCAGGCAAGTCAACGGTTTAGAGAAACCAAGCAAAGCACCTACCCTGTGAAAACAAGACACAGCAGGGTACATATCAGAATCAGCACCTGATTGAACATGGCGGATTGCGTCCTCTGTATCGCTCGGTGCAGGTCGTTCTGGAAAAGGGGTAAGTCTCAGTCAGCGGACAACTCGGATAAATATTTGGGTGCAAACCGGTCCTTTAGCGATACCCGCGCAACCTTGCCAGATCTCCAGGAGAACGCAGCTCCCATGTAGGCACCTCAGTAAGGGGTCAGATCTTCAGAAAAGCTTCTAAATCTGGTACCAATGCTCATAATGGGAGCTGCTGGGCGCCAGGGCCCTTTAAACATTTGGAACCAATTGCAGCTGCTGTGCTATCAAAAATCTGGCCCTAAGTAGAAACCTGAATTACCCTCTTGGCACAAGAGTCCACAGGACAACAGGATCCTGGAACAACCTTTCCACATCACAGCCTGCTACTTCTTGATTGACGGGGGAAAGTGGCGGGTACTGAGATACTAGCCAAAGATGGGACATGGTACGGACAACTGAAATTTAGTTTCTCTCCCAAAATTCGTGTAAAACAAGCAGCCAGACGCAATAGCAAGGAGACGGCCAGACTACCCTTCTGGCTCCTATGTAAGGGAGTAAGTGACCTTTGGCTACTCACTATCATGTTTTCCAGGGCGTACTTGGCCAGCCAGCAGTTCAGAAAAACTGGAATAAACAAATTCCGTAAAGGGGACCAGAATATCTAGAAAACAAGAGTTATTTGCAGGTTTACTTGGGAAACACAAAAAGTAATGCTCTTTTATTAAGTAATTCTTAAACCGTTAGTCAATGATTAGCCCTACAGCTAAGAATCTAATTTCCAAAGTTTTGGCAGAGGAATACTCAAGTACAATTGGCCCGTGGAGATTACAGAAACTGCCTGTTGCAAAGTTAGGCCCACATCCTCAACTGGTGCAAGCTGGCATAGCACTGTTGATTGTAATGGAGCTACCCTGATTTACATCAGTTCAAATTCTGGACCTTCGAGTAGAGGTCTCTTGATCTTCCTGTAGTCAATACTGCTTGGCTGTAGTTCAGAACCATTGTAGGCTAGGTTAGATGACAGTGGTGAAAATCCCTGAGAATGATCTAAGCTACATCTTCCAAAGTCGCTGCCCCTAGTAGAGTTGAATTATGGCTACAAAATTTGGCCATGATCCTGCAGCGAGCTCTGCTTTGGTGCAGGGGTCTTGATTATATATGCCCATCTCTGAGTAGGTCACAAACAATGCTCTCTGAGGGCTAATGGCAGGCAGCCTGTCTTCCATATGATCGTCGAGTTATGCAAAATGTTCAGAAACACGAAACCATGAGAAATTCAGCCAGTTCTGGGCTCTGACATGGAAATTAAACTGGCTGAATTTCATGAAATGCATTTTTGAACGCCACAAGAAACTGGAAAATTTAAACCAACGAACACGAACAAAAATTTTTAACAAAAATGAAAATTTTCCCCCAAAGTCATTTATTACTGGCAAACATGTTTGGGGCAGGAGAGGAGTTGACCTGTTCTGAACATTTCCTGTCATTGGATAGACACCATTAATTGTGATTTCATAATAAAAACATTGTAGCGTACCATTTACTGAAATTTGATTTTTTGAAAATGTCAAAAGCAAACACTTACTGTGATTATAAAGGGCACTGTGTTAATCATTTCAAGGATGAAAGAAATGCGAAAAATCTGCTCCCAGATGTTTCCCTGCAGAATGAAAACAAAATAAATTAATCATTTAATTAAATAACCCCAGAAGAAGACTGAAAAGGACAATTTAAAAGGTTCTGATTTGGGTCTGTTCCCGCTATCATTATGTTGTAGCAGACAGAAGGATGTTGGGGTATTTCCCAGCAGGCAGAAGCAGCACTGATTCTAGTCACAAAGAACTAATGATCTACATTTTAAGGAAGACGTGAGGGATGAGTGTGATGTACAGAAGGAAGGGGATGAGATGTGGAAGGTCAGTGGATTATTACTGAGTGAATCTTAGTTTATGACACAGACAGCAAAGACCACCAGACAATCACTGCCTTGGAGCAGGACCGTGTTGGATTGTGTCCGAACACTGTCATACTCACACAATTACAATAATGGAACCAAGGCTCTACAGAAGAGCAGAGGAACAGAGAACCAGTGCACCAGCCTTTCACCTGGGATGGAGCAGGTTCTCACCCAGTTTAGGGGTCTCTGGATTTCCAGGGATCCATTCTGTTTTCAGGTGCAATTTTCCCAGCTCTCTGTCTTTTTCAAGGTAACTAAAGCTTTTTAAAAGCCCTCCTTCTGATACCCTTTTGGGTGGGCTAAGCATAGGAGAAGAATGGGAGATATTTACAACAGAGCCCAGCTCTGATGGACCATCTGTATTTTGCCAAATAGCAGGTATTGAATTCTAACTGGGATGCCCCTGAAAATCAAGACAGTGGTCAGCCAAGCTTTCCTGGGATTCTTTGGCATTCTGCTTTAGCCACACTCCACGCTCTCTTTGACAAGGAGTAAAATAAGAGCACTGCTAGAGTTCTTCCTAGCCAGCCAATGAAGATTTTATACCAACATCTCTTTGGATTCCCCCATTCCAAAATATTCGGTGCTGTATGTCTCATTCCTTCTTCCAGGTGGGTGCCTCAGCAAAAATCAATGGAGGGCCTAGGGAGGACATGAAATCAAAAAACTCCCTTTCTGCCCAGCTACTGCAATATATTTACATGAACATGTGATGCCTCAGTGAAAGATAAAGAAGAAAAGACAAATAGCCTCTACCCTGGCTGAAAAATTCCCACAACAGAGAGACTGGAAGAGAATTTCTAGGTCTGATTCCCTCTTGCCTCATTTACATTAAGGCAAAGCGGTTGCAAAATGTAGCGAAACGTCCATGTCTTGCACTGGTAAAAGTGACTGCACAAAGCGCCAGCAGGGAGAATTGGGCCTCTCTTGTCTCCCAGCTTGCAGAGCCTTCACCTCAGACACAAGATTACAGAACCACTGTTTAAACTGATCATCAAGAGTTCAGGAATCAGCATGCTGAGGAGAGAGGACATCCAATGTGCTGCAAACCTTACTGAAAACGCAGATGGAGTCCTTCCAAAGGACACATGGCTGAAAAGACCACCACTGACACCCCCAGCTACACACAGCTTGACTAAGCTGTCCACAGGCAAGAAAGAACAAAAGAATAATGCTCCAAAGGACAGATGAAATTTAATGAGGCTTCTTTCTCTGACAGCAGAAGCAGCCAGACAGGCTTGTAGATAGAAGTCCTCATCTCCTGCACAGAATAGACGAAGCCACAGAGTCCTACCAAACTTACCCCAACCCTGAGCTGTTAGGCGAACCCCAAAGGTTAGGAAGATATTTCTGTCTCAGTGGCTTCTAAGCCGTGGCTGCCACAGAAAGTGGTGGTAATGGGACGGTATGAAACCAAATATCTGTCACTTCACAGGCATCAACAGTCTCCTGCAAGCCAAGGTGACTGGGGGAGAAAGGGCGAATGGAGTTCTATGAAGAAAATGAAAGAAAATCCATGTTGTTTGAAATGTGCCCCATGTGTGTGCTGTTCTGGAGACTTCTTTGTGGGAAAGCTGCGTAAATTACACAGAACATAATCCATCCGCCTGGGCTGTCATGCAAAGAGCGGTGAGTAGCTAGGCCGATGCACAGAAAACTGGTCCAAAGGGGCTTCAGGCGTCCAACAGAAGGGATATAAAATGGCTTTTATGAATGTAGTAGCTATGTGGCAAAAAAAAAAAAAAAAAGGATTTACAGGCATTAGGGCATTCAGCCTCTCTTTTGAAGGCAACAAAGTAGAAGATTAACAAATGTGCCAGATGAACCACTGACATAGGCTGATGGGCCCTTTAAGGGGACCTGGACCCCCACCTCCCATCAGCTGATCCTAACCGGCAGGGATCAGATGGCTCTTTGGCTGTCGGACCCAGCTGGGAAGGGGTTAGGTGATTTCCATACAAGTCTGGGAGAGCTCAGCTGGAGAGAGAGAGCTGCAGGAGGAAAATTCTCTCCAGGGTCTAGCCGTCAAGGGAGTGGATGTCAGGTGAGACGGAGACTCTTGAAAA
Source organism: Pelusios castaneus (assembly GCA_007922175.1). Classification (NCBI taxonomy): domain Eukaryota; kingdom Metazoa; phylum Chordata; order Testudines; family Pelomedusidae; genus Pelusios; species Pelusios castaneus. The sequence continues at coordinate 12,465,913 of ML685804.1, forward strand.
GGGCCAAGCCCCAGGCTGGTGGCCTGGAACCATACTGGGAATAAGGATCCAGAACGAGGAAAGGACTCTGGGCGGGGGGTAAGTGCTGACTCTAGCAGTCCAGAGGGATAGCGCTCTAGAAGACAGACAAGTGAAAGGGAACGCAGACCACACCCCAAGATAGGGCCTATTGCCGCTGGGAGAGGAAGATGGGGTGACTCACTCCATAAGTACCCTGCTCTGTCCTCTGCCCCCCGGAGATCTGGTATGGGCCACTGTCAGAGATAAGATCCTGGATGCGATGGGCCATGGACTGCCCCAGTATGGCAGCTCTGATGTTCTCACCTTGCTCAGCCTAGAGATGCAGCACACTGTGGCTTGACGAAAGCATGAAACTGAATCGTGACCTTAACATTGTCACTTGCTACCATGTTTTGTTGGATCAAGTCCACCACACCCAGCTCCTTACAGGATCAATCCCTGTGATGGGACTCAGAGACAGAGCTGCATGGAGGTATCCGGGACCGAAGGCTGCTAAGCGAATTTTTATTTTCTGCATGAAACATGTTGATTTTTCTCCTCTGGCCAGAATGTTTCCCTGGCGTGTCTAGTGAAGAGCATTTGTTTCAGTTCAGTGGTCTCTGTGATGAGCGAGAACTGGGAGACTTTCATTTGGATTAGAGATGAGATCCAAGCTGCAGAATTCAGAGACAGGTTTTTAATATTCTGATATTCAGTGGGTGCTTGAATCTGTGGTTTGTTTGGTCTATAAAAATGACAGAGGCCATTTGCAGAATTCAGCCCAGGTTTGAATTTCAAATGCTCACATTAAAGCTGTAGAGGGAGTAATCTAAGCACAGCAGCTGCTACAGAGTGAGAGGGAATGAAAAAGGAAAGACTCCCATTGATTTCGGGCCTTAAACTCTAAATCCAGAGCCGCATGACCTGGAGGGCACTTACCTTGTAGCTGAGATAGATGAGAAGCATGGTCTCCAGGAAGCTGATTAATGCTACGCTAACCTGAACAGAAAATATAAAAGTATATAATTGCCTGCGGTTTGATCTGAAGCATTATTGAAGAGGTCTGAGGTTATCCAGCCACTCAAATGGCCTTGCCAGCTCAGCATTTCCACCATCTTTTCAAACAACAGAGATGAAAGTTGCCATCTGCAGAGACTGTGAGCACCTTTCCCGAACCCCAGGACAATGTGGGAAGTGGCACAGACTGGGAGTCACAATGGGAAATCCTCTGTTTCTACTTTACACTAGACAGTTCTTGTACTGTATAACCATGCTGGTTAGCGGTTGATTATTTGGATTTAAAATATAATAAATATGCTGATATAACCTTTAACTTATTCCATTTATACCCATACACTGAATCCACACTGGAGCTTGTGCCATTTTAACCAGACTACTATAGATAAAGCAGTGCTTTGGGGTTAGACAAATCATAGCCCTACACATGACAAGAAGGGGTTTACTGTGGAGTTTAATGTAGATGGGAATTTTATCTTTTAAAAAAATCATCACAGGGTAATTTTTCACCCATAAAATAATTATTTGAGAGTAAAAATGGCCAGACATGTTGGACCCATGACACCACTTTCCTATCCCCCATCCTGAGAAAATCTAAAGATCAGAGATTAAAAAGCTGAGATGGGGAAGGCTGACAGAAATGAACCTTGATCAGAAAGCCTTGATCCCCTGAACTTTATTTGGCTTCACTGTAGGTCTGCCTTATCCCAGGCTTTATTGAGCAAGGAGGATAGAGGTACACAAAACTCACATGGTTTTATCTTACTAAATATTTGCAAAAACAGACTTATTTTTTCCATTAGCATTTGTAAGTTTAACTTAGGGTCATTTCCCTCTCTCAGCAGAAAAACACAGTTTATTTCCATTCACCATGAAAATCTGTGTCCTCTGCTTATGCATCTGCAAGGATTTGTCGCAGGAAGAAAGATACACAGAGAAACAGAATAAACCTTACACAAAATAAATCTCTATGACGTTTGAGTGACAATAGTTTAGGGTTAGTCATTTACCTGTATTGCCCATAATGGCATTTTTCTATCCACCCATAAGATTGGAGCCCTGTAAAGAAAATTCAAAATTGGTCCTGAACTGGAATCTGGTTGAACAACCCATTCAATATTTTACCAAACAGATGTGATGTCAACATTTACTGATCTTTATCTTTATCCAACACATTATTACTATTCACTTCAAAAATGCAAAGTCTACATCCAGATCTGAATTGCTTCCAATTCACAGGTGTTTAAGTCCCAGAGTTTGGGTCAGGGCCAGCCAATTCTGTGCCATTCTCTTTTGCAAAACTTCAGCAATAAAACTGTAAACTGAGACTCACTGTTAGAAATCCAAAATGTGGGCCAGATACATGAACCTGGGATGAACTTTTGGTGAATCTGACTCAGTGGATGGGTTCAGGTACAAACCATCTAGAACTAAGCAGTTTGGGAGTGAGTTCAGGGTTTGAGTGAGTTGAATAGTTCTGGCAAATCTCAGAGAGACAGGATGCAAAGGGAATCAAACGGGAGAAGGTTGCAGAGCCCTCCAGTGTTGACAATGACAAAGTTTCAGCACAGAATGTCTGGTGGAACCACAGTTTAGGGTTACCCACCTAAAACTCTATCTGCTCTGGGGGAGACTGACAGGGTCCATTAGCTGGAACCATCAGTTGTTCTCAGTCCACGATAAACTTTGTCCATGAGACTTGCTTAGCAGAAATCAGACAGTTTGAAATGTAAACCTGTGTGTGAAACTTCTCACAGGCCACGTTCAACAAAATGAGGGTTGGTTCTGACCCGAGACAACACTAACCCGCTTGAGGTGAAATTCATTTCCCATGCACGTCCGCTCCTACCATAGCGAGCGTGCTGAATTGCCTGAGAGTTTTGTTAAACAGATTATTGAGAATACCCTCTGCATGGAGAATTAGTCATTTCCAAAAGCAAAAGAGTGAATGCTTTTCCAACTGTGCATCTCAATCCCCGTGTTACTGGGATTCATATTCTCTCTCTTTCTTTGACATTTGCATCATTATGGACAATCAGTAGGTCGGGGCAGATGCAAGCATCAGAAATTTATGTTACAGAGTTCCCCAGAAATTGGTTAGCGTGAAGCAGGATTAAATTGCTATTAGCAGCTTACCAGTTTATTTCTGTAGATGACTGGTTGAATGTTGAGTAATTCTGTTTTTCGCATTCCCAGCTAAGACAGGAGGAATAGAAAAGAAACACATCAAAAGAGACAATCAGTATGATGCTAGAGACTAGCACAAAGGGGTCAGTGAGACATAATGCAGTCCAAGTCATAGCCTGCATTTTAACTTTGTGAAAGTGACACAGATTGATACCAAAGCCATTGTTCTGAAAAGGAAAAAGAGCCTGGAAGCTGCAGAAACCAACTCTGTTGTTAGCGCTAGCTGTGATTTCGTATGATGTATGCAGGATGGTATAGAAATATTAATTATTGTGGCAGTCAAAGTGATTTTAATCTAGAAGGCTGAGTCCCATTGACTTCACTTGGAGTTGCAGGCATGAAGACCAGCCCCTAGGTCTGACTTATGCAGAAAGTTTTATTGCACCAATTTAGCAAGGTGAGAAAGAAAGAAAGAAAGAAAGAAAGAAAGAAAGAAAGAAAGAAAGGCCAACCAAGCTCGTTTGTCCCAGAGGCTTTTAACTGCTGTTAAAAGCTTATCAGCTAATTCAAATTCTGACAAATAAGAATAAAAGTACCCCACTTTCTAGAGCAGCTAACCAAGAGCCAAGTTCAAGGGTTGCCAAGATTTTAATGAGGGGAAATGGAAACGAATGTAAGTCATTAATCATTCTGTTTGGCACAAGGCAGAGTGATGGTACGGCACGAATGGTAAACACAAGTATGGGTGCCAAGTAGCATAGCTCTTCACAGGCAACTTGGAAGATGGGTTGGGTGGGAAGGGAAGAAGACTGCAAAGCAAAAATGCATCTTTCAGATGGTACCAAATTGCTTTGCACAAGTCTGAAAAGGTAAAGTCGCCACATGGGGAAAGGACTCTTGTGTCAATGCTCGAAATGAGCTATATATTTACCAAGACGAATGTTGGTCCCGTGGCTAGGTCACTAGTCCTGCCCATAGGAGAACTGCATTTAAGTCCCTACTCTGCCTCAACTTCCTGTGAGACCCTGGGCAATACACCTGAGTCCCTCAGTTTCTTATCTGTACAATAGGGATAATAGCACAGGGATGGTGTGAGGATAAATACTTTGAAGACTGAGGTGCTTAGATACTACAGGAGAGAGGGTATTTAATAACTGTTGGACCATCACACTGTTTATTTGAAAAACATTAAACATTCCAGGCAAGATTCTTTGAGGTGCAAGACACTGGAGAACTTGTCTGATTAAGTAGATTATTTCTGAGGGTGTTATTCCTTTTATCATTCTAATGGGAACCTAAAAGACTGGCTAAAAATTGAAAATACAAGGTTAGATGGAATAAAAATAAAATCTGCAGCCAGAGATAAGCATGTAGAAGGTGCTTTTCTTGGATTCGAAGTGCATTGTACCGGGTCTATTTGACTTTGTGGTGGTAGAAAAATTTTAAGCTAAATTGAAATGTTTCCTGGAACATATCAATTTTGACTCAGCTGTCACAGGGAAGGCGAACAGGGCCCAAAATAGCCAACAGCCCAATGGTTGGAGCATTCATCTAGCATATGAAAGACCCATATTCATGACTCTTCTCTACCTGACTCAAGAAAGAGCAAAGAACCAGGATTTTCAGTATCCCAGCTGAGTTCTCTAACCACAAGCCATAAAGTCAGTTTTCATGCTTTTTATGAAATATTCCAAAAGCTCTCGTTTTTGTTCCAATGACGAATGAAAGAAAATTTCAATTTTTTTTACAAAATAAAATATTGTTCTCTGGCCAGCTCTAGAAAATACCCCCTCTCCCCCATGCCATTTTCTAGCAACATCAGAGTAATGACTCTAGTATCAAAAGCCTCCTGTGACCTATGCACATCTTTAGACCACAAAAGCCCTTCACCTCTTAAACTACGTGATAGGGTCAGGTTTGAAAACAAACATCAATCTAGCTATAAAGCAACTGCATCTGGAGAAATGTCTAATCAAGCCAGCATCTATCTGATCCCAGTTTCTACACCTGTCTGTCCCACCACATCCAAAACCAATCTCCATACGCCTTGCAACACAGCTTCTTGGGGCATGCCTCCCCCCGTCTGAAAAGTCCAACGCTAATATGTTCAACCAAGCTGCATTTCAATGATATAGTCTGATGGCCTCTGAAATAGACCTGGGAGCTCCTCGACTGACGTCAATTGTCATAATCCACCAACGTCTGGGACGTTCCTGAGAGTCACACAAGCGGACGTGCTGCTCTCCATATACTTTAAACTGCTCCAAGGACAGATGTGTCTTTAAACGAGAATTCCACGTTGTTCGCTGGTGGAATGCATTCTAGAAGGTCAGAAGAATTTTAAAGGGCCAGGGATTCTTGAGAGCAATGCATTTTCTAAATAATACAGGAGATGGGTCCAACCTGACTAGGCTAGAATGAAAGAGATTTCTGGGTCTTCATTGAAATTCACAGCTATGCTCTCGTGTGTTTTCGGGCTTCATTAGAAACCCTTGGAGGACGGGTGAGCGAGTGGCAGGGGTGATTGCCCACCTGGACTCATGTGGTATCTCTGTTATATAATTATACCAAGGAATGTCATTAGAGAAAATTTTCAGAAGTGGCCAAATCACACTGATGCATCAATCCCATTGAAAATCAATGGGACTTTGGGGCCCGAGTGACATGATATTTTTGGAAATTTGATCCATGGTGACTAAAGGAATGATCAGCAAACCATTAAAATGGGCACTGAAAAGAATCACATACCTACTCTCCAAAGACACTGATCCAAATAAGTTGGCAGAGCAATGGGGATCTAGGAGTACTCTGCTGATGTTCCCCACTGACGGCTGTTATTACCGTAAAATGCAGCACTGCTGAAGCTGCCTCTGAATTAATAAACAGAGGAGATAGCAATATAGCCCAGGCTATGGAGCTTTCATTTCTAGGAAAACCAGCTGCTCCCCAGAACAACTCGCCAGGTAAACAGCAGTGAAAGGCACATGGGGATATTGAAGCTGAGACTTCGGGCCCTGTTACCATGGGAGGGTTCAGTCAGGCTGACCAGCATTTATTACGCACATACTGCACTTCCCAAGGCTGAAGACTATCTCCAGGCCGAGAAACAAGTTTTTCCTCAAGCAGCCTAGGAAATCGTATGCAAGAATGCAGCCTCTTTCACTGAGCTTTGCTACCTTAAGCCTTCCATAGTTAATATATAACGGCTGCATCATTATTCATGCCAATGAAGGTCTGAAGGTGTGAATATATCTCTGAAACACACAAATATATTTGATAATAAAAGGCCTCTTTTAAAGACAGACAGACAGAAGGAATTGTACCCACCTAGCGAGAGGACGGGCATTTTAAGAGACCAGTCTTTCTCCTTGGCTGGGTTTTCACAGTCAAGAGAGAAGCTAGGATTCATTTTGCTCAGAGACATTTTCCTTCTTCCAAGAGTCAATTGATTTGCCAGCTTCCCAAGAGAACTGGCCTGACACCAACCTCTGCCAGCAACCCGCACTGTGAAAGCCTGTCAAAAATAAGAGGCATGGTCCAAACATAGGATGTGAATCCAGGAATTTAAGAGTTCTAGCTCCGCCTTGCTGGTCTGCTTTGCTTGAAAAACAGCAGGGATGGGTATTCACCTCCTTCACAGGGGTTGTGATGGACAGGACAGAAAATGGAAACCTTCTGTCTAAATGCTAAGTGGCATCTTTCTCCTTTCCCTGACTTCACACCTAGATAGCTTACAGCCTTGGCAAACCGAAATCAAAATGCTAATTGATTTCTATCCTGCGCTGAGAAATTATATACACATAAGAGGCAAAAAAGGACAACACACAAAGAAGAGATATCTTCAAACACCGAGCAAAGCTGACATATTTAATCATCTGTCAGCTCAGCTCTCAAAATGACAATGCTGATTTCCTGCCAAAGACTCAAACAAGGTTTAGCGTAAGTGCCTTCGAGGATGTCAACATTCAGAAAACGTTTGTTGGGCAGGCTACATGGAAGGCTTGAGCATTTCTCCCACATCTGACGGCAATTTGAACTGTGCGCCTTCAGCAAGGCGGGAGAGTAATTTTTAAAGCTGCAGTTAAAAGGAGCCTGCACTCAGGATATTGTTATGGGCGCTGCTAAACTAAAACTGGTAGAAGAAGCAGCACTCTTTCCCCCTTATGAAAAGGAAAAGAAGAAAGAGCAGATGCTCTGCTAACACCAGCAAAAGTCTTCTTACCTCTGGATAGAAACCACCTCTCAAGGGGGAAAGTTGGCTCTGTGTACTATTCCCCATTCCAGCAACTACCCAGACTCAGCACTATGGTGAGGAGGAAAGAACATGAGATTCCTTTATCTGGAACTGGTTACCAGCCACTGATGACTGGACTACAATGGAACTTCTGAGGGCATCTTCATAGTCACAGCTGATTAATTGCCGGTAAACGGGCGCTAACCGTTAAGACGTGCTTTTGGGAGACCAATAATACTGAAAGATGCTTTGAGTCAATCATGATGGGATCCTAATAAACTCCCGATGATGGATTAGACAGACAGTTAAAAATCTACTTTATGGCGTGTAATACTCACCATCCTATCCCATCTGCTGGGTTGTCAAGAAGAACACGTACAATGTAGAGGAGACAAGTGAGAAGCTTCAGGGAGAAGTTGAAGAGCCGTATCCTTAGACCTGAAATAGAGAAGACAACAGGGTAAGAGGCTAAAAAGAAACAAAGGTCTTCCTGTCAGTCTCAAAAAACTATACAACAGGGCTTCTAATGTATGATAGACACACAAAAAGATGCATGCCCATCCACAGCAAAAAGGAGGGTCCTATTAAAGTTGGAATTGCTGAATCGGATCAGTGCACCACCTACAGCAATATCCTGTCATTCTCAATGGCTGGTACCAGATGCTTCAGAAGAAGATTCAAGAAACTCTCCCACTAGCTACTTATGGGATAATCTGCCATTAGGGAAAAATCTCTCATGACTCCTATTACTTAGAGACTGGCTTGAGCCCTGAAGCAAGAGGTTCTATATTCCCTGCCCAATATTTTTTAACCTTTACTATGATATCTCTGATTAACTGCAATGTTGAATCTGGTTTTGACTCATGCTTAGCTCCTGTCCTCAGTCAGATCTTGTGGCAGTGTGTTCCACAGGCTAATTGGGTAACAAGTGAAAAAGGATTTTGCCTTGAACTGATTTGAATGTAAAGCCTTTCCATTTCAAAATTCATTTTTTAAAAAGAATATCCTGACTACCTGGCGACTACAAAAATCTCACTTGAAGTGCAAAAATGGCCCCCTTTCTGCAAGGAGATGTAGATGCAAGACTATGGCATTGGCATTCAAGCCCCACAGCAGTGAAAGGATCTACTTATAGATCCAGCTTCAGGGTCAGGGCTATGGGTACAATGAGAAATCACTATGGTACATATTTTTGAAAAAGCTGAATTCAACTGGGCTTCCAATTTTGCAACAACAATCAATTACAAATGCAAGTAATAGGAATATATCTATCCAAGGAACCCACATGGCATCAATACCATAATATCCCACCACCTCTTAATCTTACTTGGTTTCTGTATTTGTCCTCACAACACTCCTTTCAGGCAGGGAACTGCTATTACCTCCATTGACCAGAGGGGGAATATGCATGGACAGACTAGGGTCTAGACTCACCTAACTCCAATTTATTTCAATGGGAGTGAGATGTCTTGATACCTTTGCAGATCTCAGGTTAGGTTGCCCTAGGGACTCTATGACAGAACAGGGCATTGAGTCCACACCTACTGCATTCCCAGCGAGCCTTCCCACCACTGGACCATCCTTCGTATAATGAGTTGGAATGTCAGCCGATGGCATAGCCAAACAGTCTGGACCTGGAGGTTAGAATAGACTCCTACATTCTGTTGTTTGCAACCACAGTTGATTGTGCCAGGAATTGGTGATGGACACAAAAGTTGAGGCCATTGGAAATAATTTGGACCAAAATCTTTAGGAAACAGGCTGCCCAAAATGGGGAGCAGAAGAAAAATGCAGCAGAGGCCCCATTAATGAGACTGCATTCTTGGAACATCTGTTTCAATAATATTTAAATACCTATTATCCTTTAAGCATACGAATGAATGAACCCAGTAATTTATGCTGCTTATTATAGCAGGCATGGTAGGATGGTTAATGACTGCTTTTCTGGCTATTAGCACAACTTGCAGGAGACCAGGACTGCTATACAAATGTTGCTCGAGGCTGGGATGGTGCACACCGTATCCTGTACAATTTCAAATAACCCAAAAGCCAAAAAAGGAGTCAGCTCTTTACAAGCCCCCCTTCCCCAATATGGAGGAGAGGGATGGGCACTGTTGAGGTTTTTATCCCAAGAATCAGCTAGCATCCATTTAATAAGACTCATACAATCAAGCTGGGCTCCAGGCTTTGCTCATCACATTCTCAGTGTTTGTAAAAGGAGGAACAGAATATACAAATTGCCACTTTATGCCCTCCCCCCTCTTCCCAGCCAGTTTATCAGGCTATTATTCAAATTACAAGCGAGAAATCCAGCACATTTCCATTAAACCCCTCCTTTCCTGGGCACCCGCAGTCATTCCACACACTAGCTATTTAACAAGCATACAACCCACAGAGAACAAAAGAAAATGGAAATTATAAATTAGTTCCTGGATTCCCTTTGGGCAGTGAATTCCTTCCCCCAGACAGAAAATAAAAGCACAATTATTCCAATGGAATCAGTCTGGGGAAGTAAAAAAAAAATAGGTAACATTTTTTAGATGGATTAGAGAGATTTATGGCCTGAGGTGTTTAAAAAGGAGGGAGTAGCACAGCCTGGAAGTTCCTTCCCCTAGAGAAGAAAATTCAGCAGATGGAGGTCATGTAGAGTCCTATGGTGTTGGAAATTCAATCAAGATTCCCCAGCTCAATAAACACGCTACTGCTTTTAACAAAAATAAATCCAGCTTCATGCTATATTGTATAATACTTTACGGCAGCTCAACTCATTCTTGTTCCACAAGAAGTCGTCTATTACCAAAACTTCCCAGGAGCAATCAATCATTTTACCTTTCTTTCTCACAGTCCCATCTGGGAGACTTTCTGAGGCCTCGCTGGCGAGTGGTATGCAGCAAATGTAATTGCTCCTCTGTTTTGATGGAAGTATCTGGGATGCATTCATTAACTCTTGTGCCAAGTTTCATGTCTCTCATGCGAGTATGTCTAAAGTGTGACCATGGGTGTCATGGTCGCTTGAGGAGACATACCTAAGCTAGCTTTAATTTAGGTTCAGGTGCCGGTGCAATGAAGCTGCAGCAACATGAGCTGTACAAACCCGCCTGAAACGCTGGATGACTACTTGCAGCTTTAGCCCACAGTGCGTCTCAGCTTCACTGGTCTAGTCCCCAACCTATTCAAGCTAGTTCAGGTAGGTTGCCATCGCTTGCCCACTTACACACTAATTTGAGGGCTTCAATAGGATTCAATTAGTGTGTATATATTGTGCTGGTCTTTCCGCAGCGGGGTGAATTTCACCCACACAGAACCTCACTGAGACATCTTGACATTTGCAAAGCTTCTTTTCGTAACATGGCATTTAAGATAACACACCCACAATGTTAAACCAGTCATCAGGGATGCCCTGGCACATACCGCTCTCTCACACGAACAAGAATGTATAGCTTAATGGGATGAAAAAAACCCCAAACCCCACAGTGTGGAAAATCATTTCCTATTAAAATGGGAATCTCTGCAGAAAAAGACATTGAACTACACAGGAGCCCTGAGCTGGATTAGTTGCAGCTCTGCTTACTTTTATTTTAGCTGCACGACAGAGTTAACAGTGAAATAACTTGGAGGTGTCCAGAGCGAGGAGAAACAAGATACTGTATTCCAAGTTCATCATGAGTTTGTCAAAGATCCACTCAGCAAATTCATTTCAAAGTACTGCAGCGTGGCTGTATCATATATACAGAATATCGATTTGGGTTTACCATCTTGAGGGATCATTAAGTTCTTGTACATCTGGCCGCCCACATTACCCTCTTCATCTCTGTTACATTATATTTACAAGAGGGTCCTTACTCACCGAAACTAATTATCAGTTTGTTTCCCACTCTGCTCCTCTAACTGACATGACGTCCTCAGTTTTAATAAGAATGGAAGAGACATGGTTATTCTAAAGAGTTGGAGTATCCAGTTAATTCTGAACGGTGAAGAGACAGACGGCTGACATATGGCTGTCAATGGGAGGGGTCAAGGAGTCTACAAGATAGTGCCACAGAACATATGTACCAGCTGCCGTGAACGGTGTCCCTGCTGACGTTAGGCCAGATTTTTAAGGTGCACATGCAAAACTTAGTGCATCTGACTTGAATATGGTCCCTTGGCCACTTCACTGTGTGCACACGCCCCTTGAGTCCCACGTACCGGAATGTTTCATCCCAATCAGAAGATTGTTCACACTGTGAGTTTGCGCTTGTCCACATCACTGTGCTAGCTTGATGGGACAACCAGTCAGATGTTGCACTGCCCAGCATGTTGGTTTGATATATGATCAGGGTGAGACGTACCACAGAGAACAAAACAGCTTTACATCTTGTCCCCACCTCTCTGCAGTGCATCCCCTGCAGTATTCACTCTCACTGGAAGTTGGCCTGCTCTGTCCAGCCTTCAATAAGCTGCCGAATCGGGTAGCCCAATGATGAACACCTTCTAAACTGTGGGGGCCATAGAATATCGGCTCACTACTTTTGGGGTAGACAAGCTTTCGAGCTACACAGAGCTCTTCCCTCAGGTGTGGGGAAGTGTCCTGGGTAAACACAAGATAGAATATCTGCTAACTACTTCATACTTGTCATTGGGGTGTTTGGAGCACTGAATGAGGCACACCACGTGTTGGGAGAGGCATGCGTAGGACTCATGGATTTTGAAAGGTGTGTTGTGGAGGGTGTTGATCACAGTACTAGTAGAGATATGCCTGCAGGTTTTGCATCTGTTGTTCTGGCAGAGTTGGGTGCTGCTTTGAATGGGTGTGTCCTGGTCGGCAGAGTGCTTATTTCTGAGGATTTTCTGCAAGAGGCTGGCAGGTTGTTCTGATCCAATAATAGGAAGAGCTTGCAAGTTTAGCTCGAAAACTTCTCTCTCTCACCAACAGAAGTTGATCCAGTAATAGATATTACCTCAGTCACCTTGGCTATGTCTACACTAGGGAAAGCTAGGTCGACTCTGTTAAGTCAACTTAATAAGGTCGATTTTAATTCGAATTAAAGTCGACCTTATTAAGTCGACTTAAAGTGGTGTCCATGGATGTGGACTAAGTCCATTTTGGTAAGTCAACCTAACTGCCATTAGGTTGACTTAACAACGTGAACGTAAGCGTCCACACTGGGCTTAGGTTGACCTAAAGAAGGGTTAAATCAACCTACTCGGCGGTTCTTAATAAGTCGACTTAAGCTTTCATTAAGTTGACTTAAGGAATTTCTTAAGTCGACTTAATGAAAGTCTGGTGTAGACACGGCTTTATTTAAGTCAACTTAAGCCTCCTTAAGTCGACTTAATTTGCCAGTGTAGACATAGCCCTTGTTTCTAATACCCTGGGACTGAGATGGCTACAACAGTTTTGCTTTCCACCGGGGTAATCATTTTGCTTGTAGATCTAGTTCCAGAGGGGTAGCGGTATTAGTCTGTGTTCAGCAAAAACAACAAGAACCCTGTGGCACCTTCAAGGCAGACACATTTCTTCGGGCATAAGCTTTCGTGGGCTCCAACCCATGCCTCTGATGAAGTGGTTTGGAGCCCACGAAAGCTTTTTCCCGAAGAAATTTGTTAGTCTTTAAGGTGCCCCAGGGCTCTCGTTGCTTTTGCTTGTAGATCTAGAAGCACTGAACACCATTGGCACTAGCAGGTGTTAGACATGCTCAGAGCTATTCATGATTTGGCCGCCGTGTAAATTGCAGCCAGGAGCCGTAGTAGTGAACATGCAATAAATGCCTGTGATGCTGACAACAAAAAAATATGATGCTGCTTCCCATCCTCTCTATGGAATCATGTTCTTCTAAAGAAAGGAAACCCATTCCCACACCAGTCTGCTTTCACAGATGAAACTCATTAACCCAGCGTCTGCTCCATAGAAGTGTAACACAGGCTAACAAGCAAAAAGATCGCCCTCAGTGCTGGGAAAAGGCAGGCTGAAAATCGATATCGGAAAACAGAACCCATGAAGCAGCAGTGGCATGGACTAGGAGCTACCTCCGCTAGATGGCACTTGCTTTCCATTCTAGGACTGATGGAGAGTGGACAGGGCTTTGGCCTGGAACAGCGGTTCTCACTACTGCGTTGTTACACAGGGGTCAGTGTGCCGTGGAGAGCCGGATTCAGCATGAAGGGGGTGGGCTGGTGTGTCCTGCAGAGTCGCAACATGCCGCCAAGTGTGTCGTGACCCACAAAAGGTTGAGAACCACTGGTCTGGAGAACAGGTGTATGGAGAGTCTGTGTTAGCAGCATTTCATTTCTCAAGTTTATAAGTGCATAAAAAAACCAATTATTTTGTTATCCATCACTTCTGTAAAAATATGGCTGAAACAGATTTGCTGCGGCTAACAGTCCTGAGAGAAAGAGATTCTTTATATTATATTTTGTAGCCAGTTAGGTTTTCCTTATTTTTCTCATCCCTTTCATTACCAATAACCTGCTTATTATTGTAATTATCTGGGAAATAAAACTGTCATGCAGTGTCTTGGTCCAAACACTTACTTGATCTTTGGTTTTTGATGAAGAAGAGCTTGAGTCGTTCTTTAAAGGTGTTTTCATTAACGTAGAACTCAACTTGTACCCTATGAGCAGAAAGGAAAGAGAACTGAATGAACCGGGGCTGTCGTTCTGAGTAAAGATTTCATCACAAAATCTTCCCACCCCTAAACACAGGTGTCCTTCCTGTATTTCTCTCCCAGCCTCACCCACAATGCATTGTGGGAACAATATTTAAATAAGAAAGCCATTAGAATGCTGCACAGAGCAGGAACCAGATATCACTCTGGGGCTCTGGCCAGTTTGCTGACTGCTCCCACAGCACAAAGAGACTGGAAAGCTGCCAAACCTCCTACGCCAACTCTTATAGCCTGGAACTAGAAGATGTCAGGTTGTAGCAAAGCCTGGCCTGGGACTACCCTAGTCCAAGGTATGCTGCCCCCAGGGTTGGAAAGCCACGGATGGGTCCCCTGCTGGAAATGAGACCTGGGAGTTACAAAATGCAGCCGTGATAATTACCCAAATACACAAAAATGATAGTAAAATATTAACCCGTATCATCGCAGACAAACGTCTGCCTCTCAAACAAGCTTTGTGGTTAAACCCCAATCACACCATACGAGTAGAAGCCTCCCCTTTGTGCCCTATAGGACAACAGGTTCTAGCCCCTCTAAGCTAGGAGGCAAAGCAAACTGCCAAAGCACAAAGTTCTCCAGCAAAATTGCCCTAACTCCAGCCCCACAACCTAGAGTAGCTCAGCGAAAGAGTCCCAGCTGACCTGCAAAGGCAGCACATGAGAAGAAAGGAAGTTTCTCGGCAAGTCGGCATGAAACCAGGAAGATCCACATTAACACCAGGAATAGCATTCAGAAGCTGATGCGGTCAGAAAATTGGAGTGGCCAGCTCCTTATGGTCATCACTTCAGAGCAAGTGGACAGAGCGTTCTCCACTGAGCTGTAGCTATCACGTGGTCCAGGGGAGTCCCCTGCAGGGCACACTGTACTGGCCTCGTCTGGAAGTCACAAAGACATAGCTAGCCATAGTGGAAACACTCCATGGGAGAGACGGTGGAATGATCCCTAGCTGTGAGATCTTCTCCTCAGCATCCTCAAGGGTATAGATCAGAGAAGTCGTAATGATACACAGCAGCTGACGAGCTGGCCCTCAGTGTTTATAATGATCAAGTTTTAATGTAACGAGAGAGCAAAGAAAGACCTGCTGAAGCCTGAAGCCCAAGGACATCTCTGCCCTCCAACAGGCATTCACTCTCACAACCCTTTCCCACAGCACCTGAACAGGTAGAGTAGCCACTAATTCCTCACTCACTGGCAACCTGTTAGTGACCCTGCATCTCAGCACAGAGAAATGGCTGTGTTTGCCTACAACTGGCAAATGAAACAAAAATGGATGCATGCAATTATCCACCAAAGCCACCTGGGAATTCAAAAGTTCTCTTAAACTGTTAACTTCTCCAGCAAAGTGTAGATAACAGAGGGGCAGTCCCCATTCCTGCCACACTTTACCATTACCCCCTCTTCTCTGGAGCAAACTACAAGTGACTTCTTCTCGATCGTGCCCTTTTTACTCTCCGAATTCCTCGGAAACATAGCCCAATAAATCTCCCATGAAGACAGTACAACCCCAGATGTTGCTGGTGCAACAGCTATGGATGAGAAGAGTGTGAAGGAAGCACTGTGGACCCAACTCTACATATTTCACTGGAGGATTGAGCTGTGTGAGGACTGCAGGTTTAGGTAATAATACATCTAAAAAGAAAAAAACACGTGCCATTTTCAAGTTCCTAAGAGGATACACACCAGAGAGCTAAAATTGGTTGAAAAAGGCACTCAGCCATATTCCTTTAGGACCCCCAGATGGAAATATTTTACAGTTTATCAAGAAAATTATACTATACCAAACTAAGGAGAGGAGCTGCCTTCCTTGCTGGCCATTTTCAACATTATTAGCTACATGTTAACTTCATTATGGAAAGACAATTAAGGTTTTGTCTGATAAGGTTGCTCTGCTCAAGAATGGCATGTAAATCTTCAATGAGACGAGCTGGATTCTGTGTTGTTATGTTGCTGCTTGTTTATCATATAACCAGTTATTTTATCTACTATTCAGTCCAGTAGGAGGCTTTTGCTTCAACTCACTATATGACATGGTTTAACATAGCACATTAACAGCGGATTCAGTCTTGTTAAAGGTCACCAATAACTTTTTCCCTGTGTGACCTCCTGTTTATCAGGCATGGGGGGAATCAAGCCAAGATATTGAACATCCCAAGTAAGCACTCTAACCATTGCACTAGAGATGTTTCAGGGATAATCCTTTCAAAGTCATGAGCAGAATCTAGGAACAATCAAAGAAACACTGCTTCCCCTTGAGAACCTTCCCCAGCTTTTACAATGAGTCCAGTACAAGCTAGGAAAGGACTTCAGGAATTGAGTGAGTTTTGTGCGAATATCTATGCAGGACTCAACAGCCTGCAAGAAATACCAGCCCTCAAGCCAAGAATTTAGCACACTGATCCTTCACATATCTCTGACTTCCAAAGTATTACGTATAAAGTGTGAATGTCTTTCTATTTCAGGCAATGTGTGGTAGCTAGTTCTGCATTCTGACTTTCACCCGGGTGAAACTAGCTGGGACTTAGTTTGTTTCCTTTTCATTTATTCCAAATCTTGCAATACCCAAATCTTCTCTAAAAACCTTCAATTCCATGAAAATCACCCATCCCACACTTCCTCCATTCTAACCACCCAACCTGGTCCTGCAGTCTGAGTTTGCTCCTGTATACCTAAAGCCAAAATGATTTAAGGAGTCTTTAGCCCTGTCCCTATTGCAACAGAATGAGAGCTGTCAAGAGGCATCAGAGATTCAAAGGAACACCCCTTGTGTGTTGAAAAGCAGGGTTTGCTCCATGTAGCAGCTATATTCAGCAGCACTGAAGCTGTTAAAAAACAAATCCAGTCAACAAAAAGAAAAATTACCTCTGTTGCTAAGATACCTTATTTGACCATTCCAGCCAAACCTCTAATTTCTGCCAATTGCCTCTGAATTTTACTTGACATTTGGGTATGTTGACATTTTATTGTATCAAGGAAATGAAACTTGACTGGCAGGGAGTTCCTGCGAGGGCTTTCACCAGGCTAAGATGGTGCTCAAAGACCCTGAGGAGAATGAGTAGCAATTACCATTAAATAAAGCCTCGATCCACCACAACTGTTACTATTTATGCACAAAACCTTGGCCTCTCTTCCTTCCTTCTTATCCTCTGCTACCCCGACAGACACTTCCTTCAAATCCTCTCTCCCATCTCTACCTACAGACTTGCCTCTTTCTCACTTGGACTGTCCCTGTCCACCCCATCTCACTTGCTGGTTCAAGGTGAGGAGATCTCAGCAGATGTTTCTGCCTCCTGACAAAGAGAGATAGACGCACAAGTGTGCCCCACCTCCAGAACACTGAGAGCAAAGTCAGGCAGGTGAATACATATGCACCCAGAAGCAATGGTAAGAAAGGTTTCCCTTCAGCTACATGCGTTATTTCAGAATTAGTAAGGCCAAAGTCCAACCCAAACCAAGGCTCAAGGGAAGTCTGAATTCTATCCCAGTTCCTCTGCCTAAAGACCAAGATGGCCCCTCAGTGAACTCCCTGAATTTCAGTCATTGTTTGGGACTGGCTTTAGAGTCACCGGAGTGAATGGCACAGTGGGGAAAGGCAAGGAATTTTAGTATGAAGAGCCAATCTCACACCTGGCTGCTAACAACGAAACTGGCTTGCAGACGTCAGAATTACAAACCAAAGCACCAACATGCAGATAGGGAATCTGGGAATCCATTTCTCTGTTACTCAGGATGTGCAACCGAAGCTGGTCCCTTCCCCTCCTCCCCCTCACTCTGCAATATCTGCTGAACAATTGCATTTATTTCTCTCTTGGTCTGCAAAAGGCAGTGAATTGTCATCCTAGACATGTTATTCTCAGATGCCCAAGGCTGCGTGTGAAGCAAAATTCAGCTGTAGCAAAAGTATCTACACCTCTCTGGGATATTACAGCAGTTTCAGAGGCTGTAAATTACAGTTAGACTTGTTAATCGGAGCATAAAAGATTGTTCTGCAAATTAGCAGTGTCTCTGCTGTTCATACGATAAGCCAGAAGGAGTCCATTCATTCCTATTACCCCTAACACAGCAGACAAGGGCAGTAAATTAGCAATCGCCCTGAGTCCCATTTAACACTTGGCATTGTCTTTAGAATCAGCACGATGGCTATTAAAAAGAGAAACAGACTAATCACCAGAGATAGTAACAGCACGATTGGGGCTGAGGAATGAGGTGACCCAGGCATGAAAACTGAGAGCTGTAGTTCACATACCACCCGTTCCTTTGCACCAATGTAACTGCCTATGCATATGGGGTTCACTCTCGCCAAAAATTCAAGGCTTGGCACACCCAGGACGGGACGATGATTTAAACGAAAGCTGGTCTCTTGTCTCTAACAGCAGGGACAGCTAAGCAAAGACTTACGAGGTGACAATACTGAGCTCCTGAAGCAGTGGCTTGGGAGAGGAGCTTTTTAGAAAACCCCATCATTGGTTCAGAATCCCTGTTCAGCTGGGGAAGGGGGTCAACCAGCCAGTGCTGACATTTTGCTGTTACTCAGCCCCCAACCCTTCTGCTGGGAAGCCAACAGACATACGGGAAACAAAGGTCACCTTTGAGTGAAGGAGAGGTTGGCTCCTCAGAGCTATGCTCTGGTGAACTTTCTTACTAAGCTACAAGGATTATGGGTCAAATCATAAGACTGTTCGATTCAGTATAAATATAACGGGATGATGGTAAGTTCCATTGGCCAGACTAAGAATGGGGAAGGGATAGAAAAATGTGCACATTCAGGCCATAAGCCAACTAACTTCCTGGGGCCAGGGAGAAACTGCCCCCTCCGCCTGGTATTCATAGTTCCTTCACACTTTCCTGTGAATTATTCGGGACTGGCCCCTAGCAGAGTCAGGTGGACTGGGTGGACCACTGCTCTGATCTAGGATGTCAGTTCCTGCATTGATTCCACTTGGGTATGCACGTGGAACAAGGTAACACAGTGCTGAGTATGCCCCAAAGAGAGTTAAAGGGACTCAGCCTTCCAGCTGTGTCCAGACCAAAGCACACCTGCTGATCCAGCCACATCCCCAAAGCTACTGCACGACATGGGGCAAATCACATCCCTCAGCCAGAGCAGGTGGGGAACCTGGGTGGGGAGAAAGCAGGACCTTACAAGAGAGCAGATGCTGCTTTTCTGGCTGAGCTGATTACAAAAAACCAGCCTGCTAGCTTACGTGTACATATATCTCTGACTCCAGTGACGCTGGCAGACAGACGGTGCTATATGCTGCTTTCCTGGCTGAGCTAATTACAAAAAACCAGCCTGCTAGCTTACGTGGACATACACCTCTGACTCCAGCGACGCTGGCAGACAGACTGTGCTCTATGCTGTTTCACTGGCAGTATATTGCAGAAGAATGGACCCTGCTACAGAGGTGACAGTAGATAACAGTTAGGAATGCTGCTCATCCTGCATGGGGGAAGTGCTCACTGGAGAGTTTGCAGATCTCAGCTTTGGAAGAACTGCATGACTGGTTGAACAATTATACCCCATCAGGAGTAAGGGCTGGAAATTTTACAGCATTAAGAAAGAAATCTATAAAAGCCCAAATGCACCTGTGCTGGAGCCTAGGGAGCTTCTCCCGGGGCACTGCAGGCCGAAAATATTAATGCCCTGAAAAAAGGCAGGGGGAAGAAACGTGTAGGGCTCCCTGAGACATCAAGCACTGTGCACAGCTCCTCCTCCACAATCAAAGCTCTGGGGCTGGAATGTAGAAAGCAAAAGGAAGCCCTAGAAACTTCAGGCAGTTTGCAGTTTTATGATGGAAAGAAGGATCTGAGTTGGACACAGCTGAAACATATCCAAAGCTACCTACAAGCCACTTTGTCGAAAACCATTTTGCCTTGTTTGTCAGTTGCTCGCATGTTAGAAACGGAGACAGGGAACAGCCTGCGATGCTCAGATGGTGCAATACAGTTCTGAAAAATGTGACATCGCTCCCACTGTAATGGCTTTCTGGAAAGGATGAATATAGCAGAGCTCTGAGAACCATATGCTGATCAACCTGTGCACTGAAAAGCCGCCGGAGGGTGAGGCAGAGGAACACCAGCAGATTTTCTGAAAGTACTTACATCAGCACAGCCAAAATGATGTTTCAGTTTCAAGCAGAAATCAATGAGAAGCTTTGTAAGAAAGTTCCGGCGTGAGAAGATAAATTATTTCCAAAGCTAGACTCACAAAATAATTTATCTGTGTCAAGGCACATTTTTTACTAATAAATCAGCTGACTGGAACTCCTCACCATGCTGCGTGCATGAGCTCATGGCTCTCCGTCTTTGTTCAATTTGACATAGAGCTCAGCAAGTGATTGGTCGCCAGCTAGGGTAGTGATCAGTATACGCTAGTTCATCAGAGCCACAGACAATTAAACACACCTCTACCAAAGAGACGCTTTCCAAAAGCATGGCCCGTCTTCTAGATACATTTGCCTTCGTAATGAAGAAACAAACGGCAATATCCATCTTAGGTTTCAGACAGATGTCTGGCTGATCTATGGCAACAGTAGTTTCTTAAAAATTATGACTATAAACACCGATAGAAAGAAGAAAGAATTGAATAGATTGAAGATATTTCTCTGTGTGTAGGTATTCATCAGTTATAACTTCAACCATACAAAGAAATGTTCTTAAGTTAAGCTAACACCTCAAGGTCTCTGCAGCACAGACTGTCCTTTCTTTTGCCTCATTCTAATAATAAAGACGAAAAAATTTTGTCTAGAAAATCTAGACTCTCTCTTCTTCTGCGGGTCTGGATCCAAATTTCACAGCTGACTGTATAATGCTCCTAAGTTCCTGAACCAAAATCCCAAGTGCCCTGGGAAGTCTGAACTGGTAGTTCAAGCTCCTCTTGAAATAATTTATTCTTAAATAGTCTTAAATAAATAGAATAATTAAACGGTATCATTCAACAGCTGGGTTGTTTAAAGTTCTCACAGGACCCTTCCCTCACCGCTCTGTGTCTGCACCAGAAGCAATGAATTTCAAAGTGGGGTAACCATCAGATAGTTATTGGCATAAGGAGAGGTGATAGCAGGAGGGTACTCAAAGCTCAGAACCCCAACCCTGCAGGGCAAGAGAAGACGACCATCCCACCAACCCACACTACCTGGACTCCAGGCTCAGGCGGTGCTTATTGAAATACATGGAAGGAGAAGACTGGGATAGGGCGAAGGGTCTGACAGAGATGGAGATAAAACCCATCCCAGCTGTCATCCCCCTGCACTCTGTAACCAGGGATGGGTGGATCATCAAGTGCTCTCACAGAAATGCTCTTGAGCACAATGGGCAGCAGAAACCTGAAGGAAGGAGGGAGAGGGAGCGTGGAGGAGAAAGCAATGAAAACAAAGACTCCCAAAGGGCCACAGATGCACAAACTAGCACTGTTTGCTTTTTGTGACATTCGGCTCAAAGTTCACCCGTCTGTTTAGTAAGCTTGTAAGTGGATAAATAAATGAGAGGCAACACCTCTGCTTGACTTTACCTGACTTCACTTCAATCCCTTGCCAAGGCAAAGGCCTACCCCTTGGGAAAACGATTCCCCTCCTCGATGACCCACTGGACGAATCCTCATGTGAGCACACTATGCACAAACAAGCACATGAAGGGCAACAGCCCTAGCAAAAGCATGAAGCCTGGTCTGACCCCGACGCAGGCATATACTGATTTGGAATAATGCAGTTGTGGGTTTCATGCAATTTGGAGACAAAAATACCATGGATGCATTGTTTGTGCTGCATATTCAACAGGCATTTTCAAGCACATCAGCAATTAGCCTGAGGGTTAGGGTTAGGCTATCAGGAAGCTTGTTTGTTCAAGGAGTCATCTGCACACAGCGGATTATTCAGGAAAGCTTTCTTTGGGGGCAGGTGGGGGAGGCAGCGATATAGACCCACTAGAGGAATATAGAGCTCTTGCGCTTCTTGTTGCAAACGTAGCTGTGAGCAGAACGACATGGAGGTGGTGGTCCACCCTCTCACCTCCACAGCAGGCTGAGAAAAACGATCTAGCCATCTTTCAGAAAGAAAGAAGGCAAAGCCCAAGATGCAGGAAGGAGGACGGTTTTTCTCCCTGTGCCTTCCAGAGACAGGATTTGCTAAGTTCTTAGCAACATAACGCTACCCCATATTCACCAGGAGAGGGCTTCTGTTAGGCTGGTGGTCAAGATCTATGAGAATAGAGACCTGCCTCTGAACACAGACCTCTTCAACTGCCCACCAGCTCGCCTGACTTCTAGACACCCTTGATGGTCATTTATGCCAGCATAGGATATGACATTGGAATCTGCTTGGCACAATAGGAGGTCAGTGGTGACAGTCCTTAATCACGCTCTGATCAATGATCCAACCACCTGTTCACCAGGTTTTGATCTGCCAAGGCATCTGTGGTCATCTCCAAATAGGTTTCCAACAGGACAGGGCAACGGCGTAGCCAATCTTTTAAAATGCGGCTCTTCTAATGACCCACAATGCTGCTCCGGTCAACCTCATATCCTTGACAAGTGCCCACAATCTTATTTCCACCGTGGGCTAGTGGCTCTCCACCTGACCAGGAAGGGTGCCTTCAAATGGCTGGGAACATTAGCATACGCTAACAATTTGCCCAGTGGTAAGTGAATTATTGATGGATTCAGTGGGAACAGAAGGCAACTGTCATGGTGAAGGTGAGTTGATATGGCAAATAAAGGAGTGTATTATACTCGGGTTCAAAAAACAGGCAACTGGTGCTATCAGATTAATGGATGTATGGATACACGTGCTGTCTAGCGGCACTAATTCAGGTAGAAAGCTGCATGTCACCTCCGGCAGCTGGAAGATGACAGGTTTCCATCTGGCCGTTGAGTAAGTCCCCAACTCGAACTAATGGGCAGGGGCTGCCACCAGATAAGTGCTTTAAAAAACAAAAGGTGCGAAGTCCCGTGGGGGGCTCAGGGTAAGTTACCATAAAAAGCCATTAACCTGCCTTTCTCCCAACACCCAACAGTTAGAGAGACAGCTGAGTTAAAGGATCACGGCCTACATTCTCCAGTTACTGCACATGCCTCCATATCTGGGCACCTTAAAGGGGACTGATTTGCAGAGAGTGCTCCGGCCCTTTACTGAGGTCTCTTCTTTAGCCCTGACTTGATGGTGTAAAGAGCTGTAAGGGGCTGAGCTTTACCTTGGGCAGCCTTCAGCTGTGCAGCGTCAGGGAGACTGAGGCACATGTCTGAGGAAGCCTGTTTCAACATGGGCCGTAGCTACGGTACAAACCACAGCCAGCATCCGGCAATCTCTGGTTGGAGTGTCCCTCAGAAAACATGAGGCTCTCTAGGATAGCTGTAGCCTAAAATGTACCCACCAAACCAATCTCATGAAGTGCCCCGAACCATCACTCGGTGATTTAAACCCAACAGAGCAGCTGTGGTTTTAAGATTAAAAAAACCCTCCTTGGACAAAGCCAGCAGTTGCTGGAAGCGAGACCATGTTTCTGGCTTGTGGCTGCAGCCTACGGGAGGTTTGAATCCTAACTAATACAGCTAACAGAGCATCCCCTTTAGCACAAGCAAGAAGGTCTAGTTTAAAGGAGATTCTCAACAGAAGCTGCAGAACAGAGACAAACCCTGGGATTTTCAGAAGCTGTCTCGTTCCCAGACTGACTAACACTCCTGTGCTATCACGACACAGGATGTGTGGACTGAATGGCTGAAGAGAGATTGCTGCTGTGCGTGGAACAGCTGAGTCCACCCATCCTGGATGGCCACAGGCTCTTCACAGTACCCTGCGCATCAAAGGCTTCTGAATCGAATGTGGACAAGTCACATTTCCATTGAGGGGAGGGAGACAGAGCAATACACTGCTGTACGCTCTCAAATCTTTCCCCTTGGGGTACAAAGCGTAGCTGCCACAGTTACAAGCTGTCAAGTTTTTTCTAAGCAAGCGTTTTTACGGCAAAAGCAATACGGAGAAAAACATTATAAACAACGAAAGAACCTACACGCATGCTAATAAGCTTATCAGAGATCACCCTCCCTCTCCACTGGTGAGTGGTCTTTCAAATCTCACGCGGGGTTTTTCTTGTAGTCAACAGTTCATGACAGCTTCAGCTCAAAACAATCATATTCATTACTCTAAGGTGTGGGCCACAGGACAGGCCTATATGGGTTTAGCTACGTTACTCAGGAGTGTGAAAAATCCACCCCCTGAGTGACGTAATTTTACTAACCTAACCGATCATATACATAGTGCGATGCTGGGGGAGAACTTCTCCCACCAACATGGTTTCCACCCCTTGGGGGCATGGATTAACGAGACTGAATGGGAAAGCCGTCTTCCATCAGCTTAAAGCGTCTTCATTAAACGTGGTGCAGCATTTTAAGTGTACTGTAGATTTACCATAGACACTCCTTTACCCAGTTTGGGCCTTTGAAGAGACCATGAGAAGGTTAGCAACTAGATAACGGTTTTACACTCAAGGTGATGCTTCGTAAGAGGAGTGGGTCACTTGACTTCCCCTCACCCCAACTATTTCCTAAGAAATCCACTTCACATATATTGTCCCAAAAAGTCCTTTGAATTCCTAATACTTCCCAGAGATGCCATCAGCCACATCTTCAGAGAAAGGTGTAGCTGTGTTAGTCTATTGCAGAAAAACAGAGTCCTGGGGCATTTTTAAAGACTAACACATATATTTATCGCATGAGCTTTCCTGGGAGAAAATCCCACTTCGTCAGACGCTTTGAAGTGGGATTTTCTCCCACGAAAGCTCATGCAATAAATACATCTGTTAGTCTTTAAAAGTGCCACAGGACTCTGTTTGCTGATCTCCAGAGAAGTTACAGACAATTCCACAATAAAGCAGACACAAATGCATTTTTAACACAATGGACCCCAAAGGTTTAAAACTTCATTCCATGAGGTTTGTCCAGGAAACTGTCAAGTCTGTCATACTCAGCACTTTCTAAAAATCCGGCACCTTTAATGCAATTCAAGTTTGGCACCCAAAACCTCCCCCAAAACCGGAGACGCCCAAAGTCACTGGAGTTGATTTTAAAAAGCATGGCTGGTGCTTTGAAAGAGTCTCCTGATAAACAAAAGCATTGGGAAGCAATGAGAGGCTACTAGGGTAATTGTGTTGATAACAACATAGCGTTGGAGCAGGGTGTGGTGGCGCTATGCCCACTTATACCAGGACAGGATTTGGCCCTTGGACGTGACTATCTATCTTAGTGATTATTTCTCACAGGTTTGTAGACAGATTTTTTTTTAAATGATGCATTTAATTCCTATGTAAATCAAGGTGCAACATCATCAACTTGAGCAGGCCATCATGTCGGCACTCCACAACACAGACCTTCTCATGAACCTCAAACCCGAGGACATACAGTCCCCTGCCATTGCAAACCGTGCGACGGCTTTTCGATGTGGCTGCATCTAAAGACCCACCCGCTCAATTTCTCACGTTGACCAAGCAGAGTTTGAAGCTGAACCCACGGAGAGTTTATTTCTGGAAGAAATCTTGCAGCCTCTCTCCCCATCATCCCGCTTCCCATCCTAGCTGGACTTGTTCTGACCCCCTCTGATAATCATCAAAACACACGCCTAGTTAAAAGCCATTTGCTTGGAAGTGGTGTAATTACTGCCATTAGGCACTTCATAATGCCTGAGCAATTTCATTTTCATAGTGCAGGGTTGGGTTTTGTTCATTTGTTTATCTTTTTTTGTACTTTACTAAGCCAGGATCACAGGCAATTTGTTTGCAGAAGGTAATCTTCCAACAAAGACATGTACTCATCCTAAGAAAAAGAGCACAGCTCCAATTTCGGGACCTAAAAACAGCTGTTTGGTTAGCTAGGGAAAATAGGCAGTTTCCTATCTCTGCATTATAACGGTATCATTGTTAGACATTTTGAGAGAGGGTGAAAAAAAATACATCAAGCCCCTTTTCTAAGAAAAAATGGGGAATGAAAAGTTCACACAAATTAATCTTTGTAATAACACAAACAAGAACTGGATGCAGCACGTAAAGATACACAGCAGGGCTCACCTGTGTGCTAAACGGACTACAAGGGAAAGCGGGTTAAAAAGATGATAAACTGTTCTAGTCAAAAAACACAAGATCCAGAATTCTCCATTTTCACGAGACTTACATGGATATTCCAGACTGGAAAAGCCTCCCTGGAAGCTTGTCCCTCGTCAGGCCCTGCTCCACAACTGACAGATCTCCACAGCACAGCCCTCTTCTGATCCCCTTACTGTAACGACAGCTGGGGATGTTTTGCAAACCTAGAAGGCTCCAAAAACTACTGACCAATCAAAAGAGTGACGTTAATATAATGCCAGCTCGCCTTGGATACTGCTGCCATCCATATGCTTTTTAAAAAGGCAGGGTGAAATTCATCCTAAACAAACCCAGGGAGCTGCTCTGCGGTTCATTAGATCCCTTGTTTACAATGTTTTCTAAATTAAATTTTTATAATACTCTCAGAAGAGGAAAGATGGTGTTGAGTCTAAAACACAAGATTGGAACGCAGGCGATCTGGCTCTGCCACTAACTTCCTGTGTTACTTTGGACATGTCACTTAACCTCTATAAATTAAGGGTAATGTCACTGAGGCACTGTGAGACTTCATTAATACGTATAAAGCACTCTGAGGCTCTTGGCTGGAAGCTGAGAGGGAAATGCAAAGAATCATTACTGTACTTTAAAAGACTCTTCCCCCTATCCTATTTGGCAAACAGTGAAATTTCCCTCCCCCTGGTCTCAATGCTTTTTCATACACACATAGCTGTTTAATCACAACAATGCAAACTACACACATCTTTCTGAACCAAATCATCCCATTATCTCACCACTGGCATCGCCCTTCTGCTAGCTAATTTCCTTAGTTAACCATTGCTGTCCAGCCAGAAAGTGGGAGCAGAGAGCATGAGACTGTGAGTTTCTGGAAACAGGGGACACAGGACTGAAGGGGATCACGTGAGTCACTGAATTCAGTCCTCTGCTGTCACAGGCAACCCCAGTGTATCACCCCATTCATAAACATATCAAGCTCCGTCCTACCACCTGTTAGGTTTCTTGCACCCACTTCTGCTACTGAGAGGCTCTTCCAGAACGTCAATCCTCTAATATGGCTAGAAACCTCCCAATTTCCAGTCTAAATTTACTCACAGCCAGTTTATCTCTATTTCTCCTTGTGCCAACATTGTCCTTTAGCTTCAACACCTCTCCCCACCTTCACTCCTCCCCTCATGTATTTATAGAGACTAAAGAGCAATCCTTTCCTCCTTTGCTCTGCTAGGCTAAATCAGCTGAGCCCTTTCAGTCTCCTTTCAGGTGATAGGATCTCCATTATTTTCCTGTAATATGGCTTCACTATTGTGCAGATTAACCTGCCAGGTGTAATTATTTCAAAGGCTTTATTATTCTTTTTTTCACATCATCGAAAACATGTTCCCTTGATATACATGGGGTTGGCTGCTTTGTCCGATTCAGCTGTAATAAGAACAATTGTGCGATTTGCTTTCAGCAGCTCACTGCTGTGCCGAAGCTTGACAAAACACGCGTTGCATATCTGCGCGTGGAAGTCTAACTGCAAGCTGGCAACGTACCTATCAAAACATTAAGCATGTTTGAAATGGGAAGATGCTGCTAAGCACAAAGCTGCGTGGCAGCCTCTTGCTATTATCTACACCTTCCTGCTGCAAAGCAACAGCTTCCAACCTTGTCAGTTGGGTTCCTGTTAGTCAGAGCCAACCAGCACTCACCAGTTCTAAAACAGAAATACTGCAAAGCCTGGCAAGCGTGGTGCAATCGTTACTGTCTGCTGTCAAGGCTTCCTTTCCGAAGCAAGGTTTACAATGATATATGCATGCCAAGAGAAACTCCTCTTACAGGGAGAAATTCCCAGGTTAGGACAGGATTTTGCCTTCTGAAAAGGTGATTTATGGGTAAAGCCAGGTTGATTGAGGTGGAAATGAGGCTGGAGGAGGGAGAAGATTAGTCAGACCAGAGCTTAATTTCCCGAGAGGCAGCTCAAACTACCCCTGGTCCTTGCCCGCACCTCTGTCTTTGGCAGCAGGGACTGTCTCAAGTGTCAGAACAGATCTCAGTAAAGCCCCATGTCATCCACACCCTCTAACAAAGGAGTGGTACGTCCCTGCAGTACAGGTTATATCTCATCGCGGCACTCAGAGACTCAGTTTAGCAAGAGGGTGCCAATAACAGACTGAACCCTTGAGTGCTTCAGACTCTGGCTGGGATTGGACATCAGGTCTGGAAGCGTTAGCAGTGACCCCGTGGGATACTAGAGTAATCCCAGGGAAGGAACATGAGGCCTCCAGGTATGCCCCAGCATTAATAGTTCAATTTATCCAACCTCAGTCTAATTCACAGGGGAAAAAACAAAGTATCCTGAAAAATATCCTGCGGTTTTAATGCTTATGAAAGACCCCAGATTGACAGCCTGTCAGCTGAACTAAAGAAGATCTTTTACAAAAACAAGCCATCCTTATCTAAAAATTACCATGACACAAAATCTACCGCAACCCTTGGTAAATTGTTCCAGTGGTTAATTACCCTCACTGTTAAAAAAGTATAACTTATTTCCAGTCTGAATCAGTCTAGTTTCAATCTACAGCTATTGTATCTTTTCATTTTCATTGTGTCTGCTACCAGGAGCATTGCTGCATAGGAAAAAGATTTGGGGCACAGGCCCCAACCTTCTCCACCCCATCCCTAGCTTCGCCCAGCTTCCAAACCGCCCACTGTTATTTCCCCACCTTGCCCGGCTTCAGAACTCTCCCCCCCCCCCCCAAGGCTGCCCCTCCCAACTTCTTCACCACATGAAGGCAAAGCAGAGAGGGCTGCCATGTGCCACCCAAATCCCATGCCAGGCTCCTGATTCCAGCACACCCCCAACACTGGGCATCCAGCACCCCCCACTGCATCCGCATCCCCCAGAAACAGAGGCCACAGCAACCCCCAAACACTCCTGCCCCCACTTCATTTCCAAGTTACTTAGATTCACACCAGAGACCCTCTGATATATGCCCCCAGCCTACACCCCACACATCTTCCCCTTATACCCCCTGATAAATCCCAGCCACCCAGACTTTCTGTGTACACTCCTGCTGGTGTGGACCACTTCATCAGCCCCCATGGATACCCTAGAAACATCCCCCCATAACAGAGCCTATTTGAATCAGGTCCAGCCTGCACCGCCACCCTCCCTCCAGCTTCCCCCCCCCCCGCTACCTCTTCTTCCCTCTCACCCTAGATGAAACCCCTCACTCCCAGTTCCCACAGTCCCCCATCCTCATTTACTCCTTCCCACACAGACCCCTATGTATAACATAGGGAACATATATATCAGCCCTACATGTACCCCAACCCCCAAGTTTCTTCTCACAGCTCTATTTTCCAATAACCAACACTTGCAAAATACAGAGAGACAGAAAGGAGAAAAAGCAGGAGGAGAGGCACAAGATGTAAGATGAAATGTTCAGAGCCCACAAGAGGGTTGCGAGGGATTCAGTCAGCTAAGCCAAGCTTTATGTCAAGATTTACAGCGGGAGGAAGGCGAACCGGGAAATCAAGAGCAAGAGACATTAACACAGAGGGAACGGAGTGAAAGGGGAAAGACAGACAGACAGACGAACAAGCCCACACAATCCCACCTTCAGAGTCTTTTGTTAAATAAGCCTTTCCAAATTGACATTTTAAGACTTTAAAGGGGGGGTAGCCTTTCAAACTTGGGAGCTTGCCAAAGCTTGAAACAGTGTTACAGACTGCCCACACTTTAAATAAGCGGTAATTGAACAATTATTCAAATAAAGGAGGCTATGTGCTTCAGAGAAATTACATCAGCTCATTATGGTCTAGCTTTAAAGAAAATGTTACTTAAAAAAATTTCAAAGTGCAAGCTGACACAAACAGGGGAAGCTATGGCACATTTTTATGAGGTGTGTCATGATAGGAACAAGAGGACCCAACCGAGCTGAGGGTCCCTTTGTGCTTGGAGCTGTACAATTATATAATCAGGCAGTCTCTGCTCCGAGTTTAAAATTTAAATACACCAGTGTTGGCAGAGGAAAGAGGACCGAAGCAGGGAAGGGACTTGCCTATGGTTACATGGCAAAGTGGGAAACAGAACTTGTGTCTCTGGAGCCCGCCCTGCACCTGCTCCTGTGTCAGGAATACATTCAGCCTTGGTACCTGGAGGCAGCAGAATGCCATCTTACCAGTGGCTTCACTCTGCCCGCACCTCCACCCTAAAGACCACAGGAGCCATCAAGGAGGAGTACAAAGGTCTGGCCCTGTAAGCAGATTCACATGAGCCCCTCCTCATTCCCCCAAACAGCCCACTGATATCTCTGTAACGAAATCCACGGGCCTACTTCTACAAGGAAGGGCTTGCAGGATCACGCCTATATCCATTGCCCCAGGTGCTGGCTGGGCCATCAGAAAGGACGATTATGCAGCCAGACAGTGCGGTTTGAGTGAGGCCTAGGGACATGCAGGAAGAGCTCATGTAAACTGCTCCACCGCTAAGTGCTGCAGCTCTCGAGGCAGGACCGACACAGCCCCGGCCAAGGGCGGAATCCCCCCTCCACATTGGCAGGAGAGCTACAGAACTCAGCAGGCCCATGGTGCAGAAGGCTTTTCATTCTCTGAAGCGACAGCGTGCGTTAGCAGCCCGTCACATTTCACCCCCCTCTTTCTGTAGCGCCAACACAGCTGCATTTTGCAATTTTTAGAATAATGGAAGCAGGCATGATGCATGGGTTTGCTGTGCCCCACACAGAGGCTGGAGAGGATGTAAGCTGTGATGATCTCAGAATCCCTGGCTGGATTCTCTCTCGCAAGGACCACTTCACCCGGCAAATAAACTGCTGGAAATTTCCACGACCAAACCTCTTACCATCAGCTCTGTACATCTCGACTCTTCCAGGCACATTCCTTGCTGCTGCAGTGCGTTTGAACAGACACACACACTGTGAACTGAATGGAAGGGGACTTAAAGCTGATGCAAGTATCCAAGACTGAATGAGTCCACTCAGCCCAAAGAACACACCTTTTCCCGGAAACAGGCATGCCACCAGCAGATCTTCAAAGGGAGCGCTGAGGCCGTGTGAAAATAAGGAGCCAGATCCTGAGCTGGTCAAATTGGCATAACTCTGTTGATTTCAGTGTGGTGTGTACAGCAGCTCCAAATCTGGCCTATTGAGGCATGAGGTGCCTAACCAGATTTTGCTAACCCGCAGAGCACTCTAGGCAGGAAAAGGACGGCCTGTCACCTTGAAAGGGGCAAAATGGGTGGGTTTTTGGGAGGAGGATTTTGTCAGCTGAGAGGTAGGTACAGGCAGGAAAGGAAATAATGGAACTAGCGTCCTCTAGAAACAGGCCTCAGTTTGCCCATCTGTTGTTGCTGTTCTTCTGTGACTCAGACCCTTTCCCAACTCCCCTATAGTAAGTAGTAAAGGACCCATTTCTCCCCTCGTGCCACACATGGAGTTCGGACAGGCATTGAAAGGTGTTTGGACCTGTATCAATGGCACGCTATGGCCTTAAGTTTGCTAGTATGCTCCTTTAGTTTAATTTATGCAACCATCCTTCTTCTACCAGCAATAAAGATGCCAGGCTGGAAAACCAGCTTGTTTGTGCAGTGTTTCGGAATTAATCAAGGCATCTTTACTGACAGACTATGGACACTCAAATGGTGTTTTTAAAATGAAGAGGTGGCTGCTGCATTTCCTTCAGCCTCTGAAATGCCGTTGGTCATCTTAGTCTGTTGACAGAGGCTATGCCTACACTGACAGAAGCAAATTTGCTGGTTCAACTAAGCAGCAGTAAAGACACGCTCAATTGATCTAGAGATCAATCTAGGAAAACCACCTCCTCAGATGGCACAGCGCTGCATCAACAGGAACACAGTTCCCGTCAGTGTAGCGCAGTGGAGATGGCATGTAGAATGAAGTTACAAAGTCAATGGGAGTTACGCAAGCTATTCTGTGTAACTCCCATTAATTGGCACCAAATTTCTCCAGCAGTGTAGACCGGGACAGAGCTGAAAAAAAAAGATAGATACTTTGTCTTAACTATAACCACAGAATGGCGCGCAACAGATTGGGGGGAAAACTCACCAATGTCCCTCTTCCATATTTCACTAATTTATTGAATAATCTATAGTAATATCTCATTGT
>ML685804.1:12498540-12553517 GCA_007922175.1 Pelusios castaneus
ATATATATATATTTTTTGCTCCTCTCCTCCACAAGTAAAAGATTTGTGCATATTGGACAATATCAAATCAAGCTAGCTTAAATAAACAACATTAGTGGGATTAACTAACCATCCTTCACTGTTCTGTAGCATCTCTAAACTGCTTGTGGGCAGGATCTTATAACCAAAGCTATAAGGCTATAAAAATGCCTTTTCTTAAATGATTATTCTATAGTTTTCTGAGGGGAGAAAGAGAAATCCGACACAGTTTACTGGAATATTCTTGAGAGCGCTGTAGCAAATAGCTTCTGTGTTAGAATTCCAGTTCAAGTGAGAATGGGAAATGCTTCACTTTTTGTAAATATTTTTAGGAAAACCTGGCTGTCATTAGCCTTGCAGGATACCTTTGGAAACACCCACTATAGATGTTGATAACTGAGCATACATTGGTGTCCGGTTTCCTAGAGCAAGGGAAAAGCTATAGATTTAGATTTAGGTTTTGCAAAGCCTATATCTTGTTACTCTTCAGGTGCTTTGTATGTAGATGTGCAACCAACTCTACCAACAGTTAATTATAAAGGAGTCATTCCCACTACAGAAGCAAACTGACTTTTTGCCCAAGGATAAGTTTCATTGTTGGCCTTCAGCACTAAATGGGATTTGGCCCCCTGAAAGCCCCCTTTCAGCGCCACACTTTCACATGAAATGCCTTATAATTTGAGTCAAGAAAGTGCAACTGCTTTGTAGTCCAGCCCAAAAACTCAATAAGGAAGGTAAATGACATCCTATGTATTTGATATTTTCCATTACTGGAGACAAATTTCATCTCTGACAAATGGCAAAATAGTTCCATTACCGCAAGACCCTCTATTTGCACATAGCTCACACCTGTCAGAGAAAATATTGCCACCCATTTAAATATTTAACACATTTAGACAGCTATATGTGCCACAAGCCATTTTTCACTGGCTGCTGTTTCATTTTTAACCAACTGTATATTATGAAATCATAAATTTCTGCAACTTTCAAAGCATTCAAGGGAAGCTTCTGTTAAAAGAAACTTCACTATATTTACAAAAAAAAAATAGTCCCTTACAAGCTAAAATATTTGTTTCCCTAGTAGCGGTGTAATATCAGTTACCAATATTGTGCTATTTGTCCTATTTGTCAGTTGTGGAAAGGCCTAGGACGATGATATGCGTTAGTGGAAATACTGGGCTTAAAGGTAGTTTGTTTGGAAATACTAGACCATGAATATGGCTGATGAAATAGAAGGAAAATCTTTGAAGAAAAGGCCCACTTATTAAGGACGATTCTGATTTTAGCCAACAAGGGGATTCAAGAAGTGACCACAGCTATGTAGATTCCGATGCATAAGATATAAAAAGATGGATCCTTAAAGGACCCTGGTTGGTAGTGCCCGTACCTGTCCAGCTGGAGGCAGTCAATATAAGTTTGATTTCCTTGAGTCTGGTTCTGGTGTAGGTACCTGACCTATAACTGCATGGTGTTTTATTGGTGAGATACCTGTTTAGGCATTGAAGGAAGATTTGGAACAGCTGTGTGCGCCATTCAGCCTTTGGATTTATGGTTAAACTGGTGTTGTGGTGTTATCTTGCATTATTTATTCATTATTATTATTATTATTATTATTATTAATAATAATAATAATTCCAATACCCCTTCAACAAGCAGCAGCAAATATGTGAGCGTGGTTCACAGTATCAATTTTATTTTACTTACTGGTTGGGAGCTATATAATTTATTCTCAAATTTAAAAAAGCAGATAGAAACGAAATGAGTGGATAATATGTTGTGGCTTTTTTTATTATTTGTTTTGAAACGTTAGAGACTGACACTTGGGAGCCTGCTCATGTAATTGCTACTGCTGATGAATCCTGATTGTTTAATTAAGTTCTGAGCGCAGATCTAATCCCTTATAGATAATCACCAATTTGTTCCAAGGATGTTACTTTTTCCCCCCAAGAAGAAATTCATAAATATCCTTGAGCATAAAGACTCGTTCTCCACCGTTGTGGAAACTACTTTAACTTCAAGAGGTTTTGACTATCTTTGTGGCCAGGCAATTATCAGGAATAAATTACGTCTCTCAACTCGATTAAAAGCAGAATAAACCATTACAAAGCCATTAAATTAACACTGACCATTTCTCCTTGCAGTGACAATTACCATAAACACTTAATTGAGCAAAAGCTGTGTAGGCATGAGACCCAAGGAAAACCACATCACCCATTTCTTTTCTGTTTGTATAGTCTTATCATCTGAAATGGCACAGATTCCGTGGAGTGGGAACACAAAGCAATGGCAGATGAGGGCAAAGAGAAATCTTGTTGTAGAGACTTTAGTGTCCTCTCAAAGATCATGTCAAATTCCCAATAGCAGTAATGGGAAGAAAGGGCATACATGAAATGGAGATTAAGACCAGAGGTTTTCTACACCCAACTCCTGTGTGGCCAAGAAACTCATGCAATTCATACAGCTGCTAACTTACTGTGAAAATGAGGAATCCACACTGAAATCTTCTGCGTGTGGCCTACAGACACAGAGTAAAAGCATCATAACAAATGAGACAAACAAACTATACCATAAGGGTCACTGGTGGGGGAGGGAGAGCCGGGGGGGAGGAGGGTTAGGAGGAATGGGGTAGACAGGACTGAGAGATACAGATCTGTTAAAGAAAACTAACATAAAACATAAAAAAGCAATCATTACAATGGGCCAAATTGAAAGATGCTACCAAGATCAATGGGGCTGCATGCAATTATCTGAGGTAGAACTTGACCATGTGTCTGTTGATACCCTTTTCAACCTACTATTTAGTGTGTATTGGATGTTAGGCATCAAACAATATCAGGTAACAAGTTTTTTGGTGCATGTTTACTTATTTTAAAAAGGCCCAGCTATACTTTGTACCTACAGATGAAAAAACATTAAAATGTTATTTTGCAAAGTTGTTTGCAAATTCTATTGCTGCTATTTTAATACGTTATATCTGTTGGCAATAAATTTGTCTTTTTTTTTTGGTGTTCCTCATGGGTTACACGCTGGATTTCTCCGGAATGCATCTGTTTTTATTTTACATTCACTGTGCATCAGACAAAAGGAAGACAGGCAAGTAACAGAACAAAGAAGAACTATGAGGGTGGTATTAATGACATTAATGACAAAAGAGGAGATGGGGTAAGAATACAAGGAGTCTGAGAGAAAGAAAGAGAGAGTAGGAGTCAAAGGAAACATCTAGTTCCAAACAGCCCTCCTGGGATTTGAATGTTCATGTACTGTACATTTCTGAAGTAAAGCTAAGCGTAATCTGTGCCATTTCGCAGGGAACCATCTCTCTTTTTCTAATGGTTAAGTGCCTTGGTTCTGTTCAGAACCCAGCTCCTATTCCTCAGCATTGTAGGTTACTCTAAAAAGTCACAGACTAGAAGACTCTGCTACATTCATACGAGTCCCCACTATCTGTAATCTGTAGGCAGAGCCAAAGAACTGCTTCTTCAGCTGGAAAAACAGCAGCCAGCTCTGTATGTCAGCAGAGCTTGAATACATTAGCGTGCACTGGGCTCTTTGCCTGAAACTCATCCCTGCATCATTTATGTCCACACTAGCCCAGTGCCTTCAAAAAACCCAAAGCCAAGCTGACGTGGGCTCCAGAGGTCATTCAGACCATTGTCCTGTCTCAACACTTTCTGGACTGCTATCCTTTGGCCATTGGTGTACTCAAGATGCTCCTTGGTGGAGGAGGAAGGTGGAAATTGGACCCGCCTGCTAAAGCATTTGAGAGGCAAAACATCGTAACAAATCTGTTGTCACAAGCACCTAAAAGCGAGTTTGTTTTTGTTAATCAATACTTCATAAGAAAAGCAGAGGACAATTAAAATTGAAAAGCAACCTTGAGCTGCTACAGACTAGCTCTATGTAGTGATGAGTGAGCTAGCTGTGATCGGGCTGTGATGAGTGAGCTAGCTGTGCCACCAAACCCAAGCAAGAGTCAGCTCCCAAAATCCCCGTGGACATTGTCCTGCAGAGCTCACTGTATTGCCCTTTGCTCCATTGTTGGCTACTGGGAACACAAACTCCCTCAAAGAGAGTAGCACAAATTGAAGATGTTCCAATGATGGAACTTCACGTGTCCTTTTACCAATGAACAGTGATGCGAAAAGGTAAGGAGGAGATCTCGGGGAAGAATTCCATGATGGGTTTCCGTTAGCATAACTGGGGATTTCCCACACATTTATGAGTCATTCCCCACACACCATTCCTCCCATGTCCCTCACCTACTGTTAAACAGGACAGGGCCGAATTTCTCCTTCCTCAGAAGTCACTCGCCATTTGCTAGTTGTGTGTGTGGGAGGAAATGGAGTTCACTCTGATTAGATGAGCACTAATTCTGGTAAGGGCTGTAGGATCAGGATAAATTTCCCTGACTTCATTTCCATTAAATGGGACACAGCTGCATCTCACATGGCTGTAGCCCCAGCAATATGTTACTGGTAGGTTGGTATGAGCAAGGGAGAAAGGATGCTCCACTGATCAGGGTCTAGCTGAGGAGTGGGGAGCCCCTAGGTCAAGTCTCTGCTGTTCCTTGGACTTTCTGTCTTTCCCTGGGCAAGTCATGTTCAGCATGCCTGTGCAAACAGTTAGTGCAGGGAGGCAGGGATGAAACTCTATCTCACACTAGCCCGTCAACTGCTACCTGTCCAAGGAGACAGGACAGACAGTACGGAAAGTAAGCAAAGCAGAGCTGAGACCCTTGGGATTAAGGTCGGTGTATACAGACCCATGATTTGGCCAGATCTGCCAGCCAAGTCACTACCTGGTTAGAAAATGCCAAGAAAAACCACAATGTTTCTGCTCAAGTTTCAAATATTTCAGCCACCCTGTAAGCTGGTAAAGAACCGGCCAATGTGTTTGCATGAAAACCTCACAAGCAAAAATTTCAAAACAATTTTGGCCTCCTGTTCCTGTCACAGGACAGGGGCCAGAAGCACCCAACGACTCCCATTAGGGCCTAGGCACTACAGCGGGTTCCCTTTTTGTAGTCAATCACTTTGAATGCAGCAACATTTGGGTAAGTAGACTAAGTGCTCTGAGCACCAAGGCAGCACTATTCAACTCTAAACTGTGTTTTAAATAGACCAGAATCCTTCTAGAGCATTGCAAATCCTCATGCCGAATGCACAACCACACATGGATCAATAGTCAACGTGCATGAGGATTGTTTGCAGATAACGAAGGAAGCTCTGCTGTGTTTGCAGTGGCCACTGAGCCTCCAGCTTGGTCTACATTGCCAACTCACGTACGTATAACTATGTTGCCCAGCAGTGTGGAAAATCCATACCCTGGAGCACTGTAGTTTTATACTGACCTCACCCGCAGGGGAGACAGCTCTATGATGGTAGGACTTCTCTCATTTACGTAGCTATTAGCCCTTGGAGGTGTGGATTCACTACGCCAATGGGAAAAAACTCTCCCATCAACGCAGAGAGCATCTTCACTAAGCACTACAGGTTGTAAGCATTGATGGACCCTCTGTTAGGCAGTAGATGCCATTGTTGGTTGAATGACGCATCTATTGATTCATTCCAGAGGGGTAGCCATGTTAGTCTAGTTCAGCAGAACAAACAAGGAGTCCTGTGTGGCCCTTTTAAAGACTAACACATTTATTTATCGCATGAAGTGGGATTTTCTACCACGAAAGCTCATGCAATAAATAAATTTGTTAGTTTTTAAAAGGGCTACAGGACTCCTTGTTTGATCGATTGATTCGGTTATTTCTTAGGATACACAATGTTAACCCACAGCTGCTCTTTCTTTTCACAATGCCTGGTTGCAAGTTTTTCTAGGCTTGAGCAAGCAAAATCACACAAAACAGCATGCCATTTTATCTGGAGAGCGTCTCTCACGTGAGCATGTATACGAAGTGCTGCACAAGTGTATCTATCCTTGTCCCAGACCTGAAGAAGAGCTTTCTGAGGTCAAAAGTTTGTCTTTCTCCCCAATAGAAATTGGTCCAATAAAAATTAATATCTCCCCCACCTTGACTCTCAGTGAAGGCTGCATTAGCTGTTTGTGTTCTGTCTCTTAGTAAGTTGAGTATCTTACAAAACTCTATCTAGGTGAACTATTTATAACTTAAGTGCTTCAGGCACTCAGGGCCAGCATTTCTCCTGTATGTCCCTAAGTTGCCACTTCTCCGTTAGACAGATTTAAACAAGATCTTACCAGTACTAAAACTACTTTACAGATAGCATTATATGTGTTATTTTCCTGCAAAGGCTAGACAACTCACTGGACTCAGTGCAGCGGGCCAAGGAACCTGCTCATACAGGCAACAGTGAAAGAGCGACACATACACAGAACACACAA
The DNA here is from genome assembly GCA_007922175.1 of Pelusios castaneus. NCBI lineage: Eukaryota > Metazoa > Chordata > Testudines > Pelomedusidae > Pelusios > Pelusios castaneus. The sequence goes on from ML685804.1 coordinate 12,504,910, forward strand.
AGGTCATGCCTACTGAAAGATACTTGCATACTCCATTCACTGATCTTTGCATCCCTCCATTCTGGCCAACTTAACTTTGCCACTTCGCCCCAGAAATACAGGACATTGATTATAAATCCATCCAATAAGACTGTGAATAATTAATGGGCTCTGCTACACTTCTATGAACCTTCTACATCATTTCCCTCCAGCAACATACTGTCATTGTTTACTATCATCTAATACCAGGGTTCTTTTGACCAAGATCTAGAAAACCATAGTGACTTCTTACTCACTACCTTGCCTACCTATGGAATGGCTAGAGCATCAATTGCAATGACCTTTCAAAAGGTCAGGAAAAGATTAGGAACTACACACCTTGCACACTACTCTATATGGAGCTATATTAGACCCTGGGACCACAGCAACCAGGAAGGCTCATGAATAGCCTCCTCCATTATAATTCAGAACTCACACCACTGGGCTGCAGGACTGGCCCCTTGCTACAGAGGCATCCCAGACTCCCTGTGGACTAGGAACCACGTCTGTGTTTCCACACCGTGACTCTCCCTTTCTCCAAGACATAAGGACCTCCCAGATTCAGAGAAAATAGGCTCAGGAGGAATCCTGGGTTAATTCCCCCAGATGGTAACCAGAGGTATGTAGTAAAGACCCATTTTTAATACCTCATTCAAAGGCTGATTCCAGTTTTGCAGCCTCCCAGCAGGTTGCAGTGGGAATAAGCCCTGCCCCTTGCAGAGAACTTGAACCCAGGATCTTCTAACCCAATGATGAGAATGCTACCAGCTGAGCTAAACTGCTGCAGGTAATTATAAGGCATTATAGTCACTTACAAGGGAAAGAAAAAACCCTAGAGCTGGTGTCAACACTCATTAGTTACCCTGAATGAGGATACAAAATAATTGATGTGTCCCACACAAGCACAGCGTGAAAAGGAATTTGAAAGACATGTCAAGTCATCCTATTTATGCATACATAAATGTGCAGTGCATATTAATCACTGCATATTTCGAAGGGAACACATAGCAATGAGAACGGGTTAGACTACACATCCTAATATAGAGGTGATAAATTCAGAGCCATACCTAGACCTTCTCCTTGGTTATGTCCAGGACGCAGCTCAGTGTCCCTGACGGCCACTGTCAGACTTTTCAGATGGTCTTTTAAAAATTGTAAATGCCTTATTAACCACAACCGGATGTTTCCAGATCTAGGTGCAATAAACTCTATATGAACTAAAAAATCTGTCATAAGGACTTTCTTTAATGTCAGCATAATTTTCCCATAGATGTTGTTTTAATATACGCCCCCTGTCGAATCCTGTAATACAAAGTGTTCTAGAAGATATGAAGTTTATCCAACTTTAACTCTGATTCCGTTTGGCAGCTGCTCTCTCAAGTGTTGTGAGGTTACATAGTTACTAAAGAAGAAGGATTTTTTCCATGAAATAATATCATTAGGAATCAAAACCCCAAAGGAGCTCTATACAGATCCCCTGGTTCTGTATGCTTTAGATGTCTGGAAAATAGCAGCCAGTCAATCATCGCTCATGGATCTTTTCATTCCCCCTCCCGTAGGAAAAAATAAGAGCAATTGAAGACAGATAACAGTATCATTTTTCTTCTCCAGTCTACATTTTGTGTCGTGTCAATTTCCACCATTACACTTTCTGATCACCACAATGCACCATTAGCTTTGCAAGTGTGCTGTTCTCCTGTTGGCATTCCTTCACGGTACGGTTGTTATTACTACTGAACTCTCTTCTGATAGGCGACCCCATTGGAGTGAGTTTTTAGAGGGGATCTGAATGGGAAGAGGTGGGTGGTCGGGTGAACAAGAATGGGGATCATAAGTCGCATCATGGAAGACGTTCCAAAGGGGTAGCTGTGTTAGTCTAGTTCATGGAAGAAGACCCTGAGGTGGTTTGACTATGACTGGCAACTGGATTCGAACCCCCCTGTCCTCAAGGGGAACACTTCATAAGTCTCCTATTCCCCTTCCCCAGAATCAGCAGCATTAAAAAATGATGCAAGTACCCTGCTGTTTTTCACAGCTAGAGAACAGCTTGATCTATGACTAGAACTGAGAAATGGGGGGAAGGAGAGATTACAGAGGTAAATTTGGGGGTAAACATTTATACCTCCAAATCATTTCTTTTCATAGCACTCACCTTCCCCCCCCCCCCCCGCAAACTTTTTACAAGTGTTTTGTATTTTAATATTAAATATAACTGGGGGCATCAAGCTGGTGGGATAGTTCTTTTCTGCTTGGTCTAGCGTAAGCGAGGTTAATATTCAGCTTGTCTTTTGTTATTTGTGTTGCAACAGCACCTAGGAGCCACAGTCATGGACCAGAATCCCATTGTGCAAGGTGCTGTACAAATGCATACATGGGCACTTGCTCTGGCAATGCCTGTAGCATCTAAGTGGCTGATTTCATTTAATCAAAATCTACTGAAAACAGTTCATTGCAATTGTTTGCCTGATTTGGATCCTGGGGTAGAAGGGAGTATTACCCTGCATTGGAGGGTCATTGCTTCAGCCCATCTCCGGATGACGCTGATACTGAAATCAAGCAAATTCTAATACTCAACGGGGAAGCCATGGGACACTGCTGATGGCTGCTGTTACAACTGGCTGTGTCCCTTCTGAAACAGGCACAAAAATCCCACCAAGTGGCGTAGCATTTCTATACTGTTTCCAAGTCACTGCCAGGTTGCAGCTCAACAGGTAACTGCCCAGCAAACACTTGCAGCTGAAAACTGGCTGCTGCAGCAGTATTAAGCTACGAAGGAAAACATGATCATATAAGTCAGCACCCGCCTAGGTCTCTCAATCCTTCATTGCGCTGGGATAACAGCACAGGGCTCTAATGTCTCCATCCATAAATCATTTGCAGCCCATAGCCACACAGAATCGGCAGGGCTTACACCTACCCTTTGAACAGTGAAGCTCCGCAATGTCTGAGACTGAATATTGCCCTCTTTACCACTTTAGTATTTATTGCTCTAACAGAGTCATTCATCATTCAGTTCCATGCACACGCCAGCCCCTGCGATTCAACATTTCTCATGCCACACCAATTTTCAATGATCTATCAAGGTAAACAAAGAACTGGCAAACTAAAATACACACGAAGTAATTAATCGGCAAGAAATTCAGGACCTCAAGACATGATAAAGTAAAAAGTTAGGGCCCACAAATAAAGGGAATTTGGGGACACAGGCTGGTCAGGAAGTCAGTTTGAGTGAACTGCTTTTACAGAACAGGATTCCCCGGGCAGACAAATTAGCACATGCTCCTCTAGCTCTGAACCATGGGGCGGATTCAGAGAGGTATGGAACACTGAAGTCAATGGGAGTTGAGGGGGGATGGCACTTTTTGAGATCAGGCCCTAATTTTGCTTCTCCTGGGAACTGCTTGGCTAATTGTGGGAAGGTTTTAGTCTCTGTATTCTGTATAATGCAAAAACAGAAGCCAGCAGAACTTCCTTCCTGTGGTAAGCAAACACATGAGGTCAATGATTCTTTGTGGTGTTCTAGAGTACACCAGACACCCCGATCCACTTCCAAAAGACTTTCTTTGAGGAAAAGGTGCAATGTGTTTTTCCCCAGGAAAAACAAAGCTTCTTTTATCAGTCACAGATCTTCTGGCTTCCTGCCATGCAGATCTCCCACCTCCAAGGCCTTGTCTACTCTTCCATACATTGTAGCCATAATTCTCCATAAATAAGGGTGGTGAAAGCCGTAGGATAGGCAGGGTTCGGGCATTGTTACCTCTGAGTAAATGCTTCAACTCTGTCTTCACTGTTGCTAGCATTGGTGGAGAACTGCAGCTAGGAAATGTGACATTGTAAATGCTTTAAAACGGCCGTGTCACAAGATTAGCCTCAGTAACTAAACTACGCTACTAAGAGGTGGAACATTTTTCACAAGGGACTGTGGCGTTGATCCATTTGACACATATGCACATTCATCTAGCTGCTATTCAGCTTTATTTCTAATACAAATCTTGATTTAACTACTCCCCTCCTCTCAGAATTATGAAAGCCTAACTCAATCCACTGAACAGAACTGTCCAAATTCCAGGAAAATGGAGATGACTGAAAATTAAACAAATAGAAAAAGTCTGGCAGGAGAGAAGTCATTACACAAACCCAAAGGGAAAATTGACACTTAAATAACCCAAGGAAGTGAATGCTGAATTGTAAAGTTCTCCCACATGCCACTGAAGTGGGGGGGGGGGTGAGGCAGAGGCAGAAATTATCCATTATAGTTCATTAATTTTACTTCCAGCTTCTTGAATTTGAAGGCCTTGGCCAGGTGCCCATTTCCCAAAGACTCATAGAATGCCAGCTGGAAAACAGGCCCATGAAACTAAAGGTTATCTTGTTTACAAAATGACCCTTAGACAATGGGAACTTAGGTATAATGGATGGAAAAGTAACTCTCTGCAATTGCTTTAGCGTCTTTGCTCAGAAGAAATTCTGAGACCACTAGAAAGTTTGAAAATACAGAAGCCAGATCCTCCTCTCAATTTAAAAAATAGGTCAATATTTAACACTAAATTGGAAAAAATACTGGAAAGTTTTAGTGTTGGTTGAAAAGTTTCCATCAAGAGTTCTCCCCTAAACAGAAAAGTGTCTATTGCCTTCAATTATTTTTTCATCTTTCATCAGAAAAAAAATCTGGTTTTCAGCTGAACTTTTTAGTTTGGGGCTAAACATGTTCTGGTTTTCAGCAGTTTTTGGCCAAAATGTTTTGGTTATCATTGCGAAACAGGAAAAACAAAATTGATTTGGGGTCGTCATTTTTAATGAAAAATTAACATTTTCTACAGGCAAAGTAACAGCTCTCCGAAATACATTGTAGGGAACAATCCTGCACTGCATCGCAAAGATGGGGCTGGTAACAACAACAACACATTGTACCTCCAAAGTGCTCTGCGGACATTGATGGCTAAGACATGATTCCATCTCCATCATATAGTGGAGAGGGAGAATCACAAGGTCCCAGCAAGAGCTCCCCGAAGTAGGCACCTAACTCTGGAGGAACGGGAAATGTTCACAAGGGAACAGTCAGTGTAGGAACCTGACAGAGATCAAGTGCATAAGAGTCTGACACCATTAGCCATTAACTCCTACACAAGAGCTTAACTGAGAAGCACAACTTTACAACGGTAAATTAAACATATTTTTAAGAGAAATGGAGCCTAGAGGGAGAGATGATTTCTCAGGTAACCACAACCAAAGCCACTGTGTACGTTAGACACCATAGGAGCCTACTTAATTTCCTGCTACGGAAAAACCACTAAGGAATAGGCTACAGCATTCTGCGTTTGCTTCAGATTCTGAGCAACCTTGTGGGATTGCCCTATGAACGGTGCGCTACAGATGTTGAATCTTGAGGTGGCAAAAACATGTATGATCATCCCTGCATCAGAGAAAGGGCTGCTGGTTTCTTGCCCGACACCAGCGTGTACAGATACTAAAAAAAAAGCAAAAATAAACGGCCATCCTTGACCACAGCATTGAACCATTTACACTGCTGGAACTAGCTTCAAAATCCCAGTTGGGGCTGTGATTCTAACCTTCCCATTCCCCAAGCTCCAGGGGTGGGTTCAGACCAGTTATCCACTGCCCCAAAGCGAGAACACTTGATGGTGGGGGGAAGTGAAGCTCAGTAAACATGACTCCAGAAGGCCAAAGCAGATGCATATGATGAATTCTTACCAAACACCGGGTCAGAGCAGGGATGAACACTACTTCCTGACTCCGCATTCAAAATATGGTTCAGATGAAGGTGTTTCAGTCCTTCTAACAGAAGTAGGGACATTAATCTGGGGTTCCAAAGAATAGCTGTTCTCTGGATCTCTGTCCCTAAGGGATTGTTACCAAGTACGCAACCCCAGACATAGCCAGGGGCATCAACAGGATGGTACCCAAACTCGATAGGGTTGGAGGTGAACCCTGTAACACAACAAAGTATTTGCTGCTCTGAGTGCTCATCTTTAATGAACCTCTGCAGCTCATACAGCTGTTACCCAGTTCCAGCTTTGGTGGGACTCCGCAGAAGTAAGGGAGGGAGTAGAACTGTACAGAGAATGCTCCACCTGCCAGCCACATCTGATCCTGTTTCTCTTTTCTGCACCAAATACCCTAGGCTGATACTAAAAAAGCCAAACAGCACATTTAATTGATTGCAAACAGAGTGTAATCTTATAAGACGATGTTTGCTGGAGAAAATCTGCTCAAGAAATGATGAAAAATTACTCTGAAGATTATTACTCCAAAAAAAAAGGAATTTTAACACTTTTTATTACATGGAAATGTGTTTGACAGCAGGTGGAAAAACACGCACGCGCTATCCACTCAGATGCTTGGTTGTTAAGATAAAAAGGTTTTAATGGACTTTACAATCACATTTAGAACAGCAGAGGTCCATTGTGTTCGGGAGTCTGCAGAGAAGCACAAGGTATTTGTTAATGCCTGGCTGCTCCATGGAGGAGGAGTCATCATTGGCTGTTTAGAAACACTTTGGGATGGTTCTCCATCCCTCCAAAGTGCTTTCTCTTTAAAGGATGTCTTTAATGCTGCCCACCTGATTGTTGCAGTTTCCTTCACTGGATTGCTGGCAAGACTCCAGCTCTGAATCGAGATATTTTGCAAATGGACAAAGCAAAGCTCCATTCATCTAAAGAACTACCTTTTAAAAAAAAAAATTAAAGTGGTTTAAACAATTGATCCGGAATAACTCAGCTTCCTGACGCCTCAGGTTCAATTCACAGCTACTTCTCCTCAGCTCTTTGTCCTTCTGAAGCAAATAAACTGAGCTCTATGCAGAGTGCCAAGGGGAGGCAAGACAGGATTTCAGTACAGACTTTAAAAACTAATTACACTGCATGCACATTTTTGATCTCCTGCAATCTCTCCAGGCAATTGGCCAGAAAAGCTGCATACGCCGAGTATGATTATGTTGCAATAATGCTTTTTGTAGTTTAAAAAAAAAAATCCATGTATTTCATATGTCGGAGAAATTAACCACACACAAAATGGGAAGATACATCGAAGAACAAGTATTTTGACGTCCTAAAGCCTACCCACAGCTACCTACCAAACACAAACGAGGAGTCCGGGGGCACTTTTAAAGACTAACAAATTTATTTATCGCATGAGCTTTCGTGAGAGAAAATCCCACTTTGTCAGATGCTTTGAAGATGCGGAGCTTACAGAATGGGAGGAAAATAAATGCAGGGAAGTGCCTGACCTGATCCAATGACTTATACTTCCCTGCATTTATTTTCCTCCCATTCTGAAAGCTCCCCATCTTCCAAGCATGTGATAAAGTGGGATTTTCTCTCATGAAAGCTCATGCGATAAATAAATGTGTTAGTCTTTAAAAGTGCCCCAGGACTCCTGGATTGTTTTGCTGAACTAGACTGACACTCTGGAACTATCAAACACAGCCACCGTAAGCCTGCACCGGTGCAGCAAAATATTTAAAGCATGAACTACGATTCTTGCTATGCCTTCTCGGTGTTAGTTGTTTCCTAGTATATGTTCCTTTCCCTGAAGTCCTCCCTGCACCATTAACTCCAGTCAGTACAGGAATGAATAGCTGCAGCTGAATCTGTTTAAAGCCCTCCCACCCCCCTCCATTTTTTTGAGAGGGACATTTAACCATATTCAAAAGCCAAGCTCCCCGAAACCACAGAGACAGCCCTGCTTCTAAGAACAGTTAAACCAACTTGTGTGTCCTCCCCAGAGCCAGATTCTGCACTCCGTTGACCCCATTGAGCTCAGAGAGGTTGCAAAAATTGGAATACAATCAGCCCACATCAGCCCTTTGAAAGAAAGAAAGAACTTCCGTGGCTGAAACAGTAGCTGCTCCTGGGACCAGTAACTAGGGCGTGAACAGAGCCACGCCTTCAAATGCTTCTAGGTCCCAAAGGAACATGTTCCAAGTTCTGCTACACCAGGGGAAATAAACAGAGGGCTCCTGTTTCTCCATTTTTAGCTGTCCAAGTACCAAACACCTGTAGAATGAATTAGTTTGAAAAAAGCCCATGTCCATTTTTCTACACTGGACCCCAAGCCACCAGATTTTTATGCCCCAAATCAAGGAAAATTGAAATGTTAAGAAAAAAATAGAGTGTACAAGACTAAATTACGGGCTTCAGTCTCATAGCCAATGAACCTGCATTCCTGAGAACAGCTGAAATACGCATTTTTTACTTCCACCACCACTTTGCAATTTCAGCCTAAGCTCCCAGCAACAACTGTCGTGACTCAACTTAGCTGGGCTGCCAAGTACCCTGCAGCGTCTGGCTGTGGAAGATGTGGAACATCTTAAATAAGCCACTCATCACCTCGAAGCAATCTTTCCTTTTTTTTAACCTGTAAGCGGCAACAGGGATGGGCACCAATCTCCAGTCAGATTGCCATCTCAGCTCTCAAGCTATATACAGGAAGGAAACAGATCAGTGACAGAATTCGGGAAGGCACTGTCTGTATACGCCGTGAGGGCTAGACCAGGGTTCAAGAGATCAAAACCATTCTTTCCACAGGCTGTTCACAGTTTCTAGCTCATATTTCGTGCTCCACATCTAGCCTACAGCATGTCACATTCACCTTGTAGTTCGCATCAGCGGAATTGCAGCTAAACCCTTGTTTATACTGGGGTTTCAGCTACCGTGCTTTGCAATAATGCAGGACCCCATGCCTAGACTAGAGGACTACGACACAGCTTAGCAGAAAGTCAGTGCTGACAAGGCCTGCAAGGGGAAATTGGTCCAACATATTATGTCGCTGTTCCCATTCCCACTTCCCCAGATACTAGCACCCACATAGATATCCTCTGGAAAATTAGTACATGTGATGGCCTCCTCCAGACGCCCTGCAGCTTCATTATTTCCGCAATAGTTCATTTTTCCCCAGTGGGACACTGGACCCCTCCACACACATTGCTTCCTGGTGATAGGTGTCCCCCAAAGAAGGGTGGAGTAGCTGGAGAAGTGCTGGGCAGGCAGAGCGTTAGGTCCCCGAGACAGGCAAAGAGAGGACACCCCTTCTATTGCTCACTCGTAACCTTTCCAGCTGACTAGCTCCAGATGGGCTCCCAAGGGAGTTCCAATGGTAACTGTGAGGTGATTACAGACATAATACAGGGTCCCAGAACCACAGGGAATAATGAGCTGGCAGTTCACAAATGGCCACAGAATGACGCTAGCTGCTTCTGCAGCTCTGTCCACAGAACGATACCAGATCTGCCTCCTAGGCATTTAGGTTTACTTTCCACAGGGCCGTGTATCATTCAGACCTTTAAAGGGCCTTTCGTGAAGGGGGCATAAGGCAGCAAACCAGCGGAAGACAGAGAAATGATCCTCACGGCACCACTGAGGGTGTGGAAGAATGGCGCCAAATAAAACACGGCTCGGATTGCTACAAAACGCTGAGACTGCATAAGCGTGCCTGCTCTGGTTCTAATCTACCCGTAAGTTGCCTATCTGCAACTTCCCAGATACCTGAGATCATGCCTCCCAAAGTCAGATGGCAAAGACTCCAGGTGGATCACCAGGTGGAGGGCACATGTTCCCATAAGAGTGAACGTATATAGTAAGCCAAGACTCGCACTTGATTTCAGCCAGAAAGCCGGATGCAGGGCACTCCAATCCAGGACCTAGGAGTGCAACATGTAGTTTCCCATGATAACTCATGCGATAAATAAATTTGTTAGCCTCTAAAAGTGCCACAGGACTCCAGGTTTGTTTGGATGTACACTATGGCCCTCTATGGCTTCCACCACCCACTCATGCCATCAGTAAGATGACCCCACAGATTCCAAAGCCTTGCTTCTAGGGTGCACCCCTTTCACTGTCTTTTCCAACTGGGACAACAGCTGCTAATTCCACAAGTGTTGCCATTTTCCCCTTGCTCAATGGCATATGGAGAGATGCTTCTTCTGAAATGGCTATTTCCTCTCAAGCAAATGCCAAACAAATAACATCTGACATGGGCAGAGTGACACATTTGCTTCGGAAGACTGAGGTAGAAAGAGCACCAAATCACACTCTGGGAGATACAGTACATGACCAAATGTGAGATAACCCATTTGTGCTGAGACGGAACCGAGCGCTGAAGGGGTGAAAGGCTGAAAATGAAGGGGAAATAAAAGGGATACAAAACAGAATAAACAGAACAGGAAGTGAATGATAACATCTGCACCTTTACAATGATCAGGAAACTCTCTGGCTTCTTCCTCCATAAACTGACTAATGAAAGTGCACGATAGAACAAGATTCTGACCCTTCTAAGAAACGTCTCATATCTCCATGCACATAGCAGCTGTGCATGCAAGCTGGCTGCAGCATTTGTATATGGAAGTCTTTTGATTAGTTTCATGTGTGATCGTACATAAATTATTCTTTAGACATGGGATCATGCATCTCTTACCCTATTTCTAAATATGGTGCATAGGGACTAGACACAGCATCACACTAGCCCTGTAAAATACACTTCAATGTTATACTGCACAGACATTGTGAAATGCAATTTTGGGGAGCAGCCCTGGAGTTCTCAACACTGCCTTTCAGATCTGCTTTTGGCATTCAGAGACTGGAGTGCCTATAAAATTTTCTAAAGGAACTGGCTTTCTCCTAGTCCTGCTGCCTAATTCACAATGGAACGTTCGGCTCTGGGGAGGTTTTTAAACATGTCTACCAGAAGCAATGCACTCCCTCCACCCCTAACAGCCATGGATTGCACTAATTTGTTCCTTATTTTTTTAAAAAAAGGTGCTGCCACCCCCACCCCTCTAAACCTCATGCACCACTGCAGTCCTGCAATACCTTTGTCCGACATCACTCCCCAAGGATCCCATCCTCCGAGCTGGTAACAAGGGGCTGACCCCATGGACATCCTCTGTCGTTGCTGGTGGGACAGTTTTTACATGTGAATTGATTTCTGATGGGGAATTCTTCAGCTTGGCTCTTGCCATTCTAAGAGTGTGGCTGCCTCCTACTTCCTCCTTTTTTTCCCCTGAACTCTCTCTCACATAGCAATCCTCGTACTGCCTGCAGTTCAGAGCTGTCGGCTTGTACCACCTCCCGCCTCTAGTCACTCTCCCCACTCACAGCAGCTCAGTGGAACAATCCTTCCCTGTAGATTTATCTTGGTGGTAGCAAGGGAAATCAAGGAAAAGTCCACGGTCCTGCTGCTCTTATGAATCAAGTGCCAAGCAGTAAAACAGCAGAGATGTCAAGAGATTCATGATGCAGAAACCTGTATAATGGTTTCACATCATAAATGAAAAACAGGTTTATGTAATGTAGCCTGTGCCAGGACTGGCTGCTGATTAAAATGACTGGCTTGGTTTTCTTGCTGCATCCAAAACAGCAGCGGCGTGTGGGGCAAGGGATTGTAGAAATTCTTCTCCATTCCCATATGTGGGGGATGATATTTCCCACTCCTGTTTCTTTTTGTAAAATATCTGTGAGTGAGTTTAATGCTAGCAAATGGCAGCCTCAGAGGCTGAGTCCTCAAACAGCACAGGTAGCAGCATACAGACTGCCCCCATACTGTCCTGCCCACATACCTCAGTCCTGGCTTAGAAGGAGCATGTCTGTGGGTGAAGGTCTATTCCACATGGGCTTTCAAGTCCTGGGTCTCTCTACTGAGATGGCTACTGTTCATTAGCGCCCTTACAGTGGTGGTTTTGGTAACATGGGCTCTATCTTCAGGAAACCGGACTGACAATTACCAACCCCATTGCTTCTTGTCCCTTGGGTGACCGTTGGTTGCTAACAGCTTTCAGACACTGCTGGCTCAGGCTGGATTCAAACAAGTGATTTTGGAAGGAATCTGCCTCTATCCCACTATAAACTTCAGATGTGTTTCTTTAGCCTTGTCAGACAAATTCTCCAAGGACGCTGAAAAATAAATAAATCTTAATTGCTAATAAAAATGTCACTCACATTTTGGTTCTCACTCGTTTCAGAGCAGTTTGCAACACATCAAACACCAGGTTGCACTCAGGAGTCTATTAAAGGCCCGTTACTGCAGAATTGACATATTTAGGTCTACCCATTGTGCAGTGGAGATTTCAGGACCAAGGACAGCACTATGTGCTCCTATTCAACATCTATATGCTGTTTACTTTAAATACATATTTAGGCTGACACGTGAGAAAAGACTAAGTCTGCACCAAGCTACCATCCCGTGTCTCGCTGAGATGCTATCAAGATTCCACAAGCTAAGCAAAATTAGTGGAAGGCAAGTATTTGGATGGAAGACCTCCTAGGACAGGGGTGTCAAACATGTGGCCCGCAGGCCAGATGTGGCCCATGAACCTCTTCCATCTGGCCCGTACATGTGCTCCACAGGACCACACTCTCTCCATAACAGAGAGAGAGAGAAAGAATGGTCTTGCATACCCAGCACTCCGCAATGCTGTGAGAGTGTCAGATCTCGTGACATCGTAGAGCGCTGGATATGCAAGACTGCGCTCCGCAAGACCACACTTTCTCCCTAACAGAGAGAGAAAGAGAGGTCTCACGGAGCACAGTTTTGCATACACAGCACTCCGCAATCCCGCAAGGGTGCCCTAGTATTTTGGTTTATGGTATGTACGGCCCACTAGAAGTACATTTAAGTCAAATCTGGCCTGCCACAGCAAATGAATTTGACACCCCTGTCCTAGGAAGACTTAGGCACTGTATGAAATATCCTTGAGAGAGTAGATGGTGGTCTGGTCTGCCTTTGAGTCAATGGTGGGCTATTTGACATCAACATGCCAAAACGTATTGTGCTACAGGAGGTGCTTTTTCAGAGAAGATATAAAATCAACAAGTGGTTGTTACAGATTCTACTGAATTTTTCATTATTACACTGTCCCAGATGAAGTCCCACTCTGGTAATTCCATTGTAGCCAGCTAAAATTCCTTCTGCCATTTCAGTGTTATGCCAGGTTATTCTATACTCTCTGTCCTGCAACCATTGTGCCCTGTGTTTCCTCCCCAAAGAGGGTGGGTTTGTTGCACTGGAAGTCAATATTATCCCTCCCACACAGAAGCGTTAAGAAGCTTAGTCCATTAATATATGAAAAGATGATGTGAGAGCTTGAGATGGGACAATCTTGCCTCACTCAGCTGTAAGGACAAGGAGAGTGGGTAGGAAAGGAGAGCTGCGATGTGGTACTCTAGAGAGAATTATATTTTTATTGTCTCTGTAGACAGTTTGCAGGGCTGGTCAAAAAAATTTCCGTTGAAACAGTTTTTCAAAAGAAAGTTGGGCTTTCAGCTAAACAAGATTTTTCACAAAAAAAGAATCTGCTTTCCATAGAAAAGTTTGATGTGTAATCAAACCTCTTCCCCCACCCCCTGTTGGCACCCAAAGCTGAGAACTTTTGTATTTGGCTGAATGCTTTCTTCTGTTTTTCAATGAAAAGTCAAATATGTGTTGTCAAGGGCAATTTCCAAGCTCATTATTTATCCTACAGTAAGAAAGGAGAGTTTATACATTACTTTTGAAAGGCTGACCAGAGCTTCTACTACTTAGGATTTTCACCAATTTACAACAAATCCAAATGGAAGCATGAGAAAAATGCAGACTCTATATTAAATGTAGACCCTTGTTATTGCTAACCTTATTGCTTTGAAGTGCAGAGAGGCTATTTATCTAACAAACATGTTGGATTAAAATTAGGAAGAATTCTCTCCCTTCATGGACTTTCTTCTCTTGGTTCAAGGAGTGCTGGAAGATCTGGTAATGAACTTTCACTGAATCCATGGGGCAGGCACATTGTTCTTTTGCTATGTGGTTTGCTAATTAGACTGCACCTATGATAAGCGTTGGGAAAATTTCATATACAGAAGTATGAGACTGTTGGCTCCATATTGATCCAGAAGTGGAATTCCATAGCGTCAAGTAGGAGAAAGATTTTGGGTTCTCAAGTCAAGCTTTAAGTTCTTATAAAGTGAGGGTTCAGAAGCATAGCGGGTATTCAGAGCCAAAGCCAGGGAATCCCAAGTTAACTGCAAAAAAAGCTTTGTGCAACTCTGAATAGCAGTAATTTTTCCACATTAGAAAAGAGATCTGGCAGTGTTGAGAGGGAACGTTCCCTCAGGTAAAATAACACTGATCAAATAATACTGCTTGAAATGGCGTGAAAACTGCTCTCAGTTGTTTTAGATTGATTGGTTGCTTTCTGTGCTATGGTGATGTGGGGAAACACATCTCTGAAACGACATGCCAAGTTCTAGTCTTCTCCTGCAAGAGACAAAAGACCAAAGTCTCTATGGGTATCACTCCATTCAAGTGAGCCCAGCAAAGAATCCGGCCCAAAGTTACAAGACGCCTGCCCTGTCTGTGCTACATCGACAATAATAAATGGAGGAGATGAACAGAAGGAATGCTGAATAAAGATAAGCTGAAGCTTCTCCGCTGTCTATCTGATAAGCTTTTGGGCCACTGAGCAAGGAGGGCCTGCAGGAAGGGTCTTCTCAGACATAAGGGAGAGACCAAAGCCATATCTAGCAAAAATATCATGGCATATTGACTTTGCTGGTATGATGTTGCTGACAGAGGGGATATGGTGCTATGATAGCTCTCCTGTAGCCCAAGAAGTAGAGGCCTGTGCATTGTGAGCTGAAGGTCAGGGGTTCTCTCCGTTCCCCAAGCACAGGCAATTTATATATCAGATTGGCCCTCTTTATTTTTGCATCCAGTCAGAAGTCAGTTAAAGTGACAGTCAAAATACATCGATCTCCATACAACCAGTAATGTGTTCAACAATGCTGAGATCTATGACTTCGGTGGGACTATATACATGAGGAAATGCTACTCCCAGCATGAGTAAAGGATATAAAATTGGGAGCAGCATCAATACCCAGAATGTATTTATCAAAAATAACCAAAATCGCAAACGCAACATAGTATGGCCTAGTCAGTACTAAAAGTTGATTCTAATTGCCGGCAGCATGAAATGATGGTGGGCCACCTGAAATTGCCCTATTCACATGAAGCATTCTCCAATGAGATACAAAGGAGGAAGTCGAAACACTTATTGAATAACTTCAAAGCCTGAATAAAAATTGCTTTGTACCAGAAATATATAAACTGTTAAACAAACACAAAACATATATTATAAACCAGGTATTTAATGCATAATTGTGCATTGCAAGCCCCCTACAAACTGCTGATTTCTCACTTCAACATTTGCATTAGCCTGAGTGGCAGACTGGAGGAAAGAGACGGAATTGTTCCGAGCAAATCAGGGTGGCAATATTAGTTGCTGAAAATGTGACTGAAAAGAAAGGATTTTCATTAGATTCAATTGAATCAATGGTAAATGCATCATTAAATATTTTCCTTTTGTCTAAACAGTTTCCAATATTGGTCGTCAAAACTCCTTTTATGCAGCCATTCAACATATTAATAACAAATGTAATGAAGCATGTTAGAGCTTTTCAACAGAACAAGAAGGCTTTAAAAAATTACTATGATACATGCATTTGGTATTTTGAGAGATTAGTGAAAGCTGTGAGAGTGGAGAATTCCTCTAAAAATCAGCAAGTACACCATATTTAAAATAAATATTTTAAAAATACAGCTGTGTGTAGGTTATATATCCCTTAGCAAAACTCTGAGCAGTACGAAAGAATTTTTCTTTTTACACTAGTGGTGCATCTTGCTAGAAAACTCTTATGCAGCTGCATTCATTAGTAGTAACTTAGGGACATTTCTATATTCTGAGCTGTGTTTCTCCAGAAAGGCTGGTTGGTTTCCTTGTCTGAAGTAAACAGATGTAACAAATGGTGAAAGAGATACTGTAATTATTAGAATAATTCATCTGAAAGAAAAAACTGGCCTCATGCCCCAAATTCTATGTAAACTCTACTGTACAGCTGCAGAATTGGATTGCTTCCCCCACTCCTGGCCCATAGTTATACTCAGGTCTTCCTTTGGCTCTGCTCCGAGGCACGTGCCTGGCTAGTTAGAAAGGGGCTTTGTACAAACATCAATATGAGTGACACCTTTGGCCTGGAGGCACTAACGAGAAAATGTAGCCAGTTTTCTTTTCAGCCTCAGGGCAATGAATGAGCTCAGGACACAGCACAGTTCTGCTCAGATCAGTAGCTTAGAGCTGGAGGGAAGGATGTAAAGTAAAATTAAAATACATGGTTTAAAATAACTAATTTGGGGAGAAAAAAAATAATCAGCAAATCTTAAGATTTAGGCTGACCTCAAACAAGAAAAAATAAATTCCTGTCGCAGAGGACTCCTGGTCTTGGCCCTGGGGAGGGCGCTGGCACCTATTAAGTGGCGTGCAGAGATCCAGTGTAGATTGAAGGACATCTTTTGATTATGCAATGTGGTTTGTAGCAAGAAGCTGCTCCAGAGTGCAGAAAAATCTAGGCCGGAATGTTATCTGTGGCGATCTCAGCAGTGAACCATGCTGGCTAACTCAGGCTCACATCCTATGCTCACTGAGGTGGCTGAAATAGTTCCCATTGATGACAGTGGGCTTCAGATCAAACCCAACATCTGCAGCAGATCTCCTGCTTTAGGATCACTCATCACGAATGAGGCAGACAGACACAGCCATTTCAATAGTCTCATCATTCCGTTCCTGCTCCCACATCATAAGAGCACTGTTATGCCTTCACCCACACAAAGCAGTCTACATTTAGAGTCAGCGCAGAACAGCTAGCTGGTTTCCTAGCACAAGATCTACAAAAGAATCCAGTGCCGTTGACTCATGGTCCTACTAGCCACTTCTGAAGGGGCTACGTGCACAGCCACCACAATCTATTTTATTTGCATAGTGTTGTGGAGGAGATTCTGCCTTGCTTTGCCGCTCATCTGCAAGACTGCACGGTATTTTACTTAACTGCATGCTCCTCAGAGCAGGAAATGCTACTTACGTACGCTTGCAAAGTGCCTCAAATGTAACAGTTAAATGCAATACCTAATAAAATGGAAAACTACTAATAATATTTCAGAAGCTGGCTACATTTCTCTGTGATACCCATTTACTCAATAATTTTGCAGCAAGAACGCCCATACCGTCCTGCCCATTTATTGCTCCGGTAGTGTCCCCTGAGCTTTCAGAATATATTCTGCAATGAGTTTTTCAAGCTGTTTGTGAAGGCCAGTGTGCAGCCCTGCAAAAATAACTACAACCTCTTATCATTTGTGCCCCAGCTATTTGCTGGCTGGGTTTTTCAAGTCGGTTTGCAAACGTGGAGCCGTGTAAAAGTGCATGGTGTACGTCAAGAACAACAGCCATGTGGGCCGCACTTGCAGAAAGCGTCACCTGCAGCATGATGGCATTTATGTGTTTGTATGTGTCAAGATAATTTTCGAATGCCACATTGGTCCAATTCCAAAATTTCAGGAAATGTTCTAAATGTTCAGAACTCAACTGATATATTGTTGGGTTCTTTTTCTTTCTTTTTTTTTTTTTTTCAGTAGTGAGGGAGGCGGGGTTCTAAAAGAAAAAGTAGGAAATGGGGGACACATAGAACCCCTACCTTCTCAAGCACCTTTGCTATTGTCTGTATATCAGCATAGCTGGTCGATAACACCACTAATGCCTACCAGCCTAAAAACATCCCTATTTATCCTCCCAGCATCTTGGACACTGAATTACGTATTTCTCAGTCAAAGAAGGAAGAAAAGGGGGCTGAGGATGTGCAGTCAGCCCCTGGCATGTGAGAAGCAAATGGAGGACACTGGTGTGGAGCACGTAGAACCCTTGGCATGGGGTAGAATGGGGGCACAGTGGGCACACAGACCCCTGAGAGAGGAGTGGGGATCCTGTTATAGGCATGTGGGGCAAGGAGAAGGTGGGTATGGAGGCCTAAGTCATGCCACTAGGGAAGAAGGGGAGAAAGGACCATTAGGAGGTTAGGTCCCATTTTCAGAAAGAACTTTGGCACACCGTTATTTACACACCGAAAGATGCCAACAAGCAGGCACCTCGTAGGATTCTCCCCGTTTTCAGAATGGAAGGTGGAGCTATCTAATAAACTCAGGCAAGTTTTGCAAACTCAGAACTCAGCTCAAGAGCACCAGGAGTAAGGGCAGATCTAAGCAGCCACAAAGTTTGGGGGTACTTAAATCTGGGAATGTGGTTTGGGCCCCATCTCTAGCTAAAACATTTGCAAAAGCCCATAAAACTTAGGTGCAAGCCTAGCCGGGTGGAAAGAAGGTTTTATGGCGGTAAGAAACCTTGGAACATTAAGGAACTAAACTTTAGGCTGAGGGCTTAGGAAAAATGACATCCAGACAATGGAAATCTTCAAAGACCGCTTGCACTTTCAAAGATCCTTACCAAATAAATCAAGGCTTATCTCAGTAGGAGAGCTTTCAGGCTAATGGCTTCTTAAGTACCACATACGCTCTAGCATCTCTTTAACCCCTGCACTCCAGCTGGTTATCATCTGCCAAAAAAATAAGTGTAAATGCATTATTCTCCTGAGGAGCAACACTCTTCCTCAGGGTTACAGCAAATGAAGCACAGAAGCGACTCACAGAGAAAAATTATGCACAACATAATCAGAAATATGCACTTCATCAGTGTTACGTTATAAAAGGCTGGGCCTGCTAAAAGCACAATTTGCAGCAATGAATAACGAACACAGAGCTTTATTACCTCAACACATAGATTGGAGCCCTTGTGCTTATCACATGCTGGAGAATGTATTATCAATGGACAATAGCCTCAAATGTGCTGAGCAATAGCAAAGTCTACTCAGAATCTAGCCTATTTTGCATAAGATTCATGCAATTTTAAACAAAAAAAAACAGCCGTAGGGCTCTGTCCTTCAATGGGTGTCATTCATAAATGGAAGAAAACGTATCAGTGTGCTTCTTAGATTACTGTAGAAATATCAATTTCTCTTCTTGGAATGCATTTTTGTTTTTCGGAACAGAACAGCTGACCCTTCAACATCCAGCATGGGAACATACGTCACCCCTGCTTGGTGCACGAGGCAATTGTTCTCGTTCTTCACTGTGGTACGTGTGCCACTTAGTGGCTATTGCAGAGCTAGTAATACCATGTACTTCACAATACATGAGACACAAAATTATGACAAGCTCGGTGTTTAAGGACATTGTGATTTGCATCTGAAGCAGTCGAAAAGTTACTCTTGATAGCATCTATTAAGGTGAAGCTCAGTCACTCACAGAAATGAGTCAGCATTCTCATTTGGAGCTCCTTTATTCAGGTATGATGCTCTGAGGGAGGATGGAGGTGTTTTATTTTTTTAAAGTACAAACCTTGTTGTGTCTTCTCATGTAGTAGAAGGGAAGATCACTGGGAAGTTCTCACTTGAAAGAAAAGTATGTTCTCCTCTAGATAGTCTTCATGCAATATACCACTCCAGCTGGAGCATCAAGAAACTGCAACAAGACAGCACTAGCTATATCATGAATCCATATCCACCACTCTACTCCTGAACGGCCTCCTTCTGACCTAACTAAAATCTCAGCCCATCTCTCCAACACCTCTCTGTGGATGCCCAATAGCCAGTTCCAGCTCAACATGGCTAAAACAAGGGCTGCGATAGTACAAATAATGATAACAGGAATACTCTATTCCTGATGCAGTCCCGGGAACATCGCCTAGTCAACTCAATCTGTATTATAATACTCTATAAATCAGCGGTATGTCATATACCATGTGTTATATCATGTGTTATGTGTTATACCATGTCACAGTCCCCCCCCCCCATTCATTTCCACAGGAACAAGCAAGCAGCAGCTTCAACCGGAGGGAACACTTTGTTGGCTCGACCTTAGGCAGTTTCTCCAGAATTCTGTTGGAGTGAAAATTCGAGGTGGGTATTTGCAGCTCTGGAGAAATTTGCTAACGGGAGCGAGTAGTCTAATTCATACCCACACATCAATTCTAAAGTGAGTATGCAGAAGTAAAAATATTTACCTCATTCTGTACCAGCATCTGAGCAAGGATTTCATCCTGCCCTCGCAGCGGAGCGAATCCAACTCCCTTGGCAGGTGAACATATGTATAACTCAGCAATTGCATCTGTCCCCTTCCTATGTCAGGGTGATTTGTGGACTAACGTGGGGAATGAGAGAATCTTCTTCATAGAAGTGGTAAAGAACCATCCTGCTGAGGCTAGAGTTGGAGGACATAGGAGAGGTGGGGAGGGCGGGGGAGAGAAGAGAGGGAAAACCCAGGATTGACATGATGTGGAATGCTACGCATGGCCATTACTCCAATGCCCAAGCTCTGAAGTGTGCCCATTATACCAACAGGAGGTCATGCCACAGCTCAGGGAACTTAATTACTGATCACGTGTACCTGAAGGAAAAGAAAGACAAGGGTGATTGGACCGGGCACATGGAAGTGACCTTAAGCTAGAGGTCCAAGGATGATTGGCAGCTGATGGTCATTAGCCTGTGGCTCAAGAAAATGGAAAAAGCAATTATACCAGAGGCGTGCATGGGTTCTTAATACACTGTGCAATGGGTAGAGGCAGAAAGGAAGCACAGACCATGGGCCTGAGAGGTGTTTAAGTCACGTCGCGGGCCAGCAAAGAGTTCCCAAACACCTGCACCTTTAAAGGGGCTTTAAAAATAAAGCTGCTCTCTTTAAAAGAACAAATATATACACTTGAATGGCTGAAAGAAGAGCTTTCCCCCAGCTCTCTGCCAATCATCCTGCAAGACCCACAGTGTGCACATTATGCTCTCTGCTGCATTTGTCCCTACAACGGTTTCCAGTTTCCCAACAAGCTGCTGGGAATCAACTAATTTCTTTTGCGCAACAGGCCACTAAAAATGTACTGTAAATCAATCAGAGGGCTCTCTGCCCATTGTGATTTGCCCTCTGTGTACAGGCCTTTCCCTTCACATCTGCCACCTAAAAATCAACACCACCTACACTAGGGTTGCTTGATTTGACTTCTTATAATTACTCTCTCAAATAATATCCCACTGTTTCCTCATCTGTGAGTATGGAGAAAATTGTTCTTCTTCACCTCTGTGGAGCACTTTAAGGACTATGGGTGGGAAATTCTGTAGGAAGTGTAAAATATTGCCATTAAAAAGATTTCAGGGGAGAGAACAGAAACCTTAGGAGACTGTGATTAACTTGAATGGTTGCTGCTAAAAATATGAAGCATATTGGAGACTTGGATTTCCATTTAGCAGCCTACAAATGCTATGTTTACTGCAGGGTTAAATGCCACGGCCTAGATCTAGAAAAACAACAGAGTCCTGTGGCACTTTTAAAGACTAACAGATTTATTTATCGCATGAACTTTCGTGGGAGAAAATCCCACTTCGTCAGTAAGTTTCCCATCTTCAAAGCATCTGACGAAGTGGGATTTTCTCCCACGAAAGCTCATGCGATAAATAAATGTGTTAGTCTTTAGAAGTGTCACAGGACTCTGTGGTTTTTCTGCAATAGACTTACACGGCTACCCCTTTGGAATTGGCCTATATCTAGGTGCACTTTGGCAGAACAATCACCATTAGCGACTTCCACTCTATAGTCTTCCATGGTGATACCCACCCTATAGGGACACAGCCATGAAACATTTGTGGGGGAGAAGTCATGTCACTTAACACAATCAGATACTGTGGTGATCAGAGCGGGATGCAATGCTAAATTGTACCAAATCTGTAATGATAATAATTGTCTCCAACTGTTGTGAAGCGCTCTGAGATCTTTGGATGAATAGCAGCAAACAAGTATTAAGGCATTCAGGACAGACCTACATGGCATGCGGGTAGCCTTTAATTGGCTAAATGGCATTCATTCACTTGCCCTATTTACTTTTCGGCAGTTTATTCTGACTGCACAACTGCAAAGCCCTCACAAAACAACTTCAAACCGCACACACCTGGCTCTTGCTGATTTTAATGTTTGACACACTCTGAAACCTGCTCTCGAGCACAACCCTCTTCCATTACATTTGGGTTAATTTACACCCTCACAGTGGATTTTCAGTTACATTTTTAAATGATTTACCGGTGCACAAAGGTTTAAATTATGATCAGCCGTACCACAAAACAGTTATTTCAGAACCTAATTGGCTGACCACAACTGAAAGTTATTACAAGAAATCGCAGAAGAATTAATGGACTCATTTGGTCCTTTAACAATTAGGGGGGGGGAAAGGTTAATAATATCTGTTTCCCATTCTGCCTCTTCCCTTCCTGAGTTAGGGCAGCAGGAGCTGTCAGGGTCACCCGCAGCTGCTCACTAGAAGTCATGTATGGTCAGAGTTTTCCCACAAGGTGCTGAGAGTCAGGGGGAGAGAATCAAAGCAGTAGCAATGATAGAGAGAGGCAAGAGTGATACAGACAGAGCAAAAAAGGCTGGACCGGACTGTTCTCACAATCCTCACCAGATCACCTTCCAAGCAGAGAGGCCGATGGACCTGGGCTGAGTCCAGGATTCAGGAGCTCCAAAATTCTCTTTCCAGCTCTGCCACTAACTCACTAGCTGGCCTTAAGTAAGTCACTTTCCCTCTTTGGGCCTCAGTTTCCCCCAACCCAGGTACCACACATCTCCTCATGGGGGTGTGGGGAGCAGTAATTGAAGTGCTTCGAGATCTTTGGGTACAGCAGGGCAGACCCCCATTGACATTACCACTTCAGCACTTGGAAAAAGCAGAAAGCTATCTAAAGAGGCTAAATTTTATCATCATTTATGACGTGTTAGCCAAATAACCACTAACATCTGTCCTCCTCGGGTGCCTGTGAGCTGCACAGATCAATCTCCAAGGATAACACCTTGAGATACTGTGATTAATATTGCACTGATGCTGGAGAATCCCAGTCACGGACCAGGGCCCATTGTGTTAGGTGCTGTACAAAACTGTCCAGCCTTCATTACCCTGCCATTGTCAACCTCCCTTCAACATGAGTATGTGCAAGTTCACCCATGTGTCATGTGCTTTTGGGCAGAAACAGAACGCTTCAACCAAGAACAAAAGACTGGATCACAGAAGTTTGGAGTGAAATGCAAAGAGGTCAGGAAGACTGAGTCCTTTTCCCTAATGCTTTTCCAGCTACATGTATTCAAAAGTGCTTGGGAAAAAATCCCACATTGACATTATGCACGTCTCAAGTTAGTGCCCATGAAAAATATATGAGTTCTGCAGCATGGGCTCTACACAGAGATTGCATCTGGGTGCAGATCAGTTCACTTCCACTCTCCTGCGATTGCAGTGTTTGATGGCTATGCTATTTTACTCACTGGGGCAGAATCACAGCCCCTCAACCTGAGGTGGCCTTTGGCTATTGGGGGCTTTATGCGAAGGCCTATTGCAGGGCCCCCTATAGGCTCATTGCAGGGGTACCCATCTGTGGCCCTGGCTCCCTGCCCTTCCCCCCCCCCCACAGTCCCGGCTCCCCACCATCCCGGACCACCCCCACCAGCACCAGCTCCCCGCCACTGGCCCTGGACCCAGAGGCCAGCTCCTCCTCCCGCTGCTGACTAGGCAGATGTGGTTTTTGGGATAGGCAAAGCAGGCAATGGGGCCCCTTACTGCTCGGGGCCCTAAGTGTGCACCTGCTTCTCCTACCCCAAAAGCCGCCTCTGACCTCAACGCAGCAAGGGGGCACCCTGTCTGTGTGTAACTGAGAGCAGGAGTGGATCTCTTGAAAGGCACTGGCTCTACAGAAGCCTACAGATGACTGAATTTAGCTATGGAGGGTGTAGGCGTTGCTCCATTTTCCAAAGCAGCTCCCCATCTAGCAGGAAAGTTAGAGAGAAGTCATTATATAACAGAGACACAAGGGTACTGTGCACTGAATGAATTATGAACACAGAACTGTCATCACACCCGTTACAAATGTGTTTGTACCTTCTGGAGTCTGGCTCAAGAACAGTGCACAGAAGAGCTGTGAATAAAGTATATGGGGCTTGGATTTGTTTTAAAAAATCATATCGGGAAAAAATAGACAAGACCCGGCTTGTACCCTAGATAAATACCCCCTAAAAGCTCATGTCACTCAGCCAAAAGCGTCCTGCTTTTTTTAAAATGCATTTGACATAATTCCATGGAAAACACTGAAATCTCACAGCTTTGCAGTGAGTCAGCAGACCTACCTTTTTTTTTTTTTAAACAAAGCTGATGACAGATTAAAGTTCCTGGAGGGGAAAAATAAATAAAAGGAATGATATCCCGGCAACTGTCACAGTGGATATCTGACTGCAGAGGGGAAAACAAAGAGCCTCTGGGTAAAGCCTAAATCTACCTCTGCAAGGAAAGCACACCCCAAAAAATCTCTGTGCTGCTATCACACAAATAACGCAAAGCAGTCAAACACTGCCAGTTCAGCATCAATTACAGAGAGTAAACAGAAGTCTCATTACTAAATGAGTAAGAGTTAATGAAGTGCAGATGAGGAATCCATCAAAATCGATCGGTGAATTTTTGCACGCAACTATGTAAAACCGCTAGTCTAAATGGCTATGAAACTGAAGAGCAGGGTTGTGACTGGCAAAGGCAGTGGAACTCAGATACAGAGAGCAGGACAGAAAAAGCATATTAATAAAGAATAACCATGTTTCGTAGAAAGAATTGTAAATATGAAAACAACCCCAAAGGATCCATAGCTGGATCTTCAATGTAGGTAAATCACTGACAATCCAGTGAACTCAGTGGAGCTTCTCCAGTTCACACCAGCTCCGGCTCGAGTGCGTAAATCACAGGGTGGATAGCACTCCGTCAGCTGAGGAAATACAAAGAGGCTTTTTCACCAACCTCCCTTAGCCCTGTCAGCATCTTAGGGCACAGAACAATAGTGTGAGACTTAGCGCGACTATGGATTTTAAATTTTCAAAGTACTTTGTAAACATGAATAATAAATAACTGATCCGCTTCCTCCTTGTCAGAAGGATCATCTGTAATTGAGAGAGAGAAAAGCCCCAGATAGAGATCCTCCACCGGTGTAAATCGCCACAGCTCCACAGAGGTCAATCTTTAGCCTTGGCGTTGAAGCCAACGGTGCTAGGACAATTTCCTCCAGCTGAAGATCCCTGCATCACTTGCTCTCCCCTCTGGGGCAGTGCCAGGAAAAAAACGCAAGACCTTTGACAGGGTCCCATCAGAGCAGAATGTAGCAGTCCCACCAGGTGGTGGGGAAGGCGGAGAAAAGTCACAAAAACCACAATACAAAATGCCAAAAATCAAAAGGCATGGAAGGCCTCCTAACAGGGCTTCAATGGGACATAGAGGGTGGGCCTCTGCTGGCACCAGAGGTGATTCCTTCCTTTCAGCAAGCCCTCTACCCTGGTGGAGACACTGACCTGCAGGAAAACACCCTTCTATAGACTTTAATAGGAATGAAAACTATTGGGTTCCAGGGAACTTTAATAGGATAGTCTTAAAATCCTACAGAATTATCCCTTTTCTAATCACTTTGTGTTTTTTAACCACGCCATGGGAGGGATACAGTAACGACACCATTACAATAAAATGTAAGTGACATTGAAAACGTGGGGGTGGATCCTCAGCTGCTGTAAACTGGGCAAAACGCTACTGACTTCAGTGGAGCTACATCAGACCTCTGGAGGTTCCATGTATCATATCTGTCAGGCAACACAAAAGGGTTTTGGTGCATTGCTTCACTCAACTCCTAGAGGACCCAGCCGCTGTAGACTTTATATGGGCCAATAAGCTGCAACATCTACTCATGACACCACTTCATACTACAGTAGAATCATGTCTTTTCTGTGCACATTGCATGGGAGGATGGGACAGCAGCTACGGATTTGAGAGACCGTCTTAATTTCAGTCTAATATTGACCTTTGGGATCTCGCAAGATGAAAAAGAAAAGAGCGTTCCAGCTCATCATCCACAGATATGGACATACAGCAACAACCACATTGATAAGCAGAGCAGTGACTATCTGAATGCACTGGGAAGCCAGTATGCCATGAAAACTGAAACAATGCCCAGTGCTTTTCTCTCTCAGCCCTCTATGTATGTTCTGCAAGCTTTGCAGCCCTGCTGACAGCTCATAGATGGGATGCAGGAGGAGACGTGAACTCTGGCATCCTGGAGATTGCCAGCAAGTGAACATTTAGGGTTTATCTACACTGGATTGTAATTCGACTTTAGGCTGTCGAATTACAGAAGGCAAAGGCAAGTGATCACAGCAAATTGTTTGCTCGAGCGTCTCGTGTCCTCACTCTTCACATTACTTTCTGAAATGCATTGCACTGTGGGTACTACGTGCAGGGGCTTGTGGGGAGGCAGTCATCCTCCACTCATTCCCGCTCCCCTCTTCTCTTTAAAACAAAAAAAAAGGCAGGAAAGGCTTTCCTTGCTGTTTCTCTGCCACAGGCACAACAGAGAGGCACAGTTCTGCATGCAGAGAGAGGAATTAAGGGAAAACTTTCCAGGGCTGCAGGCAGCGGAGGCGCTATGTTACGGCAAACTGGAAAGACAGGAAAATTAAGATTAGAGCTTCTCTCTGGCTACACAGACCTAAATTCAAATTGTAGATTTCACCTGAGTGCTATCCACTGGTAGGCAGAGATGGCCTTTGGCTATTGGGAACCCTAGGCGAAGGCCCATTGCAGGGGCACTGTATAGGCCCATGAGTTGAACCAAGAAACGATATTACTTCCCCCACCTTGTGTCTCAGTCCCCTTTTGTTTTTCTGCTCTTAGGACAGCCAGCAGGTGGAACTCATGCATTACAGAGCTCGTATTAGGTTGGGGAGAAAGATTTCTGCTCTCTCCAATCCGCCAGGGACATATCCCAGTTTGTCTCAGCTCATGTAAGAAACAGCTGGGCCTGTAAATAACTAGCAAGTTAAGCTGTGCCATTCCTTCTCACTCAGCTTCCCTCATTAACCCTTATGACACTTTGCATTTTCCAGGATGCCAGCTCAGTGACTGCTTAGGAGATGTGAATGAAGGCTAATCAGACCTTTTTGGTGGGCGGGGGGCAGAGGGTGGTGAAGATTTATCATCAGCTGTAACAAATAGCAATTGACACACGCACTTTGTTTGAAGCTACTAAATAGCTCATTACAGCAGAGCTGGTCGGAAAAAATAATTTCATGAAAAAATTTTAAAATATTAAAGTGGCTTCCATTTTGCAGAGTTTCAAGTGGATGCAATTTCCATTTTTTAATTAAATCTTCTACAGTCATTTTACCAAAACTTTTATTACAATTTTCATCAATAACAGGTTTTAGCTTTTGTTTTTTAAATTAAAGCAAGAACCAGGTTTTCCATCACTATTTTGATTAACAGGGAAGTATCACAAGAAACGGAAAACTTATCTTGATAACTTCATAACTTTTCTATAAAAGCTTTTTCTTTTCTTTTCTTTTTTAAAAAATGTCAATTTTCTAAGGAAAAACTTTTGTGTATTAAAATTTTTAAAGGAGCTCTTGTAATGGGAGCTGGAAATGTGCATTGGGTCATAGAATCTACCGGTTCCTGGCTCCCTCCCATCCAAACCCAGCTCACTAAGGCCAAGTCTACACTGACGACAGCAAATTCACAGCCATCAGTTCAATCTTTCCGGTTCAATTGAGCAGTCGGTGAAGACCTTTTCAATTGATCTGGAAGTCAAAGCAGTAAGTCCACCCCCTCAAGAAGAGTAGCACTGAGTTGAAGGGATGGCATTTCTCTTCGACTCAGCACAATGGAGATGCGGTGGTAAGTAGGCATTAGGGAGTCGAAGGGAGGTATGCCAGTTATTTTATGTAGCTTGCGTATCTCTCTTCGATTGCCGCTGAATTCCATGGTAAGTGTACACCTGGCCTCAGTCCCTTTAGCCTCCAGTAATTCTTCTATACCATCTCTTTCCCATGTGTATAATAATTCTTTTTTAAAATACAATATAAGATGTAGAATACAGCCAACACTTGCAAAGAAAAACCTACAGCATTCCACAGAAATGATCTATAAACACTCTACTTTGCAATAGTTTTGTAAGCATTTGGGGGGACTGATTGTTTAGTGTTATTTAAAGGCAGGCCTGCACAATGAGTTGTGAGGGATTTCTGAGCAGATCTCACCTTATAACAGCAACGGGGAAATTCAGTATAAAAATCAATAGCACAATACGGTCCAATTTTCTGCTTCAGGTTGAAAAACAGAAAGTAATTTAATGTCTGTAATTGCTGAATGCCTCTAAAAAATCTCAAGCATGGCCTCTGTCCTGCAATGAGCTTGGAACAAACGGACTCTGAGTGCATAGGCCGTTCACTGAAGACCCAGGGACAGGAGAAGAATTGAAGAGTAAAACAAAACCTGAAACCTCACCCAAAACCAAAAAATAAAAAACAAACCACTGCTGGGGGGGGAGGGGAAGGGTGTCCTATTACTGTACTATTATCATAGCCACAAAGTTCATCATCATTAACGTACGTGTAATTACGATGGACCTTATTTACAAGATGTTTGCAATTACAAAGGACTTTTTCAAATATTAGGTCTCTTTAAAACTTCATGTACTCTTTTTTAAAAAGTGTGAATTTCAATGACCTGTTAAACCCATCCATCATGAGCTAGACACACTTGGATCTTGTCTTCCCCTAAAGACTTTTACATCTTTTCAGACATCACATGGTAAAAAAAAACCCCGTGCAGGCTCAACTTAAAAAAAAAAATCCTTTAAACATCAACTGTAAACACCTCAACTCTCAATAACATTTTCCCTTTCCTTTAATTATATTAAACAATGAGAACATTTTGAGGCAGAAATTGTAACAATAGGCATTTTCCAAGGCCCTGACCCTGCAAAGAGATTGCCTTAAATTCTACTGTATGGTTATCCATTTATTTATTTTGTTCCATTATTCTCTTAACATCTGGCTGGGGAAAAGAGGGCAACATGGAAGAAAACTGTAAAAGATGTTCAAGTTTGCTTGAAAAACTGTTTCAAAGAAACCAACTATCTCCAATGCTGGGTTAATCCCTTGCTTTCACATGCCAATGTAGGTTAATTAAAATGTAGCCACATCCAGTTTGCACTGCCATTACTTAAAAAGAAACTTGGGTTTAAATGTACACGGCACAAAAGGCTTTGTACCCACAAAGTTAAGAGGGTTTTATGCACAATTTAACTTGTTCCGATCTTACTTTTCCCATAAGTGCCACGATTCCGCTCCAATAAAAATGTTCTGCCTTCCCCATCCCACACAGACGTCTATTGTTTTGTTTGTTTTTGTTTAGGTTAATGAAATAAAATCCCTCTGGATTTATGGAGACGGTGCATGCGCACACACACAGCAACTGCAGATTTTTCTATGGTGGAGCAGATTTCAGTTTAGTTCAGCAAGTCAAATTCACCACCCCTTATTTTGGTGCAGTAATACCTCAAATAAAGTTTAGCCCAGCAAGTTCAAAGCCTTGATACCCTCTCTACCTTCACGTGGGCATGCACTGATAAGAATTTCATCTTCAGCCTTATGAGAGAAGTTGTACATTACAAACAGATTGGACAACTATTTTCTTGGCTCGTGCATTATCAAGGGGTTTCCTTCAACAGAAAAGTTCCACAATGGGAAGGCTGCCTAGGAACTCACTTCATTAACCTATCCAGCCATTTTACTGGAATTTTTCTTTTTCTTCAAATTCTGGCTGGGCCACCTAGGGAAATTCCATTGAGAGGACTCCCCAGGCCCTGATTGTCAGCAGAGCTCTCTTCCTGGTTCACTAATCCCAAAACACTCTCACTTTCGGGTTTTTTTTCTTAAACCACCTCAGGCCATTTGAATGTTCGTAGGGTGGAAGGCTGCTCTCAGCAATAAATGTCTGCTGCCCACATTAGGTCAATGGGCAGATGGTGTGCCTTCCCCATCTGTTCACATGGCTTTGTGCCTTTCCACAAAACTGAATGCCATAGACACAAAAACAGTTCTGTCTTGGGCAGCTTGTACGAATTGCATCATAGCCGTGTCTTCTGCAGGAGGTCCTACCCATGTGCCACCACCTCCCACTCCTTCACGCCTGCTGTCATTGACATGAGACACTTTCCATCGTGGGGAAAAGGTTGAGAGCATTTCTGACTGCCAGCAAAAGATGCTTTGCAGTAGGCGAATGGGAAGAAAGACATGAATATTGGACATTAAGACTGTGAAATCCCCACCAGATTTCATCTTTCCTCAAATCCATTTTAAAATATGCATCGAAGTACAGATGTACGTAATGCATCTTACTGAGATCCAGCACTGCATGGTACTTTTGGGAATACCATTTGGCTCACAGATCTGTTTTTCACTTTAATTCCACAGGCCAAATTTTAATCTGTTGGCAACTAGCTCTCTTTCATCATAGCCCCGCCATCTGGAACGCCTTCGCAAGTGCTGTCAAAGGGAGTCTCCCTCTGTGTCAAAGGGAGGCAAGCCTTTGCTTTTATAAAAATTGGATTGATCACTGAGTTTTGTTCTCTTTCACAGTTTTGTTTGTTATTGGGAAACACCATGGAAAGGGCTTCGGTACAAGCAGTTCTGTATACTGAAACCTTAAGGCATGTGAATTCTTTTTGCAGCACCCTAGTCCTTTCAGTCAGAAAGCTTTGTACTCCACACCAGAACAAATTTACACACACACTTCCCAATAACAAAGAGAAGTATCTCCTGCTTGAGGTGGAAACTTGCCTGTCTCTTGATTTTGGCACTATAGCCACTGTCAGTCAACCTCTTCAAAGCGTCTGACGAAGTGGGATTTTCTCCCACGAAAGCTCATGCGATTAATAAATCTGTTAGTCTTTAAAAGTGCCACAAGACTCTGTTGTCTTTCTACAATAGACTAACATGGCTACCCCTTTGGAATCTCAATAGATGTTGGGCGATTCTAATGTGCAGATGGTAAGTGAAAACAATGCAAACAAAATTACTTTTAAAGCACTTTCAGAAAGGATGTAAAGGAAGAAATGTTGAATGTCAGCTCTGAAAGAGGATGATGCAGTCTAATGTCCCTTCATTTCCCCATATCTTAATCACTTAACACTTTCAACAATGGGGGTGGTTACCACCTCTCTCTCATCAGGGAATTTCTCAGCTCATGTCAATATTTGCATACAGACTCTCTTGAGAAGCAACACAACAAATTAAACCTACCCTGAGCAGAGACTGTAGATTCTGCAGATATTCTAATTTATATGTAGCCCGATACTGGCAGATGCCCAGAGTTGTGAAGGCTGCATTACATTTCCCTCTATGAAGGGTATGGTAGGGAGTCAGCATGGAGTAGCACAGGCCAGGATACCCAAAAGGGAAACAGGACCAGATCCCAGCTACCTTTGCTAGGACCTGCGAGTGCTACAGTAATTCAGACAATTCATAATAGATGGGATGACTTTGGATCTCTAACAGCTATGAGGTGGGTTTAGCTTTTCAGCATTTAAATTGCATTGTCCAGTAACCAGAGTCAAATTGAGAAATGGCATACAACAGCGTCCTATGTAATAATATTGCAACAGATAGGCCGAGATATAAAGCCAGTCCAGCTCTGTGGGTGTGCTTTAAAATAGCAGGTTTTTTTAAAAGGGCACAGGCCCTCTCCTCCCAAATATTTGCTGGGAGCTGGGTCATAATTAGAGTTCTGCTGAATTTTGTTAAGAGAACCCCACGTGGGTGATTAGCCCAGTCCATGTAGTGGCATCTGGGCCAAATACAAATCTGTGAGCTTTACATCGCTTTGGTGGCTACCCTCCCGAATGAGAGCAGTGGTCTCACCCAGCTTCCATATGGAAACCCTGGCAGGTTCTGTTTCTTCAGACCCATCCAGCAGGGCTTTACTCTCTTTGCTACCAACGCATGTCAGGTTTTAGATCAAAAACGAGGGGGACACAGCCAGCTTAGGCTGCGTCCTTCTATCATAAGTGTTTTCTTGGTCTCCTGGCTTTTTGAACCTGGACTGAATCAGTCTATGCAATTGTCCTAGCAGGTGGCATTTCTTCCAAGTTTTTGACCTGTCCCAAAGTGTGCAGTCATTCCCCCACCCCTGACTTTCCTTCTTGGGGGAAGCTCATAAAGACACGGAAAATATTTGTATATACAAAAGTTTATGACTAATCCTGGTGGCTATGATATCCGTCCCACCTCAATATAACAGTCTTTGGAAGACTCCACATGCCGAAGGCCTTGCATCTACCAGACAGAGCACTTTGAAATCTTGTTGCCATATTCCTATTGCTCATTGGTTAGGCTATTAGGCATGTCAGACATACAATAACGGGCTAAAGTGCAACCGGAGTCAGAACACAGTCTCACAAAACAGTTGCTAAAATAAAGCCCACTTCCGTCACACTCTGCTTGAAAACCAATGTCTCCCAATAAGGTGTGAGAAGAGACCATGGTAACAGCCCATAACCAGTAACGTATATTCACTTTGTGAAGTGTTTTGAGATATGTACATGCAAAGCATTATAGGCAATATTATGACACACCAACCCACATGGAGTAGCACCTTACTCTGTAACTGTTCTCAATGAAATAAACTGGACATCTCGCTTGAGCAGGTGTATCATTATCCAGACCTATAGAAAGTGTTAACTATTATTATTCCGAGGGGAGGACAGAGGAGAAAGTTGACTGCTCTAACAGACGAGAAGCTTATGTAATCTACCTAGGTTATTTCCACTAACATTTCAGGGGCTATCCAATTCCTAACATTTGAATGCGTGCACATCCAACTGGAGTTAAGTAAAGCTACAACCGAAAAAGGAAAGATGTGTCAAGATGACAGTGAGCCAGGGACACTATAATAAAACTCGCAAATTTTATTGCAAATTCAGTTTAATTGGACAGACATGTCATGTTTGCTTCAACCTCAAGAGGGCTCTGCCACAGTAGGAAAGAACAGAGAGAGAAATAATTTGTAACAAAGAATACAACTGCAGCAGTAGGTATGAAATGTGGCTAAGTAAACTGACCTTGTTAAGACAAAGAGACAGAGCAGGTAGTTATGGGACAGGTGCCATATGATCAGAGCGGTAGTGACTCAGGTGAAGACAGACATAATATCGGCAGACGTAAAATGTCAAACTGTAGTTGAGATGCTAAAAAGACGACAGCTGGGATAATAATGGGAAATTAAAAAAATAATCAAACCACTGTGGTAGGCGTGAGGACAATTGAGTAAATGTTTATACAGGGAGGAAGAATGCCCAAAACAAGTGTGATTATGGGGGATTTTTAAGCTGCCCACACTCTGAGTCAGCTAACAGTGGTGGCTTTGCTCCAGAGAAAAGCATTCGCTTCCAGTCACAGCAAACGACTGCACTTTTGTTTAATTGTTCCTGGAACACCCAAGCGTATTCTGGGAACTAGTCAAGGGGAAGAGGGAGACATTGAAATGGAAGGAACCTGAGACCTACTGAGGAGAACACAGCTGAAGAGGTGATTAAAAGAAAAACAAAGATCACTCACTTTAATGAAAGAGCTTTAACAGGAGGGGTAGGTGGAAACCAAAATGTGCATTTTGTGAGCAATTCCACAATTTTAAAATTTGTTTTCATTTCTGAATCAGAACAAAAAAAGATGAATTTTAAAATTTCCCATAAAATGAATTTTTGAAATAAAAAAGGTTTGGTTTAGAGCGATTGAAAGGTTTCATTTAGATTTCAGCTCTTTAATGGTTTTGATTTTTTAGAACATAAAAAAAAAATTCTAAACAAAAACATCAGAAATGGAAAACCCGAACATTTCAATCCCAGCAAAAAAAATTTTTTTTTTTTAAATTTCAACAAGTTCTGCTTAACAGCTAAGGGTGCTGGGCTCAGTGAAGTCCACAGGAAGTCCACCCCTGGCTTCAAGAGGGATTTCACCCTAAAGTTCTGGAGGGTTTTTCCACTGAGTTTGGGCACTGCAGCTACTCTGGAAAGCTGACGTGATGGACCTTAGTTATCTTTGCCCAGTATTACACATGCCATGACCTTTCCCCACCCAGAGCATCTCCCCTCTGGGCATCACTTCATTTCTTTCATGGAGGAGGGAGAAGTTATGAAATGCTAGTTTCACATTCTCCGGGACTTATTTATAGCTATGTTTGCAGCACTGTTTCACTCCTCTATGAACTCCACAACTGATGGAATGAGCTGGTATTTAGAGCAGAGAATACTTCTCTAAAATGTTGGAGAACTCCCTAAGGTAATATCTGTATAGCATGACTTGACCGGTGATGACAGCTGGCCTAATTTAAGAAGTTGAGATAGAAGATTCTCCAAGCGCCAGGGATTTGTAAAAGAAATTCTGGACTGCTAAGAGAATGTTCAGGTACATCCTTTGTTCCTTTGGGGCTTTGATCTCACGCTACTTTGGATGAGTCTTTCACATTTTTGTTCTGTATTCATCCACTTGCTTTTTGTATCCTAGCCCTCCTGACCACAGCCAACACCTTTCGGACCTCAGCTTTATGCATGTCACTATGTAATGTACAAATCCAACCTACAGCGGAGCATATTTGTAATTGATTTTGTGTTCATGACACAGATGTTGCTCCAACTGCTGGGGACCGAAGCCTCCCTCTAGTGAGCAAGTAGGCATGGAGGATCAGCAGTGTAAATTTCCCGCATGCTGTCCCATCAAGGTGTCACCTCTGCAGTTAACAGCACAGTTTGTTACCCAAGAATAGAAGGATTCACTCTTTCAATTCCCTTACGACTGCTGGCCAGGATGCCACATGGGATGGTCACTGTTTGTGACAGACACAGCTCTCTTCTTCAGCATGAGACTAAAAGCAGCTCATCTCACACAAGCCGAAGAGCAGTCGTCAGATGCTACGGCATCTCAGTAATTACAAGCCCTGGGATCTTCACTGGGTCACCAACCGTAGGCCACTCAAAGTGACAAGTGTTGAGCTGGGTTATATTTTTGGGTTTTTTTTAAAAAAAAAATCATACTCTGGGAGACTGGATTGCATAGGGGCTTGATAAGGAGTTCCCATGCTTTTTCCATTATGGTCTCCAGCTAATTTACACACGATCCGCTGGTAATGATCAAAGTGTCTCGCGCTTAGATCAATGCACATGGCTCATGTGAAATGAACAAATGCTTTTGGCCCCGGGCTTAGCAGAAAGGTACCTCTGCCACTGAACACCCCACCCCCAGTGATAGCATCATGGCTGCCAGCCTCAAACCAGAGACCAAGACACAGGTGCTTGGAATTCCCCTGTCATTTTGCAGAAGCGTGTGGAGTCAGGTTGCAGAGTGGTTTTGCTTCAATTTATTGCTAAAGTGTTCTATAATCGTTTACTAGATGCCTGGCAAGAAAATCAGTTATAAGCCAGTCCTGCATTCTAAAGCCGTGACCTTCTCCTAATCAAATTTAAATTAATAAAAAGTCCTAGTGTATAGAGTGCAGCAGAAGAGATCCTTAGAATAGAGTGGTATCTACTATGCAAAGTAATAGCTATGTTTTTTATATGAAGCCAACTTGGTGCCCCTAGAACCAGAGGCAAATGTAGCACGGAAATGGAAATCTGTAGTAGCTGTAAGGTTTCAGCATGGAATAAGTTCTCTTTTCTCCTGATAAGTGAAGCTTAAAATAGTTTTAGACAAGTGGAATATTAAATTCTTTGATGATTAGCTAGGCTTCCTAGAAATACTGGGGCTTTGATCCAAATGATTTGTCCTCCTACCCCTCCACAGATGCCCCACACCAAATCAGGTACAATGGCTGCACATTCTTCTGCAAAGCAAAGCCTCTAATAATGCCATGCAAGGAGCTACAGCTCGATGGGATTTGGTGAATTTGTTTAGGGCCAGGTTGTGTCTCATCCCTACATGGGTGCACAGAGGAATAAGGGAGAATAAGATCTGTGTGCATACACGTGCGCGCGCACACACACTGCCTGCATGACTGCGTTAGAGCACCCCACATCTTCGGTCTCCATGGCAGTGTGATGGAAGTTCCAGCTATTCACCTTCCTGAACAGGTGGACAAGAAGGGAGCAGGGCCTTCGTTTTCACTCCCAACAAACCAGCCAGCTGATCTGAACAGTTCAGTTGGGGATGGGGGAAGAGGGAGTGTCATCCTTTCTAGGGCTGCAACAAATTACTGTTCCTGAGAACAAAGAGTGGGGCAGAACAGTACCATGCGTTTAAGTGAAACAGTGGGAGGAAAAGGGGTTACATGTTGACAATTCCCAGTTAGTAGGAGAAAGGTTTAAGTTAGAAGGAGTAGTTCCCAATTGCTTTGTCTATCACTAGTGGTAAAGCTCTAGGGCGCTGCAGTTGTGGGTGAAATTCTAACCCTACTATATGTCAGTGGCAAAATCCCCATTGACTTCAATGGGGCCAAGATTTCAGATGCCATGGAAAGGGCAAAAGTCAAGGCTTGTCCTTGGCACTGGTTAGGGATATGGCCTTGGGACGGGGAATCTTTTACGGCACAAGAAAAGCCTTTCACGCCTGGGCATTACAGATCTGTGCAGTGACCTTTCCTGCAACCATTCAATCTGCATTTTATGGGCTCGCTTGCATGGCTGAATTTAACACTTTGAGGATGAACGTACCCATCATCTCTTCTTTGTACGCAGGTTAAACCGCTGTCGATCAGACAGCATCAGCTCTGACAAGCCCCAGGAAGAAAGACACGTCCTTAACCAGAGTGTTCACAGCTGGAACCACTGGTAATGCTCTCAATGGACTGTAACCACATGCCTAGATCGATCGAGGAAGTCTGGCATTATTTAACTACTATGCTCTGCTTGACCTTCGGGAGTAGAGCATCTGTCTACAAGATCTCTTTGCTGTCAGTTTTCATTCCAATAGTTTCTATCTGCACACTGAGAGCTGGAGGCAACTTTTCAGTTAAAATATTCTTTGTATGTTATACCATACAAAAACCAAGAGCGAGAAAAATCCTAATTTTATTGATGCAACATAAATTGGCTTTTGCTGAACAAAGACATACAACATTACTTCACAAGGCTGCCATCTGATCTTAATCAGAATGCCTTCGTACTTCTAGGATCATAAACGCCCTTTGTCCAAATCTGATTTTTAACACTTCACTTCTATGGCTGTATTTTTTTTCCTTTGGCCTTTCAACCTATCAGATCTATGGGCCAGCTCCTCAGCTGGGATAAGTTCAATGTAGTTACACCAATTTACACCAGCAGATCTAGCCTTCTATCTTCCAGTCTTCTACATTTAGACCATTTGAGACATGCTCTCACTTATACGTAACATAAGATTTTCATTGGGAAAAAAACAAATTTAAAGTAAATTATAAAAACCAAAATAATGCTAGATGTACAGAGAATATACACCATGGAAAGAAGAAAATTTGAGCAAGTTGGTTAGGTCATGCTTACCAACTGGAAATCACTGTTCTTCCTTTTCATCATAGTATATCCTTTATATACTGTGTCACCCAAAGAACAACTTCAACTCACTCCACTGGACTCTATGTCACACTTATTCTCAGTAACTGTCCCTTGCTAGTAACAAAAATGAGAATGATATTCATGCAAAGATTAATGGCATCTTGTTTGCAAAAAAAAGTTACATATAATTATGAGCAAATGACACTTCTTTTCTTAACCCATTAGCTTAATAAAATTAACTAATATTCCTACAGATAAAAACTGGGTTCCCTAATCTGGCACAAAAAGTATGTATGTAGAAAATATCAATTAAAACGTTTTTGAAATATTATCCTCAATTAATACTTCAAGTTAGTAATTACCACCTGAACCCTTCACAACAATTAATAAAGTAAATATCAATTAAGAATGCCATCTATTCATTAAAAATCTACAAACAGAACCAAAAAATATCCTTTTTATGAAGCTGTCCCAAAGTGTTATACACCTTCTTTGGAGAGAAATACGATGTCTTACTGAACAATTTTAGCCCCATTTTGTATGTGGGTGCACACAACATGACTGCAGTGGCACACACATATTCTGCGCCCCATATGAGACCTTGAAATGACGCACGATTCCATTAGAAAGAATAGCCCATAGTCTAGTTTAAATGTACTTAGAGTTTTGTATTTACTCCGGATAACAGCACAATTACCCCTTGTCACCACCATGCACGTCTCTTAGAGTAAGATTAACGGTGAGGGTGCAAGATTGGCATGTTAAATGCGGCTCGGTTAAGAACCACAGCTGGAGTTTAAGAAAAGGTGGGAGCCGTGATATCAGAGTATAGAGAACAATATGAACCTTCCAAAGGGAAGCTCATGTCTCAAAATCAAGCAGTAACTCAGTGACAAGACACAGCATGAGGAGGAATGAAAATATCACAAGTGGGAGCATGGTGTGGAAGAAAAGACTAGTAATTCTGAGACTGAGCACCCCTGGCGAAAATTAGCTCTGAAGACTGCAATTGAAGTGGAACTGAATGGGAATGCAGATCCTTTTGTTAAAGAAAATTAATACCCAATTCAATTAAATGTGCACCTCCAATACAGACAGAGAGAAGGTTAAAGAAGGTTTGACATTAAAAAGTTTCCCATATGAGCCTAGCACTGTGAGACACCGAAATCCTAAACTCATGGACTCTAAGGTCATGGCTGAATTAATAAAGGGGCTTTAGGGACAAGGGCAGACCCTAATTAATCCTGGCTGACCGGCCCGGAACACCTCCAGCAGCTGGCCAGTCTGCTGTGCCCTAGCACTGTTCTTCCCCAGAGCCAATCTTGCCCCTGTGACTGGTCAATCTGCTGGGCCCAATGCTGGCCTGCCACTGGGCCAAGCGACATCCCACCCCACTGCCTCTACCACCACCATAGTGGGGAGGGGACCCACAAAATTGCCAATCTGACCCAGGAGAAAATTCCTTCCCAACACCCAAATATGGCAATCAGTTCGACACTGAGTATGTGGGCAAGACCCACCGGAGAGCTATCTGAGAAAGAATTCTCCATATTGATCGATCAACACACCCAGGTCTTCCTCCTCTTCTATTGCTTCCACCCTAAGCTCTCAATTATTATTCATTACTTGTTTCTCAATGGCACCTACAGGTCCCAAGTGAGGCAGCTTCATTGTGTACGACAGTCAAAAAGAGTCCCAGCACCAATGAAAATAGTCAGACAAAGGGTAGACACAGACAGGGGAAGTGACTTGTCTTGATGCAGGTTAATGTTGGAGCTGGCAGCCCAAGATTCCCAAATCCCTGGTTTATGTGCTATCCAATCCGCTAACCTGCCCTAATATCCTACTTATATCACAAAGTGTACAGGAGACCTTAAAACTAGATTTTTCTACAAATGTGTCTCAATTTTTAGTTCTGAGACACACTGAAGTCAGGTCAATAAAGCTGTTGGCATCCACTACTCCCCACTCCCAGTACAAACTTGTATTCTTTGTTGGGTACAGCAAATTAATGTATGCCTTTGGTGTTACTACAAGAGAGGCAATCAGTGTATTTTTGGATGTTCCCTGAGTGCTTGGCTGCCAATTGTGTTACAGTAAGAGCCATGATGAGGAATCCAGTTACAACAGAGATGCACATACAACAGTTTGATTTTGCCTGGGTTGATGGAACAAACAATCTATATCCAGTCACATGAAAAGAACACAATGCAACCATCCAAAACTCATCCAATAAAGTCTTTACACCATGCCATCAAGAGTTCTTTTTGCGTCTTTGAAAAGATGTTAAAACTAAGGTGATAGTTTGGCCAACTCTACCTGCTTTGTGGATTATATTTTGCAACTGGATGTATCAGAAACCTGTTGACAAGATTCTGGAAACATTAAGAACTATAAGCCATACACCAATCCACTTAAACTGGAAATATCAGGCAGTTCTTTATTACTAATCAGATTTGCTTAATTCTTTTCAATATTAGTCCCTTGGTAAATTACTGTCAGCCTAAGAACCTTCTCAACAAGGTAAGCTTTTTAGGAAAATATACTCTCATTTATTAATAAATGTTCTAATTTTTCATTTCCGGGTATTTAAAATAGCTTCTCTTTGGTTTTTTTCCAAGCCCCTTACAAGAAACTACCAGATTTCCTAGTGAAATACAAACCTGGACACTATGAAAAGCAATAGTGTCTCAACACAGTTGTCCTTCATTCTTGTCTCTAATTTTCCTCTCTTTGGGGAAGCTAGTCTGCCAGATGACCCCCTACTGTTTTAACTTCTAAAATGTGCCGCCTCTTATCTTTGAGAAAATGCATCATTCAGAAACAGCTGGAGATCAAACTTCAGTCTTAAGTGTGGTGATAGATATAAGCAAAGTTGTCAATTTATTTATGTTTCCTTATATGACAATTATTGAAAGTATTTGATCATCTAATTTTTGACTTAGTGGCAGCAGAGCAATTTTAATCTCATCCTGCATGAGCTCTCCATTCTTTTCCCTAAGAGGCAGACAGCACAGTGGGATTAGAACTATATCTGAAGTTCAAGAAAATATGATTTTACCATTAATCTTGTAATTTTTATTATTTCGTATTGGTGCAAGAACAGGTCTTAGAAGTCTCAGACAAGATTGAGGGCCCATAGTGTTAGGCACTTGTCAAACATGATGAGAGACAAGCACTCGCCTGAAGAATTTATCATCTAGACAAGAGGTGGGAAAGAGAATTATCCCCATTTTACTAGTGATAAGGTGTCCCTGTGGTCAAATATAGGAATCTATAGACATAATCTGGCCCATGCTTTAGACACACCACTTAGTGACAAATTTAAAAGCTGGAATATGAATAACACCAAGAAAGAAAACAGATCACAGGCCCTTTAACCTGGAAGAAACAGATGAGACGAGTTTGCCATTTGTTAAATCCCTCTCAGCATGGCTAGTTTTTGGTTATGCAGTGTTTGGAGAATCTCTGATTCAAAACATTCAAAAACCAGTAGGGGAACATTTCAATCTACCTGAACATTCAGCAAAAAAACACGCTAGTTACAGTACTTCCGCAAAAAAAACTTCAAAAACAAATTAGAACGTGAAGCTGCAGAATTGGAATTCATATGCAAACTAGATACCTTCCCACTGGGTTTGAATAAAACTCTTGAGTGGCTAGGTCATTACAAAAGGTGATTACCTTTCTCAGCTCTCAATTACAGCTCTAGCTTTCCTTCTTGTACGTTGTTGTTGTTCCACACTGTTTGAATCAAAACAACTTGCTTGGCTTGTTGAAAAAATCCAACCTGACCTTGTGACTTACCTTTCTTTGCATTTATATATTCCCTTCCATTCTGTCGTTTTCCATTTCATGTATCTGATGAAGTGGAGTTTTACCCACGAAAGCTCATGCGATGAATAAATTTGTTAGTCTTTAAATGTGCCACAGAACTCCTTTTTTAAAAGATTCAGAACAGAAGATTTTAAAAGCCTTTATGGAGATGATACTGCATACCTTCTACATATGAGCTGTTATAAAACCCTTGCATACCAAAAGGAGTCTCGGTTGATAATTAGATTCAGAAAAAGACACTTAATCAAAGTGACATCGATTACTTCTTGCTACTATAAAAACAGACCTTGCGGTTTTCAGCATTGATTTTCTGAAAATAACTAGGTTGCTTAACTTAGGCAAAGAACATAATCCTTATACCTGCTCTCCAGTCATAGAGTTCCGGTGTTTTTGCTCATCTCCTGCAGATATCAGCTCTACCCCATGTAAAACTGATCAAGAGTGGGGTGCTGGAAGCCAAACCCTGCTAGAGCTAAGAGTACAAAGATACAGAGGGAAGCTCTTTTGTGGTGTATTCCCATAATTATCAGTTCTGCAGATATGCTTTCTCTCCTGCCTTTAATCAGTAAATATCAATTTCATTTTAAAGTCAGAAACTTTCATTATAAATTCTTGTCTCATTTCAACAATGGCGTGTTATGCTCAGTCCCTGCTCCTCTCCTCCAACACCACAATTAGCCCTGTTCCTACATACACATGAGTGCTATATCATCTCGCAGCAGCTTCCATGGAAAGAGGAGTCAGAACTTTAAAGCATGGTGCCAAGTTAGTTAAAAAGCAGCATA
Organism: Pelusios castaneus; assembly: GCA_007922175.1. Classification (NCBI taxonomy): domain Eukaryota; kingdom Metazoa; phylum Chordata; order Testudines; family Pelomedusidae; genus Pelusios; species Pelusios castaneus. Next base: position 12,546,821 of record ML685804.1, read on the forward strand.
ATATAAGCAATGAGGATCCCCCTCCCAGTTTCACCTCCGCGCCTTTCAAATGTCATTCCTTTGCCACTGGCTCAGATATAAATGAACTCAATAACATCTGTTTTATTGCACAGATTTATTACAGTCTGATTGCTTTGAATGCCTGCATGGCAAAAAAGCATCAATGAATCACAAAACAGAACTGCCATACCAGATCAGGCCAGGGATCTGTTTACTCCAGTAACCTGTCTCCAACTTTAACCAATACCAGACCCCGCAGAACAAGGTGCAAGTGGTCAATTATGGCAAATGTCTTGTCCTGCTTTTGAATCTCACTAATCTCTAGGACACAATGATACCTTGTGGCAACGAGTTCCACAGATTAATTATGAGTTGTGTAAATAAGCACTTCCTTTTTTCCATCCCCTTGGCTTGTGCAAGAAGAGAAAGGGGATATAGGAGCACCCAATTTAGTTTAATTCATTATTTTCTCTTCTTCCATAATGTCTTTTCTTATTTGTTTCCTGATTGATTTATCCCCATCCTCTATTAAGACATATTAAAATTCTATTTTGCAATTACTATTTCAACTAGTTCACATCTTTTTTTTAAAAAAAAAAAATAGGTTCACCATTTGCTACCTTCCAATCCAGAAGTTGATTTCAATGAGCGTTTGCATATATTTGTTATCAGCTCAGTCATTTCATTGCAAATGAATTTTTGGTTGCAATATCTGCTCCTATGCTCTTTAATTTAGCTACTTAGTTATTTGTTCTATCACCTTCTCTTAATTTAGCTACCTAGTTTTGTGCTCTGACACCTTCTCTTCTAGTGTCTCAATTTCATCTTGCTTACCTAAATGCAGGGTCAGTTTCTCCCCGGCATTCTCTTTGGTGCAGATGGATTAATAATTATCCTACCAACAGAGTGGCTTCTAATAACACATTCCTTCTAAGGCGGGGTATCCATAACCCTTTCAAATTGATGCTGCTTCACAGGCCTGCATCATTTTTTGAAAACATTAACACTTTGGGGGGCTTCCAAAAAAAGGCAGATACTTACAAGGTCAATCGTTTTATTTTGCTTTTTTAAAGAAGTCAGCTATTTTGTTCCATTTCATGCTTGCTATTCATGCTGCAACTCTAAGACCAGGAATTTAGCCTGCATATAACATTATTTAAATTGTTCACAGTTCAATGTGCTGTTCTCCAGGGGAGTTTTCATCAGAAGTAAAACACCATATTCATGTCAAAATTATACCAAAGAATTTCAAAACATATGTTAACTGTTTGGTATTTTGTGTAGGTATAGCAATGAAAAAAATATGCTTCCACTTTCCACTGCCAGTCTAATGTGGTTAAACATTAACCTGGGTTGGAGTACGCTCATTTAATAGTCAAAATTACTCTGGAGAGCTTGATTCATCTCCCAGATTTTATAATCATCAGTCCCTTGAACTGTACTTGATACAGGAGCATAGACTGGCTATCCCACAAAAGACGATAAGAGCATTGACTTGACTCTTTGTATATGAGATTGGATTATTGACATGAACAAAGATGGTGGGACTGGACATTATCAAAGACATTAACCATGCCTAAATACAGTGTGGAATTTTCTGTATTTCCAGGCAAAGGGAGAAAGCCAAGCAGCTGGAGAGAACAGTCCCCAAAGCAAATGAATTAAAGATGTGAAATAACGCAACAAAACTAATGGGTTTGCCAAGTTAAGGCAGAAGCTTATTCTCAAGCTAGCAGCTTCCTATTAAAACTCAAGCAAACTTCTGAATTAGAGACATTCACAACCATACTAAAGCAGAGACTAATGGCCAATGCCAAATAAGAATAAAAAATAAACACAAAATCAGCAGTGACTCAAAAATGAAAGTATTTCAAACAAGACCCTAGAACTGGAATGTTTCTCCTTATAAAAACCCTTTTGTCGTATTTTTGAACTTCAGCTATTTTTATGTGACAATCCGTTTGCAACCAAATTTCCATTTTCCCCAAATAAAGTCATCTTAATTCACATGATACATCTACATCAAATCTTAAGGAGTGAATTTTAAGGAATTTGAGTTTCAAAATCTTGTGACTCAAGCATTCATTCTTGAGAATTACCAGTTCTTCATACACAAATATTATTAGAAGGAAATTGTTTTAATTGGTCACTTAAAATATCATTTGTGAATTTTATCTATTACATACACAGTCACTTTACCTTTTAACCTCCAAAATATAACTTTCTATATTTAATCTATGAGTTTGGAAGAAAATTTACACACTGTTGGAAAGAGATTTTTAACTCTCAACTTCAAATATTAATAAGTTAATTTTGATTGCCTGATTTCTTAAATACGTCTGGCATTTCTAGATGCATTGTGACATGTCTGTATGGCTGCCTTTAAAAAGATACATCCCATTATACATAACTATTCAAGAGCTAACAATTCAGCAAGGTAAGATTTGCTTCAACATAAAAAAGCTATCAGTTTAGACATTCAACTAATGTGTGGGAAATGAACTACAATACTGCAGTTTACCCCCTGACATTATATCTTCTTGATTCTTCTTACATAAATACATTTCATGGGAGACCAATTAATTATTAGTTTGTTATAACTGATATCCTCAAGGAGCTCCCTCACATATATCTTTTCTTCACCTGATTTAACTTTGCAGACCTGTTAATAAATCACTACAAGTGGGGAAGGAAAAGAAGCTTTCAAATAAAATCCAGATGGTCATTTCCCAAGCCATTCCAAGACATAAACAACTTTGCCACAGTTCCAGCAGTTATTTATAATCACTCAACTCAAATTAGCATCATGGCTGCAGACAGAGCCTCTGAGTGAAGCCAGCCAGCACTGGACTCTGCAATAAATACAAATTATTTAACCCCAAACTTTTTTTTTTTTAATAACCACATCCCCCAACAAAACCATGCCCTGAGCGATCTCCATCACCAGCAGCACCATTTAGATCCTCCCCCTCCCCACCCCAGCAGAATCCCTGCGGTGCTGCCCCTTCGGATTCGCCTTCAGCACCGCGGAGAGCTCCCTGGAGCAGCCGGCCAGCGCGGCGGGGGGAGCACCAAGGAGAGCCGCCTGAGGACAGTTAGCAGCGCCCCGGCCCCCCGGCCCATGCCCTTTGGGCCACCCTGGGGACCAACCCCCCTGCCCCCCGTACTCCCCTGGGGACAGCGACTCCTTCCCCTCCCCATGGCTTGGGGACCAACACCCTCTGCCCCCCTTGCCCCAGGATCAACCCCCTCTTTCCCTCCCCAATCCCCCTCTGCCCCCCTTGGCCCCAGGATCAACCCCCCTTCCCCTCCCCAAACACCCTCTGCCCCCCTTGGCCCCAGGATCAACCCCCCTTCCCCTCCCCAAACACCATCTCCCCATGTCCCCGGCCCCGGGTCCGGCCCCGAGCATCCCGCCCCCGTGTCCCCGGCCCCGGGTCCAGCCCCCAGCATCCCGCCCCCGTGTCCCCGGCCCCAGGTCCAGCCCCCTGTATCCCCGCCCCGTGTCCCCGCCCCCGGGTCCAGCCCCCAGCCCCCTGTATCCCCGCCCCGGGTCCCCGGCCCCGGGTCCAACCCCCGTGTCCCCGGCCCTACCTGTCGTCGTTGGGGAAGGCCTGGTCCCCCAGCAGCAGGTCCCGGAATCGGTAGCGGGGCGGCAGCGGCAGCACCTCGGAGTCCAGCTCGTTCATCTTCAGCGCGGCGATGTCCAGGATGACCCCGCTCCGCCCGCCGCAGCCCCCGCAGCCGCCCGCCGCGGCGAGCCTGCCGGAGAGAAGGGAGGATGGAGCCGGGCTGGAGCCTGCTTCGGGCCGCCCCCGCAGGACTAGCCGGGAGGGTCAGGTTCCCCCAGCCCCGCACTGGTGGGGAGAGAGATTGAAGCAGGACTTCGGGCTCCTCAATAAACAGACCCTCAGCACAAGCCAGGGCCGCAGGCTCCTCGGGCGGGGGCTGCTGGGGGGGACACAGCTGCAGCCTAGGAACCTGAGGTGCCCTTTGCCATGGGGAAAAGCTGGCACTTCCCTCACTGGAGCAGCCCACAGGAGGAGTCCGGTGGCACGTTTGAAGACTGACACATTTATTTATTGCACGAGCTTTGGCGGGTTGGAAGGAAAAGAAGGAAGAGTTCCACCCACTCCTGTTTGTTTTGCTGAACTAGACGAACAGGGCGACCCTTCCGCAACTTGAAGCAAAGCAGAGTCCAGCTAGCAGTCTGAGGTAGTCCTCTGTCCAGCTGCCAAATGCCCTTGCAAGGAGGGTGTATTCCCCAACCGCTGCTTGGCCTCCCCGTGCTCGTAGGAAAGGCGAAGGGGTGTGGGAGGTGTCATAGTGGTTGGAAACCAGTTAATTTATCAAAAGTTCTGGCACTATTTATTGAGCAGGAAGATAGTATAGGGAAGGACTGCGCTGCATAGAGATAAAGGCTACACACAGGTGAGTGTATTTATATGTGTGCATTTAAATACTGGGGGGGATCTATATTCTACACAATCTCTCTCCCCCTCACCACCCCCAAAAGGTTAAGAAAAAATAAATAAGCCAGGCTTTTATTTTCATAGTGGGGGATAAAATGCAAGACAAACTGCTCTGCATTCAGCTGTGAGCTACTAATTGCACCACAGACCCTTAAAGAATTTAAATGAGACACTACAAAAGTGTTTAAGCAAGCAAAAAGTGCTCCCAGATTATTTTTTTTAAAATCACCTCTCTCTCTCTCTCTCTCTCTCTTCTATGCCGGCATCAAAGTAACTCAAGTATCCAGGGCCCTTTATGGAGAAATTAATAAACCCCCACTGACTTTGGATCAGCTAACTTTACCCTGACATGCCTGACATACAGGAATATGATGACAATCACAAGAGCCTGAGTTCAAATTGGCATTTAGAACAAGACAGCTCATTTTCTGCTGGGATGACTGCCAGGCTGCAGCCCTGCATTTCCAGGCTCTTCGTAACCTCTCACTACTCTGTTTTACACCACTAGTAACTCAGAATCCTCTAAGATAACTTGCCGGCTGACTAAGTTATAGAGAAACTACGTGCTGCAGTTCATAAATGTAGGTGGGGGGGAGTGGCATACAACATCTCTGCTAACTGCAACCCCACAAGCTGAGTTCAGGTTAGATCTCGGTGTCTTACTGACTGTATTTACTACAGTAAATCCCACCCTTAACTCAATACCTCTGTTGGACTCTTTTTACCTGCGCCCCCCCCCAATACACAATGAAAGCCAGATTCTGCACTAACCAGGCAATCCCTTGGACCTCAGGAGGGTTGATTAGAGGTATAAATCAATTCAGAACTTAGCCTGGTATATTGAAATAAGATGATGTGAGAAGTCAAATGAAATTCCACTGAAATCAAGGAGTCCCTTGGGATTTACACTGCTGGCAGAACAGAAGCTGTTCCAACATCTTTGTCTCATCCTGTATCCAGAGAGCTAATAATAATTTAATGGCAAAGTCCCAAGGTAAAGCTTTCCTACAAGAAGAGTTTAACTGATGTAGCGGTTCTTTTTAAATCAGGGCACATCCTATCTATATTTAATAATAAGAGGGCAAAATTCCAGGCCCAGTGAAACCAATAGCAAAACTTCAATGGGGCCAGGATTTCCCACCCCACCCAGAGTGGATGCTAAGGGGAATATTAGGGTTATTAAATTTTTCCATCTCCACACAAGAGTGTGTGTCCATTAAAATGGGGGAGTCATAGATCTCTTCAGCTAGGGAAGATTACAATTCCTCCTGCTGGACATTTTCTACCTTAAAGGGTGAATTCCATTGTACAAGTTCCTGTTTAAAAGAAAAAACAAATAAGAAATCTTGTGGCACTTACAAAAACTAAAAAATGTATTAAAACACAAGCTTTCATTGTTTTGCTGAAAGAGACTAACACAGCTACCTCTCTGAATGTTTAAAAGTAGAGGCCATTCCCTGCCCTAGACAGCATCGATTGCTAAGGTTCCAGGACTGTACAGAAATGCTGGTGCACTATTGTAACACCTGGACTAAAAAGCAGCTGGTGTACAAATACAAGATAACTTTAAAACTTTTGGAGATCAAGGGTCCAAATGGTCAAAGATTAGGAGCTTCACAGGACCACATCCTCAGTCAAATGTAGGGTTCCAATTCTGACCCTAACCAAAGGTTTCGGCTAGATGGAGACTAGATAATCAGAGTTTCACATGTACTCTGAGCTTGTTGAAATTGTTCTGAAATTACTGAAAAATACAATGGGTAGGCACAGAAATTTCATTTTAAATATAAAAATTTAGTTGAATGTTTAAAAAAGATTTTGATAATTGTTTTAAAATTTCTGTTTGCCCCCTAGTGTATAATTACTCTTGGCCTGAGACATTCTATACCAAAGTTGTAAAACAAAACAAATATTTAGGTAGGTCGGGTGTAAATCATCAGGAGATTGTAATGATAATGCAGGTAATAACATTACTGTACTTCTGGGAACACAGAATTATGCCATGTATTTGTGCCAGTATTTGTTCAAATCTACATGAGCAGCTACATTTTGAATGCCCTCGTTTCAATTCTCACACGTGAAAACACAAGGAAGATTATTAATATTTCTCTTGGACATGACATACATATTTGTTCTGGTTTTGAAGATTCAGCAGGAAGAGTCTAACACACACACACACACACACACACACACACACACACACACACACACACACACACACACAC
>ML685804.1:12553527-12615795 GCA_007922175.1 Pelusios castaneus
CACACACACACACACACACACACACACACACACACACACACACACACGCCCTGCAAGCTGTATGCAACTCACTGTTGGAGAGAGGGCTACTGACAAAATATAAGAGCTTTCTAGACCGAAGGCTAACACTGTCAAGCTCCATTGTAGAAAGACAACAGAGTCCCATGGCACTTTTAAAGACTAACAAATTTGTTTATCGCATGAGCTTTCATGGGAGAAAATCCCACTTCGTCAGACGCTTTGAAGATGGGAAACTTACAGAATGGGAGGAAATTAAATGCAGGGGAGTGTATGACACAGAATCAGATCAGGCTGTAACAGCAAATCAGAATAGGTGTTGGGATTCAAGCATCTGACAAAGTGGGATTTTGTCCCACGAAAGCTCATGCGATAAATAAATCTGTTAGTCTTTAAAAGTGCCACAGGACTCTGTTGTTTTTCTACAATAGACTAACACGGCTACCCCTTTGGAATAAACTCCATTGTGTAACATTCATGAGTGTAAGGCATTTATAATCCCAGGCTCTCCACACAGTTAGGAATTCCAGTGTTCCAAGTTACTAGAATTATAAAATCAAAGTATCATAGATAGATTGCTTAGTACTCAAACAGCAGCGGAAAATAATTTAACATGATTGATTGTGGTTTAATTTCAATCCTTGCTTCCAGAACCAAATACAGGTTAGAACTGTGTAAGGCGTTATACTGAGACATAATCCTGCTTTGATTTATCCAGTCTGTTTACTCCTCAGCAGTGATAACCTCACACAAAGACTGGGGATCCAGGGCTGCTTGAGACCTTGGGAGGAGGGATGTGACTAACTGAAGCTAATGTGATCAGAAAGAAATTAAGGTCTTTTATTGCAGATCTGGAGCTAGACACAGCCAGTCCCTCTCTTGTATTTGTAAACAAGGATGATCTTTTGGAATCTGATTTACGAGGAAGCTGACGGCTATATCAGACCTGCTTTTCTTCAGTAAAGTTTCTCGTGCAGAAATCCTACTCTCCTCTTGCTGTATTTGAACCTCAGGCACACCCAAGAGCTATGCTGCAGACAGCCCCATCATCAGTGACAGAAAATACACACAAAGAACCAAATGCATCCCCTGCATGACCCCAGTGACTTCTCTGGAGCTGACCCACAGGGTGTTCATCCGATGCATCTGTGGTGCCCCCTGGGAGCCCTTTAAAGGGCTGAGTTTGGCAGGACTTAATAGTCCAATTTGTTTGTAAGAAAACATGGCTCAGATAGTTGTTCTAAATACATTTTAAAAGCTAACCCTTCTTTTGGGGGTGCAATAAATTGTGCTTTGCATTTTTAAGTGTTGTGCCAATGGGTAACAAGAGAGGAAGGCAAGTATGGTGAAACAAGAACAAGGAATCCTTGATTCCATCTCGGTCAATCTTTCGTACGCCACAAACTACAGAGTGACATGCACTCATGCTCCAGGGCATAAACTAATCACAAGTTGGCTGAGGTGAGGAAGGAATTTCCCCTATTGACAGATGCCATCATTGTCCATTATAAGGCTTCTTGCACTTATCTTGAAACATCAGGTCTGGGTCACCCCCAGAGGCCGACTACCAGACTAGATGGACCAGGCAATTCCTATTTTATGTACATAATAAACAGGCCCACCACCTAAAAGGGCTGACCTCCTCCAACTACATTGATATCTCTGTACATTGTAGGGTGCTCAGCACCTCTTAGGATCTGGCCCATTGTTAGGACATGCTCCTGAAGCCTCAACAGTGATTCAGGGCCTGGATCCTGTAAAGCACTGGTTCTCAAATCAGAAGTACATGTGTTCTGGGGTATGCAGAGATTTTCCAGGGGGTACATCAGCTCTTCCAGATGTTTGCCTCATTTTACAACAGGCTACATAAAAAGCACCAGCGAAGTCAGTAAAAATTAAAATTTCATACAGGCAATGACTTGTTTTATACTGTTCTGTATTATACACTGAAATGTAACTACTATATTTATATTCCAATTGATTTATTTTATACTTATATGGTAAAAGCGAGAAAGCAAGCACATTTTCAATAACATTGTGCTGTGACACGAATTTTTAGGTCTGATTTCATACGCAAGTCGTTTTTAAGTGAAGTGAAATTTGGGGGTACGCATGACAAATCTGAATCCCAAAAGGGGTACAGTAACCTGGGAAGGTTGAGTGCCACTGCCATAAAGTGTCAGGTGCCCTTTCTTCAGGGGTGTTAAATAAACACACCGCTGTGTCCACCTGACAAGATTTAATGTGGGAGCTGAATTCTCTTTGCAGGATTGGCCCCCACACAAGAGCCAGAGGACAAATAGAACAAAGGATGCCTCCTTCTAATAACACTGGATTTGAGTCTAAGGCAGCTGCCTAAATAACCCTCTCTTAGGATCCTATTTAGTTTGGGAACCCAAGGAACAACAACAGTCTTATGTGTGAAACCAATGGCCAGCAGAGAGGTTTGACCAGCCTTATTGCACTGACACCACATACAATCCTCTAGCCAGGGGCAAGCAACCATGTTCCCTCTCCCCTACCTCAGTGTCAGCCCAAGAAGTCTGTGAGCGTCAGAGAAAGTGAGCTCCTAACATCTGATTTCCTTACTCCATGCAATAAATAAATTTGTTAGTCTTTATAAGTGCCACCAGACTCCTTGTTTGTTCTCCTGTTACCTGATGAGAGGTTTGTTCTTGCCTCCAATTTCAGCCAACACATTCCCTATACAAATTTCTGCCTTGGCTTTCCCCTTCACTCAGAGAGTGGCCATTTCAGCAGGACCAGAGAACACTCGAGCCACTGACTCACCCTTTCTGATCATACATAGAAGCAGGATTTCTCAATCACTTTCCCCCCTCACTGTCTGTTTCCAACCATTCATCATTCAGGAAGAATGGGTCTTGTGGTCAATGTACAGACCTGCAGCTCAGGTGACCCACATTCAATGCCCAGCTCTGCCAGTCTGTGAGAGCTTGGGGGAATTGCTTCTTCTCCTGGGCTCTCAATTTCTCCCCCATCTGTAAAACAAGGATGATACTGCCCTGTTCCAAAAGAGGTGTTTGTGGGGTACTCCAGTGTTGCAGCGAAGGGGCCAACATCCTGCAAGTGCCTACAAAGAGATTCAGAGGAACACACCAATCCTGTTCTCTCCCCACATGCCTAGCCTGAATTTCAAAGACACTGACCAACACAAATTCCTTTGAAGTCACCAAAGCTGCAGATGTTCAGCATCTTGGTACATTAAGCCAGCTGAGTCTTGACCTTAGGAGAGTGACATCTGTCTTAACTCTCTTCTCCATACTCTCAGCAGAGGGACTTTTCACTTTCAACCTACTCCTAGTTCTCACTGTCCAGATAAGAACAGATACTCCAGGCTCAGAGCTCTCTTAAAAAGTCATCGCCAGGTCTGGCCTCTCTGATGAACAATATGCTATTCAGGAAATTCCACCTCCCCACCTTTCAATTTCTATATGTTTTAATAAATCCATACAAATCCCCATCTTTCCTGGCTTCTTCTCCCACAGCTCTGATGGATACCTGGTTACTTTTTCCCTTTCCTTTTGAGTGACATCCCTGTGGGGGTCTCTCAATGGCCCAATGCGTAGGGGAAACACGTTCCTTCCCAATTGCTAGGCTGGAAATGAGACAGCCCCCTCTTCCTGTGTGAGTGACAAACATTTCCTAAAACCTTCAAAGCAGGCTCTTTGGCAATGAATGGAGCAATGAGTACAGGGCATGCCAGTAGGCAGTGGAGGTGCACCATCCCAAACAAGAAACGGGGAGGAGATAACTCAAGAAAAGCAGCACACACACAGAGAATTCATGAATGGAAAAGTCAAGTGTGAAAGCTAGGCTAGCCTCTTAGGCAGCTACATTTTAGCCCAGCACATCACCTAGACAGACCACTAACCTTGGCCGGTTTATGGGAATTATATTTCCACAGGGATCACTTCTCAGTGAATAATTCCTTACAATCATTTGGGGCACAAAGAGATTTCCTCTGTCATTGTCTTGGCAGGACATGTTCTTCCGTCTCCCTTTTTATTATTCGCAATGAAAACTCCAGACTCCACTCACACTGAGCTTCTCCTGTATAGTCCCCACAGCAGGATGAAGCTTGGTGTTTCTCCTGTTGCTGTTCCCCAGTATCTAGGTTCATTGAATGTCTCTGGCTGTCCCACAACACATCGGAATTAATTCCACGCTCTGATCCTCACTGAAGGATTCCCCACACAGACTCCAGCACCAGGCAGTGCTGCATTACACCATCCTGTGTGCCGACAGGCGCAGCTGTTTGTTTGGGAAGAGGAACAGTTTGCTTCTTCCCCTCTGACTTCTCTTTGAAGATCCAGAGTTTGCCTCTTCTCCAATCAGCCAGCAAGTGCTCAACGACCCGCAGTGTGATAGACAAAAACGCAGAGCCCGTCTGAGCATCGGACGTGTTGGCATCAGGTGCATCAGCAGAAAGGCAGTCTGGGCTCTGGCTGCTTTCTGCTATATGGTGCACACATCACTGGCTTTCACGTGCTGTGGGAGCCGGAGCACAGACTGCTACGTGAAACATGCCAGTCTGCCAGTAGCCACACGGAGTTCGTTGACATGGCACAAAGCTTCGAATCCACACGGCCCAAATCCACCAGTCTCACGGTGGTCAATCAGCCTCCCACACAGATGCCGGTACTTGCTCAGAAGGGCTGTTCTGATGGCAGTGTGGCCAGCTATAACAGCCCAGCTGGTCAACACTTACACGCAGACCATGAAGATACATCACCGGCCGATACCAGCGGCCACCAAAATAAGACAAATTAAAAGAGAAGACTCCTCCCTTGTGCTCTCCTATACCTTAAGCCAATTTACGGTATTAAGAAAATATAAAACCCCATTGATACATTACATATTGGAATGCAAGAAAAATCTAGGGCAGCATTTTCTTGTCTATCCGGCAATTAAAACAATTGTGGCTTTCCTGCCTTCTGTTCAATTAGTAAAAACTGTTTGTATTAAAAAGAGGGGGAAAAAATGCAAAGACCCTGACTGAACGTGGTGTGCGACCGATGGAGACATGGCTGCAGAAAAATCCACCAGTGCCTCGACGCTAATGCTACCGTCAGCCTTCTATTAGAGAATGTCGTGAAATATTTAAAGAGCCATAATTAGGCTTGAATATAAAAAGCTACTGAGCTTCGCACATTACTCACTTCAGGGTAAGTAATGCCCTCATTTTTCATGAATATCTGCTGCCCAAGTGATACGGTAATTTACTGCACTGCTCTGGCAGTCAGGGGTCAGTCTAGCCGCTTAAACAGCTCCTTCACCCTTGTAGCTGACGTTCTCCAAAGTACTTATGGATTTGGCCTCACAACACCCCTGAGAGGGCAGTGGATCATCACCACCATTTTACAGACAGGTACGTGAGGCTCCAACTAGAGACTTGTCCAAAGAAATCTTTGGTGAAACAAGGAATGAAGATTTCCTGGATCTCAGCTGAGTGCTTTAACCCCAAAGGCATCTTTCCTCCCCAGATCACCACTAAATCACTCCTAATGGCACAATCCACTTCTACAGCACCATTCCTATAGGGATTTAGAGGGCCATCTTATCTTTGAAAAGTCGTGGCGAGCGGGGAGGTCCAGGATGATTGGAGAAAGGCAGATATAGTACCTATCTTCAAGAAAGGGAAAAAGGAGGATCCAGGGATCTACAGGCCAATCAACCTCACCTCAATCCCTGGAAAAAATCATGGAGCAGGTCCTCAAAGAATCGATCCTGAAACACTTGGAGGAAACTAGAGTGATCAGGAACAGCCAGCATGGATTCACCAAGCGCAAATTGTGCCTGACCAACCTGTTTGCCTTCTATGATGAGAAGACTGGATTTGTGGATGTGGGAAGAGCTGTTGACATGATTTACCTCGACTTTAGCAAGGCTTTTGAACGATTTCCCACAGCATTCTCGTCGGCAAGTTAAGGAAGTATGGGTTGGACGAGTGGACCATAAGGTGGATAGAAAATTGGCTAGATCATCAGGCTCAGCGGGTAGGAATCAATGGCGTGATGTCTAGTTGGCAACCAGTAATGAGTGGAGTGCCCCAGGGGTCAGTCCTGGGGCTGGTTTTGTTCCACATCTTCATTAATGATCTGGATGATGGAATAGACTGCGTGCTCAGTAAGTTCACGGATGACACCAAGCTGGGGGGAATGGTAGACATGCTGGAGGGCAGGGACAGGATTCAGGGAGACCTAGACAAATTGGAGCATTGGGCCAAAAGAAATCTCATGAGGTTCAACAAGGACAAGTACAAAGTCCTGCACTTAGGATGGAAAAAACCCACGTACTGCTACAGGCTGGGGACCGATCGGCGAAGTAGCAGCACTGTAGAAAAGGACCTGGGGATTATGGTGGACGGGAAGCTGGGTATGAGCCAACAGTGTGCTCTTCTTGCCAAAAAGGCCAATGGCATATTAAGCTGCATCAATAGGAGTATTGCCAGCAGATCGAGGGATGTGATAATTTCCCTCTATTCGACACTGGTCAGGCTGCATCTGGAATACTGTGTCCACTTTTGGGCTCCCCACTACTGAAAGGATGTGGACAAATTAGAAAGAGTCCAGCGGAGGGCAGCGAAAATGATTAGGGGGCTGGGGCACATGACTTACGAGGAGAGACTGAAAGAACTAGGCTTATTTAGTCTGCAGAAGAGAAGACTGAGGCAGGATTTGATAGCAACCTTCAACTACTTGAAGGGGTGCTCCAAAGAGGAGGGAGCTAGGCTGTTCTCGATGGTAGCAGAGGACAGAACAAGGAGCAATGGTTTCAAGTTGCAGCTGGGGAGGTTGAGGTTGGATATTAGGAAAAACTTTCTCACTAGAAGGGTGATGAAGCATTGGGAGTGTTACCTAGGGAGATGGTGGAATCGCCATCTTCAGAAACATTTAAGGCCTGGTTAGACAATACCCTGGCTGGGATGATTTAGCGGAAGTGGTCCTGCTTTTAGAAGGGGGTTGGACTAGATGACCTCCTGAGGTCCCTTCCAACCCTATGATTCTATAAAGCTGTTTCTCAAGAGCCTCAAGCCTAGACACCAGTGAGATCAGCAGACTGAACTCAAGCCATTCTTTTTTCTCTGTCGACTGGAGCAAACAATCAGGCTCCTTCCCCCTCCAATACTGGTCCAGAAGGGCAGGATCAGTGATCTGCCGAGATGCTCTCCTGATCACACTTGTGTCCGGCAGCATTTGGTCTAATTCCCTTCTTTATCACAGCTGATATTACTGTACATGCCATTAGGGAGGGGCATGGCATTATCCCCCCTCATTAAAGAAATCCCATCACGGGAGGGCTGCAAGACTCAACAGTTCCTTATTCAGACATGTAATTGCAACTGAGATACCAGTTCATATGTCTGATATTGGCACCTCATTCACCATCCCCTCCTCTCTGCCAAAATTCTGCACAGCTCTCATTCCTACAGCAGGAACCTCCACAAACAGCTTAGAAAGGGCAGCCTTCTGCTCTTGGGGAAAAGACATGTATTTGTTGGACGGATAAATAGCAGAAGGCAGCCTTTGCACATATATAGCAGGGAGCAGTAGGGGGCTGGGGGAGTGAAATACAGACTAGAGAGCATTCACCGAGAACCTGTTCCTTAAGGGAAGTCGTGGGTGCCGTCCTGCTGCTGAGTCGAGAGGCATCCCCTGGAATCAACCCAAAAGGCTTTGGCAATTAGCAAACTGAATAAGAGCAATTATGAAAATCTCCTGAGAAGTAAACAACTCGGGGTTTCTGTCTATGCTCAGAAGCATCTCTTGGTATGAAAGCACTGAAAGAAAGGGCTAATGGTTAACACAGGGGACTAGAAACTGGAATTCCTGGATTCAGTTTCCAGCCCTACTGATTTTCTGGAGTTGCAGTTTTAATTCTCAGGCGCTTTGCTTTTGTGGGTAAGGCCCATAATGTTATTTGACTAGAATTAGGGAAGGAGCCGTGGTTTGTTTTTTCCCTTGGAGCTTTGGAGACATTTGCATTTGAACTTTTCCACTCTGCATGTTTTATAGCGCTTCTGCGTGACCATACTGGAGGAGGCCCAAAGGTTCCAATCAGGACTGAGTTCCCATCATGCCAGGAGCTGCACAAAACATGGCTCCTCCCACAGAAAGCCTACAATCTAAAAATGAAACCTGTCCACCAACCGTTGCACAATGATACAGAGCAGTGTCAGGGGAACAGACTCTAGGTCCCCTGACTCCCAGCCCAGTGCACTAACCACAGGACCACACAACCTTTACAGTGAACTGTTAGGTAATCAACCAAACCTTCACCCCCCAACCACCCAGCAAAGTTAATGACAGAGTGAAATAAGTACCTAAGACAGTCGTTCAGCATGACAGGCAGACAATA
This sequence comes from Pelusios castaneus, assembly GCA_007922175.1. Lineage (NCBI taxonomy): Eukaryota > Metazoa > Chordata > Testudines > Pelomedusidae > Pelusios > Pelusios castaneus. The sequence goes on from ML685804.1 coordinate 12,561,925, forward strand.
GAGTATAATGGTTCATTTGCAACCATTAGAGTCTATTGTGTAAATATGCAAATAAAGTGCAATTCCGTTTAACTGAGCAGTTCCCGCACCCTTATTTTCCTATGGCCACATTCCTCATTATGTCTGTCCTTCCCTCCCCTGTGTCAGGCTGGTAGGGATTTCTCTGACTCACTTTTGCAGTGGAGTGGAACTCATCTGGAGTGGAGAGAGCTTGCAAAGACGCTTAATTAGAGCCATTTTAAACTGGACTACTGTGGCTTGGCACAAAAAAGTGTCTGGCAGAATTCGGTCTGTCCTTGAAAGGTGGTGATGAGATGGGGTTGTGGAGGGAGGGCTGGAGACCGGGGCTGGTGGCAGGGTCCCTCATTGGGCCTATAGGGGGCTCCGCAATGGGCCTTCACCTAGGGCCCCCAATAGCCAAAGGCCGCCTCTGAGAACAACTTAGCATAAGTTAGAATAATGTACTTGGAAATTCGGGGGCTATATTTTGATCTTGTACTCTGTCCTAAAATTAGTCAGGAGTCATCAAAACAAGAAGGGACTTACCTAGTCTGGGCCCTAAATAATCTGTACAAGTATACTGCAAAACACAGAAGAATGTCCAGAGATAATAAAGGGGAAGCTACATGAACTTTCTGAAAGGATGGCATACGTCGATTATACCCATAGACTTGCCAGCCTATAGAACAGAAGTACCCAGCAATTTGGGAGTGAAGGACTTGGCTGCGTAGGGCCAACCACGTAACACTATTTGTGTGCGATCATCAGCTACTTCTTCCTTAAGCATCTTTTAGCTAGTGTTTGCTAGAATCTTTGGCCTCAATGTACACGTATTACTTATAGTGCTTAGCTCTCTAGTACAGCCAAGCCCTCCACCCGAGAGTGAAGGAACCAGACATCTCTCTCAACCAGGTCATCAGGGAAGGGTATGAGTAATAATCCAATGCATACAGTATAAATATATATATAATATGTCCCTTAGAACACAACTAGTTCTAATCATTTTCCATTTGATTATTCATTTTCTTTTAAGCATTCATTTATCAGTTTATGCTAACTTCTAAAAGTATATGAATTTAGTTATCAGTGGGCATCCCGGGGGTCCTAATAAAAACACTCCAGAGCCTGATTCTAAGACAAGAACCTCCATCTTCTGATTAGATCCACTGGTGAACCTATAACCCCATTCAATTTACTTACTGAACATCCAGAAAACAGGCAACAGACTGGCGAGACAGCCAGGAGACTCGAGGAGTGCATGACAGAAATTTTCTTTAGGAATTTTAGCTCTTTCCAGGCACCTGGGAGGTAAATTGAGTCACCCGAAGTAAAGGGATTAAAGAACAAATGCTGTGTCTCTATACAGACTTGAAACTGTTCAGAGCTTGAAGTGTGGAAGGCAGGAAACTTGATTTTAGCTACCAGAGCTTCTTGGCAGTCAGCCCAGAAGTGTTTCCTGTGGCTGGTTTCTAAGCAACAATTTAACTTGCAAGAAGAAAAAAGTTGTGCAGTTTAAAGTGATACGTGTGTTTTAGGGCTCCTGAAGTTTAACAGGAATAAGGAATAATCTTTGTACAGGTACTGAAATATAAGCAAATAAATCACAGCAGCATCAGGCTGGATGACCCAGACTTCGAGGCAGTGTGGGAGTTGATTCAGGCTTTGTTTAAGATGCAAAAAAAAGGCCACTAGCATTTCACTTAAGGTCTCCAAAACAGGCCGCTAAGTATTTTGAGTTAAAGCTGCCTGAAAAAAAGGCCGCTGAGTGCATTAGTTCCCCAACTCTCCCTGGCTGTGCCCCAATCTATCTATCACCAGCTTACCCCACCTGTCTGATAGGTCCCAACTGGGTAAAGACCTCTCAATCAGCTAAGGGCCACTGAGGGAAGAGAGAGGAATTTGCCTCCACACTTCTCTTGTTTTGGGGGCCTTGTTTGAAAATAGTTGAAGTATTTGCAGTAGACCCACCAGGAGCATTATTTCTTTTGTTATTGAAAGGATGCCTTCAGGAATTTAGGGTTTCAAAGATCTAGAGTTAAAAAACGTAAAGCTAAGAATATACACCACATTTATTACTACAGAGTTTATGATGTGTAAGGTTTAAGGTTTTTATTTTGAATTTTTGAGTAACTTTTATTTAGGGTTAAAATTAATGAGGTAGTGGAGTCTGTGGGCATTGCCCCCGATATGGCTCTGGGAGACACTGCTAGAAAACACATTAAGGAACACGAAGGAGGTTTGGTACAGCTAAGGAGCAGTGAAATTACATCTGAACATAGTAATCCATGGGATTTTGAGAGTCAGATTTTTGACCTGGAGGTAGTGGGGAGAAGGCTAAAAAGATGAAAAAAAAATTGTTGTGGAGTGCTTACTAAAAACTTGTAGGGCACTTGGGTGAAAATTGAAGAAGAAAATAGAGTTACTTAAAGGAGCACAGCAAACTTTGGAGGAGAAAGAGAAAACTACATAAGAAATCAACAAATCAGCTAAGTGAAGTTTTAAAGGTACTTGTTAGAAAAAGAACAGGAGTTGGAGAAAACGTTAGAACAGAGTCAATGTCAGGTAGAGGAAGCAGACAAAAAAATGTTTGTTGTTGTCAGGAACTGGTAGCTGCCAGCGAAAAAAATCACTGGGCAACCATAAATCAGAGGGTGATCTGCTGTTAGATCAAACCAGTGAGTTGGAAAGTGTTTGTCAGGTGTTAGAGAGAAAGAGAATGAATTAGCATACAGCCTTGTCAGAGTGTAGCAGGGCTGTAGAGATACCAGCTGTGAGCACCTTGAGAGAGACAGTAAGCAGAAGAGTACAGACAATGATCGATTGAGAAAGAGATAGGGACGAATCATGGGATGACTGAGCACTGGTTCCCATCCCAATTGATATGGTAGAACCAGACGGAAGGAGACCAACCAGCAGGACTCATTACTAGCCATAGGGCAAGAAAGTTGGTTCAGCCTGACACTGCGCTTCTGGCAGCTGAATCAGAGGTTGTCTCAAAGTTAAAAGAGGAAGATAGTGGTACTGTAGCTGTGAACAGTTTGTCAGCGGAAAAGGGACGTCTCAGAGCAGCACAGCAGCAGGAGGAGTCAGACATCATAATAGAGGAGGTGAGTGGTGATGTATAAGGTAAGAGAGTGGAGCAAAAGGGGAGGAGATTCATTCTCTTCCATTGGTATCTACCCTCGTCAGAGAAGGGGGGATGTCTTTAGAAACTAATTGTGCAGGAAGATGCAGTTTCACAAGTGACACAAGTAGCTAGAGCCTGTGATGTAGTAATCTCTAGATTACAACAGGAAGTAATACAACAATCCAGGGATGCTATCCCTGTGCCCCACCTAATGTTACATTGGCACCATGTGGCTCAAAAGATCTAGCCCTTTCGGGTGGTCACTCGTCAGTTGGACAATCATTCTGAGTACCATCTAGAGCCCTTGAATTTCATGAACCAATAAGCTGAGGATCATGCTGGTGTATTCCTAAATTCCCAGAAAAATATTCTAACCCATGTAATAATCCTGGACCTTAGAATGGGCATGCCCCTCAGTAGGGATGGCTTTGCAGATTGACTTCATAGAGTAGAGGCATCTCCTCTAAAACCCCATACTACAAAAGCCATGGCAGGGGCCTGGTAGAAGAAGTCTTCTCTCGATGTGGAATCCCTGCAAAGGTGGAATCAGATCAGGGATCACAGTTTATGAGACAGTTCTTTAAGGAATGTCTTAAATTAATGAGAGTCCCACAGATACTGTACATTCTCATCAGGGATGGTAGAATGCACCAATCAGATTATAAAGGTAATATTGAGGAAACTGGTTGATGACATAACTGGAACACCGTTATGCCTTTAATTTTAATGGCACTGAGGACGACGCCTGCTGCATCTACTGGAAAGCAAACAAAAAAACCCCTCTAAGGTGATGACAGGCAGAAATATGCCATTACCAGAACATTTGACCCGGTACATCACTGGCACTTAACTAGAGGGAAATATAAATGGATGTGTACCTGCAAAAACTGCAAAATCAATTAAAAAAACAGGTCCACATGCAGGTAGCTGTTAAATTGGGAAAATCTAAATGAAAGACGAAAGGTCTACTTTGACATAAACCAGAGAGAGAACACTTGACCAAGTAATGCTATTAATTTACAAGCACCAGAGCATGGGCTGTGTAATCAATGAATCTGACCTTTCTGAGTTATCAATAAACTCAGTTCAACAGTGTATAAAATTAGGGTAACAGGAGGCAAGTGTAATAAATACAAATTTCTCACACTTATCAATTAAAGCGGTATCAATCTTCTAGGTCACAGGAGCAGCTTCCTCCTCAGAATCTAGATGAGTAACATTGGTGTAATCACTGCTGCTAACACCCAGCAGCCAACCACATGAAATGGACATGGATAATCCTGATTTACTACACCCTCATCATCACTCTAAGGGTAAGGCTGAGCCAAAAATTAAGAATTTGGGACTAAATGTTACAAATGATACAACCAATTACTCAAGACCATGAAACACAGCAACATGTACATGCTCAAGTAATTGGACATTTGAAGCAAAACGCACCCAAGAAAGGAGTGGAATAGGTTCTTATAACTGGTCCATGTCATAAGATTACCTTACAAGGCCCATCGAACCATTGGAAAATGCTTCTCTGAACTCATTCCTTTCCTTGTAAATGCATTAAGTGCTAATGCAGTGGTAAACATTATTTGCTTTGCATGTATGGAGAGTATGCTATAAATTCCGTCACAGACACATTGCAAGATCTAAAATTGCAAAAGGTTCCAAACTTAATGAAGAATGAGCAATTACTGTGTTGGTATTGTCCTAAGTGTTTTCAAAGCCTGGAAAGGTAATGAGCCACATATGTGGATGAAGGCCATCATTTATCCTTGGGAACAATCAGACAGATGGGATCTATGACACTTCACCCCAACCAGGACAGTTGTTCTTTCTATAAAGATTGTATAATGGCACAGTCCTTGTATGTCTCATTCACTAGTTCTTTACCAGTGTTTGACCCAAACAAGGATGTATACATGCAAACGGCAGCCGTCCAGTTCATAGGTCACCTGGAAGACACCATCTATTGAGAACATGTCAATGTCCCTCCCTTGGTTATCTACCATACTCCAACTCAGACTTGGAAAGTTCAACAAATGGGGCCTCAATTCATTTATAGGTGTGATGCATTTGAGACAATTACTGTCATGTGTGGATTACAGGGAGAGTTGCAAAACAAATCATCCTTATCGTGCCTGGTGAGGTTGACAAAGTGGAAAACTCCAATGAGGATGGTGTCCTGTGCTGGAAATGACTAATTTTGCACGGTAATCAATCAGAGAGGGTACCACTATAGTCATATGGAGTGTCAGGTCATAGACCAAATTTTTGTTTTAGTTTAAAACACCCTACTTTAATTGGAAGTCAAGCAATTTCTTTTATTCTTACCTTTGAGAACATCATTACCATGCAACTGGACCCAAATTATCAAAATCTAGCTATCCAAAGTACACTGACATTCCTTGTCTATATTCCCCCACCCCCTTGGGTTACTATTAAAAACATTATTATCCTGTAAAATAAGCCAAGTCATACAAATTACCAATAATATGGATATGGCCAAATATGTTATTACCCAATTTATGGCCAAGATAAGGAACCCATGCCCGCAAGCAATTAACCATCCATATCTCTACTTATGTGATGGGGTTCATTTTGCAAACCACCCCATCAAAGGGGGGATATGTAGCCCATAATCTAATCTGCTTGCTTGAAGCAAAGTTACAGGCAACTTGAAGCAAAGCTACAGGCTGTTAAATCTGGGAAACGCCCAACCCAGCAGCCATTAGTGCTCCTTAAGTGCAAAAATAAAAGTGTGTTTCACAAACTGAAAGCCCTGTGCACAGCGCTGTGTCTCTAGGGCCACCCTTTTCCAGTACATGTAGCCCTCCTGCATAGGGGCCTTGCCTCTCAGCATGGCTCTGGTCGGTAATGAAGACAACTGGTTCGTACAAGTTCATTTTAAAAATAAAAAGCAAAATCCCCAAGGCACCCCGTGAAGGCAACTTCTAAAGAGGATTCACACTGCAGGACAAGCCACAGTTTACCATGTTCCTCATCAACAAGCCTCCTCTCAACACCCAGTTTTACCCTAGAGAAATGTTTTAGGACTGCCAGACCCTTGAAAAATCAGCAGGGCCCAAAACTGAAATGTTGCCAGGGCTTTCATTGAGGGATGCTAGCATGTGTTGCGCTAATAAAAGGATTACGTTCCATACCAGTCAACTGCTAATGAATTTAAGCCCTAAACAGATGATTAGCATAAAAAGACAATAATTTGCATGTCAGAAGCTTCTGGTATAGCCTTGGCTCAACTATAAATCTTTCTGCTGCTGCTACCTGCGCAAAAGGCTAAAGGGGATATAGATCCTATTAGCAATACAGCTCTTTCCCACCAGGCCTGTCTCCCCTTGCTCTTCCTATTTACATATGCTTTTCTGTCTGCTCCCATCTGTCACCAGTGTTTACAAACATCTCAAAATGGAGTTTCCTGATCCCTTGGATCATTTTTTCCTCCTGCAAACCAAGAGCAAGTCCGGCTTCCCACAGCACAGCACAGCCAGCCTCTTTATTGTGCCTTGTTTTTTCGAGAGCTGTAATTTGCTCCTGTAATATCTGCCAATGCACAGTATTATGCAGGCACATAGACCCACACACAGAGGCTATAAAGCTAAGAAGGTACTAAGTCCTGTTAGCATTCTGCTGGGAAAATGCATCTTTCTCTGTAACCATTCGTCGGATGTGGAAAAGGAGAACTCTCCCGATGGCTCAGAGTTGCAGGTTCAGCGTGTGTCCTGTTCTAGTAATGAAGGGCACTGAGAGTCAGAGAATAATGGAGGGAAATGGGAGGGGAAAGTGTTTTCCTTGACTGGGCATGTGTGTTAAGATTTACAGCCAGCAACAAAATTGGGAAGAGGTGGGAAGTTGGCTTTCTAATCTACCCGTAAAGTGCAGGAAGTTGCAGAGGAGGAATGAATGGTTTAGTCAACACTCCAGCAACCCCCAAGACTGACTTAAAAGCAGCGCTTCTGGGCTCCAATGAGAATCTCAGGCAGCCCTTGAAGGCCAGGAGTGGAAGACGTCCCTCTGATGGAGGACAGAGTGCAAAATATTACTGTGGGCATGGGCAGTGTCCTACCTTGCTGTTCTTCCACTGATACTGCTGCAAGACCATTGGGGAAGCCAACCACCTTTTCTAGACAGTACATGGAAGGCTATGGAATCAGTATTGTTAAAGTAACTCAATACAGTGAAAACTTCAGAAGTCCTTTCTCATAGATATACTTGCACATTAGGGTGTAGTCTGCTTTCAACATAAACAGTTCCATCTGACGTGCTCACTGCCACATGAATATCAAATAGCTGGGGCGGCCTCAGGCATGACTGAGGGTGTGCCTGTACTGTTCAAACTTCCCAGTTCAATTGAAGGAGTCTGTGAAGACCTGCTCAGTCAATCAGGAAGTCAACGCAGTAAATCCACCCCCTCAAGTGGTGTAGCGGTTAGTCAAAGGGAGTGCATTTCCCTTCAACTCAGCACAGTGGAGCCGCCAAGGCAAGTGGACGTTAGGAAGTCGAAGGAAGGCACACATGTTATTTTAAGTAACTTGCGTACCTCCTGTCGACTGCTGACAAAATCCACAGCAAGTGTAGACCAGGGTTGAGAAAGTCAGCTCAGACAGAAAGGAAACTTTATGGAGTTCTCAACAGCTTATGCCCTATGTTGCAATTATTTGTGAAGCCAGAAAAAGCCAAGATTCCATTCCAAGAACAGAGATGCAAACTGCCAGCTAAAGGAAGAGAAGCTGACACATCTTCTTGTATTTTTTAAGTAGGTAGTTTTACCTGGAATAGTTAGTCACTGACTAATAACTGCGTTTCCTTCAGTGCAAGTTTCACCAGACAGCCTTTGGTGCACTCAGAAAATGGAAAACATGGAGACAGCTAAGTGTGTCTTCATTCCCACTCTATCTACCATTCTGAGGCATTTATGGCACTCTATGCAAGGTCAGCTGCACTGTGCCCCAGAATATGGGACACAGTTCGGTAGGAGTAGGATGTCTTCCAATGGAACATCTATGCCTCACTGAACAGTCCCAACACCGTACCACAGGGACAAGAGACAAGGGACAAGAGTTTGTCCCACCTAAAACTCAGGCCTTTGATACAGCATTGGCTCCAATTTAGGTAAATATCTGACTAAAATACAAGTACTGGAGACTGCGTAGTCTAGTGAGCAGGGCACTTGATAGTCTCTTCAAAGAGCCGCACCCAGGAATTTCTGTATCAAGTCCATAATTTCTGGTTGAGCAGCAACGGAGCTCTCAGAAAGACACTCATTCTTGACTTATAGCCTGCTAGTGGTGGTGAATCTCAACTACACCTAGGAAAGCAGACACACGTCTTCCATAACTAGCATTGCCTGGATGACCCAGGAAATTCCTACTGAGATGTGGAGACCCACCACTAGCAGTGTTGTTGGTCCTGGCCCATGTGTTGTACGGCACTCGGGAGAAGTAATGGTTAAAGGGTAACTATAGGGCAAGGATGCAAGGTCAGAAAAATAGCTGCGGCGTGGGAAATCAAGGAACCAGCCTGGTAAACAAGAACACGGCGCAGCTGCATGATAAGGAACTGTGAGCGGGCCAGGAACTAAAACTTTGCTAATTTGGATGTAAGCCTGTGAATGTGGAAAATTACCAAGTACACTATCTGTAGGGTATAAGAATGGCTGTAAGCTGCTAATAAAGTAATTCTCGCTTGCAATCATATTGGTTGTCGTGCTTGATCCGACCCACATGAACCCAACACTGAGACATGGTGCATTTCACCTGAAGGACACTGCTTTGAATCCTACCAGGGTCACTAATGACCAAGAGCCATGACCATCTACTGGCTGCTTGGTGGTCTATGTGAAATGAATGGAGTGGGTTTCCAGGCTGGTTCATGGTGGCCGAGTGGCTGTATCAAGGTGCCAGCCACAGCCAGCATCAATAGACACTCCCATCAACAGGGACCAAAGAGTGAAACAACAAAAAGCCCATTGCCTTCTGGCTCCTAGAAACAGACTTCTGAAGGACTATTAAACACAGAGGAAGAACACTGCTGATATGGAGGGCTGTCGACACAGCTTTAGATTGGCCTAATTCGCTTCACGAAACCAAGCCAAAGCAAAGAGGGAAAAACCTATCACACCTATCTAATCTAGCCTATCACACTTATCTAATCTTCACTTGTGCTTCCAGGGAAGCAAAGACCATTGCAGTCATTCTCAGTTGTGCAACATCAGTAATTCTTACAAACTTCTCTTCCTGCTGTTCTCAGATCTACTGAACTCAAACGCTCAAGCTGTTACTTTGGAAGAGTTGACTCAGTCAATACAACTCCACGTCTCCTAATAACATCCTGCTCTCCAAGTTAATGTCTGGTATCTACCCCCAATTCATTCCTTCATGACTACATGCAGTGGTTCCCAATGTACTCCAAGTACGAACAGTAGCATCTAGTATACCCAGTGAAACCTTCAGGACAGACTGACATCTTCTGTAAGAGGCTAAAAATATATGAGTAGACATGGGAAAAAAAAGCCACATACGTCTTGTGCAGATACAACTTTCCTAAACAGCTTCTGCAGCAGCTTTGACTTCACCACCAGTCAAGTGTCTTCTTGCTCCATCTCTTTCTTCTTAAATTAACCATATGCATTAGTAGTACATAGTAGTAGTATAGTATAGAGGTAGTATATAGGAAAGCCAGCTCCCCAGCTGTGTGAGTCACCCTCCTTCTTGCTAGTTCTATACTTGTGCAGGTTATTTTTGCGTGAGCCCTTCCTTATGACTGTTCAGTTGTCGTCACTACTTACCAGAGTTCCCTTACATGGTCAAGAAAAGGAAAAGAGCTTCCAGCTCTCAGGAGATGTTGCCTGACTGATTGCCTCGCAGAACAAACATTTACAAAATTGCCCGTAAGAGAGGAAGGCAAAATGTAGGTTACTTATCGCCCTCTCGGTGCCAAGAATTGCTGAGCAGTAAGTTCATGGGTTGGGATGTATTTTTCAATTTCTTTGCTTTCTTTTTGGAAGAATCTCTCAAGGGAAATGCCATGGGAAGTCCAACAGCAGAGTGGGTTCTAATCCCATCTCTTGCACAAAGAGAAGCAAATAAATCAGTAAAGACACACACACATACAGGCATGCAAGATGGCATTTAAGACAGACATCATGAGAGAGAAGAATGATAGATTTCCTCGCTTGTTCTTATTTCCCCAAGTCAATGGGGAAGAATTGAAATGTGGCTATTGCTGACCTTCCTGGGGACAGCACGCCCAAAGTCCTGGGAAAACACAAATATTTTGACAAGGGAATATTGACACAGGGTTACATGGTTTAAAAGGCCAAAACATTACTGGTTTAACTCCATCATGTAAATAAAGGAGACAGTGATTTATAGAGCACAGAGTGCAAAGGATCATTTTCTTGCTGATCCAAAAATAAATAAGAGATGTGGAGCTGACGGAAAACCACCCTGCCAGTATTTGATCGCTGTACACAAATACCCAGGAGTGTTTACGAAGAGGAATTTAAGAGAAGCCTAAAACTTTGGAGGGGGAAGACAGGCATGTTAGATCAGGAGGCTTTCCTCTGCCTTTAAAACATATTCTTACTTTTGTATCCCCTGGATGCACCAGTGGTGATGAAACTACAGCCACCAGGGCAAAAAAATATGCTACAGTGTGAGACAGGGAGAATAAAACCAAAGATTTTCTGTTCCTAAGCAAAACAAAAAAGAAAGGTAAGTTCTTTGAGGCAGGGACCATCTTTTTTGTGCAGCTTCTAGCACCAGACAATCCTGATTCATAACAGGAGCTCCTACGTGCTGCAACCTGCATGGAAACTACTTAAAAACACCATCACTGACAGTCAAAGTAAATATATGCTGCACACGAACAAACAAAAACAAACAAAAAGAGTAAGGACCAAAAATAAAATGTCCATGGCTAAAAAGCAGAGTGAAAGAGGCAGGAAGAGGCAAAAAGGTATCCTTTAGAAACTGGAAATCAAATCCTCCTCAGGAATATAGAAAGGAACAAACTCTGGGAAGTCAAGCATAATAAGGCAGACCCCAAAAGAACTTCTAGCTAAAGATCCCAGAAAAGAAATTGCTGTTAGTTTTTGTAAGTGCCCGAGGCGCGGTCAGAAGTACCATGGACAATTGTGGTGCTAACAATGTACTCGAGGAATACACGGCCATTGTGGAGACGCTCAACGCATTGACAGAGCGTCCCAGGGATTCCGGAGCAGTTTTTATAGCGGGGATGCCAAGAGCCATAGAACCGAACTGTAAATTGGATATAACGGATACCACTTCCAGCCGGGAGGCGCAGCAGCCCCCCTGGTTCCAGTACCTACGGAGTGTTCTCACGCTGCCCTACGCCAACGAAAAGCTGGCAGCTAAGACTGAAATTCGACTGCTGGTAGCCCTGGACCAGATTCTGCCCTCCCTTACGCTTATACGGCCCCCTCCAAGGTCAGTGGTGTAACTGCAGGAAAGAAAGCTACACAGGTGTAATGAAGACTAGAATTTGCCCCACAGCATCAACAGCTGGTAGGGATCTAGCCTATGATTGGAGCATTTAGGTGCTACCCTAATGCAAATAATGCATCCCCAACAGCTATAGCTAGTAGGTTCCTTTTTCACAAGGACTTAGAACCTGGGCTATATTACCGTGTAACCAGCTCCAACGCCTGTTCAAGTGTCAGCCATGTTCTTCATGCCACTGGACCAAATCCTGCCCTCAGCTGAACCCACACACTGCCTCTGGCTGCTGTTACCCCCCTGATTTCAATAAGGTTTCACATAATAGAGGGCAGGATTCGGCTGAAAACATCTAAACTCCCTTGGATCTTGAGCTTTTATTTATGTGTGAGAGTGAGTGTGTGTGAACAGTGCTCAGCCCTTTCTAGGTGCTGCCAGAATACAGAACCCAGCTAATAATCCTCAGCAGCTGTAATTCAGAGGAACAAAGTAAGAGTGATGTCTCCAATGTTCCCCCTGATTCTTAGTGTTCAGTACGTAGAGACCTGTCACAAACATTAACTTTCCATTCCTCTAGCTCCTTTCACCCTGAAGTGCTTTCCAGACTGTTCTCTATGAGGGATCACTTCTCCAGACACTGAAATGCAGCCGCCTCTGCTGTGGAACATGGGAGCTGTTTATACAGTTATAAGTAAAAATATTCCTGTCTAATATACAAATGTAAGACTGCAAATCTCTGCTTTAAATGGAAAGCCACTCAGCCTCGACTATTGGGCAGCCTCCACCGCATTAACACTAAAGGCGGAAAGGTGGAAGGGCATGGGGGTATTTTCTACAATCAAAGCACCTTTTCCAGCCAAGGACAATGGCTAGGAACCAAGAGGTAGTTAGAGCCCCTTTCCCTTGCAAACCTTAAGTGCTCCCTGCATGTCCATCAGATGGGCACATTTTAGGGCAGGCTGTTGCAAAGAAAGCGCTTACTGTTTGGGAGGGGGGCTTAGCTTTTCCACAGCCTCTTACAAGCCACCGGCAGGAATTAGACTCAGCAAATGCTCAGATTAAAAGAAAACAAACTGAACACACTCAGTGCAACGCCAGCAGGGGTTCACAGCACTCCCTACAGAGAAGAGAGACTCACTCTCCGAAAGTCATCTGTGCTGCTGGAAGTTAGGGGCAGCGTTTCTCAATCAGCAGGTCCATGGACCAGCACCAGTCTCTCAGATCTCCCTGAGGCAGTTTAGCAAGGCAGCAAGCCAGTTCCTGGTATCAAAAAGGTTGAGAAACATGGAGCTAAAGAACCCTCTAGGGCTAGCAGGATCTCTCTGAGTCCTGATGTATCTTCCCGGACGCCCATCTCAGTGCTGTCCCATCTTCCCAGGCGTCCAAAGAAGAAGTGAAACGGGCTAGGAAGGGATCTGCGCACAGAACCACAGGGCTAGAATAAAACTGTGAGAGACACCCAGTCTAACCCCCATCAAGATGCATTAAAGAGGCTACCTGTGGGAGCTGCCATCATCGAAGACGAAGGTCTGGTTAGTGTAGCACTCAGCGCACACAGGCATCCCCCCGGCTGCCAGGGCTCTGCCATCCTGCTGCTGAGCCGTTGACTTATAGACCCCCTGAAGACTCCTCTCTTCACCCGAGAAAGGCATCTGCGGAGTGGCAAGGGCGCCCAGCAAGACAATGTGGAACCAAACATGGGAGCTCTGTGTGGCTGGAGGCTGTCCAGGGCTAGGGTTCACAAGGAGAGTCTGGCTCCAGGGGAGCCATTGCCACTGGTCATTCACACACCTTGCCCCCTTGCTGGGTAGATTTCATGGTGCACGCAGTGCCAGGGGTTACGTCTGTTACAGTCCCGGTGTCTTCCCTGCCTGCTTTTCTCCTCCTGAAGCAACAAGTAGCATCAAGTTGAGCCTCATTGAAAGAGGACAAAAAATAAAAATAAAAAACAAAACACGGATCAGGTTGATTTTGTTGCCTTAAATGCAATAGACGATCCAAATCTTTGCTCCCAAGCTTGTCTCCCCTTTCCCTTGGGAGAGCTCCAGGCACTGCAAAGAGAGAAAGTCCATTGCAAGCAGCTGCTGTCCCCAGACAAAGCAGGAAAGAAGGCAGGAGGTGCCAGTTTGCTCCTTTTTCTCTGAAACATTTTTTTTTTTTAAACAAAATTGATTTTTTTCCTCTCTGTTGTCACAGCTTTTTCAGATGCATTTCTCTCCTGCACGATGGCACCATCTTCAGGCCACCATCAGAATCACATAGGAAACAAAGCCAGCATGGTGGTGCAAAGCACCATTGCCTTTCCCGGCTCCAGATACAGATGTTTCTGATAAATCTCTCTACAGTGCCGGGTTTCATTTGCTCCCTGTTCTGTGGGGGTGGCCGTCTGTTGCCCTGGCTCCTGCTTGCTCCCTTACTGAAGGGATTGGGAAGGAAGGGAACTGCAGAAACCTGTTCTAATTTTTACTCCATGCCGGAGAGCATGGAATTGCGGTCACTGGGATATCAAAGGAATGGTTCACACTGGGGAGCTATGCAAGATCATCCCCTGAATTACAGCCTGCAGAGATGAAGGGGGCCGTGTGTAGCAGTGTCTGCATGCTGTTGCTCACTGTGCCGAGACATGTATGTTTTTATTTAGCCCACTAGTCTATCCTTGCATTTTGGTTCACATTCTGCCCCTCTACCCCAGCAAAAAAGCCTCTAGGCGCCTGAAGAATCTCTGCATTGCATATAATCAGAAGGTCATTTGTTTTACAGAGGCTTCCTTTTCGAATCACGTGCTCTCTGTAAACACACATTTCCCAGGGCTCGAAAGAAAATAGAAACTCTGGAAACTAACCTACTTTCTATCAGGAAAGGGCTAAAGGCTGCAATTGAAGGGCACCTTCCCTCCAGGCGAAGTTCAGACTAATCTGAATATTGTCTGCAACATCTAGTCTGACATACCAACATTCAGTGAGCAAAACCGCCTTTGAGAAGTTGATTGGTTTCAGTGTCTTAAAATCCAATGGCATTTGGATGTAGTCAACCATATCCTGCTCGTATTGTGTCTGCGAACCCCTATGGAAATCATGAGGGTAATGGCCCCAGAGGCATTACATAAGTGCAGTTGAGGGCAGGAAGTAGCCCACTGGTCTGAAGAACATGGATGCTAGGAAAGGAACTGCAGCTGATTTAAGTGTGACTCAGCTACAACCATGTATTGTGGCAGTATCACTCAGACTCTAAATCCTTATGAGAAAGGACCCTGCTTGCTATAGATGCTGTGGGACAAAATATTATTTGCATTAGAGAAGCACCTAAGGGCTCCAATCACAGAACAGAGCTCTACTGTGCTAGGCACTGTACAAACACAAATCAATAATATGGCTTCAGCCCAAAAAAGCCTACAATCTGAGACATACCTTTATTTAAGAACATGGTAATGCTTACAGTGAGCAGCTGCAAGCAAAAGAAACTTCTCAATTCTGCCACCTACCAAAGACACTGCTCTGGTTCCACGAAAAGCACCACTGACTTCTAGTGTGAAGGAGCGAAGGGCAGGGAGCTGGCTGGAGTGAGATGGAGACAAGAAGGAACAGCAGGAGGAAGATGGCTGGAGGAATCACTGTTGACAGGAGCGGGAGACAAAGTGAGAGAGCCAGGCAGATGCAAGCAGTCAGAGAAGGGAGGGGATTGTCAGGGATAGAAGGCAAATGGAACTGCGGTGGGAACGCTCATTTCAGATGCGGCTCTAAAAGTAGAGTGGTTTTGTCTAGTGGCTGGAGGCGAGGACTGGGAAACAGGATGGCTAAGTTCTGTTTCTGCCTCGAGCACAAGTGAAAGTCCCTTCACTTTCCTGTGCCCGTTTCCCTACCAGTAAAAAAGGGGTTAAAGCTCCTTCAGCCCAGGATTGCGGGTATTTTCACAGCCAGAAGGCACAGTGGAGGAGCAATGTCCATTCCAAACCATAGCTAGTTGATCATAAAGAAAAAAGCCCACACAAAGCTACAAATGGTTCAACCACCATTAAATTACCAGTGCACCTTAAATAACAGCGTCCGCTTCCCAATACAGTTACAGCCAAAGAGAAAAAGGCTGAGACAGGATCAGGTGTCTGAGCATTCTTGGTCCAGGAGTGTCAGGCCAAAGGGGAGCAAGTTGAAGAACTATGGATCTGCCACTGCAAATGCCCTGCAAACCACTTCGCTCCCATTTAACTGAAAGGGTTGTCAGCTCACACACAGTTGCAACCCACTGCATCTGCAGCAGGGTCTCACAGCGGAGGCCAGAGGAGGATCCCAAAGCATGTACGGCTTGTCGCTGCTTGCAGATCTGTGCCAGGCAGCAAGACATCCAACTTCAGGAGTCATGTTTCTGCAAAAGAATGTCTGTGAAGCAACAACTCTTCCCCCCTCCCCGCACCTACCTGCATTAACTTCATGACAGTTGTCTGGGACCACGCACTCATGACCATCTAGTTCAACTTCAGATGAACAGCTTCCCATAAAGAGTGACATGTCGTTCCTTAATTTTCCAGTAAGGCAGCTGTCCTGTTCCTCCAACATGCATCAGCCACGGGGTCCAGAGGAAAACACCCACTCAAATGTTCTTGGGTCTTTGAGTCTTGCTGGGCCTGTACATTGTGTCTCTCTAACTTGGACCAGAGAGGAAAAGGCATTACATTTTTTTCTTCTTCTTCTTCCTTCCCCTCCATATGTGCTCTCCAACACTAAGAATCATGAGAGAGAAATGATTAATACTCCATGGACAATCCAGCCACGTGACACTTCCTGCTCTGTCATGATTTTGCATGTCTTTTCTGGTGCTTTGCTATAGTGAAAATATTCAACTCTTCATTCACTAATTGCCTCGCCTTATCGAGTGCCAAATGTTAACGTGCTGATCTGTAAGTAGAGGGGGTGGGTAACCAACGGCTTATTAATATGCCAGGTGATAACACAGAAGCGGAGGAGGACTTCTTTAAAATGGTGACAGTGGGGGTGGGAAGGTTAGTAAAAAACTAATGGAGGGAAACTTGGGAGAAAAAAAACCAGTTGTGCCTCTGCAAACACAATGAGGTGGGAGACGCCCTGGGTCCACCCTCTATGCCAGGCCACAACCCAGGAGCCCTATGAATAGCATTTATGCACTGCTACCTATTGTTTCTTTCCCCAGGGCTATTTCCCCCCTCTCTGTTCTCTTTTACCTTTCTTGTGACTCTGGTCTGGTTCCGCTGCTTGACTGCAACACTCCTTACAGGCTACTGTTCGTTCACCTTACTATTCAGCCTGCTCTGGCTGGAGCAAGAGGTTTTTAACCAGGAAACTAGCTGGACCTTAATTGGTCTTAGGTGCTTCTAATTACTCTGAAGTAACCCTGGCTCACTGGGCAGGGAACAAGACTCAGATCATTTGGGGGGTTATATATCTCCCTTCTAAGACCCTCCTGCTGCCCTCTGGCCCTCCTGTCTCACACAACAAAGAAAACTTACATACATTCTGAATCCAGCAGCTCTAACAGCATTGAGATGCACTTTAAGTAAAGCATTTGCACTCAGATTCAACCCCTGTTGAAGTCAATGGACTTCAGTGGAAGTTGGATGGATCAACCATCCATGTAGGAGGCGAGAAGGCTGGTGACAGAGGGATGTGGTCTGGTTCTCCCTGCTATGAATTATCCCTTATGATACTGTTTTATTATGAAAAATCTGATGCTGCACAGAAAGGCATCTTTGTTTAATGGTTCTGGTCCCATTTCTGCCTCCCGGCTGCTGTCACACCCTTGACAAGTCACGTCTCTGTTCTGTGCCTCAGTTTCTCCATCTGTAAAATGGGGGAAATGATGCTGCGCTCCTTGGTAAAGTGCTTTAACATGAATGGACAAGAAGCACTATTAAAAAGCTAAGGATTGTTCTCGCTTAGTCTGATTTGCTTATTCTCTTACACTCTGCTATTATTTAAGTCTATACAACTTTACGGCTCACGTGCATGATGCTGCAGCAAAGTAAGCTGTCTTGTTTTGCAGTGAATGAGCAAACATGCTCTCTGCTTTTCATTTTCTAGCATCTTCTTGCCAGAGGCGGCCCTCGGCGAAGGCTCCTTGAGGGGCTCCCTATAGGCCCACGAGGGCCTCCCTCTGTGGCCCTGCCCCCAACACCCTCTTGCTACCCTGCGTCCCTCCCTGTGGCCCCTGCTGCTGATCGAGGCAGACACAGCTTTTGGGGGTAAATGAAGCAGGCAACAGGGCCCCTTTCTGCTCGGGGCCCTAGGCGTGTGCCTGCTTCGCCTACCCCGAAAGCCACCTCTGCTTCTTGCTTCATATTGCAAGGTCATACCCAAACTCCATTACGCTCCCAGCTTTCAGAATTCCCATGTCATGCACTGTTGTTAGGAACAGCCCATTCCATTAAAGTCTTGAACCTTGCAGTATGAATTGGCTGCCAGCCAGATCTCAATAGAAATAATTTAGTTTGGAATCTAAAGGGAAATCACCCAGTGACCTATCTGAGATAATTATACAACGAGAAGTGCTAATAGGATTGTAGTGCATATAGTCCAGCAGGTGTGAAGAGCAGTGCATTTCTGCGTTACAATGAGAGGTGGAGATAGATTTAATCTGGCTCACCGCATGGTTCGAAGGGGGAGGCAGTTTGCGTGGGGAGTGGCAAGGGGAAGTATTTAAAGTGTTAGGCTAGGGAACAGCAATAAAAACTGTCATCAACTCCGCACTATCAAGGTGCTCTAGGGCACAGCTCAAAGACAGGCATTGCTTGATTTATACCAGTGCCATGAAGGAGCTGAGAGTTTCCCCACATGCCCCAAACTGCTCGGCCATACCAGCTGCAGGGGTTCAGCATCAGAACGCTGGGGAGGGACAGCTGTGAATACCTCAGGAATATGGATTTGGCTAGTGTGGTCTTACACAGATTTAGGGTAACAGTGCATGGAGATTTCCTGTTCAATACAAACGGGAAGGGAGGCTGCAACTTGACCAGTTGGGCCTGGACTGAATTATTCTTGAAAACCTTCCAGGGCACTCAGCTGAGCAATTCAAAAGTGTCAATCCAGACCCACCAGCCCAAACAAGCGAAGGAATAAAGGGGAAGGAAAAGATAAAGGACAAAAGGAGAGAACAGCAATACAATATCTTTCACAGCGAGGACCTCCCCGGGGATGAGGTTACAATCTGGGTAGGGAACACTCTCTGGTGTAGGATAAGGGTGGAGGCTGACCCAGGATTAGGGTCAGGACCAAGAGGGCTGAGGATTACGGCTGGCTCTCCCCAGCCAGGATTAAGGAGTCGGAGCTAGTAGAGTTCTCCACGCCAGGGTTAGGAGGTCAGAGTAAGGAAGGGCTCCCAGGGCCAAGGTTAGGGCTGATTTGTTGTTTTACAACCAAAGCCAATATTTATTTTCAAGATGTCCAGCAGCCCTGCACTGTCCCCTGGCAGGATATTCCCTTTGTTGTTTACCAAAGCTATTTTCAAATCCACCGAGATGGTAAATTTAATGTCTTGAAAAATCTCCACCTCTGTGCTCCTCAGCAGGACTTTGAGAGAAATGCAGTAAATTAGGCCCCCTCTTGCGCACACTGTTATGCGGTAACATAAGAGATCTCAGAGTCTGTCAGGCTGAAGGAAAGGCTAAAAAATGCCAGCCTGCTTTCTCTGTAAGGAAGAGGAGATGTGAATGGAGTTACATTGTTTGTACTTTGATATGGAAGATTTAAATGACTCAAAACCAAAATTGAAACATGGTCCGCCAATGCCCCTGACCTGTCTCCATTTTACGTGATCAGTTTTACCCACTGTGGGCAGCCTCATTGAAGTCAATATGTAGGAGGTCCTGCCTGGGACTTCTCACCGTACACAAAGAAGCATGTGTGTAAATCTTTGCAGTCTATGCAGCCACATTGTCTTATCAATCACCTCGTCCTCCCCTTCCACCCATCACTTCTCATTTGTTACAGTCACTTACTTGCTACATCTTGTTTTGAAGCATTCTGCAGGCTCCTAAGATCAGGACACATCTCCGTCAGTCTTTGTACGGCGTAATGGAACTCTGCTGCTGGTACCTTTGGGCACAGCCAACATAAACGAACAACCACATTACCAAACGGACAATAGAAAATGATTCATTCCCAAAAACAGACTCCACAAAAAAATATGCAACCTACAAAGGAAAATCTCCATGTCATGGAAATGGGTTTTTTTTAATTATAACATTTAGCACCGTCTAAAGATGAGTGCATCCTGATTTTGTATTAACACGTTAATGGTGATCTGCATAATTAATTTCAGCCAGCAGGTCAGGACAAACAAGTATGTTAAATTAAAAGCAATCACTTCCTGCATTTTATCAGGGGTTTGGAACCGTTGCCTCCAAGCAGGCGAAGATCAGGTTGTCAGTGTCCTATTTCCATCGGAAACAAGTGACATACAGCAGGGATGAGACTTCCAGGTATACAATAAACAAATACCTTTATTATAGGCTGGAAGAAGAGGATCAGATTCTGTTCTCACATAGTGAAGTTGGCCTCCCTTGAAATTGGACCCAGATTCGACAAACACTTGCTAATTGGAGCAGCGTGTACTGATCAGCCCCCTAATGAAGCATTCGCAGAATTTAGAGCCAGAGGAAGAGGGATCACTACCAGATCATTTGGTCTAACGCCCTCTTTAACGCAGGCCAGCCGCACCACCCAGATCCCTCCATCCTCAGCCAAATAATTTGAGTTAGACCGAAGCATTTCAGTCCTTAGGAGACCCAACTGCTGTGTGGCGCAGGCAGAGACAAGGAGACACCAATGTGTACCAGTGCCAGAGGCCACTGGGTGCCCCATGCTGCAAAGCCGGAGGGGAAAAAGCCCCGTTGTGTCTGACAACCTGACCTGGAGAAAAATTCCTTCCTGACTCCAAATCTGGCAGTCGGTTTGATCCTGAGCACAGGTGCAAGATGTGCCAAGCAAGCACCTCAAAAAGAGGATTATGAACTCCTCTGGACCGGTGCCTACCTTTTCATTTGTTCTGTAAGCATGATGCGCAGTAAAGATCGAAAGAGACAACCCTGGGCCTGCAAGCTGCTCTACGTGGGCAGAGTCCTGCATCCAAATTCACTGACTTCAGTGGGGGTTCCATA
This sequence comes from Pelusios castaneus, assembly GCA_007922175.1. Taxonomy (NCBI): domain Eukaryota; kingdom Metazoa; phylum Chordata; order Testudines; family Pelomedusidae; genus Pelusios; species Pelusios castaneus. The sequence continues at coordinate 12,582,644 of ML685804.1, forward strand.
CCGGCGTACGGTCTGATCCACCTGTTCACAGCCTGTTGCGGTGCTGGGGTCAGAGTCACCAGGAGCGGCATGTGCCCATCACCACAGGGCAGAACTGGCCACAAAGTCCACTTGCCTTAAAGGAGAGTCATGAGCCTATCACCAAATGTGATATACGCAAGTCAGCCCCCCTGCCCGCCCCATGGCGGATCTTGCCAGTACCCACACTTGACGGTGATTCTGAAAATTAAAATCCAGGGGATTCCCCAGAACCAGCAACTAGCATTCCAAGAAGTCTGCTAAGCAACTGAAACTCTGCTAGTTAATCAATTTACTCCAGGAATCAAATCCTGAGACTACTTGATTTACACCGAGAGGCATAGGACTTCATATTAGCAGCTTCCCATCTATGCACTCTCATCTACGGGTAGTCCGGCCTCTTTCTTGCTCAGATGCACTTCATGGTTTGTTCCACACCCTTCCCATCTGCCCTCTCCCACACCGGTAGAATCAGTTTGTTTCTGTGTTGTCAAAACTTTTGTTCCCACATTTTGGCTCTTAAAATAGATACCATAACATAACCATGCTAATTGTCTGAATTCTCTCTCAGAATAGGTCTAAAATTGACAGTAACTGAAACCCACGGCATACATTCCTGAGCGATTCTGTGTTACTATATTTATTTATTGATAAATATTTATCAATCCCGACTTCTGCTGAATTGTTTGGCCAATTACCATTGTGTCTTCAGTTAACATTCCTATAGTTATTACTTGTGTATCTTGTCTTTATGCAAGAGTTTGATTTTAATTTAAAATAAAAATGAAAATAAAAATAAAATTTGGGGTTTCATTTAGTTGGAAAGTGGAGTTATTTGGGGAAGGTGCTGGAAACCACTCTATCACTGACCAATTTTCAGCAAGACACTTAAATGCTCCGTGCCTCAATTTACCTACAAATGTCAAATGGAGATGAACTCTATGAATCTATTAATTAAAATCAGAAGAGGCAATTATACCACCTTGTTTGACATTTTGTATACCTTTTGTAACTTGAGGTATTTTAAAGAATAAAAGAATGAAAAACAGATGTCTTTGACAAGACCTATTTGCCATAAAATTCTGTAGACTGGTATTAATTACATATCTATCCTTTAATTCTTTGTCAGTTGACTCCTGTATCTAGTTTTCCATTTATTTTGCCCCAAATTGATGTCAAGCTAAGTGGCAGACCGTCACCCAAGTCATCCTACCGCTCTTCCTCAATATTGATTCTTCATCGTTCACTTTTCCAGTCTTCTGGAATTTCCCTAGTATTCTAAGATTGATTCGAAAATAACAGGAGTGGGCTTGATCTTCCCTCAGCCAAGTCTTTGAGGACTCTTGGATACCAGTTACCTGGGCCTACAAATTTTAAAATGTTTATCCCTAATGGATGTTATCATCCTCCTAAATAACTAATGGACTGGAAAGTACTTCATCTTTACACTATCCATTATATATTGCAGTATTTACACTTCACAAGTAGGGAGACAATTAACTTTCTAAACTACCCTGAAAGATCAAGACGAAAGGGATTATTGGATGCGTACATTATTGTCATTACCCTGTTTAAATATATTTAAGATCCTCTGGGTTGCTGGATTTATTTTATCTCTGGCCACAATGATTCATACACCTGAAGAGTCCAAGTACTCCTCTCAAAGTAATTTCATTAAAATTAGGAAACTCAGAGGAGAGCAGACAAAGTACATGCAGTGAAAGCACAGCTCAGAGTCTATAGAAATGGTTCAAGCTGAGGCATAATATTGGATGCATTCAGCTGCATCATCGTAAACGCCCTTTGAAACATTAATGACGGGATAGCTTCTCCTTTCTGAACAACAGTCATCTCATTAATTAAATAAAAATTAGGGTCACTCATGTGATTTACTTTAGCCACGACACGCTGAGTCGCCTTCTTTCTATTTCTTGCCACGTCCACCTCTGTGCTTCACTTTTCTGCTCCCCCCCCAAGTCTTGAAAGTTGGATTTTAACAAATGGCTGTTTTGCAGCCTCACGGTTCTATTTTGCCTCCCCAACTTCGGGGTAGTAATTCATACTTTGTCGTAATTCACAGCTAATCTGGTTTTTGTAAGAATCAAAAGTATTTTAGCAAACACGTGGAGGGAAAGGACAGCAGGTCCTCTAAATGCATGTCAGAAAAACATGGAAACCTGGTGGAGATTTAGCTCCATACTGGATGTGCTTCAAAGACAGCACAGCACAGCGGTAGACAGACTGTTCTATGGTACATACTACAGGAGCCATATCTGAGTTACAATTAAATGGCTGCAGCCGGTAGGAATAGACGCAGCCAAAGGCTGCACTTTTGGACACTCCAATCACAAGGGCAGAGTGTTCCATGACCGTCTCTGTCCTGTGCTGATTAGTTAGTTGGTCCATTCCCCTTCCCACCAGCCCTCTAGCTCAGCTCCACACCTGTTCCCCTTTCTCCTCCTTCCTTCCACTTTCCTCACCAATAGTAATGAGCTGATCTTCACACCCGCTCTAGGAGGCAGGGAGGTGACACCATCCTCATTTTTATAGATGAGGATTTGAGGCAGAGAAGCTAAAATTGTCAGAAGTCATCACTAATTTTGGTGCCCAATTAGAGACAGAGATTTTTCAGAATACGTCACATCACATTGAACTCTGCATGTTCAAAGCACAGTTCCCAATACCTTCAGCTGCACCCATGAATGCTCTGCAAATCTGGTATCTCAAAGGGGCTGTCTGAAAATGAGGAACACAATCAGTGGCCATCTGTGAAATGCTTTGGTTTGAATGACTTGTCCAGGATCCCACAGGAACTTTGCGGCTGAAGTAAGAATAGAATTCAGTTCTCCAACAGCCTACACAACACGACCGCCCTTTTCTTCCAACAATTCCCTGCCTTGTTTACTAAACCAACTTCTCAGACAATGAGGAAAGAGTCAAGTTTTGCTGAACTAGACTAATACAGCTACCCCTTCGGAACTTGTCTACACATAACCGCTTCCTTCACTAACTAACTCTGCTTCGTTCCCTGCCCACCATCTTTTCTGTGCACTGAATGAGGCAGAAAAGAACTTCTGGAACCAAAATAATATGTGATCACATAAGACTCCCTCATAAAGGGTACCGAATTATGCTCACACAGGTAACCTTCATAAACACACAGTTGTACAAGATGTTCCCTTCATCTTGAAAGCTTTGAACCCATTTCCCATTAAATTGCATACATTGAAGTATAACAGCATCTGGCCTAGGGTAGGTAAACTTCACACCATTGATTGATCCATTCAGGACACTAAAACAGCTTCTGTAGATTTTAAGCTCAGAGCAGAATAAATAATCTATAAATATCAAATGAAATGCGTATTTTTTCTTCTCAGGAACTTTAAGATAGATGAATTTAGGACAGATGTCTAAGCTGTGCTGTGTTTCACTGATGTTAGCTATGTCCTGAACATGCAATTTTATAGGAACAGTGTTTCTTGAAAGGATTTAAAATGTATTTGCTCTGCTAACCTCATTTCCTTCTCCCTCCGCTCCTCATTACTAAGAGAATCACTAACTGGCTGTATAGTTTTATTTTTAGCTTCACATACGGGTCATGTTAGTGCTAAAAAAGGAATTACCCAGTTGGGTAGGTGGTTGGCTGTTGTTGAAGAGAAAGCTGTGGATGCAGGCTGTCTAAATCAGCTGTTTCCAGACCCAGATCAGTTAAATTTTCAAGGCAAGGTCACGATGTTTTTTTTCCCTAGTGTATTAGGTTGGTTTTTCTGCTCTCTTGCTACTTATGAACAGACCTAGTTAAACCAATGTTCAGCTTCCTTCCCTGGTATTATAGCTAAATGCCAGTTTTAGCAACATTCTGCATGCATAGAACACCTTTCAATGGATCTCAGAGAGCTTTGTATTCATACGAATAAGGAAACTGAGGCACAGTGATTCATCCAGCAAAATCAGGCAAGCCAACGGCAAAGTAAAATTCCAGCACCTTCCCTTCTCTAACTACTTCATTCTGTTCATCCTACAAGAGACCCTTGGGCAGAACGGATAGTCATTTAACGGGAAGTGACGGGCTGTAAGGAACAGTGACATTAACTGCACTTTTCATTTCTTGCAATGTTTGTTTAACCAAAAGGATGGCAGTTTAACTTGACTCACATTGACGCTCTGACAATAAATCTCCTTATTTGCTTGCAATACCACTTGTGACAGGGTCAGACTGGAGGGTTTCCAGAGAGTTCTAGAAAGCCAATAGATTAGCCTCAAGCTCAGCAAGTCCCTTTTCCCCTTGTAGTACTCCAGATTAATTAGCACACCTGGGTCTAATTAAGGCCCCACCCCAAACTTGTTAAAAGCCTTCTCTCCAGAGACAGGGTGTGGCTGGAGTGTGAGTGAGGAGAGCTACCAGAGTGTGAGAGAGGAGTTGGAGAACAGAAAGATCTGGAGAAGGAGCAGAACGCTGGCCAGGAAGAGCCCCACAGATACAAAGACGGGGGAAAGAAAAACCCCTACCCAAAGGGGGACAAAGGACCTTTCCCAGGCCTGGAAGCCTGAGGGAAACAAACATGCTGCTAGAGGGAAGCATGGGACCCACCAAGGTGGAAGAGGGACTTTGTCACACACTATTAAAAAGTGATTGCCTTTCTAGCTCATTATTCTCATAATTAAAGCATAGTTATAATCTTTTTTATATATAGCACAATTGTTGTATAAAGTCAGTGATCCTACAAATGAGGGAGCTTAGCTCGAATGTTACCTCTGCTGCTCTGAAGAGTGCCTACAATTTTTAGTCCTAGGCGTCTGCCATATAAAGACAGGTGATTTTGCCAAATTGAACAGTGGTTTTGCAATGTGGACTAGCATAAAAACACTTTGCTCAATCATACTGACTTGTGAAGCCACAGCGCTGGAAAGAATAGAGAAATCAGCAATTCCATTCGGAGTAGGTGAAGGGAATAACATTGTTAATTGAAAGTAGGTCAACTTCACTTTGATAGACTTTCAGATGTATAATCCTTACATTGCCTTGAGAAATAGTCTGTAAACATCATTAAGTAAAAGCACTCTGGCATGCAAGATATTAATACAGACTGTTGTGATACAGCATAAATCTTCATGCAACTAGAGTACAAACAGCTAAGGACTTTGCACCACATAAAACAAAGCCAACAAGCTTCTTAAGCACTACAAAAAAAAATGGAGACAACTCTTTTGGACTGAAATTATCAGACATTATCTTGAGCCTAAAGAGATTGGTTTCCCTTCTTGAAGAAAATCACACCAAAGAGCAAGTGGAGTAGCTGTCTAAAGAACATGTGTGCTCTTAGAAACCTAGGAGACAGTCAGCTCCCTAGAACATGTGTGCTCTTAGAAACCTAGACAACAGAGTCTTGTGGCACTTTTAAAGACTAACAGATTTATTAATCGCATGAGCTTTCGTGGGAGAAAATCCCACTTCGTCAGACGCTTAGAAACCTAGGAGACAGTCCCTTCCAGCGTGTTACAGGGTAAGCCAGCTGCTAACCAGTTTCCTGGACAGTTCTGTGTTTTAGCTCCCCAGATAGAAGCCTATGTTTTGGAAATCCTTTTGCCCCTCCACTGAGCCACGGCGGGATGACCCAGGCCCAGCTTTCCACTGGCTAGAGCAGAGCATAGAGAGGCTGAGGCTAATGTTGGCTGACCTCTCAAGGGCCAGATTTTGATTATGACTACGCCAGGCTCACTCCATTCAAATCAGTGGCTCTGGCTTCACGCTGACACACAGAGATTGGGATCAGGCCATGTTGCTTTTGCAGTGCAATAAAATGACCGAAGGGGGCTAAAGATTTACCAAAAGGATCAGCTGTACTAAAATAACCATCACGGGGTACGCAGAGGGCTCCCCAACATGAGTAGCGCCTGTGTAGCTAATTCTATACCAGCCCCACCACATAGGCAGTGTGGCCGAGGGGTACCACTGAGATATTCCTATGCCCTGGCTGCCGGAGAGTCCATGGGCGACTGCAGCCGAGGCAGAAGACACAGCAATCACCAAAGCTGCTCTTTTTTTGTACCAGAGGCCAAGTCTCAGCCCCACCCCAGGCTGGGGAAGTGGCACTCTCTTCTCTCCCTGGTCCTTGGGCTAGGCTTGGCATCAACATAAGGGTTAGTTCTCTGGGTCTGCCCGAACTCTCTCAAATCTTTTATTACTAGCGCTAATAATGGTGCATGATCGCAGCATTGCTACCACCTAACTGGAGTTTCAACATCTGCTTCCAGGGCCGGGGTTCACACGGGTGCCAGGTGGTGATCAGCTTTCCAAACACCAGGCTCGTTCATTTCATGCTGCAGCCCTGCTCCAATCAGCGCCGGGAGCCTATCGATCAGAATATCGCAGCCAGCACGATTAATCCGGCGTTCCAGACAGATCCTGACCCCTTCTTTAAGAATCAATATTACGATCAAATGGGAAACTGGGAAGACAAGTGCTCTCCTGGCTCATCAGGAGTAAATGGAGACGAATTTCCCAGTTTTGTTCATATGTGAAATGCAGCCAGGATCAAGCACAATAGAATCTCGGGTCACAGGGTTACCATTAAATGTTGTTTGCCCATGGAAGGTTTACAGAATCAGTTCTGTGCTGCCTGCTGAAGCCTTCTGAGAAGAGTCAAAGATCAGTTTGTTTTCTTAAGCGCTCTGAGGGCGATGAGTGTTGCTGTGTCAAAAAAAAGAAACTGCCTCCTGAAGTTCAAACAAGTAGGTCATTCCCTCACCCGGTCTGTCCAACTAGGTCATGCCGCATGCAGTGTGCTGAGGAAAGGTGTCTTCGTTTCTATAGCTGGAAAGAGAAATAAATAAATCTGTGGGAGGCAACAGCGCAGATGAGTCAGAGGCAGCAGGGAAGGAATGAAAGTAATTTTCTGGGGAGCTAATTAATGCAGTTGGAAGAGGCAGATTCCAAGCATGCCCCAGTTCTTTGGAACTGAATAACTATTCATGGGGGGGGGGATGGTTTCGTTAACCTCGCTAATTATGGCGGAATTAATTCCTGGGTGGGTTTATGGTCAGTGAAACTGATCTAGGTATCATAACTCCCTTACTTCTCACCCAAGGAAGGAGTCCCCTGGAGAAGGAAAGCAACTGCTTGACCATTATGCCCTGCATTTGACAGGAGAGGGATGTCATCTCACAAAGGGATTGGTGGGGAAGGCGAAGGAGCTGTTGGCTCTAATAGTGGTACACAGTTTTCCACTAATTGAGCTTAATGCTGAGGCTTTGCTGGAAGGAAAGGCCAGTGGAACTGTTCCTTGGCTGGGCATAGCAGGATTTCAGACTTCAGCTAATTAAGGAATGCAGCAGAGTTTCAAGGATTTGTTTTCTGCCTCATAGACACATGTTTACAGCATGAATTTCCAAAGCAGCATTTACCTGTTGGGGGTCACTGAAGGAGAGTTGGGGGTGGGATGCTCGTATTTCTCCTGAGAGCAACCACAGGAAGATGTTTCCCCAAAGTCATAATTCACGCCTGGGCTTTAACCTGCGTCCTTCAAGTTCCAAAAGGGTCACCGTGTCAGTCTAGTTCAGTAAAACAAACAAGACTCCTCGTCTCAGAGAGGTTAATCATGTCTGCGAAAATGACAGTGAAGCAGATATAGGTTTTCTGTAGGGAGACTAGCCTGTGTCGCCCTCCCAGCACCAATTGTACGCTGTGCCAATGTTGCAAGGTTAATTTCCCACTTCTAAATGTTCCCCAGTGGCCCCAACCTGCCGTGATACCTGTATAGAGCTGGATAGGCATAGCACACCCTGCTGATACATTAGGGATTTTATTACAGAAATATCTATTCAAGAAACTAAAGGCCAGATCCTCACCCTGTGCAAACTGAAACCTCAGCTCAGGTCGATGGAGTCTTGACTGTTCACAGCGGCTGAGGCCCTGGGCCTTCAAAGAGAGGTTTGCACCCCTTTCCTTACCATTATTTGTTCTGGGCAGCGATTGGAATAAGTGGCTTTGTCTACATGCTTGTGTCTGATGTTATTTCCTGGATTGGTTGAAATATTCATCCCCCACAACACAACCCCTCCCCACCAACACACAGGGCAGGTGGTGTCCCAGCGTCACCCCTCAGCTGTCCCCAGGGACGAGGGTCTGTGTCTCTGGAGCGGGTGGAGGCTTGGCGGGTGCAAATGCAAGCCTGATTCCATGCTATCCCCTACTTTTACCTAGGGCGTGGTGCTGATGCTGAGTGCTCACTGCTCAGACAGAGGAACTTCGCAGGGCCAGCTTCGTTCCACATTTTTGCATGGGAGGAGGTGTTAATACCAATCATTCCTACTGGCAAAAATGGGCTTGCCCTGATTTTGTTTGGTTTTTTTAAGATGCAAAATCACATTTGAGATTCAGGAAATGTTTTTCCCTTTTCTCCCCTGCCAGGCAGCAGTGGCCATTCCCTTTGTATGCCACAAAGAGGAGCAGGGCATCTAGGGGTAGGAGAGGGTGATCTCAGCCCCCAGCCCTGCCCCCTCCTCCCTGGCTGCTTCAGGACTTGAGGCAGCTTTTTCAGCCTCAGTCCCTGCAGCAGGAGACGTGGGGGGGAACCCCATCCCACGCCCAGGCCGGCAGTTCCAGGGAATCCAGGTCAGCCCTTATGCCATCAATCCTCATACTCAGCTCAGCTGTGAATGCGCAGCTGTAGCCCACGGGAGCAGGGTTTGGTGGGGGCCTGCCTGGCGCCCCTTCCCAGACCAGCACCCAGGGACACAGCCATCCTGCCCACCCTCCTCCCCCTCCCATAGGCCACTGAACATAGTGTCAAGATGCCTGTGCTTTTCCTCTAAAAGAGATTACATCGTTGTAATGTAGCGATGTCTCAGTCTTGCCTGATTTTACATTACCATTGGTGGTAATGCCACGAACACATGCGGTACCTGTTTATCATTATTCGTATTTGGCTCTCCTAAGTACAGTAGCATCCAAAAGCTGTTGAATTGGGCTGGACTGCTCCAGCGAATAGCTCGCTAGAAAAGCCCAAGAGTGATTGTGCACAGAGGGTGAAGTTTCCTCCAACAGATACAAGGATCCATCTTGAACAAGGCAGAGGCCCACAGGCCCACCAGGATGGTGTGGTAGGAGAACATGGCTCTACCACTGCCCATGATGTCCTGTTCTGCAAAGAGAAGACCCCAGAACTATCATATTATTATACGTCTTCCATGACTATTAACAATAATGATCCATGTGCATCATGGGACTCTTTCAAAGTCACGTGTGGATCCAGTCTGCCCCAGTTCATTAGTTCCTTTGTTCCCATATCTGCTTAATGGTCAGCCACCTCCAGGCTGTAGTTAATTTATTAATCTTTGGGTTGGAGGATCATTAACCCAATAGATTTCTGGAGTGATTCAGCTCAACAACCCCAGGCGGTAAATGCATTTAAGTGAGTGTGAGGGCAGTTAATTGAGCAGCAAAAGCTGATTTAAATAATCAATACAGCATCGATTTACCTCCACTTGTTGGCATCCAAGTCAAATTGTTCCACAGTGGTCACTTGTGTAATACCATCAAACCCTCTCAGTGGCCAGCAGGTATCCATTGGCTGCCGCAACTTTCACCTAAAGATAAATCCCTGGGTTTCAGAACTGAGGCTGCAGTAACAAGCAAGGAGTGGCTTAAAACTACACTAGTTCTCACCACTGAAGAGCTCTACAATATTTTCACATTGTCGGCAAAGATAAATGGAAAGGGAAGGGATGAGATCCTGCAAGCTGGGCTGTTTCTATCTCTCAAAGACTCTTACAGCTGTTGGTCTTCTGTATTACCATGCATCACCAAAGCAATTCACTCTGGGTCTGTTGGCATATTCAAGCCTCTATGCCCAGAACAAAAAGAAATTGCCCAAAAGCAGGCTTGGCAATTTGAAAAAGAGAAACAGGCTTGGCGTTTGCTAGGAGTGAATGGCATTTAATATCCCAAACAACTCAGCTCATGTAAAAAAGAGCAGACAAGGGGCAGAGATTGAGATGCAGAATATCAAGATCTGCCCATAGGGCCAGCGTACTCTGAAACTGCCGTTAGATGATCAGAAGTGAAATGGTTAACATTAGAACTACTGTCCTTGGGCTTCAGAGTTAACAGCTGACTGGAAATGGGCAGTTCACCCATCGCTCAGGGCTATCGTACCTGTCTGCAGACTCAGCAAAGCAGCCCGGCTTACTCACAGACCCATGGGGAGAAGCTCTTGTTTTTGAAAACAGATGTTTCTGTTTGAATTCCGTGGACACTGCTGAGAAGCCAGCAGCAGGGCCCACTGATTGCCTGCCCAGCCCATCCCCTGAGTATACAGTAATGATCCTTGCTGTAGAGATTCCTCTTCCCACCCTACCCATCACTTTCCAGGGTATTTTAAATAATCTAATTACAGACTTTCTGTTGCTCTAATTGTGCCAAGGCTATACTTCTCTGAAGGTGGCACTTTCAAACACAATTAACATGCAACAATCAGAGAAAGCTAAGAACCCTCATATGATGGCAATGACGTGCCTATTTTCAGAACTACAAGGGCTGTTCATCTTTGCCACAAGCATTAATCAGAGTTTGTTTTACTTTATCGCATGCATACATTGCCATCAGCAAGGAAAGGGCAGAGAGAAAATATACAGGAACAAATATCTTTTCCCAGCAGGGAAGACACCTGAAAGTAACTACATTTGATGAGGTAACTAATATAAAAGAAACAAATAATTAAAAACTCATATTTCTTGCGGCTTCTTTCTGGGCATTGTACTCTGTACCCAACTTTTCAGTACCATTTCCCATTGGGAGCACACTGTATCTGCCCTTTGTGTTCCAAATTGGCTGACCATTGATCCCTGAACAAAATGAGAGGACTTGGTTTTTTGATCTGCATCCTGATTTATTTGGGTCCTATGTTATCATTTTTCTCTATGTTGAATATGGGGGAGAATGCCGAAGTCGTAGTTTGCCTTGGGTGCCTAAAACCCTTGGGCCAGCCCTGGTCCTGATCACATGAGCTACTTATTTCTCTTTGATTTCATGGAAGTCATCGGTGACTGGATTGAATCGCTCAGCACTACAGCGCTCCTTGAGATCATCTCAGCCACTGACAGCAACTTAGTCAAAGCGCTCTCTGCCGGTATTCACGGAACAGCAAGAGGACCAGTGGAAGAGAAACCAGGAGAAAGAAGTACACAACAGAGCCACAAGATCCTAGGTTCTAATCCCAGCACTTACCCTTGTGACCTTGGGCAAGTCCATCTCCTTTGCTATAAAGCAAAAGTTTTCCAAAGGGAATGTAACGGTTCTTTTAACATGTGCTCAGTATATTGCTGTCCCTAATAACAGTGCATCTAAAATGCAGGCATTTATTCCCTAGTGATGCATGCCTTTAGACAAGTGTCAGCTCCGATACCAACTTCCTCTGTGACCATGGTCATTTTACTTAACTTTTCTGTGCCTTAGTTTCCCCATTTGTAAAATGGGGGATATTCGGTTGCCATCCTTTGGAAAGTGCTTTGAGACATGCTGATGAAAAGTCCCTTATAAGAGCAAAGTGGTATTATTATTTAATCAACAAAACTCAGTTTGATTAATTTAAAAAATGATCCTGTATTCAAATAAGATACCTATACAGAATATAGATTTAAATAGCATATGGTATGGCTCGAATTTAAGGAAAGAGAAGGAAATCAGGGTGCAATGTGGGATGGCTGGTATATTGTGGAAATGAACATAAGTAGAAAACTCTCACTGTGTATCACTAGGTGGGCTACTTTTTGGCAAACTGATATCTTGGAAGAGAGAGAACCCATAAGGAATAAACTCTCCAAGGCTTCAAAACCCTTCAAGTAAGACACCACCACATTTCTCACATGCTAATACTCTCTCAATTCAACTTATATTTAGCAATGTATTTCAGAAGCTGAATGTAGCACTTACAGAATGAGCAGAGGGCTTAATGTAGTCTTTATCAAGTGGTAACTGGTTATCAAAGCTGTTATTAAACTCAAGTAGGAACAACCTCCACAAAGATACAGTGAAGATTTTCTATGGTTTCCAAGAACCGTATGTGCAAAGTGCAATTAAAAGCTAGGGATGTGATTATAAAAGCATGTTTTCAGCTCAGCCCTAGCTCATTAAACAGAGGAAATATCTCCTTTTATATGACAAAAGTCAAAACTTGCATGTCTTTCATATGTCTGCACTTTTTATTAATGATTTTTTAAAAAAAATAGTCTTCAATTTTCACTAAAAATTCTGAAGATAGCAAAGAGAAAGACAAATTTTGTACAGCTTCCATTTATTAAGCCATCTCCCTCCCCAGCTGGAGAACTGGGGGTCCAGAATTGTTTAAGATAGGCTGTCTCACAGGTTTACACCTTCACTGATTCCTACCGAAACCATTTTCCACTGTCTTGTTTACTAATCAGCACTGTTTTAAAATTAATAAATAGCTTCAGACATCACTCTCTAGTCCATTTCACCATTTGGTTCTTATCCACTAGCAACACACCGTAAAGTCTGGTCAGCAAGGACAGCAGAAAATGTATCTTCTTTTAATTATCTATACTCCCTGCCTGACCTTGAGCTGTTACTTAGGTTTTCTGCAGCTCAGCCTGCCCCCCTCTGTAAAATGGGAAGTTCCCTTTCTTTACCCTATCCTTTGTCTGGTCTATTTCATTGGTCAGCTCTTTGGAGCATGGACTGTCTATTACCATGAGCTTAGTGCATGAGGGACCTCAATTTCCATCAAACCTGCAAAACACTATAAAGGTGCAGTGAGACACACCATGAGACGCAGAGGTGCCAATCCAGTAGCACTCCCCATCTGTTGTTAGTGTATGTTTACTCAGTCACAGAAAGTGAAACAGGGTCAAGCTTTTAGGGTTCCAGAGTACTCTCATAAAGCAACTCAAACTTCCCTTTCCTCCCCTTCCCAACCCCACAGCTCACTCCATCGTGCCGACCGATCATAGTACAGACCACCCTGTCGCAATGATGAGACTGCTGGGCCAATGGCATGTGCCATGTCTATGGCGGCAGGCGCCACGTTCTCCATTTCTGAATGCACAGCTTGATCTCTTGGTCACTTCGCTTCCTTATGACTTTAGAACATGTCCATCACCATGGTATCTGGGCTCCACAGACACAGCATTAAAAGCTAAGAGTCCTCACTGGCTCCCAGAGCGGTTGCCATTGTTCATTGCTGTCCTAGGGGTGGGCATATTATCATGACGGAAAATAACCCATCACCTAAAAACTCTGAAACACTAAAATTCCCTTTCCCAAATTAAACCAATTACTTGATGCCTCCGCTGAGTAAAAGCTGCTGCTTTGATCTGGGGCTTTGGGGTGGGTTTTTTTTCCTAACAGTATTATATTGGCCCCCATTTATACACCCAGCAACACTTCAAAGACAGGAAGGAAGCTTTGTCAGTTTATTGAATATTTACATCCACACCACCTATTGATGGGCAACTAGCAGCTGTTTATTGACAAGCCTGTAAGCAGCATTGTTGCTTGGGTTATTAAATCCCTATTGCCATGACTGTTCAGAATGATTACTACAATCACAGTGTAATTTAAAATAAAGGATTTCGCAACAGAGTACTGCAAACACCAGCCTTAGCATAGAACAGCAGCAATTGGAAGGGTGCAGCCCTGAGTTTGATTATTAATGTTTTATAAATACACCAGTGAAGGGTGCCAATGTATTTTTTTCCCCATGGAAATGGTTTCAAATGCTAGTAAACTTTTGCTTTCTAAGGTACTTTAGCAGGGAGTTTCAACTTCTGTGAGGAGGAGGAGGTTTTCAGAATATATTCTGATTTTTTAAAAAAAAACTAGGAAAAAACATTTGTTAGCTATTCATTTCTAGAGCCAGGATTTAATAGACACTTTTCATTCTGATCACCAGCTTGCCAAGGTGAACTTTCTCTAACAATTATGGATTTATTTTTTTTAAGATGAACTAGTAGGTGCAGCCATCCGAACTCAAATGTAAATAGTATTTAGAGCTAGGAATCAGGGGACATCTTTCTAGTGCTTCTATATGCGAGAAATTCAACAGGAGAGGAAGGAGCCAAAGAAAAGGTGAATGCTTTACGATTCTGAATATTTCCCTCTTCAGTGCATTGTCCAAATATTAACTAAATGATCCCCAGAGAAATCTCTGTAAGCTGGATACATCTGTGTTGCTGTCCCTGTTTGTAGATTGGGAAACTGAGACACAGAGGTACAATTATACTTCATTTCAGTTTCTGGTATTCACAAGCACTAGAAAGATGTCCCGATTTAAAACGCTTTCCATTTTTCTCTCCTCCTCTGCAAACCTCGCCTCACCCCGCTCCTAGATTGAATACATAATAGAGCTAATTAAATAGCAATTAGAAGTGGGGGGGGGATGATGAAGGAATCATTCACTATAGCACTTTGGGGGAGATCAAGCAAGCAATCAGCACAGCTTGTTACAATATAAAAACACATTTCACAACGTGTAGGTATTTTAAGGCTATTAACACGGGGTACATCCTTACCGCAGCACCTCCATTTGCCTGTGCTTCTCATAACCTCAAACAAAAAGAGCCATGCCATCAATGCCACAGGACCCGAGGCACCTGTGGGAAAGTGCAATTCATCAAGGCTTCTCTGAACACATCCCAAAAATATAGCATTCCAAGACATTCTCCAGAGGCCATTCCATCCACGGTACCAAATCAGGAGGGACGGTGTTGAGTCACCTGAGTGGCTCAGCCAGCAACAGTGGGAATCCAAAGCAGAATAAGCCTTTGTTGCCCTGAGCAACTGGATTACCCCCCCCCCCTTTAATATAAAAGATCTTGCCCATCCTTCCTTGTAGACTTTCGAGGGGGTGACTGTTGGATTTGGCCAAAGATCAAACTTTAAGCCTACAGAAGGATGCACTGAAGTGGTCAGAATGCAGTGAGCTATGCAGTCAAGTCAAAACTAATATGGAGGAAGGGAGAATACCCCCCCCCCCCATGTACTGCATCTCTCTCATGCCTGATCCAGGCTATTGTAAACAAAGCACCAGCCAGAAGAGAAGTACAGTAGGCCAGAGCCCTCCCAGCTTTTTCCCCGTCAGTTTTCCCCTCCCCATCTCAGAGATTGTTGCAAAACAGACAGACCATTTAAAAAGCCTCACAAAAGGATGTGGAGGATAAAAACCTGACCTTTGCTGCAAGTTTGGGATACAATCCCAATGGAGCTTAAACTGGGGAGATGCCAGCCCAGGGTGGCTGGGAGCAGAGAGGACAAAGGCAGCAGTAAGCCTGCTACAAACGCACTTCAGCTTGTCACTACAGATTTCTGGAGACATGATCTAGTAGGACTAAGAACAGGACTAGACACCAGGAATTATCAATGACTAATCCTGGTTCTGACACCGACTAACCATGCAGTCTTGGGCAAGCCACCCTCGCTGTCAGTTTCCCCATCTATTTAACAAGAAACACTATTGAGCAACCGCCCAGGACTTGGCAAGGGCAAATATTTGCAAAGCACTATGAACCATAGCAGCCAGGGAGGTCCATCCAATGCAGCATCAAAAGTTACATTAGCATAGAGAGAAGGACCTGAGCTACACTGGAATGTCCTCCACAATGCAGTTCCTAGGGCAGTGGCTTTCAAATGTTTTAGTCTGCCTATCCCTTTCCAAATAATGTAGTCTATGACGCACCCCATCTGAGATAGGGTCAACATATATCTACGAAAATGAGGTGGAAAAGTGTCTATAAAGGATAATAAGATGCATCGTCGACCAGCACAGGATTTTTCTTACATACCCCCAATGACTGCTTGCATACCTCGGTTCGGAAATTGTCCTACGAGCACAGAGGCCCATTCCATCGGGCTTCCTGCCTTCACAGTAGAACAAGTGCCTACTGAAAAAGTCTGAAGGGAGAAAAGTAAGCCTGCTAATGAAGTTGGGAGCATTGATGATAGAATCTCCATGCTAAGTACAGTGGGAGACTATCACATGTAATGCAGAAACAGCCTCAGCTTCTTGATTTCCTTGCTGTGGAGGCAGATGACGGCAGCTCTGCCATGCGCTTTCCAAGACACCCCAACAGTCACAAGAGAGACAAAAGAGAACAAGCAGATCTGTCCCTGCCATAGAACCAAGAGCTTGCCAGACTACAACCAGACCTGCTGATTGTTCTCTTTTGAAAATCCCTCTAGAGCTTAATACGTGGAATCTTGTTCACAGAGCGTCAAGTGTCCAGCGCCAGAGTTCTGCTCAGGGAAAGAGGAAAACCAAAAGCCTAGCAGTCCCCTCCTTAGCAAGGAAGGAATCTGGCTGAGATCTGGGCCTGGGTGAATATAACAGAGCAATCCCCCGCCCCAAACCAGACGCTTGGGGAAGTGTCAGAGGTGGAGCTAAAGGTCTTCCTGCTCCCAGCACACAACTGCTCCTAGAAAGGGAGGCCTAAAAGTCCATTCCAGAAACTGATAGTCCAGTTTGGTGGGACAGCCATGCAGCAGACCAGCCCCTCGTAGCTGTGCAAGAAAAGCTCAATCTTTAAATGAAAGGCTGTTTGCAACCTCCCCATATGGGTTGTTTTCTACGTGTTCTAGCTGACCCTCTTCCAAGCCCAGGACAAAGGCTCTTCACAACAACAGGACTCGTGATGATTATACATATAAAGAAACCTCCCTCTAGTACAAGACATGGAGCTCTAGGGAGGCGGGAGCAGAAGCAACTTTTCTTTAAGTCTAGCGCCTTCTGACTGGCACCAGATTCCTAAATGGAAGATAACCCTTCTCCAAGCACAAGGATAACATCCTTTCCTGCTGTCTGAAAAGGGCCTTCGGGTTTTGACAATGTGTGGAGCTGATGCTTACAAACAACCCTGCAACAAGAAAACAGGGCACACAGTCCAGATTCTGCAGGTAAGCACACAACAAAGCCGTGTGTACACTTGCTAGGAGAAACGATATTTCTAAAAGGAGATTTCAGTTT
Source organism: Pelusios castaneus (assembly GCA_007922175.1). Taxonomy (NCBI): domain Eukaryota; kingdom Metazoa; phylum Chordata; order Testudines; family Pelomedusidae; genus Pelusios; species Pelusios castaneus. The sequence goes on from ML685804.1 coordinate 12,599,638, forward strand.
GGAGGGATTTTAGTTTCATTTAATTAGTGGAGTTTGGGAAACGCCCTGTTTGTGCCTCCTACATGTAGGTTCCTCTTTGTCCGGATCTTTGGCCATCAGAGGCTCCCTGCCTTCACTTCCAGCCTTTAGTCCACTTCCCTACTATCCTTCCTGGGTCTGGCTGCAGGGAACCAGGAACTTGAAAATTCCATGTGGATCCAGCGATGGAGATGGCTTCCTAACCTTTCATGACTTCAGGAATCTTGCCAGACTCAACTCTCACCCCCACCAATGCCTTCATGCTGCTTTTTGGGGACTTCCGTACTTTGCTCAGTGGATTCTTCAAACTCCATGTTCTTCTGCATCCCAAAAACCTTCAGCGGTGCCTGTACGTCAAGCCAAGATTAATAAAGCAAAGACTCTATTACACTCATTCTTCAGCAGCTATATATTCAGAAATCACTGACGCCATCACTGAAACGCCGTCTCTTCTGACATGGATCACAGCAGCTGTTTATCAGGACAAAGCCACATTACATGGCTGTTCAGGACAAAAAGCAAAGAGTGTTGTGTCCAATTGGAACACCAGAAAGAATTTTAGTTTGGCATATGTAACAGCCCCTCTGGCATTTTAGTCCATCCACTGTACTAAGATCCCTACTCTGACAAAAATGACACCGGGATCTTTAAGGGCTACAAATTACAAGGACCTTGATTTGGGATCTTAAAGGACTTTTTGTCCATAAGGCAAAGGGTCAGTTTGCATTCATTCAGTGGTAAAGCATGCAAGTTATACTTTCGCCAAGCAAGTATTGGGGTCAATACAAGGTTAAGTGGGTGAAATTTCATGGCCTGTGCCACACAGGGGGGTCAGACTGGATGATCTAATTGTCCTTTCTCCCAGGACCCTACAGCCTGGGCTCCAGTTTGTGCATCAACACTGCAATTAAACAGCCCCTTAGCCTGAGCCTTGCAAGCCCAACTCAGCTGGCACATGCCAGCTGCTGGATTTTAATTGCAACGAAGACATATCTTCAAGGTATTTTACAGCTCTCTGATACAATACTAGCCCAGGGTCTTTGTATTCTCATCCTAACCTGACCCAAACCGTGGCTTCTGCAGCCGAACACTCTCACACATTCTCTGGCCCGAATAATAGAGCTCCACTCAGCTTTCCTTTTAACTCCAACCTTAGGTGTTTATTCCAAGTCTCTGGGGTATGACCTTTGCTTTCCATTTTTCCAGACAACAGAGTCCTGTGGCACTTTAACACGGCTACCCCTTTGGCATTTTTCCAGCCGTTAGGCTCTGCATTATGAAATGCTTCCCTCTGCTGGTCACAGCTCAAATCCCAGCAGTGTTCTGCATTTGTTTAGCAATGTGCAGATAGGAGGAACGTATATAGACACCGACACTTTGGCACCTGAATGGGAAGGTGAGGAGTAAGTAATCTACTGCTGTGATATTCATGGAGGCAATTATCTTGGAGGTAAGAAACTAGAGGCAATTATGAGGGAAAGATCATTTCTGACTTTGCAGCTGAAATTGGGCAGAGAATAGAAAACTTCCTTCAATATTAACTGTCCAGGGAGTTAATTTTTTTTTTTTTTAAGTCAAATTCTTCCCACATATGAAGTTTCCATTGTCTTCATCAGGAAGTGTGTCCATATATCAAAGGGTAGCATTCGGCTTTTAGTTCACAACAGTGTTATTAGCCTCCCTAGGCTATACGAAGCCTGCACTAGCCAGGGCAAACTGCCTAAAGCCCAGATCCCCAAGATGCAGGGTTGAGAAAAACAGAGACATTGCAGGTGAAATTGAAGAACCTAAATTGGAATATGACCTGGATATAGGATCGAATATTGTTACCCTTGAGAAAGGTATCATGCAATGCGCACAAGCTGCGAAGACTGCGTGTCTGTCTTATCAAACAGCAGCACCTGCGCAGACACCACTCTGGGACGGTATCGCAGTATGATTCACGCAGGGAGAAAAGCACTGTCTTCTCCAATATTTATATCAAAAGCTTGAGGGCCCATTAATGACAGAACCTGAGAACTTATTCACAAGTAAGAAAAGATAACTACAACATTAAGCTCTGCTCACAATTTCTTAAATTAGGAAGTGTGAAGTTGATCCCTTTCTTTCACAGGGTTTGATCTGCAGCAACAATACAGACTAAAGCTGAGAAAGCAGGTGAGCAGATCTTTTTGACCACATCATCTTGTTTACATAACCCAGCATCCATTATAACATGATTTTCACAGTGCATACCCACAATAGCTGTGTGAACAGACATGTGCCTTTCATGGACTCATCCTCCTCAGAAGTCAATATGGATCATAGAAATTGCAGCAGAACAAATTAATCATCTACAAATGACTACCTCTCAACACAAAACTTGTTAAGTTTGGCAAATATATATAACAACTTCCTAGTTTTACTAAATGCAGCCTAATCTGCTCTGCAAGGTTAATGTCAATGTTCCTTTATTCTTGTGGGGTGTGCCTGTTATAGTGCAAATATATTTCTATTTGGGTCCTACCTTCCTCTGCGTATCAGAAATTAATAAAGGAAACTGAGAGAATTCTAATTACTTTGGGTTCTATGCAGCTGCAACATAGTTGTCCCATATTGTATTTCCTTTCACGGTCAGATAAAGTAAAAGGCACAGTGGATCTGGTTACCAGCGGGTAACCTTAGCCTGAAAGACCTACGTACAATCTTACCTCTTCAGTTTCAGATGTGGAAATACTGCTTATAATTGTAAAATATAATTTGATCTAAAAGGGCTTCAGTGATCGTGAGAGCACACAGAATTCACTGGTACCATGCAGGTAAGTGCTTTCTATCATTCAGCTACAGTAAACAATCTAGGAGGAGACAACTTAGAATTGCAAATGTTACCGTGGGTCTTTAGCTACAATAGGAGTGCTCTGACACCATCTCACTTATTAATAAATATGCTGATAGTAAAGTAATTGGAAAGTGTTAATTTTAGTTATTTATTTTAAGAATATTGACTACAAAAAGCATTAAAAAAACTAAGTCCATACCTAGCAAATACAACTTGTACAATTGTGTTAAACTAAAAGGTGGAAGCCTAAAATGATAAATGATCTTCCCAAGGTAGAAGTCGGAAGTCCCATCCCCTGGGATATTTAAAGTGAGACCAGGCAAAACATTAACAGATAAACGATAGGGCTAATTAGGAGGCAGATAGTTTAGATGAAGTGATCAATTTCTTCCAATTCTAATCTCTGGCATTCTGAATGAGAAAGTCTATAATTAACAAGTCACAGACTTCCCTATTTATTTCACAGATTCTTCAAGTCATTGGGGCATTTAAAAGGTCACAAAGACTGAAGACAAGTTCCAAAGGGGGAGCCGTGTTAGTCTAGTTCAGCAAAACGAACAAGGAGTCCTATGGCACTTTTAAAGACTAACAAATTTATCACATGAGCTTTCCCACTTTATCAGATGCTTTGAAGATGGGGAACTTACTGTAACTTTCTCCCATGAAAGCTCATGCGATAAATACATTTGTTAGTCTTTAAAAGTGCCACAAGACTCCTTGTTTGTTTTGAAAGATTGCTGAATAAAGCTTTTAAAATTATGGAACTCATGCTGAAGCATGAAGTGTCATCTGTTGGGACATTAGGAAAACTGACACCAAGAAGTTTGAACTAATTCAGAAAATATTGGCATATTAATGTATGTGGCCACCATTTCCATACGCTGAAGTGAGCAGGCCTGACAGACTAAAGGGCTTATTACTGCATTTTTCATTCATGGAACTTTTAGCCCGTCACAAAGATGTGGGCACCATTCTCTATTTTACAAACGGAAAAAGTAAAGACCAGAAACGAACAAGTGATTTGCCCAGAATAGGAGAGCAAAAAACAGAACCTAGCTACCTTGGCTCCACATTCACCTGGTATCTTCTAAAATGATTACCTTTATAAATCAGTTAAAAGTAGATGGGAATGACCATCTCTTCTCTTTTCCAGATGATGTTCTGCAGGCTTCGGACACATCAGTGGTGTTTTATTCTATTCAACATCATGCTTTTCCATGCTCTGCTGTTTGGAGGAGATTTGCTGGAGGACTATTTCCTACATGCACTACCTGTCACCTACACTGACATGAAAATTCTCAAAATCAGGGAGACAGCCAGGAAATTAGACATGGATCCCCTAAAGACCAATATCTCCAAGTCTTACATTATCAGCTGTTCAGAGGTGTGCTCTGATCAACAGGTACTTCTGCTTGCTATTGTGTGCAGCAGCCCAGGAAACAGGACAAGACGTAACCTGATCAGACAAACATGGGGTAACGTGACAGGCATCAACGGGTACACTATCCTTACTTTGTTTGCTTTAGGAAAGCCATCTTCAGAAACCGCCCAGTTAGACATCAGCGAAGAGTCTCAAAAGCATGGAGATATCATTGAAGGAGGCTTCCTTGATTCTTTTGAGAATCAGACACTGAAGATTATGATGAGCATGGAGTGGACTGTAACATTCTGTTCCACTGCAAGGTTTATTCTTAAAACTGATGAAGAAATGTTTGTCAACCTCCCAAGCTTGTCTGAATATTTGCTTAGCTTAAGAACACATCTGGAGGACATTTACATTGGAAGGGTCATTCATCAAGAGATGCCTGATAGAAACCCTCAAAGCCAGGGCTTTCTTCCTCTCAGTCAATATAAGGAACAGTATTACCCAGATTACTGTAGCGGAACAGCTTTTGTCATTTCCCAGGATGTCGCTCGGAAGATCTACGTCGTTGCCAAGTACACACCAGTTTTGGTGCCTCCCGATGTCTTTGTTGGAATCTGTGCTAAGAATGCTGGCATTGTACCCATCCAAAGTTCTAGATTTTCTGGGAAAAAGCACATTAGATACAACCGATGTTGCTACAAATTCATTTTTACCTCTTCCGGAATGAAAGACAATGAGCTATTTAAAGAATGGAGAGAGATAAGTGATGGGAAAGACTGCACTTTACTTGAAACTTATTATGGACTGGTGTCCTGCAGAGTCTTGACATACTTTGACAAGTTTCAACATTTTAACATAGATACAATAAAAAGACAGGCTTTGCGTTTTACCAATTAACTTCTACGTGTGAAAAGAACTCTGTACTTACCCTTAATTGTCATATTTCCTGTTTGAGTGAAAGTTCATCTTATTTTTTGCCTTTTGCATTGAACATTTCCTTTGTTAGTTTTTAATATGGAAGTGTCCCACACCCCCTTCCCATTATGAAAGCGAATTATTCCTAGTGCTAAAAAGGTTGTTTAATTTATGATAACGAGTGCACTGAATGTGCTTTTTTTCACATACAGAATCTATAACTGCATGCAATTCTGATTTTCCAAGTAAAAGTTAACTTAAAGAATTGGTGTGTATCTACTGCTTTTTCATGTCATCTAATGTTTTGCCTCTCTAAGCAACAAATACTTCTGTAGTTCTGATCTAATTGGAATGAGTGAGGCATCATTAAATCCCAACCTACTTTGCAAAACACAGGAATCACATCACTCTCCTAACAGTGTAGGACTCAAAGAATGGTGCATCCCACTGATGCTACAAGTGGAAATCTTAGATTAGCTGATTCTTCACGGGAAACAAACCAATACTCTCAGTCCTGTAAAACTGTCCTTAATGATCACAAGTAGTCAGGACCTCAGTTTACATTTCATTCAGAAGACATGGCCTACAGAAGCCCTGTGCCCCAATAAAATGTTGCAATATGAGGGTCAGCATTGAATCTGCAATAAGAATGCCACCTAATGACTGCCACCACTTCTTGTAGAGTTCTCCTTGGAAGTCTCTCATTCAAATACCGGCCATATCCAATCTAACGCAGCCAATGGGTGCGGACAAGATCACAGCCTACCATGGAATGGCTGTGATGGGCACAGCATATTTCCTGTTGTGTAGAGAAACTCAAAAGGCGATTAAAAAATTGTAGATTTTTTGCAACACATGCTATGTCAAATTCTCTAGACATTTATACCACAGTCATCCTCATGGATGAAATGAAATTCACTATATGCAATTGTACACACTGATTCTTCATTTTTAATCAAATCCATCACCACAAACAATGAAATAGTACTAAGGATTTTAACTTTATGTAAGGGCCAACATCACTTCCATAGAAGAATTTCAGCGTAATTGACTCATGATTGTGCCAGTTCTAAGTAACCTCAGAACACTGCAGGTGATGCATAGTCTAATAATTAGCAGAGAGGATTCAATGTCAGAAGAAGTTAAAGTTTTCCATGGATTTTTTTCCCATTTGTATTTTTGATGGTGAAACGGGACCCCTATCCTTGAAGAGAGACACTTTCTGAAGAGTTCTAATAAGCAGCATAAAGGTGTGTGAAAGAACACGTTAAGTACTCATCTATTAATTCAGTGCAGTGCCAGAAGTTTACTTTGGAGTCTTTGAAAGAAAAAGGCCATAGGAGTTTGTCCTTTATTTAGGTCTTATTTACATAGGACATGCCAGAATAACACCGGTATGGACAAACATCAAAATTAAGGTGATCTTAATTAGTTTTAGCTTAATTCATTTTGTAGTGAATTAACTAAATTGAATTAAAGCAATTTTAGTTATAAATAAAAGTGTCTAGACTGTGGCTTAATATAGTTTCACCAATCCACTTCAAATTCACACCCTTTATAAACTCAGGTTAACTGTCTTGAGCATCCCTATGCAGACAAGCTCTTAACCACTGAGATACTGCCAAGTTGTTTTCCTGAATTCTCATTCCCACTCCCCATACTGCATCACTGGTCTTCCCTCCACCCCCCACTTTATGGACCTGCCCTCTATTACTTTAATTACTAAGGGGGAAAAATAGTTATTTTATTTCTCATCTGTGCACATTATAGGCTGTACACAGCATGCAAGTCATATAAAAACACTTCTGTGGCATTGTAAAATATTGCATTAGACATATGTTGCAGATGTAGCTAATATTCCCTCCAATTGATACACACAGTAGTTTTCATAGACATAGTTGCACATGCTCACACATGTAACAATGGAAGAAACTCATGAATTGAAGAAAGTTTACTGAAATTTCACTACACTGATCGGACAGTACCACCACACAAAGGCCACTTAAAATACGGAAGCTAAACTAGCCAGCCCAAATGGAATACTTTCACATTTTCAACATCATTTTTAAAATGTTTTTCCATACGCAAGATTTCTGACATTTCCGGTGACTTTTTTCCTTTGACACAGTGCAGGCATTTGCTGTTTCTGGGTAAAAAGTGAAACATTGTACATACTGCATTCCCCAATGTTAGCCAACAGAGGTAATGATACACAAGGTGTTTAATTCACACCTACAACCACAGCTCTAAAGGACCACTGTTGGTATAATCTTGAACAAAAAGATCTTTTTTCCAATTCCACTTTGTAAGAATAATCCACAGACATTAGTCACAAAACAAGTTATTTAGCATTTAATAGTGTATTACTCATTACCTTTCCTTGCCCGACTCCTAGCACACTGTCTTTTTTCGGTCCTCTTGCACCTTGTCTCATCAAGGTCCCGCACCATAGCAATCACCCAGCAGAAGACAGCTAGGCACTGTTTCCTGCGCAACCCAACACTATTACTCACTGGCTCTGCCAGAAGGGCGCTGCAGTGCAATCCAGGCAACCTACTCATTTGCCCTGGTTTAGGGGGCAGGGAAATGAGCAAGCTACTTCTGTACAGACCGCCAACATGACATTTCTATTACTACCGCCTGTTTTTATTTAACACATTTTTCAAGTATTCCACAGATTTATTTTTTTTTTAATCCTTGGAACTAAAGTAATAGATATTTCATGGGCTAAATTAAGACAAACCAAAAAAAAAAATCAATATGATTGATTTTGGGGCCAAAATACTCTACTTAATGAAGAGACTAATGGTCCATCTAGCCTGGAATCCTGTCCTCCATAGTAGACATTTCAGAGGAATGTGTCAAACCCTACACGGTACACCTAATTATAACAAGTTATAGCCATGGTTACTTCCTCCATAGCTCAATTTATGCCCTTAATCATAAAAGCTCCCTGGGCTTCACTTTTATTTCAACTAATGTAACCAAAATTCAGATATAATTAAAAGTAATAACTTTTAAAATTAAAAGAAACCAATTTTTGATCAAAATGAAAGTAAAATCTATTTAAAATTTGGTTTCTAAGCAAACAAATTGACCAATGACAACAAAACAAAACACTTTGTTTGGTTTAAACACTCACTTTATCACAGACAGTATCTTTAAAAATTCAAGTGTTCATTTTCTCTCTCATCTTAAGAGTTAAAAAACATTTAGAATTGTCTGTTCATACAAGACTTACCTCCAGAAAACCAAACTAAAAAAGTTCTTTTTGCACCATCTCCTGTCGGCATGAAAGCCCCAAATGTAGCTAGTGTAACTGTCAAACTCAATCTCAGTTAGCGAGGATTTGTTATTAAAAGACACTTTCCATTCAGGTGCCATATCAGGAAGAAAAAGTTACTGCAGCATCAGATGTTATGAAACTGCTTTGTTTTGGGGGTTTTTTAAATGTTGCTCAGTCAGAGAACATGATGAGATCGTCAAGCACCAAACACTCAATTTAAATAAAGACCAATAATTTCTGAAAAACAAAATGGGTATCAGCTGTTGACAAATTGCTTGTCTCCATCAACTAGACAGTCAATGTTATTTCAAAATAATATAATAAATGTACAGGAAGTGGATTTACCTACACCATGATACTTTAAAGAAAGATATGCTGTGTTCATGGGTATTTGCAAATTACTCTTCTGAGCCGTGGTTATTTTCAGATTAAAACAAGTGAGTCAAATGCTTTCTAAAGTTTCTTTCAGGAGATTAGAGCCCCTCCACTAGAGCCATTTTGGACCAACTACTGCTCCAGTAACATTGGATTGCTAAAAAGGAAAAACATGGTGGCACAGATACTACTCTGCCCCTTCCACAGCAGTCGTGGAAACAGCCTTAACATAATAAGGACCTTCATGCAGATAAGCCCTCAGCCTTAAGTAGTATTGGTTTCCAAATATTTCAGCTATTGTTTTGGAATTTACAAGGGCCTTAACCAGTTCATATTTGGCATCCTTTGAAGCCTTGTCAGGTTCCACAGATCGGTCTACAATATATTCCACAAATCCTGGATTGTCGAGCATCTGTTTCTGTGCCCATGGTTGGTTTGCAATAGCCTAAACATGAAGAAAAAAGTGTCATCTGGTTTGGATTTTTTACAAATATGCTAATATAATACACTCATTGATAAGATACAGCTAGGTATGAGAAGACAACTGAAATCATATATGCAGTCTGGGCAATAGGAAGGATGAAGACTAGAATAAGACACTAACTGTCTAATCGGGCAGTGGTATTTTAATACTTGATACAGATTCCAGAGTTATATTTCCCTTTGGGATTGTAAATAAACCATGGACCATCACTTTTGTGGCACCAAACAATGAGAAAAGGCTAAAACTTAATTCATATTTTAGTTTACAGGAGGATATGAAGAGCAGACCAGCCTTGTTTGGTGCTATTTGGGTTTTGGTTTAGTGTATGAGGGCTGGACACTGAAGACAAGTTGAAATAACTCATCATCAACTAACCTTTCAAGACTTATATACAAAAGAAAGTCTACAAAGATAATATCTACACACATTATAAGAAATTGATGCTATGACTAGGAAGGGAATTTACAACTTCTAGTCCCATTTTTTTAAAAACAGAAACTTACAGTAAATACTCTTAAAGCCCCACAGTGGAGATCAGGGAATGGCTGAGTACTAATACTCCTGAAGAGCTCCAATGGCTGGCTAGATAAGGCAGCAAACCAGGATTCAATCATTCCTAGAAGATCTTCTGTCTGCTGGTCTGGCTACATACAGATGGAGAGAGAGTATGAAAGTGGCTAGAAAAATAGTGATGAATAATTTTTGCATTTGTAATATTTGTTCAAGCGTTAGGGAAATTGTAAAGAAGAAAAACAATTTAAAACTAAGTCATCTAGCCAGTAGCAAATTAAACTGAATTTTAAATATCAAAATGTATTTTTCAACCACTTATACAGTTCACTTATTGTATTTCACTCAGTGTGGCAGGTAGAATTTTCTCACTTTCTGATTCCTAGAAGTTAGAATAATGCTACTGCTGGAGTTCACAATGCTGCACAGGAAGTTTAAATGACAATGCTTCGCGCAAATGTAAAATAGAAATGGTTTCAGATTTTTTCATTAAGTGGGGTATAATTACACAACCCAAATATTAAATTTTGGTCCTTCAAGTAGTTTGAGAATGTCCCCTTAAACCACATACTTTCCTTTTCATCATCAATTTGTCTTTAAATTTTGGAAAACCATTTTAAAGCCATGACCCATATAAACAAACTTAAGACTATTCTGACTAAAGTGACAATTTCACAGGACTTAGAACTTTGCATTTTGACGACTGAACCAAACTACTATTTAGCTGAAACGTTCTCATGAGTCTGTTAAGTGCACACACTTCACTTTCATGAATTAAAACCATGTTGTTCTTCTCTACTAGTAAATTCAGTATTTTTTTAAAAAATAACTATTTAAATGGAGTTCATTATAAACAGTGAATTATTAAGTAACCTTTAGCCTCTACAAAACACACCATAGTGTCATTTCTTTACATTTTAAGCAACTTACTGGCAAGTAAAGAAGAGATGATATGGCATCCAAACATCGAAGTCTTAGCTCTGCTGGGGCATTCTTTGCCTGGTGCCCTATTCTGTTTAACAGATGCTGAAATCTACTCCCTTTGAAAATAAAAACATGAAAGAGTTTTCACTTGTCACATACACTAAGAAACTAATTAAATCTCCATTATGTACTATGTCAAATTATTAATATTGCAGTAGAGTGAATTAAATGCTAGAGAAGAGTGCTGGGACGCACAGCCTGAGCAGATCAAGTTCTTGATAGGATATCTATATTGACAACACATACAGCTGCCATCTGCTGGTAAGGACTTTCACCCAACTCAGATTTGAAACAGTAGTGAAAAAGTTCTACACCTTATTTTGCATCCTCTGAGCCATTTTGATCAGCCATTTCATCTTATGCTAAAAGAACCCATATCATCTTCAAAAATAAAGTGACACACAAAAGTCTGTTCATCTATGTAGACAAATGTATATCACATTTTCCTCATCCTGTATTTTCCTCATCCTTTTTCAGAGACTTTAATATTATCACAGAAGAAAGATGAACATCTCTCAAAATTACGGTGCTGTTGTAGACTTGTACTATGATGCTCAGTGGGACAGACTAAAATAGAAATGCGGTCTAGAACTCTACTGATTCAAGTCTTTGTGCAATACTACCAATTCTAGCTGATCACACAAGCTCCAGCTCTGACACTACCATATGTTTTATGAACATGGGTTGGTCACAGACATACATTAGCCTCCTCTTCAAAGCTGGTAGTACCTTCCTTCTTCCCTATTCTCCTACACTTTGCCAAAATTAGAGACTGTCAATAAAAAAACCTATTCTCTTGGTGCTTTACAGTTATTTCAATAAGGAGATACATTTTAAGATTCCTTTTATCACTCCTGAATGTGAAAAGCCATCAGCAAGCTCTCCTTTTCTATTAGAATATAGAGGGGGAAAAATTTATACAAACCAGTTTTCTGTAAAACCTGTTTTCCTTCCACATTTGATCCCAGGATTCCAAGCGTATCCACAGCCACTCCAATCATGGTTGGGTCATGACCTTCAGCCATACCAAATACTTTTTCCAAAAAGACAGGATATCGTTCACAGATCTGTTGTGGGCTGTCTACAATAGCCAGATTTCCAAAAAATTTCACAAATCCTGCCAAAAGCAAAGAACATTCATTTAAAAAAAAAAAAAAATCTGACCTAATTTCAAGTCAAACTGGAAAAGATACAAAAAGACTTTTCTCCAGATTGCATAATTAAAAAAATGTGTTGAAGATAAAATCATTCAACTGAAAAAATGATGTGACTGTGAAAGGTACTGGGACAGCATTAGCTAAAGCCAGTTGATTAAAAACAAACACGCATAGCACAAACAGAGGCAGTACAAGCTACTCCTACATGCTCTACAGAGCCGTGAGCAGATACACAAATATGGGATGATTTAGTGGGAGTGGTCCTGCTTTTAGCAGGGGGTTGGACTAGATGACCTCATGAGGTCCCTCCAGCCCTATGATTCTATCCACATCCACCCCAAACAACTTATCTCTGACGGCCATCTGCAGTGTAGTGATCTGCACCTGCAGCTCTGGGCCCCCACAATCAACTGTCTGGATGCCATCCCTGCGGCAGCCTCCCTCACTGATCAGCTATTCGGAGGCCAGCCCCTCCAAGCAACTGCCCAACAGCTGATTAGAGGCTGGAGCAGAGCCCAGTATAGCAGCGCATCAGCAGCTGGCAGGAGATCCCGGCAGGACAGCTGATTGGTGGCCCCTCGGGGAGCCCCTCCCAAGAGCTGTTCCATGGGCTCCTCTGCCGGTTGACACTGGAGCCCAGTTGGACAGCTGACTGGAAGTTCACAGGGGAGCCCCGGGAACATCCAATCGGTGGCCAGCCCCACTCCCATCTCAAAGGCCGGGAAGCAGCCTCAAAGGCTGAGCTGCAGAAATCTGCTTCCCTGCCTTTGAGATCCAATCCACCATCCACAAAAACTGACAGAAATATAGCTGCAGGTTTGCAGAAGCTTGTCAGAGACTTGTCAGACTCATTTTCTGATTCACAAAGAAAACACAAAGAATCGTTTCACGCTCAATACAAGTTCATAAGACCATTTCTATTAAAAGTAATATCCCAATTTTAAGAGAAAAAGTCACTTCTATCTGAAACATTGTAAAGACCTTTTGTACTGCACGTAACACTTCAGATTACTATAACTGAAATATTAGAGAAAATATACTGGGGGGTGGAGGGACTGACTGTACACAAAGTTTGTAAGATGCAGAATTTCTCCGGCTTGGCAGGAGTTTCACATAGCAGCAGAGATGAAAACATGCATTTTGAAAAATATAGAACTGCTAGTTTTTCTGGGCACCAAAGTATTGCATGTCTTTCAATGTATATTTTTCAAACTGACTAAGTTTCAAGTTGTTGGGGTTCTTTTCATACCTTCTTTAGCAAGACAACGCTTCGCTGGTGTACCTAGAATACCAAAGTGTCCCTGTAACATATCTTTTCCCCGTACCGTTTTAAATCATTCGTAAACATTTCAGGTACGTATATATTTATAACATTCTTATTGTCAAAAATACAAATTTGCTTTCAGGGCAAAAGGTTCAAAAGCCCTTAATTTAACAGTTCATTAGACGGGGACAACATTACACTACAATGGAAACAATCAAAACATAACATCACCTGGCAAATAAAAGCCTGAGAAAGGATCAGAATCTGCACCAATGATTATATTGGAAATTTTATCAATGACTCCTTGCTGGGCAAGATATTGACGTCCATGCAGAGTATATGCCAGTGAGGTCACCATCTCTATACACGTAGCTCTATAATAGATAAAGAATAAATGCTCACATGGCCTATTCCATATCCTTTTTAAAGTAACCTAAATATCTAGATAATCTCAAGAAATTGATAAAGAAATATATTTTTTAATCTTTCACAGTCATTGTAAAGGTAGAATGTTCCTAATTTTTTATAATACAAAAGCTCTCAAAGACTCCAGTCAGAAACAGAGTCCTCATACACAATGCACTGTGACATACCTCTACCCCAAAGAATTTAAGCAGCAGAATTAGCACACCTTAAAAAAAAGTTTAGACTTCTTGCAACTAAGTTTTTTAAAAATAATTGATCTGAGGTGTCAGGGTGGAAGGGAATCTGCATGCAACTCTGATTAAGTGACTAAACTTTAAGATAATCAAAAAAGAGAGTCCCAACCCCAAATCATAATCAATTTTACTTTCAAATTGAGTTAATCAATATTTTGTGAGTTTATTATTCTCTCCTGCATAGCCCCTTGTGCTGTTTTGGACCGGCCAGTACAAAACTCAAAAGAACTCGAAAGGAGTTATGATTTCTTCTCCCCTTTCCCAAATTTGAATACAGTTGGAACCCAACATCTTTAAATATTTCCTTATGGATCCTTGTCTGGAAAAACAATTTAAGTACAATCCACTTTTGAAAACAATCTCACTGTCAACATACCTGACCAGCACATCATCGCCAGTCAGCTCCCCAATTAGTTCAGATATTAATCCACTGTTTGCACAGTAATTCAAAGAATCTGCAGACACCGAAGAAATGTCAACTACTAACTAAAAAATAAGCACAGGAAAGGCAGATTTAGAAAAACATTTGTGTAAGTTTTTGAGTGCTTGCACATCACATTATAGTTATATAGACCTATATATTACATATCCTAAACAGAATTTTTCCCTGAAAACATTACAAATTAACCATCCTCCTGCCTTAAAAGTTTGCTTCATTGATAAATAAGTGCAGTGTGTTATTTTGCTTTCTTCTTACATCCTGACTTGCACAGCTAAAAATGACAGCCTCCCTACTCCCTTTGTTTCTTCCTCACATGTTTAAGCTTTTGTGACTGCCCTTTGTCATGAACAAACTTGAAACGATACACCTGCTCTAAGAATCTAGTCCTCACCATCTTAAATCCACTCCAAGAATTCATTTCCACAAAGGTTTCAAATGCTATCATCTCTCTCCATTCCTTTTTTAAAAGAGATGCACTTCTATTTTTTTATTTGATTTATAATATCTGTAGGTGTCCATGCTAGACTCAGGGCCCTCATCCCACAAATTAAAAGCAAAATATAAGAGGACTGCCCATAAACATGCTTCAGACGTTCAGCTCAGCCAATTTCAAAAGCCTTGTGGATTGGGGAAAGAAAACTGTGACTCATAATTTCATAAAGAAGTATGGTATGCACCTTTCCTGCCCACATCCCATATTTCTTCCCTCCAGAAACAAACAAAATTTGCAAGTCAGTTAAAAATGGCATATGTTCTACCTAAGAAACATCCCATTCAGAATTACAATGCACTAGAATTGTGGTGCCCTGTAACATAAATACCAAGAACAACATTGCTCTTACCTCATACACTCTGTATCGTACAATATCACTTGTTGCCATCACATTTTTCAAGTCAACTAAAAAACTGCTTGCAAATAAAGCCTCCAACCCATCTTGAGTCTGTGCTATTCTCGACAGTGATTTGATAGCCTACAAACAAAATAAAATGGTTTGTGATAATATAGACACAGAAAAAGTGGAAGAACCAACTGTGAATTGAAAAAGCAAGACAAGAAGAGTCATCTTTTCGGAAGGCTAAATCATACATTATGCAGCTAGAGCTACGCTTTGTCAATGGGAGAAGACCGAAAATTATTGGTCTCACTAGTGAGACTGGCAAGACTCCTAGTTACGTTGGTTTCTGTGATGTGGCCAAATCATGCAGGAATCAGACAGAGACCCATAAATTCACTTCACAAAAGTCATTTACCAGATGTCAACAATGGTGTGTTAGAACATTTTACATAGAGTGATTTCAGAGCCTAAGGCATTTAGATACTTTTGAAGTTTTACCTAAGGCTGATCCCAGTCTCCTGAACTAAGCCCCCACTTCTCTATTATCCAAGAACAATCAAGGCTGCTATCTCAAACACCGCTGACAGAACATAAGATACTCCGAACCCTTCGATTAGTGTGAAATAGCAAAAAAGCATTTATTGTTTGCAACACTTACCTCTTTAGCTACAGCTATTTTCTCTCCACCAATGCAATAAATTATTTGCCTTAGTAATTCAGGATTATTGAGAATTTCTCTAACAGCATCTGAATTTGCAACTGTTCTTCCAACCTAAAAATTCAGAAGAACATATAGTATTAGTCTGCAAAACAGCAACATGAAAAAATTCAACAAGCCTATGAAGAATTTCTAACTGGAATCTATATATAAACACAAGTAACAATGTGGTACTTTTGTTATGATTTGGTACTGGGACGTAAAGAATTAAACTGCACTATAAAAAAGCAACAGAATCTTGTGGCACTTTTAAAGACTAACAGATTTATTAATCGCATGAGCTTTCGTGGGAGAAAATCCCACTTCGTCAGACGCTTTGAAGATAG
>ML685804.1:12620795-12664459 GCA_007922175.1 Pelusios castaneus
GCGTGGCCTTCTGGTTTACCCACACAAGGACACGCGTGGCCTTCTGGCTTACCCACACAAAGACACGTGTGGCCTTCTGGTTTTCCCACACAAAGACACACGTGGCCTTCTGGTTTTCCCCAACAAAGACACACGTGGCCTTCTGGCTTTGCCCACAGAAAGACACGCATGGCCTGATGGCTTACCATCATGGCAGCACGCTGCAAGACGGTCACATAACACACCCGTCCCACTGACATAAGAAATGGCCCCTCAGGGTGTGCTTATTAAGGTGGCCAACTCTGTATTGGCTTCTCCTGGATGCAAAAAATAACCCCCCCCCCCTTTTTAATTCTCAACAATAAAAGCCAGGTTGTTAGCCTGATAAGCAACCTACCAGCTCTGGCCTTATCTCAATCAGCATAAAACCAAAAAATAAGATAGCTGAGCAATCATAGAGCAACCTCTTTCTGGAAAGTCTTTTCTTAATGGCCTTCTGGTTAAGGATATGGACTGGGACTCTGGCCATCAATTCTCTGTTTGACCTTGAACAAGTCACTTGCTGTTGCTGACAAATTTCCAAAAATGACCGCTCGTTTGACTTGTTCCTCTTTAGGTGCCTGACTTGAGACACCAGTAAGCTGATTTGCAGTGCTATTGACTATGCACAACTCCAGTTGATTTTAATGTGAATTCCCAACATTTCTAAAAATCTGGCCCCAGGTCTTTCCAGTTGGGAACCCCAAAACTGAGGCCTCAAAAAACTTAGACCTGAACCTCTCTCTGTCTCCATCCCCTATCTAAAATGGCATTAACACCTCCTTACCTCATATAACAAGTGAGATGAAATGATTAGTTTGTGAAGTGCTTACATAATCCAGTCATGGAGCCCATGGAAACATTTAGATAGATATCGTTGTCGCTAACTCTATGTTGACCTTCTCTGTGGCTGCAGATACAGGTAAAAAAACTGCAAATGGCATGTGTCACTTAGCCCTTGCCTACATGCCACGTTACTCCTGAATGAGAGCATCCATGTGATGGTTGGGGGAAATCAATGCCCTTTAACTTATGCACATTGAATTCACACCTTTAGTTGATTCTCCTTAACTTTCCTGCTAATCCAGTGTTGGCAAGACCTTAGATGTTCTGCAATAAATCCTGTACAGCCCTATGTAACTAACTCTTCTGCTCTGTATGTGAAAGCAAGCCAAGCTGCTTAATAAATTTATTTTGCTTGAACAATGAGCCTGTCGTTCTGTGGCTAAAATACCTGTCAAAAATCAGACTTCTGTAGTCTTAAGTAATGGGCCATTTTGTACAGTTAAACTCCTGTTTATGCTGCACTTAGAAGCACAAGAAAGAGCAGCATTCATCCAGTCTGCCATGCCCTGTCTGAAGGAGCTGGAAAATTTGTTATTCTGGACTCAAATTAAGTTGTGAGGCTCCAACAGCATTTCCTCGGTTTACCCTGAAAAAACAGAGATCTTAGCTATGTGACCGTTTCTGTTAAGTCATAGATTAAAACTCACTGCCTTTTGGTTCAAATTACTCATTCATTTACACTTTGCACAAAGCTATCAAATAAATAAGTATTGATAAATGTAAAATGAAGGTAATACTCATCCACTACTGAGATAGATGATAAATAAGCAGACTTTGTTCAGGAAAATTCTAGAAATGGAGGGACAGGAGGAAAGACAATTCTCTTTCCACCACCATGGAGTATCAATATAGCTGTTACATGCTCTGCTATCCCATATTATGCCAGACTTGATTAACAGAGTTATGCAGATGCAATCTTATTGGTGGTAATCTCAGTGGGGTACAGGCAGCAGTATAGACTCTCCTTATACAGGCTCGCCAAACCCCTTTAACACATCTGTGCAGTGTAAGTGTGACAGTTCTGTTGTGTTGAGTAAGGTCTGTGCCTGCAGGGGAGGACGGGATTTGTCCCAGATCAGTGTATGGAGAAAATGTGTCATCTTTCAGTCTGCAAGGAATAAGCCAGAGAAACAAAGTTTAGCAAACACATGAATGTTTCCATTTTGTAAAGGGTTTTGAATGATCTCTGATATTAAATATATCTAACAGGTCACTAACAATAGCAGGATTATTTGGCCTTCATCCTTTGCCCAAGAATGTAGACAGCCTGAGACAGTAAATGGAAATGTAATCATACAATGTTTTGGTCTAAAGCTAGACTTAGACTGCTGTCTGAGAAGTTTGTAATGAGGTTGATTAATACATTTTCTAGTCGCTTGAGGTAGCACAGTCGTTTCTTCATGTACAAACTCAGTGGAATTCTTAAAGCAACATTGTCAAAAAGTTTTAAACCAAAAATGTCTAATACTGCTTTATACTCTTATAGCATCTGCTAGCCGAAGACCTCAAAGTATTTCAAAATAGTTATGAATTAAGCCTCAGAACACTCCATTGCACAGATGGAGAAATCAGGCCCAGTGACCTGCCCAAGTTCAATGGCAGAGCTGGGAGAACAGATCTTACTTCCAATCCGCTAGCCACAAGTAAATGCTTCTTTTGCAGAGCAGACTATTGTTAGAAATATTTTTTAAAATAAATTAAATTGAATGATTTGTAAAATGAACTTCTTAAAAACATCTAAACCAATCCCTTGCCGTGTAAAATCCAAAACATTTTCTGGTGCTTGTGAATGGGAATAAGAAAGTGAACCTGGCTAATGATAAATATGGAACAATTCAGGCTAGATGTATTTGTCCCAATTGACTGAAAAGTTGCAGCTACATAGCACATGGTAAAAACTGAAATAAAACATACAGGATTGTTAACAGATAACACTGTAATTAATAGCTAGGGAGACTTTCTTCTTAAATGTTTCTTAGTTGTGTGCACTTTCTGCACATTTTTTTCTTCATAGTCAAATATCTTATTCTGGGAGCTAAAAACACCCTAGTTTTACTCCCATTCAGCTCTCAACTTCCCCATCTTTTAAATGGAATAATAATAATAATAATAATAATAATACCTTGCCAGGCAAGGGTGTTTGGGGAATTAATAAACCATCCAAACCCTGTTTCTTTTACTCATGTGAGCCCTGTCAATGAAGTCAATGGCATTATTCCCAGGAAACCACAGCAGGGGGTTTTCCCACATGGCCCAGAATAGCCAGGACTGGGGGAAATCACACTGCTCCATCTCTGATCACAGATGAGCCATCTCTCCCTAAAGCTCCCCCAGTCCTCAGACTCTGCTGTGTCTCGGAATGGCAATGTGTATCTCTCAGGGCATCCTCAGGACCCTTCCCCGAGCTACCCCCAAGGGACGGAAGCAGATCTACTCTGCGCCCTCGCCTCGCCCAGCTGATCAGCAGGCAGCCCAGGTGCAGCCCCAGGAATCGGGTTAGACTGAGGGCCAGCAGCAGGAGGAGTGGCTGTGTCCATTGCAAACACGCCTCCCCGCCAGACCCGCCCCAGTGGGCTGAGGAGGTGGAGGGACGCGGGCTGCAGGCTGAAAATGGACTGGCTGACCCAGCGGTGCCAGCTGCCGGCTGCGCAGGGCTGCTCCCGTCCGGGTTGCTTCACCTTGCTATTGGTAAGACGGATCCCTTCATTGCACCACGCTACAAAGCCCTGGGGCTGCAGAGCCCTGGGTGCCCAGGCAGGCTGCAGCGTCGGTGGACGGTGGCAGGACGAGTTTCCACTTGGCCCTAGAGCAAGCAGTTGCCCAGCATGGCATGCAAAGAGAGCAGAGGGACTTTCGGGGGGGGGGGGGCATGAATCTGTGAGCAAGAGGCATCTCACGCCTGAACGCTTACCCCCTCGTTCAGCTCCCCCTGCTGCAGTCAATGTTTCCTCGCTGTGTCCGGTAACTTTACAATTGATTCCCCCTTTTCCAGGGCACGGGCTTTGCATTGCGTCTCTTTAAATGTGGGAAAGCTGCAAAGATGCACTTAAGAGAATTCAAAGTTTGTCTTGGGGCCAATGCAGATCGCAGGACACCCTGTGTTATCCGTTTAGGGGAAAGAGCCATGCAAATGCCAACCTTTATAAATTCCCGATGGGCCTAGATATCACTCAATGGAGGATCACGGAGGTGGGGGTGCAGGGGTTGGGGGAGGGATTTACAAAAATACTGACATGAGAGAAGCTGCATACATGGAAAATATTCCCTTGTGCACATTTCCAGACTTCTCCTTTGGATTGTAAAGCAATTTTTAAAAGTTCTTTCGCCTATGTGGGGGAATCCTTGCAAGGTGGCCAGGAAGGTTTTGTTTTACGGTTGTGGTTTTTCAGTCTCAGCCACTTTAAATATTGACAGCTCTGGGTTTATCAAAATTAACTACCAAGAAATCCAGAGTTTTCAGTCCAATTTGGCCTATATTTCTTGCACAAAACAGAGAAACTAAACAATTGCATTGATGCATCAGATTTATTTCTTCTTGTCAGAAAAAAACAGAAGGGCTGTAAGTCTGGTTTTATTCTTTATTTACAAATGTTGCTCGCTGGGACAGCCTTATGAGATGGCACATAAAACTTTCATGAAGAGTCATAATTGCCATGCTGAACAGAAGGTAGCATATATTTCTCTACTAATAAAGGGACTAGACAAACTGCTCTACTTTAGCAAATACTTAGCCAAAATTCTCTGTTTTGAGTTAAATGTAAGTTAATATTCCTTTAACCTTAGCACATGCATAACCACATTCATCCCTGCAATAACTCCAGAATCAGATATAGTTATTCCAGGAATGAATTTGACCCACAAAATTAAATATGCAACAGAGGTAACAGTGGAGGCTCTGTTGGATTTCAGCTTTGGTGCTTTTAAATCAATGCCCATAACATGCAGCTATTGTGTGAATGATTTACATATTTCCTTATGTAAATAGGTTTGTGCTGTACTTATCAGTGGTGGAGAGAGAAGGGCAGCCGTTCCTCTTGCAATAAATTGGATACCAGGCTTGCATAAAAATTCTATTATCTTCAATCTCTCTTGTGCAATTTCCTCACAAAACAAACCACCCTCTATTTTATCTTATTTGTACATTAAGGGCCAAGCCTTACAGCTTGACTTTCCTTGACATCAGTAAATCAAACTCCAGGCTCAAATCAGAAATAGGAATTTTATACTAAAGGTCTGTTCAACTTGTTCATGGTTTTGTTTAAAGGGTAGGCTGCAATTTATCCCAGCAATGAACTACTTTATTATTCTGGTTTTTTGTTTTTTTTAAATGGTTCTTAGAGTTGCACAGTGATTTTTTTTGTACCTGAAAATTAGTTTTGTTGAAGCAGCTGCCCTCCAACTCCTAGGTTCCCTTCCAGACTCTGACATTGACCCATTTACCCAGCAGTGGGTTCAAGTCAACAGCGTAGCAGTGGTTGGGGCAAAATGTTTATTTGTTTAAACACTATTTCTTTAAAATAAAAAAGAGCTTTATTTTAACAATAGCAACACAAAGAATGGAGACTTTATTCCTGGGTCCCACATATAGTAAATGCTTTTAAAAAAAAAATACAACATCCATTTGAGATGCACACTGGACCTGACATTTCCACTGGTGCGTTTTGCATTCTTTAGGCAATAACTTTATCTTTACTGATGTATCCAGTGTTGAAGAGTCTAGGTCTTCAGCTGCACTCGGCTCTCACTGGCAACTATATCTCCGGCACCCATTCCATTGCTTTCATCAACTGTCCCAACGAACAAGTTGCCAAGGATATTGCAAGGTACAGTGTCACTTTCAATGTTGCTGTGCTTGAATAATTGAAAGGCTGGCTGGTGTGAAGTAGCAGGTTGTTGGTTTCATTTGCAATAGTTATTTCGGAGGAAGTGGAGTGTTTTCCCCATTGCCTCCATTTCATGCTCATTCTCTAACTAACAACCTTTGGAGGGGAGAAAAACAAATCTAAAAACCCAGCTGCATAGCAACAACAACTAGCTGGTGCAGTATCTGCCTTCTCCAAGGTTAAGGCTACTGTGAGCCCATCAAGCCTGTCCTCAGGACCCTCCCCTGGCTCCCAGTCTGGGTCAGATGCCCCTTTAAGGCCTCAATCCTAATTCTCAAATCAATTCATGGGTCAAGCAACCACCACGAGAGCTGAACTCCTTTGGGACAATGCAGATCACAAAGCTTATCAGCAGGGCATGAGAATGGAGGGCACCATTCTGGGTTGAGGGGATCGGGCTAAGGAACAGATTATTAGGTGAATCCAGAGCCCGACCACCTTTAGGAAACATTGACAACATTTTTCTTTCAAAAAAGTCTTTTTACCATAGCAAGAATGTCACTTGCGACAGATACCCCCCCACTTCCTCAGGGAAAAACACAAAACAAACAAAAACTGAAACAAAACAGCTAGCCAACCAACCAACCAGCCAAAAATAGAAACAAAAAATAGTCCAAGCAGAGATTCTGCTGTAGAACAGGATAGAAGTCCTCTGGGGACTCTGCATTGGATTTCCATGGAAGGTCTCTAGATGCTACAGTGATGGGTGGCAGTTTAAAAACCTATGCTAGATAAAAGTAAAAGAAAGAAAGAAAAAAAAAAAAAAAAAAAAAAAAAAGAACCAGACCAAAAAAAGAGAGAAAAATCTGACACACCATGCCCCACCACACTCTAATGTATTGTGCAAGAGTTTCACATGTATCTAAATTTTTTAAAAATCTTTTATGCCATAGATCTGCACAATGAACACTTCACAGATTTCTAGCTGCTTTGTTCACAATACTGGAAATGTTTATAGTGTTCCATTAAGTTTCCTGCCACACCTCCTGTGAGCACTGTTCCCTGCTAACTAGCTGCTTGCCAAAGGAGCTTGGGCTACTAAAAGTATTTTGTGTCACTCAATACTGCAACTGTATCAAATGCAATACTGCTTTATGTGTATGAAAAAAAAAATTCCTGTGCATCACTGGTAAGACGACCAAGAATCTCTGAAAATGCTTCACAGTAGCAGATCCGCAAACATTTTCTGTCTTTGTTCCTTCTTTTTCTGGGAAGGCAGAGGAAATACATCACTCCCCACAGTTCATGCTCATGGCTGAGATTTACAAGGATTTTGCCCACATTTTTCTTGCTGTTAATGAATTAAAGTTGAGCTCAGAGGAATTTGGATTAAGCAACAATGGGTGGTAGAGGCTGGCTCTGTGAAAGATTATTTTCCAAAACCCATTAGCTACTAGTGTGGCTATGTTTATTCTTCTCCTATATTGCTCGCTCAGGTACTTATTCCCAAATCAAGATTAGCAGATATTTTCTCCAGTGTTTATAAAGACAGAAAAGGCAAATACAGTTTTGAAGCATATCAGTGAGAGCAAGTTACAACCTGAGTGGCCTGCATTGCTCTTAAACCTGATACTTAGTAGGACTCTCCCAGTCTTTACAAGATGGAGATTTTGCTTTTTTGCCTATGTCTGATTTGGGAAGTTGAGTTTTGTGGTCCAGAGGACATGATCATGCCCTGAACTGTTCTTGAGACCTCCCAAATAATCTAAACAAAATAAATATTTCAGGCTGATCATTATCTTTGATGAAGATAAAGACTGAGTTAGACCTGATCCATTAGCACGCTGTTTTGCCGTGTACCTGTGCACATCCTTTTCTTTACTCATATACATTTCATTTTACCTTTATAATCCTATTGACCTTAATCGCAGACCAAGGCTGTTAGAAAAAAATTAGTAGTTTGGGTTCCCTTTTAAATTCTCATATCTCTAGTTGATGATTAAGACTGGAGGAAATTTTTCTCTCAAATCATTTTCTTGATAGAAAATTGGTTTAACAAAATGAAAAATTTCCCATGAAGAATCTGCTTGAAAGAAAAGATGTTTTTGTTTTTTGTCCACCCCTCTCCCCCGAAAAACACACAAAAAATCCTTTAGTTTTTGGCTCTTTTTAGCCACAAATATCGAGGCGTTCAGCAAAAGAGTTGAGATGTCCTATGGGAAAAACCTACGTTCTCTCAGCATCTGTATAGATCACATTAGAAGTACTAAGGGATAGCGCGTGTACGTATATCCCTGACTCCGCTGAAGTGACGTGCATGCTTTATACAGTTTGCTCGAATTTGTTTTCCTCTCCATTGAATTCTAGTGAAAAGTATGCTTTCTAGTTATCTGGGAGTAATCTGAAATGAACATAGCTAAGTGATTATTGCCATGTCCCTTTCAGTAAGGAGCCTCTTTAAATAATTACAGAATCATCCACTCAGTTCAGCTGTCTTTTAAAACAGAAATGGAAGAGTTGGAACCTCTGGACATGTTGCAGTCCTCAGACTGGAAACTGCTTCCCCATAGTCGCTTTCTGCCATTAAAATCCACAGCTCTGAATCTGTTCCCTTCCTGCTGACGTGTTAATGTCACCACATCCTCAGGCTTCTGTGCTTTATTTTTCCTTCTCTTCCACTCAAGCTGCAAAACAGGTTGCTCCAGAAACTGCTCATCTATTGGGATTGTCAGTTATCCGTGTCATCTTTTGCCGTGAAGCTTTGTTCTGTCCCTCAGGGTGTCAGATAGAAAGGTCAGCGCTAATGTAATACTAGTTTGACCAAAATATAGATTAGAGGAAGACAATAAAAAACCCACTGTCTAAACCATTGTAAATTTAGTATTTTTATTGCTATAAAATATGCCAGGTAGAAGACGACAAGCTAAACCAAAGACCACTGAAGTTAATGAAAAGACCCATAGGCTTTGGAACAGGCCCATAATTCAGATACAAAAATCGTTGTTTGAATTCAAAGGTTAGCCTGGCTTAACAAAATGCAAAGGAGTAGAGGTTCAAAAAGTTAGCTTTCTATCTTTTACCAACGGTCACTCATGTGCACAGCTTAATTTATGTGTAGGACCTATAAAAAGTGTAGCATTTTGTTTTCATTTAAGCAATAGTCACATTTTCAATTAACTAGACAGTACATTTGCAACTAGAATGGCCCACTTTAAAAGGTGGAACTTAAGCCTCTGGATAGCTGGGGTTTCGCTTTGTTTTGGTAAAGCAGCAAAGTATTTTGGTATGAAATGCAAACATGCATTTTTAAATGCCCTCTTTTCTAAAATGTTTCCATCTCCCAGTGTTCTCGGTTTGTGCCAGTCATCAACACTAAAACATTCAACAGCAATTGTGAAAAACAGGCATGAAAAACTGTCAGGCTGTCTGGATACAGGATATCGCCTAGAAAAACTTTATGACTGCTTATGGATGCTTAAATACTGAATATTAAACATTTGATGCATATGAGCCACAGTTTAAATGGCTCCCTAATGCAGTGGTTTTCAAACT
The DNA here is from genome assembly GCA_007922175.1 of Pelusios castaneus. Classification (NCBI taxonomy): domain Eukaryota; kingdom Metazoa; phylum Chordata; order Testudines; family Pelomedusidae; genus Pelusios; species Pelusios castaneus. The sequence goes on from ML685804.1 coordinate 12,630,035, forward strand.
TGGGGTCGGGACCCAGTACTGGGCCACGGCACCCCCTGCTTTCATCACCAAAAGACTGGAATGCATTGCTCAAAGATGCAATTGTTGGTTCACGGGCATAAATGAAATTTTTCAATTGGGTCCTAAGGGAAAAAAAGTTTGAAAGCCACTGCCCTAATGGATACCATTCCACAAGATGTTATATTGCATTCCCTGTTTTAGTCTATGCTCCACAGGGTCCTTTTTCTGACCTGCTAATTTGTAGCAAGAATTCTGGATCAAATCTCTGCAGGAGGGACATAAATAGTTTCCTTAAAGAGACAGCATCAGGAGTTTTATACTTTCTCTGCTATTCACAGTGTTCTGTTAAGAAGCTGGTACAGACCTTGTCCTGCTGTTTTTTATTTTCATATGGCAAAATTGGATCTTCAATTTTTTGTTCCAGTTTATTTCGGCACATGTGCCAACATAGCTTTGCCTTGTAAACACCCTTACTTGCATCAGGGATAGTATTTATTAGTTTATGCTCTCTTTACTAGCTGGCCGATTGCTGCAACAGCGTGAAATATAGAATCTTGCACAAAAAGTGTCTTTTGTTTTAAAGGAGATTTTGGAATCCAAGAGCCAGTCCTCATTAGATTAGAGCCAAAGTTAGACATCGGCATTATTTCGGCTGTGTAAAAGCTGACGTTGTTAAGCCTTCAGTATATCTGATGATTTTTATTCTGATGTGCAAGTGAGAGGCAGAGTCACATGGTGCGGATTTATGACTGGTAGTCAGAGACTCCTTAAATTTAACCCCAGCTCTGCGTCTCTTTGGCCAAAGGGCTTAATCCCTGCCTCAGTTTTCCCACTTGTAAAATGGGAATAAGACTGATCTACATCATGGGGGTGGTGTAAGGTTTCATTAACTAACTTTTTAGACTGCCAACTGTGTCATCTGAGTCCTTCATATTAACCTAAATCAATGCTGACACTAAAACTTTCTAGATCTATCAGCAGCAACCTGGAGGGACCCTTCCACCTGGCTGAGCCAGTTGGAGCCACCCCGAGCTAGTCTCGCCTAGATGCTGATTAAACAATCCTAACTCATGCTTCTGATGTGAAGGCTTGTCGCTGTAGGAAGCAGGTCAAGGTTAATCGAGGAGGGTGTTGCGGGTGAAGGAAAGAAAGATTTTTCACTAACTCACCTTGTCTGTTGTGTTTAGGGCCATTATGGACAAAAAGCTGGCTGCCTGCATAAATATCCTGCCAAAGGCTTCATCCATGTGAGTTGCCTGAATGTTCCCTGAAAGGATGAACAAATGCTTGTCTGCAAATGGAGGCCAATGCCAGGAATAGCAAACCGACAAGATGCCTGAGGACCCACAAATGACTCAGCACCTCCCAAGATTAGGCCGATGAAACCATGCAGCTGGGAGACCAAACTGTTTCTGGAAGGCTGTCCTGCTTTCCCATTGCTAGGCTGGAAGACTAAGAGTGACCCCTTCATTGCCAGCGTGCATTAAGCACATTGGGAATCGAGGGTGGATGGTAGGCATACCTGCCCATGGCCATTTGTTTAGTGGTTCCTTAAGAACAGAAATCTTCACAAAGAGGATTTTAGCCTCTTTCACCACAGTTTAGTAGGGGAGGTTTCTTTCATGGGACATAAGCTGGCGAGGGGAAGCAGACAAAGGATCAGGCATTTGCACTATTATTTTGTGTCTTCATTTGGTAGAAAGAGGCACATTTGGCCCTGGAATAATATGAAAACAGCAATAGTATTTGCAGGTGTCCTGGGCCTTCCACCCTCTGAGCTGAAACCTCACCACAGACATTAACAAATGAAGCCCCCAGGGAGGGGAAGGTATTTATTATCTCATTTTACAGGTGGGGAACCAAGGCACAGAAAGCTCGTCACCTGCCCCAAGGTCACGAGCGCGATACAGGAGATTTACTCTTTGTGAATCAGACAGAACAAAGAGCGGCTGGGATTAGTCAGTCACATGGTTTCAGGTGGAAGCCGTTTTTGCAGATAGTCATTCCCAGCTGCCAATTCCTAGTGCACAGCCAGCAATCAAGCCATCATTTTACTTGCTTTCTAGATTTCCTAAAAAGAACCGAGACACAGCCCTGGTTAGCATGGGCAGGTGCCTCGCAATCTACTGTAGACAGAACTACTGACCCATTGCATCACGTTATTCCAATCCTGGGCCCCCAAACCCCCAGTACTGCTGATGGATTTCAATCCTGACCCATAGTAGCTCCAGCCACTTCAACACTACAGACTCAGTCTCATACGCACTGTGCGGACTTCACCCCAGGCAAACAGCTGAACATTTTCTAGGGTGATAAACGTTTGTTTTTCATAAACGCAATGATTGCAGTCAAGATTGTCACCTCAGAAGCAGTTTTAGACATGGAAATGATTTAAAATGCTTACAGGGACTAAAGCCATGTTAGTCTGTGTACGGCAGACAACGAGAGTCCTGTGGCACCTTATAGACAATGGATTTTTCTCGCATTACATCAAGTGAATTGACCTCCCCCTCCTCTATGTGCTGTTCCCCAGTGTTTTGAATCCTAACACCCACTTTGATTTGCTGTTACAGCCTGACCTGATGCTATGTCATACACTCTCCTGCATTTAATTTCCTCCCATTCTGTAACTTTCCTATCTTCAAAGCGTCTGACGAAGTGGGATTTTCTCCCACGAAAGCTCATGCGATTAATAAATCTGTTAGTCTTTAAAAGTGCCACAAGACTCTGTTGTCTTTCTACAATAGACTAACACAGCTACCCCTTTGGAATTTGATTTCTTCAGGCATAAGCTTTCATGGGCTATAACCCACTTGCATCTGACGAAGTGCGTTATAGCCCACAAAAGCTTATGCCCGAAGAAACTTGTTAGTCTATAAGGTGCCACAGGACTCTCATTGTCTCTCCATGTTAAGTTTGCCAGCTTGGAGCAGCACTCATGGCCAGGTTTGTCCTTGCTCTGCAGACACATGCATCGGGCAGACAATCTGCCCTGAATGCTCTTTGTTACTTTAACACATGCTTATAAATCCCATTAACGTTCTTGGGAAGCAATCCTCTTTGCCCATAAATTGTCATCCAAGGAGTTCATTCCCTACCATAGCCAACCAGCAAAATCAAACCTAACACCACCACTTAGCTCTTGCGTACAATGTTTCTTCAGTAGATCTCAAAGCACTTTCTTTATTGGATTTTAATACCGCACCAGTATAGATGTGGGTTGCAGTCATGTACTCTATTTGTTTCTTCTTTTAAATCTAGGTATTTTTGGAAAGGGGAAATAGAAGAAGCCACTGAAATACTGCTAGTAAGTGTCTGGTCCTATGTAGCTAGCAGAGACATACGTTTCTCAGAGGTGCTACCTTTCCATCATTTACCTATGTTTAATTTCAATATTATGAGGAGTTGCAGGGGACAGTTCTACAGCATGGGAACATGACATGGAACCAGGTTATCAGCTCAGTGACCAACAGTTGGGGCCATCTGAGGTCTGGGGGAAATGGGTTTGGAAGTTCTCAGTCCAGTTCCTTGAGGATCATAGAAACCCTCTGCAGAGAGACCTGGAATCAGTAAGCCGCAGTAGGTTGGACATTCTGTTCCGGGCATAGCAGCAGGCTAGGAGGGAAAAATTATGTACTTCACTCAGCAGGGCTGTCAGCCTTGCATTTTCCTGCACGTAAGTGGCTAGAAACATCAGCCCCATTGTGCTTGGCCTTTCCAGACACCCAGAATGCAAGAGTCCCTCATCTGAAGCGTTTACAATCTAAACAGAGGAGGCAGGGGAAGTATTCCTATTTCACACAGAACACCTCTTTTATAATGCTTTTCATCAGTAGATCTTAAATCATCATTAGACTCATTTTACAGATGGGAAACTGAGGCACAAAGCTGGGAAGTGACTTGTCCAAAGTTACCCAGTAGGCCCATGGAAAAAGCTGGAACTAGAACCAAGGTCTCCTATGTCCCAGTTCAGTTTGCTATCCACTAGGCAACAGTGTCTCACAGACAGGAAACTGAGGCACAGAGCGATTAACTAACATCTTCTGCAGCAGGATGTCTGGCATATCTCAGGGCATCTCCTGTGGGAACCTGTTAACTCAGAGTTATTTGGAATTATGTGCATATGCCATAATATTGCCATGAGACTTCCTAAGTGACTGATTTGCTCATGAGAACAAAAGCAGATCCCATCAGCACTAGTGTAGAAGCATTATGCGTGTGAGGACAATTTCGCTGTCCCAGATTACGTTTCTCTTTCTTTTACAGTTAGTGAAAACCAGGACATCAAAAATAAGTGAATTATCGGACTACATCAGGTGAGACTCCTGCCTGTTGCTAATGCTATTTTCCCCTAAGCAAAATTTGCCATCTCTAACTCAACCAGTCAGCGGGCAACACCCACGTGTGATTGTTTAAATCCTTGACTGCTACAGCATATGCCAAAGAGTCCACATACCTCAAGAAAGTCTCTTAAAGTTCATCCAAACATACAGAATGTCAGCTTTTGTGGTATAGTCATGGGGAATTTACAGAATCAATGCAAACGAAGTAAAGCAGAGTGGTCTGCCTTTAGTCATCAGTTTGAAGGAAATATTTTTTTTTACAATTAGCTTGTGAAACTCACTGTCACAAACTATCACTGGCTGAGCTAGATTCAAAAAAGGACTTTAACACAGATAAGGGTAACAAGAATATCTGGAGCCATCATTGTAAATAAATAAAATAAGAGTTTTGGGGAGGACATGAACCCTGATGCTTCAAGGCATAAGTCAGCCTCTGACAATGGGTGGTAAGGAGGAAAACTTTCCCTTAAAACAGGTTATCCTATATCTGCCTCATCCAGGGTTTCTTGCATCTTTCCCTGAAGCATCAGGTACTGGCCACTGTTGGAGAGAGGATGTCAGACTAGATGGGGCCACTAGCCCAATCCAGGCTGGCAATTCCTGAGCAGCCCCTTGTGCTGGGTGCCCAAACACTGCAATCCCATCCCCTGTCCATTGTCAGGGCCGTAAGGACTCCAGGAAAGGCTGTCTGGTCTCAACACAACCCCTCCGAGGAGCTGATCTGTTACAAAACATGATGCAATAATCCATAACAAAAGTCCCCAAACACAGCCCATGTATCATTCCAAATACATATTGCCCTTGGCCTCCCCAACATCTAGCCCCTCAGCATGTAACACATACCACCATGAAGCATCTTCCACCCCATCATGCTGTTCTTCAGTCCTCTCCAGTCCTTCCAGCATAGCCATCCCAGTCCTTCCAGCAGACACACCATCGCATGCTCCCCAGCAGGAACTCCCCTTCCCTCAGCCTCTCTGCAGGGAGTTCATCTTCATCACAGGAGCATCCATCACACTGCAATTCCATTAACTTGTCAGCTCAGAAAAGCCAGCACAGAGGCCCTTCTGCTGCTCCTCTGGCCCTCAGCCCCCTCCATTGCCAGCTCTCCAGATGTGAGCAGGTAAACCACTCCACTGTTTCCTGCCTTCAGCCCTCTCCTACCCTTAGTTTCAGCTTAGAAATCAGCCAGCAGCTCTCTCTACTGCTTTCCTGCCTTCAGTCCTATCTTGCTTTTCCTCCAGTTTGGAGAGATCAAAGGGCAAACATCTCTGTGATTAGCAAGGCCCTCTTCAGCTTCCTACCCCAGCTGTAGGGCCTGTCATGGCCCTCCCACAGGTGGATGTCCTGCCCACTTAATTGGTCAAACTGGCCACAGCTGTACTGGCATACGGCTGCTGGACAACCTTCATTTAAGGGGGCCAGCCACCCTGGGATGCTATGTTAATTTAAACTCAAAGCAAATAGCCCCTGGATTGTGAATCCACGTGATCTGAGGAAAAGGGACACAAACCTGCTTTGAGGTAGAAACAAAGCTCTAGGTGCCCTTCATAATACGTCTCTGTGAATGGAAGACTCCATGTTTCTTGGGGCTGTAAGTAAAATTGAGTTTATTCTTTCAGCAGAAATGATCTTCTCCCATTGGGATGCTGTGTGTGTTTTCCATTTTAGATCCATGCATCCTTTTGAGATTCCTGAATTTATCAGCCTGCCTATAGACCAAGGAAATCCTCTTTATTTGAAATGGATTGAAGAAGGTGTCCCTGATGACTAGCTGGAATGCATCATTCTATCCTTCAAGACATGTTCAGCATTTCCTGCCTGCCAGGGGAAGAGGATGTTTTCTTTGTCACTCTAGTCTTTCCTCAGTGCAAGTGGGAATTGCATACACACATGGAAGGGTGTTTAAAAACCCCAGGGAATGGAGGGAGCACAGGAGCCTGGGATTTGGAATTAGACTCCTGCTTGAAATATAGTTTAGTGAACATGCCTTGCTTGTGTAAACCTACCTTCTACTGAGCATTTAGCAACACATCATAAGAGAAGGCTGAAGAGGAGAAAGGGCCTGAGTTGCCCAAGAATAGTTCCAAATAGCAGGATACATAAAGATGTGTGTGATGTGCTGTGAGCTCCGCTGGTGGCTCTATGGCCATTTACAGGACCACAGTGTGAAAATGCCACGTGATGGGGCTCAGCCCCAGGGTAGTGAGGTGGCAAAGGGCCAGAGTTTGTGGAGGACCAGAGTTCAGGACCACTGGCTATCAGGGGTTGGGTGCACCGCAGAGGAAGCCTACACAGCCCCAGTGCTGTTGAGCAAGTGGCTGTGTGTGTCTGTGGCAGAAGAAGGGTTGTTGCAGCCTGGGGGAGGCAGAAATAGGGAGGGTTTTATAAGGGCCTCTCTTCCCTCCTTCCCAAACGAAAGTGAATGAGGATACAGCAGAGCATCCCATGATGCACCCACTCACGTCATCCCCTGCTGGAATGCTCCATTTGCAACAACTCATGTTGTGTTCTGAAAAACAGCCAGCCACTCAGAGTGCTGCCTCCTGAGCATTTGTGAAAGGAGCTGAGCCAGCACAAACAAGGACCCGCTGGGCTGGGCCGGGCCATGCAGCAGGCAATAGCTGCTGTTTCTGGGGCAAGCACAGTGGCTAAGCCTCCCCAGCGTATACAGCAATGCCATTCAGGCAGTGTTTATCTGGAGGGCAGTGGGGATTCAGTAGGACCTGTGTCATGCTGGAAAACACTGCCAGGCTAGCGAGAAAAACCGACATACCCATTCCCAGCAAAAGCTTCCCTCTGGCTGAAGCAAACCTGTTCTCCCCTGGCAGAATTTAACATTGCAGACAGAGGCCCAGGCTTTTAATAGATTTATTTTAAGCTAATGTAAACAATGGAACAATATTTAGCAATTAACATGTCCAAGATATTAATAAATGGGAGTGTTTCTTACTCAGGATGCCTGGTTTGCTTTCATCAACTTTATTGGTTATGAAAAGGCTAGTTGGGCCCAGCCTGCTGTATTGTCTCCTATTCAGCAGCCCACATCTTCTCAGAACTAGGAACTTCAGCCTTCAAATGCTGCACATCCATGGAGGAAAATGAACGGCAGCGCAATGAAAAGTGCCAGCCTCCACCTCAGCCCACCAATTCCCTTTCTCTCTGGGTTATGCAGGTGGTCTGCCTTCAAATCTCAGAGAGAGAGGAGCTGCAAGTTTCCATAAGACAGAGAGCAGAACCCATCAAGCCATGCTTTCATGGCCCGGTTTCAAGGGTCCATGACCACATGATGAATAATTTATATTACAAAGAGCCAGTAATGTTAAAGATTTTTTAATTGTACATCGGACATATTAATTACAACTTGAATATAACAATATTGGTTATAAAAGCAGCAACTTGAAATCATAAATCTTTAGAAGGTGCACAGAATCATTATAAGATCTAACAGAACTAATGCAAAATATCCTCTGGAAAAAGCATTTTTAAAGGTTCTACATTCCCTCTTTGGAACAGAAGATTGGTCTGTTTGCTGGGCCTAAAATAAAAGGGTGCAGAGACAGCGTGCTGGGTCACGCACATTCCTAGAATGGTCCATGGCTTTTTGAGGAAACTGCTCAGTGATTATTAAAAGCAGCCCCCTCCAACTCACTACCCTATCTGGTCCTGCATTTCTATACCATGCAGTGACAAACAATAAAAAGGTGTTTTAGGCCCCCGTGAAAGGGCAAAATTATAAATGATCATTTGGTGTCAAATGTCCATGAGAATATCATGATATACTACAACACTTTGCCAGCTAAAAGATCCTGCATGTCCTTGGCACCAATGGAATGGGCAAAGATCCCTGTCAGAATGGCTGGGGAAGGAGTGTACAGTCTCAGTTATTTCTCTCCAAGAAAACTCTGCTCACTTAGAACCATAGCATCACCTGATGTTTGAGCCAAAGTCCCCATTAAAAGCACACGCACACTGGGGAGTTCAGCTTCAAAAGATGATGGCCCTAAAGGGCGCTTACTTTAAAACCTCCTTGCCCAGCCTGCTCTGCTCAGTCTGCATATTCTGACAAATTACATTCCACATCTTCCAAAGGGGGAAAATACAATTTAGAGATGAACAGAAAGGCCTCATCTGGCAAGATCAGGAATCATTCACTGCACATCAGGTCTTGGCAGGAAGGAAGGGAGGAACTGACTTTTCATGACTGCCTTTTCAAGTGTAATTGCATGCAATTTCAGCATCCACATCTAGTCCATTACTGATCTATGATCAGAAATACTAAATGCCCTGATCATGTTATACGCTCCATGCAGGCAGAACCTACTGAAGTCGACAAGTGATGCGGAGCTTATGGCAGAGTGTGGGTCGTCTCTTTCACTTCACCTCTGAAAGGTGATGACAAGTAGTGACCCACTCTAATGCTCACATTTAAAATACATAACATCACGCCTTCTGGTTCCCGCCCCTCATCATTTTTAAGCCAAACCCCTCCAAATCTCTTGGTAATCCTGAGACTCCTGCATACATGCTGAAATCAAGGAGCAGATTCAATAAAGGGTTTTTTTTCTATTGCCTCTTTGGCTATAAAGATGCATTCAAAGCACTGTCTTTATTTCACAGGACATGTTAAAGCTACAGTACTTTGAATCGTTAAAAAAACCTAGCTCAAGGAAACAACAAAAAAAAGTAAACATAACACAACTAGCTTTTGTGCTCAAAAGATGCAAAACTATAAAGAGATCCAATCCAAACTCCATTGAAGTCAGTGGAAAAACTCCTATTGATTTCACAGAGTTTTGAATCAGACCCTAAGAGACCAAAACCTATTCGGATACCTAGAAAGGCCTCAGTCCTTTGATTGGAGCCACAAAGGCAAGCCCACAAGCACACACCCATGCAGCTCTGATGCAGGTTCAGGAGCCAAGTCAGATTCTTTTCCCTCGCTACCCGTGTAGTTGGGAGAGGGTCTTTTAATGCTTTCTAGGCACTTGACTAAGGGCTTCTCTACACACACTGCCACAGCAGAGCCACCACACCAGTGCGGCTGTAGCACTTAGGAAAGACGCTACCTATACCACGAAAGCTTCTGCTGTTGGCATACATACTCCACTTCCCAAGAGGCAATGGCGACATTGACAGGAGAAACCCTCCGTTCACACAGCGCTGCCTAGACCGGAGGTAGAGTTGGGAGTATGGAAAAATCCCCATTCCTGAGCACGTAGTTTGTACAGACATAAACCGGCAGTGTAGGCCAAGCCTCAGGAGCGAGATGTTATGTGAACAGTAGACTTGTACTGCAGAAAGATTTTAAAAGTCATGGTTTCCATTCAGTGGATTCGAATCCCCGTCCCAACGTAGATTCCACATTTTACAAACAGGTGGCAGCTTTTCCATCAAGGTGTTGCTGGATTATTTCTGACAGATAAAATGAAAGGCTTTTCCCCCCTGCTAAGATAGACGTTCAGGGTCATCTGTTCTGTTATAGCAGCTGATAACATGCGGATTCTGGTCCTAGTTACTCTGGGATACACTTGAAAGTGCCATTGAAATACTCCAAACTTACACTGGTGATTCGTCTGCAGAGTCCAGCCCAAAGTCTCTAATACTCAAAGGACAGCAAGGAGCTGAATGCACCATTCTGGGTGTCAGCCACAGAATTAACTCAGGCTACAAAAACAGACACCTTAGTTCAGATTTTGGGGAGTTTATTAAAAAACCAAATCAAACCAGCAACCACCTGAAATACCCACTATTATTCTAAGAGTGACATCAGCGGGAGTTTTACTTGGTCGAGGGTCACACAATTTGGCCATGGATTTGTAATGTTAACTTGTTCTGTTAAGAAGATATTGTGCCCTTCATTTGGACATCAGGGGGAAAGTGCTACTTTTATTATGGGATCTCTGCTTAAAAATGGAGCCTGATTTTCCTCTCTCACCTGTTTGCACTTGTGGTTTGCACTAGTGAAAGTTAGGGGAGAACAACACACTGAGTCAGGATCTTAAATAAGGGGTTTTTCCCCTGCATCCCCCAATAAAATGTGCTTTTCAGTTCATCATGCAACAGTCAGGTCACAAAAATCATATGTTCCATTAAAAAACGTCCTTTAGGGATTATTAAAAGGTGAAAGAATTTGCAAATTCTAGTTGGCTTTTTGCCTTTCTGATGTTTGAATTTTGGAATTTCACTCAGCTTGGTGAATGAAAGACTTGTCAGTGTCACATTCGTTTATCTGCAGCATTGGGGTTGGCATGGGGGTCCCAGAGCATTAGTGAGACGAGAGGGATGCAGCAGTACCTTTTCTCAGCCCAACTTCATGTCGTCTGAAAAAGAGCTACGAGCAACTCAAAAGCTTGTCTCTTTCCCCAGCAGAAGTGGGTCCCCTAAAAGATATCACCTCCTTCCCTCTTGTCACTTTCATTTATTGTCAGTTTTACTTTGGGTTCTCAACCACCAGGTTATAAAGTTTGAACACCTTTTCACTGAATGTTTCAAAGAAAAATCTAACAACTTTTTTCTACTTAGCTCAGAGTTTGTAAAGCACAGACATATTTTAAACCAACCTAGACGGAGTCTAAACTATCTGACAAGATGAATTATGTTAGACAAAGATGGCAATTTTTTATTATTAGGTAGGCAAACTGAACCTCCGAGTTTGGCTTTGCAGGTCACTTTCTGAATCCCAATAATGGAAAACATCGCTCGCCTTCCAATCATTTATTACATTTGTTCTGCTTCTGAAGCTACTGCATTTCCTCTCCCTTCCTTGCCCTGCAAGGCCACATCCTCTTCTTCCACCAGATGTGCAAGAGCAACAGAGACAGAGATCATGCAGCACTAAGCAGAAAGATTTGGTTCAGCTCATACGTGTCAGGTAATACAAACAGCAATACGTTCATTATGTAGCCGAAAGCAGCAGCAACAGAAATTCCCTCCTCCTTCACAAATATTTCTCTTCCATTCTGGTTGGTTTTTGGTTTTTTGGGATTTTTTTTTGGTTTGTCTCCTCGTTTGGCAGCATTCAGCCCAATGATCTTTAAACTAATAAATGCCCATGGCTCCATTTCCGTTACGAGGCCATCAGTGCAAAAACACCACCCTCCTTGTTTTTAAGGCAAGCTCCCATCATGTGGCTGATTCATTCCAAAACTGTGATTGTCAAAAGAATAAGCAAATGGGCAGATGCGTCCTTTTACATCTCAACGGCATGGGACAATAGCAACCATAATATAAATCTGTCCTGGGACTGTGAAGGCTGGAAGCGTGTGGCCTAAAAGTATGTGTGTGCAGATATATAGATAGATATAGGGCACTGTTGCACATTTAAAACTACTCACATCCCATTAATGAATGGGTTTGTGAGGAGGAGGTAAATACCATACAATTGCTTTGGCGAGAAGCAGCTTGCCCAGCATTTTCTATCAGCACAAGAAGGTGCTGCTCGGGTCCCTAGGCATGACAGAACTGGTTGTGTGGGTGCGCTTTGCTTGAGCGGTAAGGCCAGCTGGGTCTGTTATTTAAGGCTCATATGTGATCATAAGACACTGGTGCCCATGAGGACTTAGATGTGGCTCTTCTGCCTAACGGCATTTTTATTGTCATTAGAGCGGAAGATTGTCTGAGCTCTCCCTGGATTTGTTTTGATTTTCCTCTCTCCACTCAAACGTCCCTCTTTCCTTTCCTGTCACCACAACATTGTTCCATTAAACAGGGGGGCTCTAAGCCAGAGGCAGGGTGGTTGGAGGGGCCACCAAGGCCCAGCAGCGTATCCCAAGGAAAAGCCAGATCACTAACCGCTCTCCCACCACGAGGTCTCCTTTGGCTTAGCCAAAGGGCCACTCAGGAAGGCGTAACTAGGCGATGCCATTTGTATATACAGGACCAATGATTAAAAACAAGATGTCTCTCCGTTTTAGCCACGGCTCAAAGTAACAGTTTGGATTTAATTGCCGTGCTATTCCCTGTCCTCAGCCCTCTGCAGTTCCCTAGAGATTCCCTGCTTGAGACGGTTAACTGTTCCTTTCAACCCTCGCCTGCACAACCCCCAGGAAGCACAAGGAGAGCTTTCAGTGTGGGATCCCTGCTCATCCACCTCCCTTTCTCCTTTGCCTTATGTCCCGGGTTTCATTTGATTTCTCTCATTCTAGGAGAGGTTCCCCAGGCTGGTCCAAGCCAGAGGGATCAATATGGGGTGGTGCCTTCCCATTCCACCAGGTATTGGACTTTCCCCACGGGGGTCACCCGGCGGGCAAGCACCTGGTATTTCTCCCCACACACCAGCCTGCCGGCTGCGCCGAAGTAATTGGTGATGGAGGACTTGAGGTGGGAGAGGGAGGAGTCGTCCTCGCTGATGCTCTCCAAGGTGTGACTATCGATCCAATCATCTTGACGCTCCGGGGCACATGCTGCCTCACTGCTCTCTGAGGCGCAGCCATTCAGGGGTCCACCTTGCTCGATGCCTTTTCTCTTCGCCCCCCCCGGGCCGTAGGGTTTCACTGCCAACTTTCGTTTCCGGCTGCCCACGTTCCTCCTGCTAGGGGAGACAGAAGGGCATGGGGGTAAGGGAAATCCTGGCCACAGGAATGAACGACGCAGCTGCACCGGTCCTGGGTGAGACGAGGTGAGAGCACCGATTGTGTCCTGACCCACGAGCCCTGCGCTGAGCCAGCCAAGGGGGCATTGGCCGATATTTGCTAAGGACAGCGATTTTCAGTTTCGAGTTTCTCCTCCCGGCTGCTGACACTGTGAAACGAGTGTGCATCAAGAATCTATGATTCTGTGATAAGCCAAGGGCCAGGTTTCAGGCCATTAACTGCCTTTCAGGAGCTAACAACGACTCCAAGGGGGAGGAAGAGAGGCAGCATCCCTTCCTAGGAGAACTCGGGGAGTTCCAGGAGAGGAGGGCATGTGGCCTAGTGGTTAGAGCAGGGGCTGGCCATCAGGACTCCCACGTTCTCTTCTTCCCTCTGCCACCGACTGTTTCACGTATCAGACAGAACAGGACTCAACTACCCTCACGCAGTCACGGAGGGGACTGGAAGAGGGTTGAAGTTACTTTGTCCGGCTGGCTAAGGGTATCTCTACATGGCACAAAAACACCACAGCAGGAAGTGTCTGAGCCCAGGTCAGCTGACTCAGGCTCACGTGGCCGGGCTAAAACCAGCCGTGTGGCTGCTCAGACTGGGCTGGCACCTGGGCTTCGACACACAACGAATGGGAGGCTCTCGGAGCCTGGGCTCCAATCCCAGGCCAAACATTGACTCTATTTCTAACCCCCCAACATGAGTCATGAGTCCGAGGACCCCAGGCTCTGAGATTCGCTGCCCCAGTCTCTTTTGCTGTGTATGCATACCATTGCCTCCTCTTTGAACGTGGCCTACGTGGACCCGTTTCTGTGGTCACACGAATGCCGGCTTCCCATGGGGCTCGAGAGGTTAAGTCCACTTATTTGTGGGAGGTGCTTTTGTTAAGAGCCTCATCGTGGCTCTGCAATCATGACAGTCCTGATGCACAGAGCTGCCTGCAGGGCAGGAGGCATCCAGGGCAATGTTTAGGCAGAGTAGATGTGCTCAGTAAAGCTGCCAGTTCGTTACATTAATAGCAAGTCTTTCAGTCCCTATAAACGTAAAAAGATCACCCATCGATTCCAGATAAGCCAAGGAGAGTTTGGCTCATGGAGAATGCAGGGCCAGCCCTTCCTGTATTAATTCCACTGCCTTCCTCCATCCCAGCACGGAGATGGCAGAAAAATAGGCAGATCCATTTGGTTTTTTTAACCTCCAATTGGCACAGAACAAACCGGCTGCCAGCTGTGGGCATCAGCTGTAGCGTGTGCAGAGTCCCCAAGACAAGCATGCAGGAATCTTTGCTGCCAGATGCCTGAGCACTATTCGGACCTGCTTCTGCACAGTGTATCGTTGTGAAGAGATTTAAAAGCAGACACTGGGTTTTCCTGCAGCCAGGCAGTCTGGAGACAGTTTCAGGGTAGAGAGTGTTGAGTCTGCTTCGTGTCAGGGCAGCAGCAGAGAAAGATTAGCGATACTAGGAAATGCTCTAGGTGCAGAGTAGCTGGGAGACTTCCCGGCCAGCCCGGAAAAAGACTGGCGGGAAGAGAGGGGTCCAGGGTAATTTACAATGACAGATCATCGCCAGGAGACCTAGGCAAGAGGTTGCATCTGTGCAAAGGACAGGGTGAATGGAGAATGACTGGGGGATCACCTCAGGAGTTGAAAAGACAAAGGGGACTAAAGAAAAGCTTTCAAGGGCAATGAAGATCAAGGCAAAAATCAAAGAGCAAGAAGCAGGTCTCAGCTCCTCCCGCCCCCCTCCTTTTACCTCGATTCATAAGACAGGCTTGTTGTTGCAGAACCAGATGTGCTGGCAGCATCTGTGGAATCTAGGTCAGAAAGAAAAGTCTGTCCCGAACTGGCACTGAAAGGGAGAGAGAGAGAAGTCAACCCTGGCCAGACCTCAGCTACTGCGTGAGCCCAGCCATTCCCGGGGCGTACTGGACACAGCTCCAGACAGAACACCAGCTCAAACGTGCAGCCCAGATGAGGACATTCAGGAACGCAGCACTGCGCATCCCTATCATTACAGCCACAGGGCCTGTACAAGGTTAGTTAGAAGCCCACAAATCAGACAGGAAAATGGTAACCAGCACAGCCTGCTAGGACTTCCAGAGATGCCAGGATGGGGCTTTCACAAGCAATCAGCCAGGACTTCCCACCCCCCTGCTTCCATTTCCCAACAGGATGCAAGTAGCATAGCGGGTGCCCACTGGAAATCGTGATTCCTCATCTAAACCTGGGAGCGGAGATTTGCCTGAGTAAGCCCCTCAAACATCCGTCACCTTTGGGCATCTCTCCTCTCCCCAGCCAGGGAGGGAATGAAGAGTGCAATGCCCCAAATCATGGTGATGGCTAACCCCCTGCATGGAAAAGAGTGGAGATGCATGCACAGAGACTTGCCATGGTTGTTCTGTGGGACAGATGGGCCGTTTACCTTTTTAAGCTCTGAATTTCATCCAATGTAAAGTCAAATATGCTGGCAAGATGGTGGTTTGTGCTCCAAGCTGACGTGAAGTCACTCTGCATTGCAAAAAGGAGTATATTCATTAGCTGAAAACAGACCGTGACTTGGCGTGAGCCTTTACAGCTAGCGTTTCCTACCTCCCTTGGCCTCCACCTTTCATTTCCTGTACACTCGGATGCCCTTTGCCTTGGACAGTCACTTATCCCTTTGCAAAGAAGGCATGCAGAAGGCTGCCATTCAGAGCTGATAGTCTTCAAACCCACTGGGCAGAGCTGTAGGGGGCTGGAGGATCCCTTCCATTGTTTTTTTTAAAGGAACCTTTTCATGAAAAATAATAAAGTGTCCCCTGACAATTGGAGGTTCCCTTTTCCCTGGTTCTAGTTTGTAACTGAGAAGCTATACTTGATGCAAGTGAGGATGTCAAAGACTTTACAAAGGTTACTTAGTTCTCACGCCTCACGCTGGGAAACTGCTGGCAGAGACCTGAAGTGAGTTCAAAGTTTCCTGGAACATCAGCTGAAAACCCAGTACTTGCACCTGAGACACCCAACTTTCATCCCAGTGTGCTAGCCACGAGAAGACACTTCCTCCTACCCATCAGGCTTCTTTCTCCCCCTATGCACGGATTAAACAAATAGATGCATTTGGAACACCCTGCTCAGAACCTCTTGTTGTTAGCTGGTTTGCGGCCAGGAGGGTAAGCTTTCAAATTGGCACTTTGATCTTGCCTTTCTTGGTCACCTCTGCCTGGGGAGCTCCCTGGCTCTGCCAGATGGGAAAAGGGCAAACTGGGAAAACACTCAAGCCTCCTAAATGCCTGTTTGTGATCAGCAGCACAGGAATCACGCCCAGTTCAGTGTTTGGAAAAGAAAAAGCAAACTAACTTCAGTAATTCAACCCTGAGAAACATCATCACATGGACAGTAACAAAAACCAAAAAACAGTGAGAAACTAACACTGGGAATAGCATCCTCCAACCAAAATTTTGATCTTTTTCTTCGAGCAACTCGCCTTTTCTGCTGCTGAGATTCATGGGGCAGCAAACTGAAAGCAAAGAACAAACACAAACAGAGAAAAATGAGTCAGAGCTGTCGGGAGACTGCAAACCATGCAAAAGGCCTGGGGGTGGGGACATAGAAAATGTCTGCGGTGGTTCCAAACAGCCAAGGAGAATCCTAAGGTGGGCAGTAGTGTGTATGGAAAGCTGTAAAATTTACAAGCTGTCATTTGAAATCCCGGTCCTGCCTGCAGCCTATGGAGCTCTGGAGAGAAGTGCAAGATCAGAGATTTGTGTCATCAGTTTGCAAAGAGCCAGGTAGTTAGTGAGTCGTGGCCTCTCTGTTTTACAGAGCAGCCTGGTTTCTTTCTCTCTGCTATAGGGTTCTTGTGTGTTCTGAATTCTAAGGAATAAAATAATGTCCCTCTGCAACCCTGCAGCAAGAGTGTCTGTGTTTCTATCCAATTTCTCTATTTGTATTCGGTGACGCAGAGAACTATTACCAGGGCCAGGAAAGGTGCTTTACTGTAGCTGTTGAGGCAGAACTGGGGAATCCTGAATATTGCAGGGAACCCCCTGTTTTAGCATTTGTGTGTCAGAGTTTAAGCACTATGGAGGGAAAGCTCACAGGCTTTATGGGGTAACCTGCTTTCTGAAGAAGGCAGATGTGGAAGAGGAAAGACTAGCGGGAACTGAAAGCTTGGACACAGACCCATTTTTATGGGTGTATTTGCTTTTTCCTCTCCTCTTCAGCTCAGAAGCTCCATTCTCACCCAGACCCAGTCCTTTCTCTGGCAGAAGCTTGCTGGGAGGGTTTGGCGGGACACGAATTCGCAGACGAAAGATGCATTTCTTCTTTTTGATTTCCTTACCACAAAGAAATCTAGAGGGCAAAGAATACAAGTCTCGTGATTTATCATTTAAGCTCTGAATAGGAGACTTCCTGGACAGCTCTTCCCCACTCTCACCAATCCTACCAAAGCACCCAACTCTCATAAGCCCAGGAATATCAGCCCCTTGAACATTCCCCATGCCTGCTGAAAGGAAAATGTTGCATCAGACAATCCCCGGGCCCTGGCTCACCTGCTTTTATAGCTGTTGAGTGCATTGAGAAGGTGCGGCGCCCGTTCTGAGGTCGGGGTCCCCGTCAGCTGGGATGAAGCATTAGCCAAAAGGTCATTTCAGTAATTTGAAGACATGATCAGCAAAGCACAGACCACCCACTGGCTGAAGGTCATTAGCCACAGAGGTTATTCACCACTTAAACAAATGGGGGCGCTCAAGCAACAGTTTTCCGCTGCTGTTACAGAAGGTCTAATCCGAAAGCTCAGAAATTCACCTAGAAAAACCCCACAGACTTCCAGGAAGCAAATATTGAGGCACTGTTTATTGTCTGGGCACCAATGCTCTGGGTTTTCCTCACCTGGGCTCCTAAAGACAGTGAAAATTCCTCCCCTTGCTTTGCTCTCTATTTTTTTTTTTTTTTTTTTTTTTTTAAATGAATGATGTTTGAGTTTACTTCCTGCACTTCCCTGGGCCTAGACAGCAAAACTACCCTAAGACCATTTCCCTACAGATTTCAAACACTGCCCCCAGACTGCGGAACAGGTAAGAGAAGACCCTTCCTGGCAAACAGCAGCTTTGCAGTGGTTAAGCAGTCCCTCCCCAGGTGCTTTGGAAAGCTACCAGCAGTGTTCCCAACAAATCAGCTCCCATCAGGACTGCAGCAGGTCTATGGTCAGCACCTTCCACCTATCAAAGCAGCTCCTCCACTGGAAAGAGATCTGCCAGCCTTGAATCCATGCCAGGGAGCTAGCAGGATGGGGAGGTTACAGTGACTTCTCCATGGCCAGACAGAATGAGAGGTCAAAGGGAACAGCTCTGGCCACACCTCATTCCAGTGCCTGTCTCCCCAGTCTTCCTACAGGCTGCACATGGCCACTTGCACAAACCCCATGCCTAGGTGCTAACACCTGCTAACGATTTGCTTCTAAACAAGCAATAAACCACGTCCACCCAGAGCCCTAAAATCCACCCCAGTGGCAAACCCCCTTGTGCTTCCCAAGGAAGAATCAAGCAAAGGCAGCTTTACACCTCCTACACCACACCCTTCAAGGAAGCAGACAGAAAGACAGCCATCTTACTGCTCCGATCCTTGGCAAACAAATACAACGTCTCAAATGCATTCTGAGATTTATGGCTCCTCCCCGTTAATACAGAACCCCAGAGTGGAAAGAAAGACACAATTTGTCGCCAAGGCATTTCACTATTAAACACACGGGAATTCATCTTTCCATCTATCTGCGTGACGCTCATGCACTTCCCCTCCTCTGACCCTTTCTGCGTGCGAGCAGACAGAAACGGAGGCTCCCAAAGAAACACTGAGCTTATTTTCTTTTGAGTCAGCCTGGCACCACTCCTGGCTGTAAGGGTGGATGGTCCATGTGTCATTTCCGCTGCAACCCCCTGTCCTTCCCTCTTATCTTCCTTCCCCATTCAGATCCCAGCCCCCAGATATTTACCTTTCCGAGCTGTAACGGATCCCAGTGGTGATTTACAAAGGCTAGGATTTCCTCAAAGTCGAAGTACTTCTTTTTGCTCTGCACACCCAGATTATAAAGGGCCAGGTGGACAATGTCTACCCTGGGGAGCAAAGAAAACAAGGGCAGCTGAGACTCTGCAGGCAACGATAACCTCACTCAGCTCAGGATTTACTTCAGGTTTGCAGCCGTGAGCTTCCCACTCTGGCTTTTCAGTAGCAGCTGCCTTCTCCCCACTCTGGACATTCTCCTCTGCTCCTACTCCCAGTAAGCCCATGGACGCTCAGGGGGTCTGATGGATGGATTTCTACAGGCTCATAGCAGAGCAGGCAAAGAAAAGCCCCCATCTCTTCCTCTCAGCTGCCGTTCTGCAGGCAGCAGCAGCAGCAATGTCCTCTTGATCCATGCTCTAGAAATGCATGAAAATCCCATGGTGCATCCCGCACTATGGAGAATGCTTCAGGAGACCAGATTGTGTAAGTCCGCAGAGCAGGATCCTGGCTAGCCAGACAGCCCCATTATAGCTGCTGTGCAGATCTGGAAAGTCATAGCAAGTTCCATTGTATTTGCACATGCACAAAAGTGGATTAGAGACATAACTAAAGGGCTGGTTTAAAGCAGTCAAAGGGGAGCCAGGAAATGGAGGATTAAGTGGCTGTCAGTCAGGCTGATCTGTTTGGCAAAATGCTGCAGGGGTCTCTGAATGCAGGGAAATTTGCCACGTGCTGAAATACCTGAGCCACATGTGGTTGGCTCAGGTACTCAGTGCCAGGATTGTCTTAATTTCCTGACTTTTTGTCAGCTTTGGCCACAGGCTCAGTGCTACAGTTCTTTTTTAAAAATGGCCATTAAGTCCTGGCTCCATGTATATCCTGCCACCCTAGAAACATCCCCAGTTATATACGGTATCCCTCACTTGCTGTTCTAAGCCACATATGCAGTATGGGCATGCCGTCTTAAACAGCTACTGTCTTTCACCCCAGAGGTAGCTGCATATCAGTGCCTGGTTAAACAACGTCTGAATATCCTTGATGTAGCTCACCAGGGGGGTTCATTAATGTAAACATATGTAAGGCATTTTGAGATCCTCAGACAAGAGACATTAGAAAAGGGGAAAGTGCTACTTATCTTCTGAACTAAGTCGGCTCTGCTATATAAACTTCTCCTTAATCACTTAAGTGAAAAGAGACATGTGGCCAGATCACGCTGGGTGACTTATCTGCTGGCAAATATATGTTTTGGCTCACATACAACATGGCAAGCATGCAGCATATCTCCAGAAAAGGCCACCTTAGCAGCCACCCAGCTGGCCCCAGGAGCAGGCTGCGCTCAGGGGAAGCCCTGGGCTGGCTGGCAGCTGAGAAAGGAGATGCATTGTCAGATCTGAACAAGAGGCTCAAAACTAGCCAAGGCCAGTTCAGATGATGCCTCCAGAGCTGCAAAAACCCTAGTCCTCTCCCTGCACAAGGGAGAGATGAACTGCTAGTATAAGACTCCTGCTCCTGCACTACGCATCAATAAAATGCAAATCGCTCCTCAAAAGGGATCCTCAAAGTTTGGGAGAGAAAGGTGTCCCACCCAGGGACGCCAACGAGGCTGGGACTCAGGACATTGTGAGCGGGACATTCAGAGGGGCTGTGTCCACTCACAGCAGCTGGGACTGTGGCAACTCAGCTCCTTTAAGTGCCAGGCCTGTGGATTTTTAATAATGCACGTGAGATGCAGGCTTCTGGGCCAAGTAACTGCATGAAGATGCAGCTTTAGGTGGGCATGGAGAGACCATTAACAGGAGAACCCCACATTCAACACTTGTCTGCCTCCAGCAGGACCTCAGTCCCCGCTACGTGGAGGATATGATGGTGAGAGTCAGGAGCCAGGGAAGGATAAATGGTGCCTGAAGGGGCTGCTTATCCAACAGCTGCTTAGAGAGCCAGATGGGCTGAGCAGGATTCTGTTTCCACCTCCAAACTGCACCATGCAGCCAAGAAAGTTCCCATGGGAAAGCAATGGCTGAAGACACTTCAGTGTGCTCCCTAAGAGGCACCAAGGGGAAAGGAAACCATTAGACACTGGTTTCCCTCTGGACTTCTTCCTATGCTGATCAGTGGTTCTCAGTCTTGTTCCTGTGTCTTCTACTCCATAAAAGGGAGATCTCCTCAGACTCCAGCCCCCTGCCCCTCCCAGTGTGGATGCCAACCTTCCTATGGTGGCTATAAATAGCGCTCCATTACAGGAGCAAATATCAAGACAACAACCTTACTTCACTTCAGCACACGTACCGCAGGTTGGCTACATCTCACCAAGGGGACAGTTGCAACCCTGGGCCGCATGGAGGCACTTTGCAGACCCTGAAGGTCCAGGGACAACTCTGAAAGCCACCAGACAAGCCATTCGAGAGAGCAAACCAGGCGGAGGCTGAGCCTAGAAGTCAGAGCTTCACCCCAACCAGCCGGGAGACCCAGCTTCCAGTCCTGATCTCTCAATCCCAAAGTGACGATTAGCCAACTCTTACCATCTCAAGGGCAGGCGCTTGATGTACTCTGGCCCCTGGTTACACACCGAACAGAAAAAAATATAAAACCTGAAAAAGAGAAAGAGAGGCAGATGGAGTAAGGTGGAGGGCAGCTACGAAGGGAGGTGGATTTGGGATCCTCTCTCCAAGCAAATAGCCCGAGGGTCTGCCTTGCGAAAGCAGCCACCAACCAGTCCTTCCCAAGGGGCAGTAGGATCCTATTTCCACGTGGGAGAATGACTGCCATGGAATCCATCCCCAGCACGCACCATGCCAGGTTAACCTCAGGCCTGGCCGGGGGTCGAAAGTCACTCTCCACCCCTGGGCACTACTCCAGCCCCTTTCAGAGTCCTGCCTTCTGCAGCGTTCACTGTGGAGCTCAGTGATTCAGCCTTATGGGTCAGCCAGAGAGGGGTACTAGAGAGAAGCTCCCCTCTGCCTGCTGGGCCGGATCGGGAGACTCGAACCCCAGTATGTCTCTCTGCTCTGCCCGACACAGGGCTGTGATATCTGCCACCCATGCCCAGCAGGGGCTATTTCTTTGTGACCCTGCCTCTGCCCTGGCCATTTGAGCACTGCCAAATCACCTGAGCAAAGCAATTTGCTCTGCTGTGTCTTGCAGAGTCTCCTGGCTGGCTCTCTCCACCTGCACTGGGTAGGGGGCTAGAAATGCGTGAGGAGCCGGCTCCCAGCTAGAGCCACACTGCAAAGGGACCTGGACACGTACACACCCAGCCAGAGAACATACCCCATAGGGCTTGTCTACATGCACATTTAGCATGCAGCACATTGGGTATGAATCTACCCCACTTCAGCCAACTGCTGAGCATGAACCGTTCCTACCGTGCTCAGCCCTGCCACTTGGGAACCGTTAGTGTGCAGCAGCAGAGTCCCCACGGACATCTAGCGCCCAGCAGGCTTTCTGCATGCTCACTGTCCACGCAGACAGTGGGAGACTCCCTCAGATTCACTTGCTCCATCAGCGAGCTCAAACTGGCAGCTGTCTGGATTGCTGCCTGCTGGAATGCAGTGGCTTGTGACCAAGGGCCACCCAAGATTTCAGCTGAGCAATGATTCCCGGACTCTGAAGGAAGCGTGATAGTCTGGGAGGAAGAGAAACAACCCTGCAGATCCCAGCTGCCCCCACCGCACCTGTGCGTATGCTGCCAGCCAGCTGGGGGAGAAATACAGACTGAGGAATGCTCAGCCCAGGCAAGACCCGTGG
Source organism: Pelusios castaneus (assembly GCA_007922175.1). NCBI lineage: Eukaryota > Metazoa > Chordata > Testudines > Pelomedusidae > Pelusios > Pelusios castaneus. Next base: position 12,652,686 of record ML685804.1, read on the forward strand.
GTGCGGGGGTGGATGGCTTGCAGAAAACCAGCTGGGTTAGATGGGGAAGGACGTACCGATCTCCAAACATCATGGGGTCACTAAGGCACTGGGTGCAAGCTTCGTGGAACCACTGCCTGCAACTGTAACACTGCAACATCTTCAGGTACCACCTGGGAAGAGAGACCGGATTTGAACAACATCTCGGGGCTGGCATGAGATGCTTTATTACTAGATCTCCTTTGCCATGCATGGTGCCCTCTGGGTGGATGGAGAAAATTCTCCATTGTACGGCACACTGGGCAGCCCTTACACAAGGGCAACAAGAATGTGCAAAACAAGTGTGCAATGCTCCGAAATGGGGACTGCAGAAGTTCATATCCCTTTAACAGTAGCGGAAATGATGGTGCAGGGCAACAGAGAATCAAGCCTGCTCTCTCTGGCTTTCTGATCTTGCAGAGGAAGGGATACACTTAAAAAACAAATTGTGGACATTTAAATTAAAAAAGGTGGGGAGGTGGAGGAGGTCCAGATGGAGTTTTTGAAGGAGATAAAGGGACTGCCAGGGGGTTGGGCACTTCCCAGCCTCTTGGAAGATCCAGACTCTTCAGATCTGGATGTCCCAAAAATATTTTAATCAAATGTACGTTTGGTGTTTAAAGCTATTCAGTCGGAGCCTCTCAAGTGGATCAAATATTCTCACCACACCGAAAGCCTTACACTTCAGCGGCTCATGAGGACAGCTGGCTGTCTCAGCCTCTCCCAATTCAGCACACAGGAAGCCTTACTGCAAATGCAACATGCAGCAGCTCTCAATATGGTGATTTTGCCGCTCGGTGACTTTCCTCAGCAAGGTTATTTTCGGAGGGGGGATTCCGACCTGCAGCGTGTTACAGTGCGAGGCAGCATGCCAAAGCACAGAACCACCGCATCGGTGCTGAGTGCGCTCCCGCCTGGCTCCATCACCCGCCTCCCTCCACAGCCACATTCAGAGACTGCAAAATCAAAACCTGATGCACGTTTATAGGGCGAGAGCTGTTCCCTCTAAAAGCCCTCCCTGGGAACAAGTTTAGCAACCCTTCTGTCTCATACTTGCCCTCGGGAGGAAGGACAGCCTGATAGTTAAGGCTGGGATTCCTTCGGCTTAAGGAATTAAAAGCAGAGCAGTCCTGGTTTACTCCTAGGGCGTATTCTGACTTTAGGGACCATGACACGCTCCCCTGTCTCACTCCCCCTGGCCCTGCTCAGCAAACACAATATGGGAGCTGGGTTCTAATCCAGCTCTCGCCTCAGCCAGAGAGTTGCAGAGCAAGGGCTGGGTGCTGCCGTGAGAGCTGCAAGCACAGACCCCTGCCACCGTGCAGGCCTGAATGAGCTCACACAGCTGCCAGTGGGACCCGGACTGTCTCCGTTACAGCTGAGGAGGGGGGAGCCACACTGTCAGAGTCTGGTCTCCGATTCAAACCCAAGTGCAGCGTAGTAAGTTTGGGGCCTTACTCTCCAGGCCCCCCGCAGTAACAGTAACACTGCTGTTGATTGGTCCTGTGCAGAGAATCCCACTCCAGCTGCTCCGGATCGTAGGACAGCACCATCTTGACGGCTTGCAGCGTCTTGGCGATGGCTCCCTTCTTCAGGGCACCCCCTTTCTGCAGGACCAATGAGAACACTGGGTCAGCACAGCCCGGCACAAGGAAGCCGGGGATTGGAGACCTGAGGCCGACCCCACTGACGGCAGGGATGCAGCTGCATACCCCGAGTTTGGAGGCAGAATGGAAGGAGCTTGTTGTGGTCAAAACAGGGGGCTGAGAGGCTGGATGCTCTGCCACTTGTCTTGCCCAAAGCTGCACAGCAGTGACTGGCACTCTTGTGCCTCAGTTTTCCCACCTGTAAAATGGGGGCATGTGGAAATATCCATGAGGGCAAAGCACATGGAGCCCCTTCTATCAGAGGTGCTGGGCTGCATGACTGCAACTTCTGTGGATCCCAGTGTCAGCTCCGCCTCACCTGAAAACACAGCCTCTTTCCAAGCTATTTCATTCCCGAATCCCCCAGACACTCCACGTCCAGGGTTTGCAACCCTCTAGGGTCGCCTCTACCTGGGGTCCACTTAGGCCAACGTTTCCCAGAGTGACTAGCAACTCTGGCTGTCTCCTCTTCAGGGTTCCCAAACAAGAGAGTCCTTAAATAGGGCAGAGAGTCAGCACGCTCGGAAAAGCAGGTCCCTTTCAGAGGCATCACTTGTCACTTTTAAAAATTTAGGCCTTCCTGTTCAGCCTCTCAATCCCTGTGAAAGGCGCTGTGTATGTCAATAAATAAGAGCAGGCAAAGAGAACCCAGTCTGGGATTTGAATTTCTCTTTAAACTGATCCAGGGCTGGCTGTGCTCCCCCCGTAGCCTGAGGGTGCTGGGCTGAGCTCGGTGGCTTGTGCCCATTTCTGCTCTGTACAGCTGACGTGATCACCAGTAGCAAGAATCATAGAATCATAGGGTTGGAAGGGACCTCACGAGGTCATCTAGTCCAACCCCCTGCTAAAAAGCAGGACCACTCCCCCTAAATTATCCCAGCCAGGGTTTTGTCTAACCGAGCCTTAAAAATCTCCAAAGATGGAGATTCTACCACCTCCCTAGATAGCCCATTCCAATGCTTCACCACCCTCCTAGTGAGAAAGTTTTTCCTAATATCCAACCTTGACCTCCCCAGCTGTAATTTGAAACCATTGCTCCTTGTTCTGTCCTCTGTTACCCTCGAGAACAGCCTAGCTCCCTCCTCTTTGGAGCACCCCTTCAAGTAGTTGAAGGTTGCTATCAAATCTCCCCTCAGTCTTCTCTTCTCTAGACTAAATAAGCCTAGTTCCTTCAGTCTCTCCTCATAAGTCATGTGCCCCAGCCCCCTAATCATTTTTGTTGCCCTCCGCTGGACTCTTTCTAATTTGTCCACATCCTTTCTGTAGTGGGGAGCCCAAAACTGGACACAGTACTCCAGATGCGGCCTGACCAGTGTCGAATAGAGGGGAATTATCACATCCCTCGATCTGCTGGCAATACTCCTACTGATGCAGCCTAATATGCCATTGGCCTTTTTGGCAACAAGGGCACACTGTTGGCTCATATTCATCTTCCCGTCCACCATAACCCCCAGGTCCTTTTCTACAGCGCTGCTACTTAGCCGATCAGTCCCCAGCCTGTAGCAGTGCAAGAAGGACCACTCAGGAGGGCTTTCTGGCCACGGACGGCTGCTGGCAGGAGCTGGGGGCTGAAGTGAATGGGAACAAAGCTGTTATAAAGGAGCATGCTATGGAGGCAGGGAGCACAGTGTTAAGTCCCTTTCCCATGTTAAAATGGGCAGGTCCCGGGAATAGCCGTCACTTTGTAATGCTTTCCAGGATCCTGGCCAGTCCATTTGGGGGTAAGACACAAGATTTCAGCTAAGAGGCCTCGAATGAGCCGTGACTTCACCCTTGCACCATGACTCCCGTCTGCCAGCGTGGCGGCTGCAAAGGGGCTGCACGGCACAGATTTTGTTGGGTTTGACAGCCCCAGGGTGAGGAAGGGAAGGATTCATTTGAAGTACAACAGCTGCAGGTAGGATGGCAAACATCTGGACACCCTCACTCACCCGCACAGCCAGAGCAAATATGCATCTCCGACAAAACCAGGGTGTCAGCACGGGGCCATCGCCGCTGCCCACCACCGGGATGTGGCATTGCTGGTGATAGCCTAGAGAGAACACAATCAGTGGACAGCAAACACAAGCCTCGTGGGAGTGCAGGGACGGGCCAATGAGAACAGGGAGATTGTGTGTGTACAGGTGTGGCCCGGCCACAAACACACAACCAAACACGCCACGCCACGTTACTCTAGGCTGCTTTCCAGAGCTCTAAATTGCCAGGCAGTAATGCTGTGTCCACTGAGGCCACGGGGAGTTCTGGCTGAGCATTCAGGGGCTGACACCTGTCTCCATTCTGTGTCAGAGTGACACACGCTACCGTATTGGGGAAAGAGCCAGCTCTGTTCATTGGATATCATTATTAACTGGGTCAGCCTAGCGCACAAGGGGAGAAACAGCTCCCAGCCTTCTCTGCTCTCAGAAGGGCTGCCAACTTGCCAAGCTGGTATTCATTTTCTCCTTCCTTCCCTCCCGAGCGACGACATCGTTGTCCTCCAGTGCCAGAAAACACAAAAATGAAAGCCTGCGTCACCGCCAGACTCAGCCAGAAATGGCTGCTCCCCCGGCTGATGGCCGGCAGGGCATGTGAATCAAGGCAGCCCTGCTCTCAGCACAGAAACATCACAATCGCTCTTACCTAGACCACATTTTCCACATATGAGGATTTCATTCAGGGGCCCTGTTGTCTTTCCCAGGCAGATGTTACACTTCGGCTCTTCTCCGGGCACACCAGCTAAAAAGAGAGCAAAATGGCAGAGTTGCACATTTCCTGCAATATCTCGGCAGGAATTGCCAGAGAGTGGGTGGAGAAGAGGGTCTTGCTGGCAAAATTCTCTTTATGCCCTTAAGCACACAAAACACAAAACCCTGCTCCAAATGATATGGCTAAAGGGAAGAACGTGGGCAACTCCTAAGTTCTTTTCCTGGCTTTACCACTGGCTCACCAGCAGTTAGACCTCTTGTGCACACACGTATGCAGGCTAGACCCAAATCAATAGCTTCTACGTGGGAAACGTAAGCAAAAATCCTCTTGGACACCCGTGCATCTTTCTGTTCAGTCACCACTTTGGGGGAAAGATAATTGCTTTTTCCCAGTAGGATGATATTTGCTTTCAAACTAACATACATTCCCTGATCAGTCTGGGAGGGACATCTCTTACAGAGGTAGGCTTGCCAGCATCTGCAGAAACTCCAGTTAAGTGACCCGCTGCATCAGGATCAGCAGATTTTGTCTTGGCCCCTACACATGGGAAAACACTGAGAGCTGCTTAGAACTTGACTAGAAAAGTCGGGAGGAGGTGGGGAGGAATATATATCATTCCCTTGACATGTGCTTATGAAGATCCAAGAACAGGCCAAAAAAGCTATGAATTATACACTGTAGCATAAATCGAGACTTCTGTACCAACAGACTGTCATTTCACTCAGCCCAAGGTACCTCCAGTGGGTCAATGGTGTGAGAAGAGATTCAGGTTCTAGCAGCATTTATACATTCAGAGTGAAACTCCCACTGATGAAAACAGGGTCAGGATTTCACCCTCTGTCTTTGGATCGGAAATAAAGTGAAAGACTTAGAGATTTGTTGTTATCTCAGGGAAAAGTTTCAAAGTCATCCTGTTTCAAGAGAATGCTGCTAAGCCACAATGCTCTTCTTCTGTTTCTTCTTGCTAGGGACAGGTGCATGCAGCTAGGAGCCCTGTTGCAGAAGAATTCATCCCAAAGACATGATCCTTGCTTTGAAACACCCAACTGGTCGCTGGACAGAGAACGACAACATTGACAGAGCGCCCTTCAGACAAATGGATGGCAAAGTGCTTCAGAAATCTTACCGAGCGGTGACAGAAACCAGCTAGAGGTTTGATTTCAGTGGAATCTCATCCCAACTTTTATCATACCCATCTGCACAGCCCACACCTTGTGAGCACACAGTCACCTGAGGACAGATTCCATCCTTTGCACACAGAGGGATGGACAGCTCCAGATGTGGCCGAAGTACCCGCAGAACACAGTGCTCCCCTTCACTTCCTGTCCTAAAACGGACGTGAACGTATGCTAGAAGCACATCAAACACCTGCCCCATCCCCGTGTCAACGAAGAGAAGCTTTTCTTACACACTTTGATAAAATAAGAAAAATGGAAGCGGCCTCTTCTGGGATGACCAGTGCTATACACATGCCACCCATTACACCAGAAGTGGATTTTTCATGGAAACTGGTGCAGAGTTCTACTACTGAAACCCAAACGCTAACCTGGATTCTTTTCAGCATGTCTACTTCGGAGAGTAAACAGAGAGCTGCTACGGAATTTAAGCCTGACTTCTGTGGCATAAAGGCCTTGCGATGGTTCTCCACACAGAGCGGGGGAGACGTCAACCTGAATGGGGAGCCGCAGTAGCAGAGGCAGCTTTTTCTAGACTAGAAGTTTTCATGCACGGGATGCAGCAGAGTGTGAGGCCAGTCTGATGGGACCCTTAAGGAGCTCTGCCCCGCCACACACGAGACCCAGGCTTGTTTCTGAGTTCGAGACTCTCGCTTCTTGGGGGCCAGACACACAAGTTCCAAGAGCAGCCAGAGATGTGCCTCAGTAAAGAGCGTGCCCATCCCTTGGGAAGATGTGCTGGTGACCTCTGTTGGGACTGCGGTTCCAGCCTTCCTTGACATTGGATGAGGAGTATCACCCATGGGAGAAACCTGGGTACCTCTGCAAAATTCCCAGCTCCAAACAAATGGAGCTAATTGATCATACAGGCAGGACGTAAGCCAGAGCTAAGAGGCCGGCCAGTGGGCATGATGCAAAACACCAGCCAGAGACGAACAGAGGTCAGCAAACACCATTACTCTAGCCAGAACATCCAAACAGTTCTTGTTTCTCCTAACACCTTCCAGACCACCAGTCAAACAAACGGCCCCCAACAGTTAAAGGAACGGCCACCCAGACAAACAGTTTGTTTGCTGGACTGACCAGCTGCTCTGGGCAGCCCTGACGGGGTTAAAATGCAAGTCTGGTTTCTAACGCACAGCAATGCAAAGATCTCGCAGCAAGAGGCATTGGAGCCTTTACCCACGCCTGGGCACGTGGCACGTCAGAAACCTCAGCCCCCAAACAGAAACGTTAGTGGCATTTGCACTGGAGCTGAGTGGTGCAGAAATCCTACAGACGGGGAACAGGGTGCTGCACAGAGGGGACACATGGCTAGGCAGTACGTTTCCATGGGCCATTCCCTAGCTGAGTATGAGGAAGAGGCCAAAGCCTACCCTCTAACTTGCACCCATGCTCGGTGACCCCCAGGCCACAGAGCCCAGGAGCACTCCCGCCAAACGGAGTCAGCTGGGAGCAGCGGAAGCAGATGTTCCAGAGCCACCTTTGAATACACAGCGTCGAGGCCTCGGGGGAATAAAGCCACTCCAGGAAGCTGAGAGAAAAAGGGAAGTTATGGGGGCCCATCAAGTCCATCCCTAGGATCCGAAGGTGCTGAGCCCCTATTGAAATTTGACCCTGCTGGTTTAAAGCCCCAGGACAGGAGGAGAGACAAAAACGTCACTCACCATGCTGAATGTCCTTCCAGAGGACCCAGTACTTGGAGTTATCTTCGAAGGTTACCAGGCAACTCTGTTTGGACCCGCTCACCTGCACAAACCAGAGCAGCCTCAGATGCAATTTTATCCCCCTTGTCTTAAGCGTTTGGTTTTTTTAAACTCACCGCGTGCTGACAGCTCTGTGACTGCAGGACCTCGCTGCAGCGTCTGGATTTTAAAGGAATATCCAGCTGTGTTTTCCTTTGGTGAAGAATGCCAGACTAACAGCCTGAAAACTAACGCTCCCCATCCCGGCCGACCAAGCCCGCCTGTGCCTTGGAGTACCACCCGGAGACGAGAGGGCTCTGGAAGCTGGACTGACGCCCCTCAATTCACTTGAGCAAACAGCCACCAAATGAAATGATTTCTGGTCACCCCTGAAGTGGGCTGGATGAGAACCATCGTCAGTGGATGTGCTCCTGACTGACTTGTCACATCTGCTACAAGCCTGTTCCTTTCGTTAACAGAGGCAACGCTTGGCATGTATCCAGCACGTCCATGGAGGGCTCTCAAACTACAAAAGCTGGGCACAAGTCAATGTCCCCCCCAGAAGTAAGCAGCAGGGAACCGCGTTAGACCGAACAGAGCCGTGAACGCCTACTTTACCCTCTTGATCTTTCCCAGGTAATAGAGTCCGTCAGTCCACCTGCAGAGCACATACTGTCCCTCCGTCAGCTTCACCATCAGATCCCTGCACCCATTCCCACGAGCAGAAGCGTCAACCGCCGCTTGCTGCAGGTGACTTGCAGCCGCGTAGACATCTCGGATGATCGGGTTCAGCGAGCCGTTCTCCATGAGCCTCAGCAGCTTCTGCCAGTGAAACACACCGTCTGTTACGCTGCCGTCGCAACGCAGGGCTCTGATCGTGCAAAAAGCTCTCCACACGAGTCTCACCGTCCTCAATTAGGCAACGCCCTCATGGCCCTCCCTGGGAGTTTTGTCTCTATAAGGTGCACATCAGCCCCTGCAGGATTATTGCTAGTGTAACCCACAAAGTGGGGCATCCTGTTCCCTACCCTAGTGGGAGGGCCACAAATAGAGGCTGGTGAACCTGCGTCAGCTCTGGCTAATAGCCACTCTTTTCGCTCAGCCTGTAGAGGCGGACGCTTTTAGAACCAAAGATCCCAGCCTATAGTTGAGAAAACATAAGTGATGTTAGCCTTCAGGTAATACAATCAAGGAAAAAGGGATACAGCTAAGATCATAATGGACAAAGAGAAGGAGTTCCTCTGTGTCACTCACCATCAGGTCTGAAATGCTTAGCCCGAATGGTGTGTGTGTTGAAGAGTTGACAGGATTTGCTTTTATTTCTGTGAATTTTAGTTCAAACGTTGCTCTGCCCTTTTTTCCAAACTCCCAAACCCAGCAGCCCTGGACCCAGACACCGGCACGAAAATTAAACTGACTACAAACAGAAAGTGTTACTGGCCAGCCCAGTTTCCCTCTGCTAGAGGAGTGAAGAGCAAAAAGCAAATAAACAGCACTACATAAATTTGATTTTTAAATACTTTGAGTTTTAACAACCATCAGTAGCATCAACAGTAAACACATGCCAGGCAATTTCACTGAGCGATGTAGCATTTTTATCTTGACACTGTCCCTTTAATTGCACCACACACTCCTGCCTTGGTTTATACCCTGGAATTGATTTAAAATATAAAAAACTCAGTGTGTTTTACCCTGAGGATTTTGCATGCATACAGGAATCAAGGAGCACACCAATAAGGTTTACAGCTCCGATGAGACAAATTTTAGTGGGTAGCAAGTCTCTAACTAAAGTTAAGGCAAGGGAGCCCAAATGTAGCCAGGCAGAGCAAATCTCCCAGAGAGCAATCACATCGGCGAGCTGCAACATGTCACTGAAACATGCAAGTCACCTTCTGATGTGTTTTCCCATTAAACCAGACTGCTGTATTAAGATCTCATTCAGTTCCCCCTGAAGTCCATGGGACGACACTCACCGACTCCAGTGGGAATTTGGTCTGGCCTTCAGTCTGGTAAAATAAGTCCTACTATTACTGTTTGTTATTATTACAGTAGAGAGACGGCAGGGCCCAGAGTTACACAAGACAGAAATGCTAAAGCAGTGGAAGTCAGAGCCTGCAGAAACTCCCTCCCATGGGCAAACTTCATTCTCTTCCCAACCATCGGAACCTCTTGAGTGTACGGAACCAGGCTGGAAATTCCTAGAGAGCAGCCACCCTCGCTCTCATGTCTGTGCTCCAGGAAAGAACCAGGAAGTACAGCCAGCATGCAAAAAATAATGTTTGAATGGGGGGGGGGAACCTCCTTTCCCCATCCCCCACTCAGAAACATCCAGTTTCAGGGCAGAGATTCAAGTCCTGGATCTGAGCCAGTTCACCCAGTCCCAGACCTAGTCTCCCTGGGCTCTCCTCACTGGACCATTTGTAAAGTCAGATGCTACGCACCAGCAGAGTAACAGAATTCGGCCACGAGTTATTATTACCAGCTAATAATCAAAAGGCAAATCCTGCAGCCCTCACCCACAAGAGGCTCCCTCTACATCAGGGGCCATTTTGGCAGAACAGGGACAGGAACCACTAATTCGGTGTAATCTTCAAGGTGATCTTTTCTCTCACACACACCCCCAGCACTGCCCAATACACCTCCCAAAGCAAACCCTTCCTGTAGATTCACTCACAGGGGAGTTTAAATGGGCCAGAAGAGGAAGAAGCAACCCCCAGTTTAACCCCACTCTTGGATTTGGCCCCGTTACTTTAATATCCAGGAAAGCTGGGCTACTCCTGGGAAATGACACACATTTTGGGCTTGTTAAATCTTTGCTAGAAAGCAGGGCTCTTTTCCAGGCCAGTCCTACAGTCAGTCCCAAACTGAAAAAAATACCTCTCTCCTTTCCCAGAATAATGGCTGGAATCAGATTTATTGTCAAATATATTCAGCAGAGGGGAGGAGAAAGCAGCCCAGGAACACTCCCTCTCTCTCCATGCACTGACGTTAAAAGTCAGTGCCCCCACTCCTATCAACAGCAACATTTTAAAAAAAAAATTACAGTGCATCCAGAGCCAGGAAGCCAATATTTGGAGACGAAAAAAAAAATCGCTGCCAGCGCCAGGAACCTAAGAGCCTCTCCTACATTGCAGAGGAATGAATCCTTATCCCCTTTTCGGGAAGGACCTTGTGGCCTCTCAGAGGAAAAACTTCCTACGCCAGTTGCACAACCCTACAAAGGGCAAGCTCTGCTCGGCCCCCGCAGGGCGGCTGGGGCCAGAGGGCGATGCACAGACCGGAATCAGACGCACATAGCGGGTCTGCGCCTGGAAGCCGGGCTGGGGCCGGAGCAGAGCTGGGGCGGGGGAACCCCTTTGCCGGCAGCTCTGCAAAGCCAGGCAGCACCGGGGCTGCAGCTGGTAACTGTGATTGGCAGATCCCCGAACTCATGGAGCAGGTTCACCGGGGGGGCTTCCGAGGCCACCTGCAGCAACCCTCGATGGGTGGGAAAGAGGGTCGGGCGCGCTGGGCGGTGGCCCCCTCCCGTCCTACAGGTGGGTGAGGAGGGGCAAGCCTGGCACATGGGGGGAGGATGCACCCTGCTGCTCTCGCCCGCCTCGATTGCCCTGTCTGCACCCGCCCGCACCGAGAGAAGAGTTTTCTCCCCTGCACCCCCCAGGCTGCCAAAAAGAATTTAAAAAAATCTCTTCCTCTGCAGTTCCCCGTCTGTGCGAGCCGAGCCGCAAGCTCCCCCCGCCACCGCCCCGGACAGAGCCGGGCGCCCACACAGCTGTGATTGGCTGATTCAAAACCAGGCACCATCAGCTCCACTTGGGGGGGCCAAGGGCGGAGAAGGGTCCCCCCCGTCGGGGCGCAGCGGGTGCAAAGCCACCCAGCCCACGTGGGGGGGGAGCGCGGCTCGGCGCCCCCATTTGCACAGGGGGGGTCTCTGCTCTTTGCTGCCAACGTGCCCCCCCGCCGGGCACAACCCGCTTTTGGGGAGTGATTTGTATCTGCTATGTACAGCCCCCCGACAGCAGGTCCCGCCACGGGGGGGCAGAGACCAGCCCCCCCCCAAATCGAGACACCTTAAAAATAAATACTCCGGCCAAGGGGGATCCGACCGCGGATCTCCCGGCGCAGCCCCCGAGCATCTTGCAAACTTGGCGCGTGGGTCGGGGGTTCGCGCCCCGCTCCCGTCCCCCCTTACCGCTCCCGCGGGTCCGCTCCGGCTGCTCCCCGCTCAGCAGCGCGGCAGGGCGGGGATGCGGGGCGCCATCTTCCGCCCTTTTTCCCGCGAATTATTCACGTTTTGCTTATGTAATTAGCCCGGGCCGGGCCCCCCCGCCCCCCGGCCTCCGCCGGCAGCCGCAGCCCGCCAGCGACAGCCCCCCCGCCTTAAAGGGAGCGTGTCCGGCCGGGTGTGCGTGTGCGTGTGCATGCTCCGTCCGTGGGGCTGTGTGTGTGCGCGTGTGCATGCTCCGTCCGTGGGGCTGTGTGTGTGTGTGTGTGTGCATGCTCCGTCCGTGGGGCTGTGTGTGTGTGTGTGTGTGCGTGTGCACATGTGCCCCGTCCGTGGGGCT